>CM065597.1:111772169-112473324 GCA_033119425.1 Bufotes viridis | reverse complement strand
TTATTATCCTTTTTCTCTTCTTTATTTTTTATTTTTTTCCCCTTCTTTTTTCGCCCTTATTTCCTTCTCCTCTCCTCTTCTTTTCTTTTTTCCCCTCCATTCCTTTCCTTTCCTCCTTTCACCCCTGCCTTTATTCTGCTTTTAGCGCTTAGCACTGGTTCAACTTTCTTGTTTCAACCTTTACCCTTTATTTTAACTTTTAGTTAAATCCTTTTTTTTTTTTTTTCCTTTATGCCCCTTTTGCTTAAAAAGCCAAACTTATGTGTGTTTTAAACAAGACACCACAACAAGTACATGAATACAGGCAAGGGGAGAGCAAGGGTAAATACAGCAGGAGTTCTCTCACATGTCTGACGTCTTCAGCCCGTGGAGCCGGGCACGGGCAGGAGCCGGAGGCAGGACTAAGCGGAGAGAGGAGCAAACAGGACCCAAGCACGACACCGAGGAGAGGAGGGAACGATGGTAACAAAGGCCAGCCGAGGAATGAGAAAGTCGGAGAAAACCAGCTAGAAACCGGGAGGGAGGAGAAAAATGATATGGGCAGCAGACTACAGACGTCCTCTGGAACTCACATTCAGTACGAGCAGCAGGCGGCAGCAAGTAAGAAAGACATCGGCATCGGGGGTCCGGCGGTCAAGTCTGTGCTAGAAGAGGCCTCAGGGAGCCGTAGGAATGGAGCACGCTCAGGCTTCAGTCGGCATCATCGGGAGAGCGAGGAGGGAGGGAGGAGGGCAGGAGGAGGAGAGCGCGACGTAACCCGCTCACGTCATCACGCCATCGCCTCTCATGATTGCCCTTGATGTCAGAGGATCTTTTTTTTAAAGTTCGCTCATCTCTAAACATGATTTAATACAATTCAGATAACCTTTATTTATCAGGGCCAGATCAATTCTAGACATCAAGCTTCTCGACTTACTAACACAGGAATACGCTCTTTTCCCCTTGAATAGGTATTCCCAGACATCCACAAGGCCCACCTCCTGGCAAAACCGAGCCATCGGGGACCCTGGGTCAGGGAGTACCTATTCCCTCCTATAGAAATCTTGTCAACCTATGGATTCATCACACAGTTGAAGTCCCTATTGACTATAACCAAACAATCAGGCCACTGATCCACAAAGGCCATGCAGCAATTAAATACTTGCATTAAGAAGGGAGGGGGATATAAATAAATGCCAAAATGCAAAACTTCCCATCAAGCTTACCATGTAGAAAAACATAACTCCCCTGCTTATCAATAGAGGATGCCAAGCATAAAAAAATGTATCTGTTTATGAATTAGTACTGTAATTCCTCTAGAGTGGCTAGTGTACGTGGAGTGATAAACCTGTGTAGCCTACCTCCCCCCAAGTCAGGGGATCGTGTTCTGAGTAAAATGGGTTTCTACCAGGCTAACAATAGCAGGTAAATGTCTACTTACGTATTGTGACACAGTGAGAGGTTTGGTGGTAAAAACAGGTATTTTCCTCTCAGCCTGTGCTGCTGGGTTGATTGCAGCCAGGTGAGGGCAAATACTGGACCGGATTTTAGGTGCCGGTCCGGGTTTTTTGGTGATTACCTAGCTGCACTTAAGACAGCTAGCTTTATGCAAGTGGGTCTCACTGTGTTGGAGATCTGAGCCTTGTGCTGGGCTGAAAAACTGACACCTAGGATTTCAAGTGATTTAGCTGGAAGCTGCCGGCGTTACTGTGGAGCTCTCAGGGCCTGGAAGCAAGAGCTTACAAAGAGGCATGCAGTCTGCCTGGAAGCCTGAGGTTGGACTTTCCTGCGGCTGGGCTGACAGCCGGGTGTGAACACGCACCTAAACCACACAGGTGAATTTGATTCAGTCTTGGACTTTTGTTTTGCCTCAAGTTTTTGCTGTGAGTGTGAAGTAACACTAAGTGACTGTTTTGAACTTTTTGTTTGTGCAAGTGTGAAATAAAACACTGTTTGCTGCACTACCTGGACTCTCTTTGCCTCTATACTGCACCCGCACCGCTGTCTACCAGAGCAACTCCCCACAGTATCAAATCCAAAACTGCCTGCCATTTTATCTTCTCCCCAAGGCCCCGAACATTCCAATTAAATATTCTTATAATCATTCATTTACACTAAAGTGCCTGAGTGCTAAATTCTTCAAGCTTCAGTCCGCACCCCACCTCAAAAGACGACGCATCACAACCCACCCTCCCCATTAATCCCACCCCCTCAGCATCCCCAACCCACACACCCCATATCCTCCATGATCCGTAACTAAAGGTAATAGACCACTTAACTAGGACCATCCCTCCCCACTCCCCACCCGGACCTCCACCAAGAAAAAACAATATCAAGACCTAAAATATCAGACAGGCATATTTTAGAAGTTATTCCTATCTAACCAATCAGTGGCCATATCAGGAGTATCAAAAAAAGTACTGTTCCATTGAACACAATTCTTAACTTAGCTGGATACAAAAAATAATATTTGATGTCCTTGCCCTGAAGGCGTTTTTTAACATCTAAAAAAGTATGACTTCTTTTGAAAAATCGTGAAAAAAAGAAAGTTTGCACCCATTGTAAATAATCGGAGGTAAGTCCTGAGCTCGCCTCAGGATCATATCTCTATCACAGGCGGCTAGCATCTTAATTATTACAGTCCTTGGCTGCTTCCCCGGATTCGATTTACCACCCGGAATCCGATGGGCTCTTTCGATTAGAAACAATGATGAGGAGGGAACGATGGTAACAAAGGCCAGCCGAGGAATGAGAAAGTCGGAGAAAACCAGCTAGAAACCGGGAGGGAGGAGAAAAATGATATGGGCAGCAGACTACAGACGTCCTCTGGAACTCACATTCAGTACGAGCAGCAGGCGGCAGCAAGTAAGAAAGACATCGGCATCGGGGTCCGGCGGTCAAGTCTGTGCTAGAAGAGGCCTCAGGGAGCCGTAGGAATGGAGCACGCTCAGGCTTCAGTCGGCATCATCGGGAGAGCGAGGAGGGAGGGAGGAGGGCAGGAGGAGGAGAGCGCGACGTAACCCGCTCACGTCATCACGCCATCGCCTCTCATGATTGCCCTTGATGTCAGAGGATCTTTTTTTTAAAGTTCGCTCATCTCTAAACATGATTTAATACAATTCAGATAACCTTTATTTATCAGGGCCAGATCAATTCTAGACATCAAGCTTCTCGACTTACTAACACAGGAATACGCTCTTTTCCCCTTGAATAGGTATTCCCAGACATCCACAAGGCCCACCTCCTGGCAAAACCGAGCCATCGGGGACCCTGGGTCGGGGAGTACCTATTCCCTCCTATAGAAATCTTGTCAACCTATGGATTCATCACACAGTTGAAGTCCCTATTGACTATAACCAAACAATCAGGCCACTGATCCACAAAGGCCATGCAGCAATTAAATACTTGCATTAAGAAGGGAGGGGGGGATATAAATAAATGCCAAAATGCAAAACTTCCCATCAAGCTTACCATGTAGAAAAACATAACTCCCCTGCTTATCAATAGAGGATGCCAAGCATAAAAAAATGTATCTGTTTATGAATTAGTACTGTAATTCCTCTAGAGTGGCTAGTGTACGTGGAGTGATAAACCTGTGTAGCCTACCTCCCCCCAAGTCAGGGGATCGTGTTCTGAGTAAAATGGGTTTCTACCAGGCTAACAATAGCAGGTAAATGTCTACTTACGTATTGTGACACAGTGAGAGGTTTGGTGGTAAAAAACAGGTATTTTCCTCTCAGCCTGTGCTGCTGGGTTGATTGCAGCCAGGTGAGGGCAAATACTGGACCGGATTTTAGGTGCCGGTCCGGGTTTTTTGGGTGATTACCTAGCTGCACTTAAGACAGCTAGCTTTATGCAAGTGGGTCTCACTGTGTTGGAGATCTGAGCCTTGTGCTGGGCTGAAAAACTGACACCTAGGATTTCAAGTGATTTAGCTGGAAGCTGCCGGCGTTACTGTGGAGCTCTCAGGGCCTGGAAGCAAGAGCTTACAAAGAGGCATGCAGTCTGCCTGGAAGCCTGAGGTTGGACTTTCCTGCGGCTGGGCTGACAGCCGGGTGTGAACACGCACCTAAACCACACAGGTGAATTTGATTCAGTCTTGGACTTTTGTTTTGCCTCAAGTTTTTGCTGTGAGTGTGAAGTAACACTAAGTGACTGTTTTGAACTTTTTGTTTGTGCAAGTGTGAAATAAAACACTGTTTGCTGCACTACCTGGACTCTCTTTGCCTCTATACTGCACCCGCACCGCTGTCTACCAGAGCAACTCCCCACAGTATCAAATCCAAAACTGCCTGCCATTTTATCTTCTCCCCAAGGCCCCGAACATTCCAATTAAATATTCTTATAATCATTCATTTACACTAAAGTGCCTGAGTGCTAAATTCTTCAAGCTTCAGTCCGCACCCCACCTCAAAAGACGACGCATCACAACCCACCCTCCCCATTAATCCCACCCCCTCAGCATCCCCAACCCACACACCCCATATCCTCCATGATCCGTAACTAAAGGTAATAGACCACTTAACTAGGACCATCCTCCCCACTCCCCCACCCGGACCTCCACCAAGAAAAAACAATATCAAGACCTAAAATATCAGACAGGCATATTTTAGAAGTTATTCCTATCTAACCAATCAGTGGCCATATCAGGAGTATCAAAAAAAGTACTGTTCCATTGAACACAATTCTTAACTTAGCTGGATACAAAAAATAATATTTGATGTCCTTGCCCTGAAGGCGTTTTTTAACATCTAAAAAAGTATGACTTCTTTTGAAAAATCGTGAAAAAAAGAAAGTTTGCACCCATTGTAAATAATCGGAGGTAAGTCCTGAGCTCGCCTCAGGATCATATCTCTATCACAGGCGGCTAGCATCTTAATTATTACAGTCCTTGGCTGCTTCCCCGGATTCGATTTACCACCCGGAATCCGATGGGCTCTTTCGATTAGAAACAATGATGAGGAGGGAACGATGGTAACAAAGGCCAGCCGAGGAATGAGAAAGTCGGAGAAAACCAGCTAGAATCCGGGAGGGAGGAGAAAAATGATATGGGCAGCAGACTACAAACGTCCTCTGGAACTCACATTCAGTACGAGCAGCAGGCGGCAGCAAGTAAGAAAGACATCGGCATCGGGGGTCCGGCGGTCAAGTCTGTGCTAGAAGAGGCCTCAGGGAGCCGTAGGAATGGAGCACGCTCAGGCTTCAGTCGGCATCATCGGGAGAGCGAGGAGGGAGGGAGGAGGGCAGGAGGAGGAGAGCGCGACGTAACCCGCTCACGTCATCACGCCATCGCCTCTCATGATTGCCCTTGATGTCAGAGGATCTTTTTTTTTAAAGTTCGCTCATCTCTAAACATGATTTAATACAATTCAGATAACCTTTATTTATCAGGGCCAGATCAATTCTAGACATCAAGCTTCTCGACTTACTAACACAGGAATACGCTCTTTTCCCCTTGAATAGGTATTCCCAGACATCCACAAGGCCCACCTCCTGGCAAAACCGAGCCATCGGGGACCCTGGGTCGGGGAGTACCTATTCCCTCCTATAGAAATCTTGTCAACCTATGGATTCATCACACAGTTGAAGTCCCTATTGACTATAACCAAACAATCAGGCCACTGATCCACAAAGGCCATGCAGCAATTAAATACTTGCATTAAGAAGGGAGGGGGATATAAATAAATGCCAAAATGCAAAACTTCCCATCAAGCTTACCATGTAGAAAAACATAACTCCCCTGCTTATCAATAGAGGATGCCAAGCATAAAAAATGTATCTGTTTATGAATTAGTACTGTAATTCCTCTAGAGTGGCTAGTGTACGTGGAGTGATAAACCTGTGTAGCCTACCTCCCCCAAGTCAGGGGATCGTGTTCTGAGTAAAATGGGTTTCTACCAGGCTAACAATAGCAGGTAAATGTCTACTTACGTATTGTGACACAGTGAGAGGTTTGGTGGTAAAAACAGGTATTTTCCTCTCAGCCTGTGCTGCTGGGTTGATTGCAGCCAGGTGAGGGCAAATACTGGACCGGATTTTAGGTGCCGGTCCGGGTTTTTGGGTGATTACCTAGCTGCACTTAAGACAGCTAGCTTTATGCAAGTGGGTCTCACTGTGTTGGAGATCTGAGCCTTGTGCTGGGCTGAAAAACTGACACCTAGGATTTCAAGTGATTTAGCTGGAAGCTGCCGGCGTTACTGTGGAGCTCTCAGGGCCTGGAAGCAAGAGCTTACAAAGAGGCATGCAGTCTGCCTGGAAGCCTGAGGTTGGACTTTCCTGCGGCTGGGCTGACAGCCGGGTGTGAACACGCACCTAAACCACACAGGTGAATTTGATTCAGTCTTGGACTTTTGTTTTGCCTCAAGTTTTTGCTGTGAGTGTGAAGTAACACTAAGTGACTGTTTTGAACTTTTTGTTTGTGCAAGTGTGAAATAAAACACTGTTTGCTGCACTACCTGGACTCTCTTTGCCTCTATACTGCACCCGCACCGCTGTCTACCAGAGCAACTCCCCACAGTATCAAATCCAAAACTGCCTGCCATTTTATCTTCTCCCCAAGGCCCCGAACATTCCAATTAAATATTCTTATAATCATTCATTTACACTAAAGTGCCTGAGTGCTAAATTCTTCAAGCTTCAGTCCGCACCCCACCTCAAAAGACGACGCATCACAACCCACCCTCCCCATTAATCCCACCCCCCCCTCAGCATCCCCCAACCCACACACCCCATATCCTCCATGATCCGTAACTAAAGGTAATAGACCACTTAACTAGGACCATCCCTCCCCACTCCCCCACCCGGACCTCCACCAAGAAAAAACAATATCAAGACCTAAAATATCAGACAGGCATATTTTAGAAGTTATTCCTATCTAACCAATCAGTGGCCATATCAGGAGTATCAAAAAAAAGTACTGTTCCATTGAACACAATTCTTAACTTAGCTGGATACAAAAAATAATATTTGATGTCCTTGCCCTGAAGGCGTTTTTTAACATCTAAAAAAGTATGACTTCTTTTGAAAAATCGTGAAAAAAAGAAAGTTTGCACCCATTGTAAATAATCGGAGGTAAGTCCTGAGCTCGCCTCAGGATCATATCTCTATCACAGGCGGCTAGCATCTTAATTATTACAGTCCTTGGCTGCTTCCCCGGATTCGATTTACCACCCGGAATCCGATGGGCTCTTTCGATTAGAAACAATGATGAAAAATGTTCCTTCCCAAAGTTATCAAAAATTACAGACTGTATCGTCCCTGCTAGATTTTTTTCATCAGGAGCCTCTATAAAAGCTAGGATTCGTACAATAGATCTTCTTGACCTATCCTCCAGGTCCACCGTTTTTCTTTTAAATAGTTATAATCTGTTTTCGCTGTGGTGTTTTCAGCCTTTAATATTTTTACTTCTTGCTCCAAATTGCTCACTGTATTTTCTAATTCACTAATTCTGTCACGGATCCTTATCAGATCGTCTTTTATAATAAGCACATCTGACTGTACTGACCCCAATTGAACAGTAATGTCTTGTATCACTTTTCCGTTGTTTTTAACAATTGATAGAATCTCCTCTAAGGGGGAGGAATTTCCCACAGACAACTCCCCGTCCCCAATATGAAGATCTCCCTCAGGTGACTCCTCCGATCTGAGATCAAGAGTGTTTTTTCTTGTATTTATATTCTGCCTCCCCCTTTGTCCTGCCCTGGTGCTTAGGTTTGGTGATCTCAAAAATGGATCAATTTTAGGAGGCTCTAACGGTTTCTGTCCTGGCTTAAGCGAGGTCAAGTCCGTTGATCGCCTATTCTGTTTGGGGGCCATTTTCTTGTTTATTTTCTCTTGCATTTTTTTTTTCCCCCTTCCCTCCCTTTCTTCTCTTCCCTTTCTTCTTCTTTCACTTTTTTCCCCTTCTGATTGACTTAGACTCTTTTTTTTGTCTCTTCGCTCTCTCTCCATACCCACCTCCCCCCCTTTCTTCTTTTTCTTTCCTTTTATAGTATATATATATATATATATATATATATATATATATATATATATATTTATCCCCCTTCTTCTTGACTCAGGGATAGCTCTCTTTCTTCCCCCTCAGATGACGATTTAGTTTTAATTATCTTTTCCCAGATCCAGTAGAAAACAGGGGTTATTAGCAAATTGTAACTGGTTAACAAAACTAAAGGATAGGAGTTCAGGTTAGGGCTAAGTGGGAGAGAAGAGCACACACAAAAAAAGGGAACCAAAGCAGGGGAGGACGACAGGGATCGATTTCACCAGACCAGGATCTTCACGCTTTACTTCAGCTCTAATTCAGCTCCAGAACAGCTCCAATTCAGTTCACCCCACAGGTCACCAGTCCTGGACAACTACAAAAAGGAGCACATTGAGCCGAGGAGGACACTCCACACAGCATGCCTCACAGCATGCCACTCAGGAGCCAGAGAGTCGAAGAGCACCAGTCCCGGCAGCACAATCCCACCGCCGAAAGGTCGGAAGATGCCAAGCAACGGACCACACTGCCCGAGTTAGAAGCAGGGAGTCAAGAGTGGACATGCCACAGCCCATGTAGCACAAGGAGCAGAGGGACACCGTCGCGGTTCAATCGCGATTCAATAGCTTTAAGCACCCCAATGCAATCTCGACGTTCAGGGACCAGCAGGAGGGATCAGAGGGGCTTTCTCCGCACTTCATGCTTCCCCACCTCTCCTGGGTCTTGTTACGGAGGGGCGGTGGTGAAGAGTGGACGCATTGCAGAAGGGAGGGGAAGAAAAAAAAATATAGAAACCACCCAAAAATGATCCCGTTTTATAAACTACACCCCTTAAGGTATTCAAAACTGATTTTACAAACTTTGTTAACCCTTTAGGTGTTTCACAAGAATTAAAGGAAAATGTAGATGGAATTTCAGAATTTCACTTTTTTTGGCAGATTTTCCATTTTAATAATTTTTTTCCAGTAACAAAGCAAGGGTTGCCAGCCAAACAAAACTCAATATTTATTACCCCGATTCTGTAGTTTACAAAAACACCCCATTTATGATTGTAAACTGCTGTATGGGCACAGGGCAGGGGGCAGAAGGAAAGGAACGCCATGTGGTTTTTTGGAGGGCATTTCACTGGAATAATTTTAGGTTGCCATGTGACATTTGAAGACCCACCTAATGCTCCACTAGAATAGAAACTCCAAAGAAGTTATACTATTTTGGAAACTACGGGATAAGATGGCAGTTTTGTTGGTACTATATTAGGGTACACGATTTTTGGTTGCTCTATATTACACTTTTTGTGAGGCAAGGTAACAAAAAATAGCTGTTTTGGCACAGTTTTTTGTTATTTATAATGTTCATCTGACAGTTCACCTGAGGGGTTGGGTCATGTGATATTTTTATAGAGCAGGTCGTTAAGGACGTGCCGATACCTAATCTGTATACTTTTTTTATTTATTTAAGTTTTACACAATAATATCATTTTTGAAACAAAAACAAAAAATCATGTTTTAGTGTCTCCATATTCTGAGAGCCATAGTTTTTTTATTTATTGGGAAATTGTCTTAGGTAGGGTACACTTTTTGCGGGATGAGATGACGGTCTGGTTGGTATTATTTTGGGGTGCATATGACTTTTTGATCACCTGCTATCACACTTTTTGTGATGTAAGGTGGAAAAAAAATGACTTTTTTGACACCGTTTTTATTTTTTACGGTGTTCATCTGAGGGGTTAGGTCATGCGGTATTTTTATAGAGCAGGTTGTTATGAATGCGGTGATAATAATAATAAATAATTTTTTTCTACATTTAACACAATAGAAGCATTTTTGAAAAAAAAAACAACATATTTTAGTGTCTCCATAGTCTGAGAGCCATAGTTTTTTTAATCTTTGGACGACTGTCTTAGCTAGGGGCTCATTTTTTGCGTGGTTTGATTGGTACTATTTTGGGGTACATACTACTTTTTTATCATTTGGTATTACACTTCTTTTGATGTAAGGTGACAAAAAATTGATGTTTTGGCACGGTTTTTATTTTTTATTTTTTACAGTGTTCACCAGATGGGTTAGCTCATGTGATATATTTATAGAGCAGGTTGTTACGGACATGGCGATACATAATATGTTTTTTTAAAATATATTTTGGTTTTAAACGATAAAAGCATTTTTGAAACAAAAAAAATGTTTTAGTGTCCTTCTTTTCTGAAAGCTATATCTTTTTTATATTTTGGGTGATTATCTTAGTTAGGGTCTCTTTTTTTGTGGGATGAGATGACTGTTTGATTAGTATTATTTTTGCATAGATATGGCTTTTTGATCACTTGGTATTACACTTTTTGTGATGAAAAGTGACAAAAAATGGCTTTTTTAACATAGCTTTTATTAATTTGTTTTTACGGTGTTGATCATACATGGTGGATCATGTGATATTTTTATAGAGCAGGTTTTTATGCACGTGGTGATACCTAATATGTCTGTTTTTATTTTTTTTTTCTATTTTTTACAATTTTATGTGCCTCTGTTTATGGGAAAGTAGCTTTTTTATTATTGAAACTTTATTTTTTAATTTTTTATTGTACTGCAGTGACTATTAGTGTGTTACACAGTGTAATACACTGCTTGTGGTCAGGGCTAACACTCGGACGAGCGGTAACCCCTACCTACAAAAGTGGCTGTGGTGTGCCGGGAGCCACGACGCGGGTATGCCAGGAAGGGGGCATACCCTAGGTTAGATGAAGAGAAAGGGGATGGGCGAGAGGGTAAGCTGACCGGTTTGTCAGCGCACACGGCCTGCTGCGGGAGGGGCGATTAAATATAGCATGCCCCTCCCACAAATACAGGCTGATTACAGCCTTAACTACTTGTGGTCAGGGCTAACACTCGGACGAGCGGTAACCCCTACCTACAAAAGTGGCTGTGGTGTGCCGGGAGACACGACGCGGGTATGCCAGGAAGGGGGCAAAAGACTCCATGTAGTTTGCATAATCGTTTATTAGACTCTTATTACAAAGCTAGATGACAAAATGCTTGAGCAATCTCCTGCTGCGGATTCGGGATATACCTGGTGAAGCAGGAAGAACGCCACCGCCCCATGGACCGAATAATATGGGCCGGAGTGTTATGCTTTGAGGCAGACAATACCGCCCCGATTCTAAAGGAATGACCTGAAATTGTGCTGGGGTCTAAGCCCATTCCCTGGATGAGCGAGCGGATGTGATTGACATGAACACGTTAGCGGTGAGAGGTTTACCTTCGCAAGGAAGTAACGGACCATGGGGGGGGGGAATCCGATAATGAAGAGCACAGCTGACCGCAAACCTTGACTGGGCACCATTGGTTCCCCGTCGGGTAGAACCGGACTTCGGTCGGAGGTCCTGTCTGGTTGGTCTTGGTGACTTGAAGGTAGAGAACGTAGTGGCTATCTACCTTCTTCAGGTGAGACCTCCGGAGGAACCTGCGCTGGCCTGGTCTAGTAGTAAACTCTCCAGGCCTGAAGAAGCCGTAAAATCCCAGATAGATTGCGGCCTTCAATGTCAGGCTGAGAAAGGGCCCAAAAGGGCAGCCGTCTAGGGCAGATGACAGGGCTCTAAACAACTCGCCCGAGACCGGAAGTCTCTTGGACCGGGTACCCCCCCCAGCTTTCTGTAAGCCCCTGAGGGTAGCCCTGATAGCCTGAACTGAGAGTATGGAGTCCCTGGACGGGTGGAGCCGCATACGATAATGTTGGATGCCGGCTAAATACACCTTGATGGTGTTTGGAGAGAGGTGAAGCTGGGAGTGGCAGTAAGCGATAAATGCTAGAAAATATGACGTCTCATCTAGTTGCCCCCTGGGAATGGAATCCCCGAACCTCCTGAAGACCTTCATCCCTGCCTTATAGTTCCTTGCGGTGTTATAGGATAAGGAGCCTTTTATCAGGACTTCGGCCTGCGCCAGAAGGGGCACTAATCCAGGGTTAACATGGCTAATGGAGGTACTTGGACTCCGACGGGATCTGCTCCGGGCATCTCCTGAAAAAATACATTAAAGTTAAAACGGGATAGCGCGTCTGCTGCCCTGTTAGATTCCCCTGGTATATGTTCACACCGAAAATGAAAATTAAACTTCAGGGAGAGCCAGACCAATCTGCGGAGGAATGACATAATTTTGTGGGACCTGGCGCGGCCAGCTTTGACAATGTCCACTAGGGTGTGACTATCGGTGACAAAAAGCACAGAAGAATTGGACCATCTGTCCCCCCAGACCAAAGCAGCTGCCACGATTGGAAATAACTCCAAAAGAGGGGAAGAGGAGATGGCAGCAGGATCAGAGCTGATCTCGGTCGGCCACCTGGCAGCCAGCCAATGGGAACCGAAGATTGCAGCGAACCCGGTAGAACCGGCCGCGTCAGAGGAAACCATGGGGGAAGAAGAATCCCAGAGTGGAACAAAGAAAGAAATGCCATTCCAATCGGTAAGGAATGTGTTCCACATGGATAAGTCCGCAAGGGCATGGCTGTCCAGGTGAACGACCGAGTCCTGATCCTGGGCTGCCGGTAGGAGCTGCAAGAGTCTGGAGAGAAAGGACCGACCTTGAGGCATGATTCTAGTGGCGTGGCTGAGCAACCCTAGTAGGGATTGAAGCTCCGTTTTGGTCAGGGCCTGAACACTGACTGCCCTGGAAATCGCTGAACGGATCTTGGTTAATTTTGGGGGAGGGAGGCTAGCTTGCATGCTGATCGAGTCCAGAGTAATCCCTAGGAAAGTGACCTGGGTGGCGGGACCCTCGGTCTTGGCGGAGGCCACCGGAACTTGGAGCTGAGCAAAAATGTTTAACAATGTGGATGGGACAGAGGGGGAACGCTGAGGGCCCTCGATAAGCAAAAAGTCATCTAAATAATGGATCACCATAGGAAGGCCCCCACGGTGCACCAAGATCCAGTGGAGGGCCTTTGAGAATTGATCGAACAACCAGGGGCTGCTCTTGGATCCAAAGGTCAACCTGTTGGCGAAGTAATATTGGTCTAACCACCTGATGCCATAGTACCCCCAAAGGTGGGGGTGCACCGGAAGGAGTTTGAAGGCATCAGAGATGTCAACTTTGGCGAGCCAAGAACCAGCCCCTGATTGCATGATGAGTTGAATAGCCTCATCCACCGACGAGTATTGCACGGTATATTCCTCGGATGGGATGAGTGAATTCAGGCTGGGAACAGAGGAGTTATGAGGCGCTGAGAGATCATAGATTAGCCTTTTTTTATTGCTGGACTGTTTAGACACGAGACCAATAGGGTTGATTCTCCATACACGAAATGGAATCCAGGGCAATGGGCCGATCATGAAACCTTTCTCTACCTCAGAGGCCAGAAGGGAGCTTTACAGCTTCTGGGTCGCTGATGGCCGAGCACAGATTGGGGCCCTCCCACGAGGCTTGGGGAAGGGAAACGAGCCCCGTGTGAAAGCCCTCCCTGAAACCGGCCAACAAGAAACCCACGAAGCGCTGATCAGGATGATCCGACAGCAGGATGGCTAGCATTTCGATGTTAATGTCGGCTAGTCAGGAGCTTCTCGGTTTCCTGGAGCAGGAGGAGCGAGGATGAGCACGAAAACAGGCCGAGCAGATATGAAGGGCCCTGCATGCGTTAAAAGATCAGCCCCCCGCATTAAAGTTATTACATATTTGGCTACTGCCTAAATACACAATCGGCCTGCCCAATTTGTCCGCAGGGGCGGGATTCTTGGAAGTGCTAGGCAAGCTCTGAGAGGGACCCGGTTGGGAAGAACTGGACAGGTTAGGGCACCACTCGGACGTATGAAAAATTGATTGGCAATTGGAGCAAGCTGGTGCACGGAGGCCTGCAAAATGGCGGCAGAACAGCTCCATGTCGAGGTCAGCCCAGTTTGTGGTGAACTGAAACTGGGATAGGGCTGCAGCCGCCTTAGCGGAAAAAGAGCGGTGATAGTCGTAAAATGCCAACCCGCCGTACTTATGCCCCAAATCGATCACCCGGTAGAGGTAGGTATCCAGTTCTTCCCTACGGTTGGGTTGGGCCGAGCAGACGATGTCCCGGTAGATGCTGAAAGCCAAGACAAACTCGGAGACGGAAAGTTTCCGGTTGAGATGGGCGTCCTTGGCCTTCAGCACCACCGATACCTCCCCACAACTAATGACCCTGTTTTCAGAAACATCCTGGGACGCGATCAGGATGGATGCAAGGTTCACATCCCTACCGGCCAGAATATCCTTCTTTATATGGTCAGGAATAAAATGAGAGGGCGATCTGCGGACTATAGACCATCCTACCTGCCACATCCGGTGAAGACACAGGAGTATCTATAGCCACCGGAGCTGGGGGTACGACTGGCCCAGCCTCTAATACTGCGACCCTGGCTTGGATGTCTGACATAGAACTAGCCAGGCCATCCAGGGATGACTGTATTTGGGCTAAGGCCTGCTGAATGGCAGGAGGGCTGGACTGGTCTTCCACTGGCCTCGGAGCAGGACCCCCTGACGTCATCAATAGACGATATAGTTCTGCTTTCCTGGCAGATGCAGAATGGCGGATCCCCTTCCTATTGAGTTCCGCAATCAACCTCGCGACTGTCCAAGTCCTCAGAGAGGCCGAGCTGGTGTGGCCTGACACTGAAGATCCCGGAAGCGACAGATAGTCCTCTAGATCCGACACGTGAGACATTCTGGCCCTGAGAAGATAGCCCGTAGACCTCTGACTGGGACTGACAGGACCTATGTGTAACTAAGGAAGGAGAAGACCTTAGAGCGGGCGGGCACGGCTCGGCCGCAAGAGAAAATAACAACACTTGCCTTTGGAACCTGAGTTAATTCCGACGATGATGACCTGAAAGGTTGGAACAGAAGCAAGTCACTAATACAGGGATCCCAGATAGTGGTGAGTGGAAATGAAAGAGTGATGAAAGCGGGCGACCCCTGGAAAATATGAGCCCTTATGAATGGATGTGTTAACCGAGCAGAGACCAGGAGATACCATGGTGAGCAGGCCGGGACCCACACGGGAGTAAGAAGCCGACTTGAACACCGAGACCTGGGCGATCCAGGAGACAGAGCGATCCAGGAGACAGAGGCCTGGGCGATCCAGGAGACAGAGGCCTGGGCGATCCAGGGGACAGACCCGGCGAACCGAGTAGTGTACCTTAACACCCCAGAGTGAGCGGGAAGTAGAATGGAGGGGAGAACAAAACCCGGGCGATCCGGGAGATTAAGCCAAAAGACCTGAACTGGTCAGGATCCCTACCTGGGAAACCAGAGGCAAGAAAAACGAGGTCCACCGATTAGTAGGAGGAACGCGAGACCCTGCCTGGGCGATCCAGGAAATGACAGTGAAGCCTGGCGAAGGACGGTGGTTGTGAAACCGTGACACCCTGCATGGATACATGAAATCAGCGGGCAACAAAATAAACACAATATAGATGCGGCATACTGAACGGCTGTGACCTGCCGGACTAAAAAATGTGTGAATATAACAGCCGCAACACCCAGCATAACAGGATATGTAGCAGAACTACTGCTAACTACGAGATGGTCATAAACTGCTGGGCTGCCCGACCCTGAGCCGCAGATTGCAAAGGTGGTAGGACACATGCTGATCTGATGGCTGTAAGAACTATTGCACATGGTAGTACTCAGTTATAGGCTTTTGTGATGGCAGAGAAGGGGGAATATGTGCCCTTGACCATGTATGATGTTGTAGAGTACAGTACATTACTGCTAAATTGTGATCTAGCTGATACTTGCAAAAATGTTTTGGTCCAAGATGGGCAAACCAGTTTAAAGTAAACCTCTTTGATTTATAATGTCTGGAGTAATCGACGCCTCCTGAAGGCAATTGTGCAATGTTTCCTTTCTACTGCGGGGGCGCTGTAGCAGAATTTAATTTTTGCTGCTGGTTCCCCCACAGACTTGTGCTGATTGCTGGGGATACCAGGATCAGGGCACCCTGTGTCTAGTTTTTTTTTAGGTGCCATGTCTGACAAATAAAAATGGTAAAAAGTGGACAACCCCTTCAATTAGAAATTTAAAGTATACCTTCCCCTTTATGGGCTTTCTCTACTCTTTTTCTGAAACCTGTGACAAGGATCAGTTATATGGAGGAGGATAGTATATTTTAAAGAGGTTCAACAATTGAGCAGTAGTTAAAAATTACAGACACATTCTGAAGCCTTATTGAAAGGGGCGGGACTGTGACAACTTTTTAGTCTTGAAAATACAATGGTGGTCACCGTCAAGTATAATTAATAGGTTAATATGGTTGTCTAAACAACATCATTGCCGATGCAGTACCCTAGAATTATGCACCGCAGAGCCCCTGCCAAGAGGTGCCGCGGCTGTGAGGAAGCCGCACGGACCTGCAGGGGGAAGAACAGTGCGCAGTGCTGGCTCCGGACGGGCTGCATCGGTAGCCATGTGGGGAACGGGAGAAGCGGGCGGGAGAGCGCAGCACCCAGGTGAGCTGTGAGGAGAGGGGGAGATCGCACCTGTTGCGATCTCCCCCAGCACTTACCCAGCCAAGAGTAGAGGCGGCTTGTGGGCGGAATACAGCTTCAGTGCCGGAGATGCGACCCGAGCTTGGCCGGAACCGGAAGTGACGCAGTGACGTGGCTAAGCTGACCGGTTTGTCAGCGCACACGGCCTGCTGCGGGAGGGGTGATTAAATATAGTTGCCCCTCCCACAAATACAGGCTGATTACAGCCTTAACTACTAGTTTGCCTGGGGGCTGGGCCTCATAGGCCTCCGTACGTGCTGGGCCCCAAGGCTTTTGAATGGGACACAAAGTACCAGCCATTTAGGACAAGCATTCTCGTCCTGGGTCCTTAAGGTGTTAATGTATACATTTTTTTGTATACGTTAAACGGATGGCAAAAACATGATGTGAACCTGGCCTTAGTGGCAGAATAAGCAGTACATAATAAGTAGTACACAGCGGGCAGAGAGAGGAGGCTGCCATGTAGTGCATGCTATAGTACAGAAGGCTGGCAGCGTGCACATCCTGGTCCTGGTGGTCAGGCGTGAGGACAGTGTTCTACAAGGATCATTTTCTCTACTGGGAAATACAGGGCACAGTATAATATACTAGGAGCTAAATACTGTAAATATATTATTAGAGATGAGTGAGTCGAATTTTGTTGTGCTTCATGGTAACGAACTGTATTTTTTCTAAAATGGCTGCTGCATATGTTAGTAAGAAGCCCGGGAATGAGGGATCACCCATAATGCCATGCCAATCAGCAGATAGCCAGCCCCTGTGATGTCACAGATCTATAAAAAGTCTCCTCCTGCCCGATCTCCGCTATTTTTTTTCCTGTGAACTTAGTGCAGAGAGAGACGTTATAGGCACTGCAGACGGAGTTTAGTAAAGTCTTTATTCACTAACAATTACTTTTGAGCAGTTCAGGGAAAGATTATTCATAGTGTAAGGATATAATAGAGAGGTATTATTAACACTATAGGGAAAGAGCAGGGGACAATTGAACAGTGTAAAGCCTGGCTAATAGGAGCTATTCTTGCTGCACCTTGCTGCACTAATTGGGGTTAAAAAGTGTTCTTATACTACAGATTTTAAGCTGTTTGCATTGTTTAATACATCAGTAATTCCAGTAATCCTTGATACAGAATCATGGGGGTGAAGCTGCAATCTAATACTACAGAATTTCGGGAGATCATATTCTTTTATATGTTTGAAGGCCGATTTATTGGCCTGTATTTGTGGGAGGGGCGTAAGTAGTACATTTATACCAGGCAGACGCCTCCCTTGGGTGTGTCGACAGTGCTGCGTAGTTGTGTGCAGTCTGAGCCACATGTTGCAGCACATTGGCTGAATCTGCAGCTTCCATACCCAATCAGCGTCCAGGATCCCAGTTGAGGTCGTTCCGGTCGGGTGAAGGTTTGCGGCAAGCTTGTGCGGTATCGTCCCGTTACAGTCCGGCTGGCGATGTGTTGGCTCCTTTGGTTAGGAGGAGCAGCATTGCACCAGAGCGATCTGCCTGGCAGCCCACGCTTGGCACCCACGCGGCAGCACGTTTAGGCAGCAGGGGTCAGCGTGACTCCGTCTCGTTTTTCTCGCAGGTTTCTATGTTTTGCACAGGTCACGTTGCTTAGTTTGTCTGTGCATATCTGTATGTCTTTCTTGTCTGCTTTCACTTCACTGCTCGCCAGAAAACCTCTCTCGCTATTCGCTATTATTTCTGCAGACAGACTAAAGCCTTGTTCACACTGACATCCAGCATTATCCCCTTACCTGCATTATAGAGGGTGAGGTTCAGGCAGCTGACTAATCCAGGTGGAGCAGAGTTGCTGTTTACAAAATGTTATTGTTTTTTTTTTTTTTTTTTTTGTATAAATGCTATTTTACGATATGTACGACGGTAAGCTCCTCTGTGTTGAGGTTTCTTCCCTTGTCTTGTTTCATTCGTTTTGGAAATGTAAAATGTGTGTATGCCACTTTAAGGTTGTGAACCTGAGTTTGTGTACTTAATAAGCACATGTGCAAGGTGCTGGGGATCCATCTTCAGTTCAGAGTGTTAGCTGGACACTGGGGGAGCTACTTGCTACAAAAGTAATTGCAGAGACCCATGTGGACCTTTTTTATTTAGTTAATTTGCCTCGTTTTGTTGCTTTATTTGTGCTAAAAATAAATAGGAGCGTGGCTTTCGCCGACAACCGAGTTTAGTTTGTTTTTACGGCGTATACACCCACATCTCTTTTGGGCGCATGTGCTGATGGTGGCAACATTTGCATGTACTCATGGACATGCAGCTGTTACAATCCTGTTTATTACTAAAGAACCGCAGTTTTTTTATTTTTATTATTTGCATGTACTCGCCTATAGCAGCGTGGTGTGTTGCAGGTGGTTTATATTACTGCATGCCTCGTGTTAGTGTTAGCATACTACCACAGTAAGGATTGTCTTTTCGTGTCATTTGTTTCTTTTTTTAGGTCACATCACAGCTCACTATTCTTGGTGTTGGTGTGGTTAATTACATCTTTTTGCTAAAGTAGCAGGATGGGAAAAAAAAAAGTCACATCACGGGTGGATTTCCCATTAGGTTGCGGGCTTTGCTACTTGACATGGTTATATGTTCAGAAGGTTGGGTAAGTCACTTTATCAGTTTGCGGTCTCACATCAGACCTGACCCATCACTCAGGCCTCGGCGGTTTCAACCATTTTGTTGGTTCTGATACCTCATGTCAGTGTCGGCATACTACCACAGCCAGGATCATTCATTGCATGTCATTTTTGCTTTTCAGGTCACGTCACAGCTCGCCATTCTCAGTTGGTGTGGTCAATTATATCTTTTGCTAAGGTAGCAGGAAAAAAAAAGGGGGCGTTAAGAAAAAAAAAATACAACAAAAATGAAATGGAAAATGAAGAATATATAAAACATTATCTGCTTACAAACTCGCTACTTGATGATTCTTTAAAGACTGCTATCGGTTCAGAGTGTTGGGTAAGTCACGTTTCATCAGTTTGCGGTATCACAACGTCAAACCAAACACGTTGCTCAGGTTTCAACTATTTTGTTTTTCTGATGCTTCCGCTGGCACTGGTTTTGTTGCCATTTCTTGGCCCACAATATAATCATTTTCTTTCCGACTTTCCATTCAGGGTGCCCGGTTCGTGTCTTTCAGCAATTACTGGCAGCAGTAACAAACCAAGGCCTTGCGAGTACTCTGTTGCGGGTCCCACGGCCCACTCACCACTGGCATTGGGCACGAGTATTCGCAAGGTGAGTTTGATCTCGAATGTTGTGATTTCGAGATTTGCGACTATGTCGAATACTTGACCCCATATTCACGATTATGTATATTCGCTCTTGAGATGGATAGTGAGTGATGGGGAAACTGTATCTTGAAATAAAAGTTGCTTCTTAACAGTTTCCACTATTCCTGTCAGAGTAAGGACTTAATAGGTAAAACTGTCCTGCCAATGTTCGTCACTTGATTAATCGCATTAATATATTTGCGGTTTGTATTCCCTTACCTACCTAGCGTTAACAGGTCATGTCAGACTCCAGTACGCTGAATGTATTGTGGAAATCCGTATATGTCTTTTCGCACCCTTCCATTCACTCAAATGACTTCCGCCATTTCAAGTTTTTATACGTGTAAAGCGGTTTAAACATTATTAATAACGAACAGTTTTTATGTGCACGCGAATATAACTTAAAAGAATTAATCGCAAGTCATGATATTGGATGCGAAATATTGAATATTGCTAAATCGCGAATGTGTAACGAATGTGATGCGGGCCGTTCGTCTGATGTCACAAGGTCACATGTGGGTCTTGCGCTCATCACTACTCACCACCACTCAGTCGTGCGGCATGTCCGTATGCCAGTGTCCAATTTAGGGTCGAAACCGACAGCTATCGGGCCTTTCCTTCAGGTGAGGTGCAGCATATGCTGCCTCTAGGTACGAAAGTTCCGGCCCATATTATCCAGAAGCTAGGTCAGTGGCGCTCTGCATGTTCATTAGGTTCATACCTCAATCTAGTCGAGAGATGTTCTTGCATTCCAGAGGTTGGTCATGTTGGTGTTGTTGCTGGTACTGGTTCCGTTGCCATTTTTGGCCCCCAATATAATCATTCTCTTTCCGACATTCCTTTCAGGGTGCCCGGCTTTGTGTCTTTCAGCAATTACTGGCAGCAGTTACAGACCTAGACCTTGAGAGTACTCTGTTGCGGTGCTCAGACCTTGAGAGTACTCTGTTGCGGTGCTCACGGCACCACTCACCACCTCTCAGTTATGCGGCATGCCCGTATGCCGGTGTCCAATTTTAGGGTTGAAACCGACAGCTATCGGACCTTTCCTTCAGGTCAGGTGCAGCATGTGCTGCCTCTGGGAACAAAAGTTCTGGCCCATGTTATCTGGAAATTAGGCGCTCTGCATGTTCAATAGGTTCATACCTCAGCCTATTCGAGAGATGAGCTTGCATTCCAGCGGTTGGTCATGTTAGTGTTGTTGCTACGTACTATTGTGTATTTAGTTGTTGGTTTTTGTCCCCCTTCAGGCATTCCTCCTATGCAGCGGTTATGGTACAACTCAAGCCGCTTAGCTTAGTAAGGTAGGCAGGTAGGCAGTTACGTGTCATGTAGCCCCGACCACAAATATAATTCAATCCGTTAATCCTTGATTGTATAATTGGGGTGAAATTGCGACTTGATTGTACAGATTTTAGGGCACTCAATTTTTATTATACATAAGTATATCCGAATCCCTAATTGTATAATTGGGGTGAAATTGTGGTCTGATAATACAAGTTTTGGAGGTGTTTAATCTCTTTTTTATATATAAGTAGAGCTGAGCAAACACCTAGAAGTCTGGGCTCGGCTGAACTTCGTCGCAAAGTTCAAGTTCGGGACACGAACTTGAACCCGAACCCCATTGAAATCAATGGGGACTCGAACTTTTGGGCACTAAAATGGCTCTAAAAATGTAATGGAAAGGGCTAGAGGGCTGAAAAAGGCAGCAAAAAATGCTGAAGAGCATGGCAAGCGCTCTGCAAACAAATGTGGATAGGGAAATAACTTAAAATAAATAAAAATAACAATCTTGAACTAGGAGGAGGTGGTGGATATTGAGGAGGCGGTGACCGTGGCGGTGTAGGTGGAAGGGGGGATGTAGATGGAGGAGTTAGCCAACACTTTTTCTTTTTTTTTTATTGGGGTAGTCCCCAAAATATTGGAACATATAAAAAAAGTAACACAAAGAATAAGTGCGCTTGAGTACAAGAATGGATGGTTGAGGCTGGTATAAATGTCTATTCTGCACAAGGTACAGACAAGTATACATGCCTGGTTCATTTTAATGAATGTGAGCTTGTCCACATTAGCTGTAGACAGGCTGCTGCGCTTGTCTGTGATAATGCCCCCTGCCATGCTAAATGCACGTTCAGACAATACACTGGCTGCAGGGCAGGCCAGCACCTCCAAGGGGTAAAGGGCAAGCTCAGGCCATGTGCCCAATTTGGAGACCCAGAATTTGAATGGGGCAGACCCATCAGTCAGTACGTGTAGGAGTATGTACACATACTGCACCAACATGTTGCTGAAATGCTGCTTCCTGCTAAGACGTTGTATATCAGCTGGTGGTGCTGGTTGTTGTGGCGTGGTGACAAAGCTTTTCTACATTTCGGCCATGCTAACCCTGCCTTCTGAGGTGCTGGCGGTGCCCCGGCTGCATTGGCGACCTCTTCCTCCTCCACTGCCTTCACCTTGTGCTTCCACTAAGGCCCGGTGTCAGGAGGAAATGTCATCAGCAGCGAGTCTACCAGCGTGTGATTGTACTCACGCATCTTCCGATCACACTCCAGTGAGGGAATTAAGGACGGCACGTTGTCCTTGTAACGGGGATCCAGCAGGGTTGCCACCCAGTAATCAGCACAAGTTAGAATGTGGACAACTCGGCGGTCGTTGCGTAGGCACTGCAGCATGTAGTCGCTCATGTCTGCCATGCTGCCCAGAGGCAATGACCAGCTCCTCTGTGGGAGGTGTAATGTCTGTGTCCTCTGTATCCCCCCAGCAATGCTGCAGTGATGGCCCTGAGATGCTTTGGGTGCCACCTTGCTGTGAACACGGTTCCTCCTCATCCTCCCCCTCCTCCTCATCCTCCAGAACTGTGCCCTGGCTTGACAATTGTGTACTTGGCCTATGTTGGTGCAGCAACCCACCCTCTAAACCACTTGTGAATGACTGGCCTGATAACCGTGGAAATGATCCCTATTCCTCCTCCTTTTCCTCCTGGGCCACATCCTCTTCCACCATCGCCCTAAGCGTATTTTCAAGGAGACATAGAAGTGGGATAGTAACGCTGAGAACGGCATCATCAGCACTGGCCATGTTGGTGGAGTAGTCAAAACAGCGCAACAACGCACAAAGGTCTTGCATGGAGGCCCACTCAGTGGCGGTGAAGTGGTGCTGTTCCGCAGAGCGACACACACGTGCGTGCTGCAGCTGAAACTCCACTATTGCCTGCTGCTGCTCGCACAGTTTCTCCAGCATTTGCAAGGTGGAGTTCCACCTTGTGGGCACGTTGCATATGAGGCGGCGAGCGGGGAGGCCAAAGTTACACTGTAGCGCAGACAGGAGAGCAGCAGCAGGGTGAGAACGCTGAAAGCGCTCACAGACAGCCCGCACTTTCTGCAGCAGCTCTGACATATCAGGGTATTTTTCAGGAATTTCTGCATGACCAAATTCAGCACATGCGCCAGGCAAGGGATGTGCGTCAAACCGGCTAGGCCCAGAGCTGGTATGAGTATAATTTGGGTTCGTACCGAATTTTGGGGTGTTCGGGACACGGATCCGGACCCGAACATTTACGTAAAAGTTCGGGTTGCAAAGCAGCCAATCAACAAGCATCATACTACTTGCCCCAAAAGGCCATCACAGCGATGCCTACTATTGGCATGGCTGTGATTGGCCAAGTGCAGCATGTTACCCCGCCTCTATTTAAGCTGGAGTCACGTAGCTCCGCCCGTCACTCTGCTTTGATTAGTGTAGGGATAGGATGCAGCTGCTGTAAGAGCTAGATTAGGCAGGGAAGACTCAGCAAAAGCACTTAATGAAGTGATTGATCTACAGCTGTGAATCTTTCAACTTCTGTTAGTTCATTGCTCACTGGTTTTTAGGCTGCCCAGAGCATTTTTCTGTCACTTTGTTCTGGGGTGATTGGCGGCCATTCTGTGATCTTTTAGTGCACCAGCACATGTTTTGAGCTGCCACCAAGTTCAACATACATTTTTGGGTTCAATTGTGCTTATTGTCAAACCTTGAAACACAGGATAGAAATGGCTATATTTTATTGAGGGGTGAAATTCAATTGCCAAAATACAATCCCCTAAATCAGTGGTTTCAGTCACGTCGTTCCCAGCCGCCACTACTTCTCAAAGAGAGCCATGCCTTCCCTGCACAACCAAGTATCGGATAAAATCAAGTATACACTGCGCAACGCCATCTGTGGCAAGGTCCACCTAACCACAGATAAGTGGACCAGTAAGCACGGCCAGGGACGCTATATCTCCCTAACTGCACAATGGGTAAATGTAGTGGCGGCTGGGCCCCAGGCGGAGAGCTGTTTAGTGCACGTCCTTCCCCACCAAGGATCGCAGGGCATCATTCTTTGCCTCCTCCTCTTACTCAGGTTCTTCCTCCTCTTCTTCCACCTGCTCATAAGGTCAGCCACCAACTTCAGCACAGCCCGGGGTAAACGTCAGCAGGCCTTTCTGAAACTTATGCGTTTGGGGGACAGGCCCCACACTGCGCAGGAGTTGTGGCGGGGTATAGAAAAACAGACCGACGAGTGGTTGATGATGGTGAGCCTCAAGCCCAGCCTGGTGGTGTGCGATAATGGGCGAAATCTCGTTGCAGCTCTGGGACTAGCCGGTTTGACGCACATCCCTTGCCTGGCGCATGTGCTGAATTTGGTGGTGCAGAAATTCATTCACAACTACCCCGACATGCCAGAGCTGCTGCATAAAGTGTGGGCCGCCTGTGCGCGCTTCCGGCGTTCTCATCCTGCCGCTGCTCGCCTGTCTGCACTACAGCGTAACTTCGGCCTTCCCGCTCACCACCTCATATGCGACGTGCCCACCAAGTGGAACTCCACCTTGCACATGCTGGAGAGTCTGTGCGAGCAGCAGCAGGCCATAGTGGAGTTTCAGCTGCAGCATGCACGCGTCAGTCGCACTGCGGAACAGCACCACTTTACCACCAATGATTGGGCCTCCATGCGAGACCTGTGTGCCCTGTTGCGCTGTTTCCAGTACTCCACCAACTTGGCCAGTGGCGATGACACCGTTATCAGCGTTACAATACCACTTCTATGTCTCCTTGAGAAAAAAACGCTTAGGGCGATGATGGAAGAGGAGGTGGCCCAGGAGGAGGAGGAGGATGAGGGGTAATTTCTAACTCTTTCAGGCCAGTCTTTTAGAAGTGGTTCAGAGGGAGGTTTTTTGCAACAGCAGAGGCCAGGTACAAATTTGACCAGCCAGGGCCCACTACTGGAGGACGAGGAGGATGAGGAAGAGGTGGAGGAGTATGAGGATGAAGCATGTTTACAGCGGCGTGGCACCCAATGCAGCTCAGACCCATCACTGGTGCGTGGCTGGGGGGATACGGAGGACGATGACGATACGCCTCCCACAGAGGACAGCTTGTCCTTACCTCTGGGCAGCCTGGCACACATGAGTGACTACATGCTGCAGTGCCTGCGCAACGACAGCAGAGTTGCCCACATTTTAACGTGTGCTGACTACTGGGTGGCCACCCTGCTTGATCTCCGGTACAAAGACAACGTGCCCACCTTAATTCCCGCACTGGAGCATGATAGGAAAATGCGGGAGTACAAGCGCACGCTGGTAGACGTGCTACTGAGAGCATTTCCAATTAACACGGGGGGACAAGTGGAAGCACAAGGCAAAGGCAGAGGAGGAGCAAGAGGTCGCCAACGCACTTCTTTATTGAATCCTCTTTTTTTTTAGTTGTACCATTATTTTGGGGGCAACACCAAGTTAAATAAACCTCTCCTCTGTCTGGGTGCAAGAGACCTTCATTTCAGCTAATCACCTGCTGCTTTGGTGCCATTAACCTCTTTTTGCTCTCAAATGACCTCTCCTCTGTCGGGCTGTCAGGAGCCTAAATAACTGAAAGTGGCCTGTTCCATTGGTGGGTAACATGATGCCTGTTTTGCTGCTATGGGACCTCTCTCCTCTATCTGGGTGCTGGGGCCTAAATAACTGAAAGTGTCCTGTTATATTGGTGGGTAACATGATGCCTGTTTTGCTGCTATGGGACCTTTCTCCTCTGTCTGGGTGCCAGGGGCCTACATTTCAGATAATCGCCTGTTGCTTTGGTGGGTAACATTATCCTCTTTTTGATGTTGAATGACCTCTCCTCTGTCTGGGTGTCAGGGGTCTATATGTCGTTTAACCATTTGTTGTCTTGGTGGGAGATATTAAACTCTTATTACTGTCAAATGACCGCCCCATTGTGTGGGTGTCAGGGGCTATATTTCGTTTACTTGCTTGCTGTCTTGGTGGGAGACATTTAACTCTTTTTACTGTCAAATGACTGGCTCATTGTGTAGGGGTCTATATGTCATTTAATCATTTGTTGCTTTGGTGGGTGATATTATCCTCTTAATACTGTCAAATGACCTCTAGATTGTCTGGATGTCAGGGGCCTATATTAAGTTCCATCGCTTGCTGCATTGGTGGGAGATATTAAACTCTTTATACTGTCAAATGACCTCTACATTGTCTGGTTGTCAGGGGCCTATATTTTGTTTCATCGCTTGCTGCATTGGTGGGAGTCATTAACCTCCTTTTACTGTCAAATGACCGCCCCATTGTCTGGTTGTCAGTGGCCTATATTTCGTTTAATCACTTGCTGCATTGGTGAGAGACATTAAACTCTTTTTACTGTCAAATGACCTCTCCTCTGTCTGGGTGTCAGGGGCCTACATAAATGATAATGGCCTGTTCCATTGCAGGTTGACCTAAGGCCTGTGTTGCTGTTACAGGACCGCTCTCCTCTTTGCGGGTGCCATGGTCCTCCTGAATTAGTGAATGAGGCCTGTGGCACTGCTGGGTGAAATCAATACTGATTTTACATGATTGTAACTCTCCTCTTTGTGGGTGCCATGGGTCTAAATCTGTGAATGAGGCCTGTGGCATTGCTGGGTGAAATCAATACTGTGTTGGTGTGATTTTAACTCTCCTCTTTATGGGTCCCGTGGGCCTGAATGTTTGAATAAGGGCTCTGGCCCTGCAGGCAGACATGATTCCTTCTTGTCTGTGATGACAACTTCAACTCCCATGTATGGTTGCCATGGCCCTGAGTCTGTGAATGAGACCTGTGGCACTGCAGGCAGACATGAATCCTTTTTGGCTGTGATGAGAACTTCAACTCCCATAGCATTCCCACCTGACGCCACCCCAACCTCCTATTCCACCTCCTCCTCCAAGTTGCCAATTGATATTGGTTAATTTTTATTTTTATTTTATTTTAAGTCATTTCCCTATCCACATTTGTTTGCAGTGATTTACCTACCTTTACCTTTTGCAGCCCTCTAGCCCTTTCCTGGGCTATTTTGCAGCCTTTTTAGTGCCCAAAAGTTTAGGGCCCCATTGACTTCAATGGGGTTCGGATTCGGGGTCAGGTTCGGGTCGAGTTCGGAACCCGAACCCGAACATTTTCGTGAAGTTCGGCCGAACTTCTCAAACCTGAACATCCAGGTGTTCGCTCAACTCTAGCTATGACATTTCGCCCATTTTCGCACACCACCAAGCCGAGCTTGAGGCTCAGTGGCACCAACCACTTATCGGTCTGTTGTTCCATACATGTCCACAGCTCCTGCACGGTGTGGGGTATTGTCCCCCAAACAGATGAGTTTCAAAACTGTCTGCTGTCGTTTTTCCCTGGCTGTGCTGTAGTTGGTGGTGAAGGTTTTACGCTGACTGGATGAGCAGGTGTTAGAGGAGGAGGGGGCAACAGGAGGCAAAGAGAAATGCCCTGCAATCCTCAGTGGAGGAAGGATATGCGCCAAACAGCTATCCGCCTCAGGCCCAGCCGTCCCTTCATTTACCCAGTGTGCTGTTAGGGAGAGATAATGTCCCTGCCCGTGCTTACTGGTCCACGTATCGGCAGTTATGTGGACCTTGCCACAGATGGTGTTACGCAGTGCATACCTGATTTTGTTCCCCACTTGTTTGTGCAGGTAAGGGATGGCTCGCCTGGAAACGTAGTTGCAGCTGGGAACGACGTACTGTAGGACAGCCAAGGCCATAAGGTTTTTAAAACTCTCTGTCTCCACCAGACGGAATAACAGCATTTCAAAGGCCAGGAATTTTGAAATGCTGGCATTCAGGGCCAGGGATTGCGGGTGGTTAGGGGGGTACTTTATCTTTTGCTCCATTGTTTGGAAGATGGAAAGCTGAACGCTGCCATGGGACATTGTAGTGCTTCTTGTTAAAGGTGACGGACGTGGTGGTGTAGTTGCCACATCCTCTGTTTGCGGGGCCATGGTTACTCTAGAGGTGGAGAAAGAGGCCGATACTGCAGCAGAAGAGGAAGCAGGAGGAGCCTGAGAACTTTTTTGGTTTTGGAGGTGTTTACTCCACTGCAGCTAGTGCTTTGCACTTAGATGCCTGTTCATGCGGGTTGTGCTCAGGTTTAGAACGTTTATGCTTCGCTTCAGGCTCTGATTGTACAGCGTGCAAATCACTCATGTCTTGTCGTCTGCACATTATCTGAAGAACTGCAAACACCAGGGAACTCCTTGGAGATGGCTTTGTTGTGCTCGGTCCCTGGGTGCGGTGGGCAGTAGCAGGTGTACTGTCTTGGGGACGGCTGCTTTGCTTTTGCACCCTGCTCCCTCTTTTTCTGTGCTGGTGGCTCTTTGCGACCACCGCCTCTCCCTCCGAACTGCACAGCTCACTCGCATTCCATGTGGGGTCTAGGACCTCATTGTCCTCAACATCATCTTCCACCCAGTCTTCACCCCTGCCCTCCTTGTCGGTTTGCACACTGCAGAAAGCTGCAGCAGTTGGAACCTGTGTTTCGTCATCATCAGAGACGTGCTGCAGTGGTCTTCCAATGTCCTCATCCTCAAACATAAGTGGTTGGGCATCGGTGCACTCAATATCTTCTACTTCTGGGGCAGCGCTAGGTGGATGGCTCTGGGAGACCCTGCCAGTAGACTAATCAAAAAGCACAAGAAAAGTACAAATAGGAAAGCCAGGTCCGCGCTATTCTCAGAGCACCACAAATGTCACTCCAGGTAACCTTTTCTTTTTCTTTAAGACAGAAGTATGGTCCACGCTTCCAATACCGACTGAATGTCACATTTCCAGAAGACCTTTTGGAATTAGAAAGACCACATAGCGCAATACTGTATAGGATATGTGATAACAATTTGCTTTATTCTACTTACAAAGTATCTTCTCATAAAATCACAAAACAGACGACAGATCCCCGCTGTGCAGGTAAACGCCCGACCCGGGTTTCGCCCTTTCGGCTTCGTCAGGGGCTGTCCAATCAATACTGCACGGGTTACTGATAAAACCACCGTGCACTCTGCATTACTTCCGGGATAGTTACTTCCGTATAATCGCGGGCAACATATACAGTCATGTGAAAAAATTAGGACACCCTTTGAAAGCATGTGGTTTTTTGTAACATTTTTAATAAATGGTTATTTCATCTCCGTTTCAACAATACAGAGAGATTAAAGTAATCCAACTAAACAAAGAAAACTGAAGAAAAGTCTTTTCAAGATCTTCTGTAAATGTCATTCTACAAAAATGCCTATTCTAACTGAGGAAAAAGATAGGACACCCTCACATGTATTCCCTCTTAAATTGGCTCAGATCTCACACAGGTATATCACACCAGGTGTACATAATTAGTAGATCGTTACTCTGCATGTTGAATGAGGCTTGCCCTATTTAAACCTCAGACATTTAGTTTGGTGTGCTCCTGACTGTTGAAGTGAGAGTGAGCACCATGGTGAGAGCAAAAGAGCTGTCAGAGGACTTCAGAAAAAAGATTGTAGCAGCCTATGAGTCTGGGAAGGGATTTAAAAAGATCTCCAAAGATTTTGAAATCAGCCATTCCACTGTCCGGAAGATAGTCTACAAGTGGAGGGCTTTCAAAACAACTGCCAACATGCCCAGGACTGGTCGCCCCAGCAAGTTCACCCCAAGAGCAGACCGCAAGATGCTAAAAGAGGTCTCCAAAAACCCTAAAGTGTCATCTCGAGAACTACAGCAGGCTCTGGCTACTGTTGATGTAGAAGTACATGCCTCTACAATCAGAAAGAGACTGTACAAGTTTAACTTGCATGGGAGGTGTGCAAGGAGGAAACCTTTGCTTTCCAAGAGAAACATCGAGGCCAGACTGACATTTGCCAGAGATAAAGTTGACAAAGACCAGGACTTCTGGAATAATGTTCTTTGGACAGATGAGTCCAAAATTGAATTATTTGGACACAACAGCAGAGGACATGTTTGGCGTAAACCAAACACAGCATTCCAAGAAAAGAACCTCATACCAACTGTGAAGCATGGAGGTGGAAGTGTCATGGTTTGGGGCTGCTTTGCTGCAGCAGGACCTGGTCAGCTCACCATCATAGAATCCACAATGAATTCTACTGTGTATCAGAAGGTGCTTGAAGAACATGTGAGACCATCAGTTAGAAAATTAAAGCTGAAGCGGAACTGGACCATGCAACATGACAATGACCCAAAACATACTAGTAAATCAACCAAAGATTGGCTGAAAAAGAAGAAATGGAGAGTCCTGGAATGGCCAAGTCAAAGTCCAGATTTGAATCCCATTGAGATGCTGTGGGGTGACTTGAAAAGGGCTGTACGTGCAAGAAACCCCTCAAACATCTCACAGCTGAAAAAGTTCTGCATTGAGGAGTGGGGTAAAATTTCCTCAGACCGATGTCGAAGACTGGTAGATGGCTACAAGAACCGTCTCACTGCAGTTATTTCAGCCAAAGGAGGTAACACTCGCTATTAGGGGCAAGGGTGTCCTATCTTTTTCCTCAGTTAGAATAGGCATTTTTGTAGAATGACATTTACAGAAGATCTTGAAAAGACTTTTCTTCAGTTTTCTTTGTTTAGTCGGATTACTTTAATCTCTCTGTATTGTTGAAACGGAGATGAAATAACCATTTATTAAAAATGTTACAAAAAACCACATGCTTTCAAAGGGTGTCCTAATTTTTTCACATGACTGTACATAATAACAAAAAAATTTCAAATCAATACACCAATGATTAAAAAGCACCAATAACAGTATAGCGAAATAATGATATATAGTATAAATGATAAAAGAGCAACATCACCAATAATTATAAAGAGAACCGACTCATAAACAAAACAGCAATAAAACTGCTAAGATAAAACAATAATAAAATTATAAATATAAATACCTCGATAAAAGCAGTGAATAATCCGTGATAAATACAAGATGATAATATTGTACCTGCCGATGGGGTCACAGACAGCACAATACAGCTAACTGCTGATATTACAATACTCCACACAAACAGAAGTGGGTGGGAGGGCAGCACTAATTTGCTTATATTTCTTGTTGTCCAGAGGGAAATACTTTAGGGAGAGGGGAGAGGAGCACTAGAGGGGACAATAGACCCTATAGTCTTTAGAGCATACATGCAGATTTTAAATCCCACTCGATGTTCGCCCCCTCTCCAATCCTTCTGGACTAATTCGAGCCCACAAAAGCGAAGTCCTTTCGGATTTTTTTCATGACATTTTTTAAAATGCGCAGAGACGCTATGCATTTCTAAACCTTTTTTAATAATTCTGATGTGTTCTCCCAGCCGCGTTTTCAGCTTTCTGAGGGTCCTACCCACGTACTGCAATTTACAGGGACATTCCAGCATATAAACAACCCCCATAGATTCACAGGAGATGTTGCCTCTTACTTTGAATTCCCTATTATTCACTGTGCACACAACAGACTCTTTTTTCATAACTTTTTTCTCGATAGTAAATCTGTTTTTGCATGCGGTACAAAAACCGCAGTGTGTGAATACCTTCCTATCTTGTTTTTTCACTTCATCAGTTTCTTTCAGGAAACTTTTCACCACCTTAGTCCGAATTGTGGGAGCTTTTTTGTATATAAAGGGGGGTTTCTTTGGGATCAGACTACCTATCACCGGGTCGTTTTTTAAAACGTCCCAATTTTTACTAATGACATTTTTAACCTGGGGACAAAGGGTAGAAAAATTGGAGATGAAGGCAAATTTGAAACGATCATCGTTTTTCTTTTTATCCTTATAGCTCAAACCTTTATCCTCATCACCAACCTCATCCCTTTGACATCGTAGCACAGTCTCATTATAACCCTTCTCTATAAAGCGTTGCAAAATAACATCAGTTTGTTCTCTGTAATCAGCTGGCCTTGTGCAATTTCTTTTTATTCTTTTAAATTGCCCCTTTGGGATATTATTAATCCATGGGCCGTAATGGCAACTTGTGTTGTCAATATAGCCATTACGGTCCGATGGTTTGAAATAAGTTTTGGTGATAATGGCATTATTCTCTATGGAAATCTCCAAATCTAGGAACTCAATTCTATGTGGACTATTTTTTTCTGTTAAAACTATGTTCCAATTGTTTTCATTAAGATTGTTTATAAAATCATGGAGGGAGGAGATGTCACCTTGCCATATCCCGATACAGTCATCAATGTACCGTTTCCACAATAGGAGGCCTTCTCCATTCATCTCCCTTAAGTGGGGGTCCACATGTAAGCTCTCCCAATAAGCCATAAAAAGGGAGAACACATCAGAAATATTAAAAAGGTTTAGAAACGCATAGCGTCTCTGCGCATTTTAAAAAATGTCATGAAAAAAATCCGAAAGGACTTCGCTTTTGTGGGCTTGAATTAGTCCAGAAGGATTGGAGAGGGGGCGATCCAAAGAAACAGATAGATAAGAGAGAGGCGGAATGGATTTTCAATCTCAACACTGTGCAACCGAGAGGGTTGAACATCGAGTGGGATTTAAAATCTGCATGTATGCTCTAAAGACCATAGGGTCTATTGTCCCCTCTGGTGCTCCTCTTCCCTCTCCCTAAAGTATTTCCCTCTGGACAACATGAAATATAATAAGCAAATTAGTGCTGCCCTCCCACCCACTTCTGTTTGTGTGGAGTATTGTAATATCAGCAGTTAGCTGTATTGTGCTGTCTGTGACCCCATCGGCAGGTACAATATTATCATCTTGTATTTATCACGGATTATTCACTGCTTTTATCGAGGTATTTATATTTATAATTTTATTATTGTTTTATCTTAGCAGTTTTATTGCTGTTTTGTTTATGAGTCGGTTCTCTTTATAATTATTGGTGATGTTGCTCTTTTATCATTTATACTATATATCAATATTTCGCTATACTGTTATTGGTGCTTTTTAATCGTTGGTGTATTGATTTGAAATTTTTTTGTTATTATGTATATGTTGCCCGCGATTATACGGAAGTAACTATCCTGGAAGTAATGCAGAGTGCACGGTGGTTTTATCAGTAACCCGTGCAGTATTGATTGGACAGCCCCTGACAAAGCCGAAAGGGCGAAACCCGGGTCGGGCGTTTACCTGCACAGCGGGGATCTGTTGTCTGTTTTGTGATTTTATGAGAAGATACTTTGTAAGTAGAATAAAGCAAATTGTTATCACATATCCTATACAGTATTGCGCTATGTGGTCTTTCTAATTCCAAAAGGTCTTCTGGAAATGTGACATTCAGTCGGTATTGGAAGCGTGGACCATACTTCTGTCTTAAAGAAAAAGAAAAGGTTACCTGGAGTGACATTTGTGGTGCTCTGAGAATAGCGCGGACCTGGCTTTCCTATTTGTACTTTTCATTGTTAAGGAGTGGGACCTACTCCTCTACAGGACTGCTGCTTTTAAACCAAAACTACGTAGCCTTTTGATTCGTGTTTTAAGTTTTGTCAAAAAGCACAAGAGACTGCAGCATCCCTTATTTGATGATCTCACTTTTTGTGGTCACCCACCAATGTAGCAGACGATTATTATAAATTTACCTCCCTGTCACTTATAAAAAGCAGGGGTTTGTATGCGGCAAAAATGATAAAATGTCACCCACCAATGAAACAGACGATTTTTAAAAATTTACCTCCCTGTTACCTATGCAGAGCAGGGATTTGTATATAGCAAAAATGGTAAAATATCACCCACCAATGGAACAGACGATTTTTACAAATTTACCTCCCTGTTACCTATGCAGAGCAGGGGTTTGTATATGGCAAAAATGTTAAAATGTCACCCACCAATGGAACAGACGATTTTTACAAATTTACCTCCCAGTCACTTATGCAGAGCAGGGGTTGGTATACGGCAAAAATAGTAAAATGTCACCCAATAATGTAACAGACGATTTTTACTAATTTACTTCCCTGTCACCTATGCAGAGCAGGGGTTTGTATACGACAAAAATGCCAAAATGTCTCCCACCAATGGAACAGACAATTTTTACTAATTTACCTCCCTGTCTCCTATACAGAGCAGGGGTTTGTATATGGCAAAACTGGGTTAATGTCACCCAATAATGTAACAGACGATTTTTACAAATTTACTTCCCTGTCAACTATCTAGCACAAAAATGTGTTTTTTTATAGCAACAATGTACATGCAGTATGTTACGGTTGTATTGGACTGTCAGAAATGCGGCGTAGCATGCAAATTTGCTATCTAGCACAAAAAAATAGATTTTTTTTTATAGCAGCAATGTAACTGTAGTATGTAACAGTTAAATTGGACTGTCAGAAATGCAGCATAGCCCGCAAATGTACTCGCAAATTTACTATCTAGCAAAAAAAGTGTTTTTTTTTATAGCAGCAAGGTGACTGCAGTATTTAACGGTTTTATTGGACTGTCAGATATGCAGTGCCTGTTGCAGACAGATAAAAAATTGTTTTAGGTCAGAAAAATATGTGACAGACTGATGTAATTGAATAATTTTCACTGCCAGGTATGCACAGCAGGCCGCAAGGGTACTTGACCGGCCAAAAAAGGGAATTTGTCCTCCACTGAGCTACCAGAACAGAATTAAAGTAAAGTGCGGGCCGGACATGGGGCTTGAAAAGCCTGGGGAAAGGCCCGGCATGACCGAGTTTGGAGGGAGTGTGGATAGCGAGGAAGGTAGTGAGGAAGGGGTTAATGTGCAGGCAGGATGGGCGGCCTTAAAAGAGGGGCGGGGGTTTAAAAGGTGGAGGGGAAGCGGGAAAAGGGGCCATTTTGGAGGGGTAGAAAAGCCCATCAGCCCCGCATACCTGTCCGAAGATGTCTGCCCCTGGAGGGTTGTCAGAAGTGGAGGTGCTGTTGCCGCAGTTCCGGGCTGCGGCGGTGACAAGAGGAGCGGAGTGGCTGCAGCAATCTGTCCACGGGTTGCTGCCGGGGTCGTGGGAGGCAGCTGCCTCTGCTTCCCCCCCTTTGCCGGCTGCAGAGGACTAGGCCTCCGGCGCGCCTAAGTCCTGAAGAGACCCCCCTCAGGAGCCCCTCTGGGGACCCTCCGGCACACGCCGTGGGCAGTAGTGCAGGGGCCCGGCGGTCGCGTGCCGGGAGGAATCCTAATGGAAGGAGGGACCCAGGAAGGGGGAGGCCGGACGGTGCAGGAGGCAGGCCTGAATGGACGGCGAGGTCAAGATGGCAGCCCTGGACAAGTGGAATGCAGCGGGCAGCAGGTGGCTGGCTCAGAGGCAACATCAGCCCAGGTGGTGGCTAGAGAGGGCACAGGGAGTGCTGAAGACCAAAGGACGTCCAGGGGAGAGGTCTGCGCCAGTCAACGTCCACTGCATCACGTTGCGGATGGTGGAAACACAGCGTCCATGCGGCTAGGTGAGGCAACTGGGGATGCGCGTTTGGCAGTTCCTGGGATTGGTGGGGGGGACACGTTGGTGGGAGGGGGTGCTGGGGCGGCTGGCGTGGGCGGTCTGGGTGAGTTATTGGCGGGATTTGGTTAAGGGGCTGGGTGGGGCTGGGCAGTCGACGGGGGTGCTGGAGCCTGCGGGGGGTTTGCCGTGGCCTGCAGTTGACGGTGGGGGGGCGGTGGCGTCGGGTAAGGAAGTGGCGGGGAGCGCGGTTAGTGGTGCATCGGGGGCGGGGCTCCTAGGTTTGGGCGACAAAGACGGGGGTAAGGATAAGGGTGAGCCGCGTCTAGATGACGCGGCAAAGGGTGAGGTTTATGTATGCTTTGAAGGGCCGTTGGGGGCCCATTTGAAGCCGGAGGTAAAGGAAAGGATTTGGAGGGTGGAGTACATGGACGTATTCTCACTACTTCCGCTGGAGTGGTTTAATTTGGATAGGAACCGGAGAGAAGATAAGAAGGAAGAGGAGGAGAAGCGTCCGTATTGGTTGATCCCACAAACGTTTTCGAATTGGCTGCAGGCGTTTGTGATCCTGGCTAGCGTGATTGGGGAGAAGGCGCCAGAAAATTGTTCTGCGCTGTTTTGTTACCTGGACGCAATTAGGGAAGCGTATCTGGTATACGGGGGCCAGGGGTGGTTGCGCTACAATAAGCAGTTTCGGCAGCGGAAGGCAGTTCGCACGAGTATGCTTTGGGATCACAAGGACTGGGAGGAGTAGAGGGTTCCGTCCACTCGGAGCACTCGGCGGCTTCTCAGAAAGGGTTATCTTTCCTGTTCAAAGAGGGGGGTTGCAAATATGGGGACAAGTGCAAGTTTAGGCATGAGTGTTCCTCATGTGGGGTGAATCATGGAGCACAGCGGTGCTTCAAGCAGCGCAAAGGAAGGAGTTGGGGGGATACGGCTGGAAAAGAGGCAGATGGCAATTCGGGTAGCCGAGATGGAGCCGTTTCTAAATAGGTACCAGAATGTGGCGGCAGCTGAGTTCCTTTTTGGGAGTTTTAGGGCGGGTTTTCGTATCCTGTTACTTGGAGGGGAGGTTTTTCAGGGAGGGAGGAATCTAAAGTCGGCGGAGGAGTATCCAGGGGTTGTGTCCGCGAGGTTGCAGAAGGAGGTGGATTTGGGACGCATGGCGGGTCCCTTTCAGGACTTACCGATGCCGGAGTTGAGGGTGTCCCCGCTGAAGGAACCTAACAAATTTCAACTTATTCATCATCTTTCCTTTCCGTGCGTTGGGTTAGGGAATAGTGGCGGGGGGCCCTGTTGGCCAAGGTTGACATTGAGGCAGCATTCCGGCTGGATTGTCAGCATCTGTTTGGTTGTTTCTGGGGGGGGGAGGGGGGGTTGTGGAAAGGTGCCTGCTTACTTCGAGTCTTTCAGTACGTTTTTGGAATGGGTGGCATGGGAGTAGTCCGGTTGTGGTTCTATCATCCACTATTTGAATCATTTTTTGTTCATTGGGCCGCCGGATTCGTCGGGTTGCACGGTTATGTTGCGCTCTTTTGAGGCTATGGCGAATCGGTTCGGGGTTCAGTTGGCATCGGGTCCACAGCAACAGTCGTTGTTGTGTAAATTCAATTTTGCATGCCGTGTTATGCCCATGGGCCGATTTTTTTATTTTTTTATTTTTTTTTAAGCCGGCTGGCTATGGCAAGTGCAGGAGTTCAGTCCCCTCATCATTCTGTGCAGCTTCAACGTGAGCTGCAGGATGATTTGGGGGTGTGGGCGTCCTTTTTGGAGACGTATAATGGGCGTTCGTTTTGGATGACTTTTTCCAGGGGTGGTGAACTCAATTGCGGATGCTTTGTCTCGTTTTCAGTGGGACTGGATTCTCATGCTGGCACCGGAGGCGGACGAAGATGGAGCGAGCTTCCCTCTGGAGAGGTCGGTAGAGGAGTTGGTGAGGGGGTCATTGGCATTGAGGACCTCGACGGCGTATGAGAGGGCATGGGAGCTGTGGTGTTCTTGGCAGCGTTTTCAGAGGTATGGGCTGGAGGACGGAGTTGTGTTGTTGATGTTTGTTGGGCATTGCAGGGAGGAGGGGTGGTCAGTGTTAAACAAATGTTAAACTTACTGGCCTATAGTTTCAGGCTCTGTTTTTGAACCCTTTTTGAATATTGGCACCACATTTGCTATGCGCCAATCCTGTGGAACACTCCCTGTCAGTATAGAGTCCTTAAATATCAGAAATAAGGGTCTGGCTATGACATGACTTAATTTTGTCCTGCGCCGCCCTGCAAACTGGGACATGAAGCTAGGTATCGTGGATTATTGTTTTTCTTGTGCTCTGGCAGCAGGCACAGTTTCAACATGCCCAGGGCCACGGCATCTGCGTGCACCATCATCATCACGGCCACTTCCCCATCCCTTACTGCTCGATTTCTTAATTTTAAATGTTATATATGCTTGAAAGTATGTCACACGTACAGTAGCGTATGATTTATAAGTGTATGAGCAAAAAAATTAAAAAAGGTATTTGGGATGTGGAAACATCACACAGAAAATATCCCACATATAATGTCAATGCTGTCACCAGTGGCAAATAACAGTGTAACAGTGTAACAGGTATTTGGGATGAGTAAACGTTATACAGGACAGGTACCACAGGTAATGTCACTGTTCGCAGCGTCTACAGAAAAAGTACACTGTATGTCACAGATACATTTTTTTAAACGCACACGTTACACTTTTGATGTTGCCCTGGTAATGTCACTCTCAGAAGCAGACACCGTCTATTGAAAAAGTACACTGTATGTCACAGATAAATTTTTTAAACGCACACGTTACACTGGAGATATCCCACAGTTTATGTCAATGCTGTCACCAGCAGCTAATAAAAAATTACAGGGAATGTCACAGATATTTGGGATGAGGTTTGAGGAATTGATATATTGGAGAGGTACTACAGGTAATGTCACTGTTTGCAGCGTCTACGGAAAAAGTACACTGGATGTCACTGATTTTTAGGGATGCGCACACTTTGAACAGGAGACGTGGCGCGGATAATTTAACTGTCCGCAGTGGACACCGTCTACGGAAAAAGTACACTGGATGTCACTGATATTTTAGGGATGCACACATTTTACACAGGAGATGTGGCGCGGGTAATTTAACTGTCTGCAGCGGCCTATTAGACGCTATTTAGCTCAGGATGCGCTAAAAATATATATTGCTGCTGTCACGCACAATAGTCCTTAACCCCTTAAGGACGAAGGGCGTACATGTACGCCCTTGCATCCTGGTACTTAAGGACCAAGGGCGTACATGTACGCCCTGTGAATTTCCGATCACCGCTGCGCACGTGGCGGTGATCGGAACAAGATGCCTGCTGAAATCAATCAGCAGGCACCTTGGCACAATGCCCAGGGGGGTCCTGTGACCCCCCCCATGTCAGCGGTCGCAGCAAACCGCAGTTCAATTCAGACCTGCGGTTTGCTGCGCTATCTGTAGTCTCTGATCCCGCGGTCTGTGACCGCGGGATCAGAGACTAAAATATGCCCCAAATCTATAAATTTTAACTTCCCCTGCACCCCGCCATATTAGTGTCCCCCGGGCGGTGCAGGGAGATGCGCCCGCCCGCCTCCTTTCAAACGCTTTCCCTGGTGTCTAGTGGGTATAGCAGGGGTCAGCACATTGCTGACCCCCTGCTATAAACTGCTGACATCTGTGCTGCAGATGTCAGCAGTTTAACCCTTCTATACCGCGGTCCGTACGGACCGCGGTATAGAAGGTGTTAACATGGAGGAGCTCCCTCCCTCTCCCATGGGGGCTGCTGTACCTTTGCAGCCCCCGACGGGATAGGATAGCAGAGGGAGTGAGCTCCCCTCCCTTCCCATCACCCGCTGCTCTGTAATGGCAGCGGGTGATGGTTACCATGGCAGCAGGACGCTTTCAGAAGCGTCCTGCTTGCCACGGTACTGAAACTCTGAATGGGCTTTTGCTAAAGGCAAAAGCCTATTCAGACTTTGTAAAGTAAAAAAATACAGTAAGTACACTATATAGTGTACTTACTGTATTATATAGACACCAGATCCACTGGATCTACAAGAAGCAAGTGGGTCTCAGTCAAAAAAAATGTCAAAAAAGTGAAAAAAAAAGTAAAAATAAGAAAAATACATATCACTGAATAAAAAATAAAAAAAAGAAATACACTACACATATTAGGTATCGCCGCGTCCGTAAAAGTCTCCTCTATAAAAATATCACGTGACCTAACCCCTCACGCAAATACCGTAAAAAAAGACACAAAAAAATGGTGTAAAAAAGCCATTTTTTGTCACCTTGCATCACAAAAAGTGTAATACCAAGTGATCAAAAAGGCGTATGCCTCCCAAAATAGTACCAATAAAACCGCCATCTCATTCCGCAAAAAATGAATGCTTATATAGGACAATCGCCCAAAAAAATAAAAAAAATATGGCTCTCAGACTATGGAGACACTAAAACATATTTTTTTTTTCTAAAATGCTATTATTGTGTTAAAGTAAAATAAATAAATAAAAAGTATACATATTATGTATCGCCGCGTCCGTAAAAACCTGCTTTATAAAAATATCACATTATCTAACCCCTCAGGTAAATACTGTTAAAAAAATAAAATAAAAACAATGTTAAAAAAAAACATTTTTGTCACCTCACATCTCAAAAACTGTAATAGCAAGCGATCAAAAAGTTATATGCACCCAAAAATAGTGCCAATCAAACCGTCATCTCATCCCGCCAAAAATGATACCCCACATAGGACAATCACCCCCCAAAAAAATAAAAAATAGTTCTCTCAGACTATGGAGACACTAAGGCCTCTTTCACACGAGCGTGTCCGGATTAGGTCCGGATGCGTTGCGGATGCGTTCAGTGAAAACTGAGCGTTTTCACAGGCAAAGCCATTCGGTTTTGCCTGCGATTGCGTTCAGTTGCTCAGTTTTTTCCGCTCGGGTGCAATGCGTTTTGATGCGTTTTTCACGCGCGTGATAAAAAACTGAAGGTTTACAAACAACATCACCTAGCAACCATCAGTGAAAAACGCAACGCACCCGCACTTGCTTGCGGATGCAATGCGTTTTTCACGCAGCCCCATTCACTTCTATGGGGCTAGGGCTGCGTGAAAAACGCAGAATATAGAACATGCTGCGATTTTCACGCAACGCACAAGTGATGCGTGAAAAAAAACGCTCATGTACACAGACCCATTGAAATGAATGGGTCAGGATTCAGTGCGGGTGCAATGCGTTCACATCACGCATTGCTCCCGTGTGAAAGGGGCCTAAGGCATCAGGGGGGCTTCAAATGGGACATGGTGTCAAATAACCAGTCCAGCAAAATCTGAGTTTTGTTTGGCTGTTACCCTTGCTTTGTTACTGGAAAAATTGATTAAAATGGAAAATTTGCAAAAAAATTGCTATTTTCGGACCGTTTTTATTTTTTGTTATTTACATCGTTGAACTTACAGGTTAGATGGTGTGCTATTTCTATAAAGCAGGTTGCTACGGACGTGGCAATAAAAAATATGGCTACTTTTTGGGGGGTTTTGTTTCAGTTTTACATAATACAGCATTTTTGAAAAAAATGATTTTTTAGTGTCTTCACATTCTGAAAGCCAAATATTTTTTTATTTTTTTGGGCGACTGTCTTATGTAGGGGCTCATTTTTTGCGGGATGAGATGTCGGTTTGATTGGAACTATCTTGGGGTGCATATGACATTTTGGTCGCTTGCTATTACACTTTTTGTGATGTAAGGTGACAAAAATGGCTTTTGACACCGTATTTTATATATTTTTTTTGTTGTGTTCACCTGAGGGGTTTGGTAATGTGTTTTTTTTATAGAGCAGGTTGCGACGGACACGCCGATACCAAATATGTATACTATTTATTTATTTAAGTTTTACACAATATTATCATTTTTTAAAACAAAACAAATCATGTTTTAGGCCCCTTTCACACAGGCGAGTTTGCCGCGCGGGTGCAATGCGTGAGGAGGACGCATTGCACCCGCACTGAATCCGGACCCATTCATTTCTATGGGGTTGTGCACATGAGCAGTGATTTTCACGCATCACTTCTGCGTTGCGTGAAAATCGCAGCATGTTCTATATTCTGCGTTTTTCACGCAACGCAGGCCCCATAGAAGTGAATGGGGCTGCGGGAAAATCGCAAGCATCCGCAAGCAAGTGCGGATGCGTTGCGATTTTCCCGCATTGTTGCTTAGCAACGGGACCCAATCTCTATTATTTCCCTTATAACATGGTTATAAGGGAAATAATAACATTCTTAATAAAGAATGCATTGTTAAATGAAGAGGAAGGGGTTAAAAATAATAAAGTTAACTTACCTTAGCCACTTGATCGCGTAGTCGCGATCTGTCCTCTCTTTCCTGCAGCATCTATGATCTAAAGGACCTGTGATGACGTCACATCACATGGTCCAATCACATGGTCCATCACCATGGTAAGATGGACCATGTGATTGAACCATGTGATGTGACGTCATCACAGGTCCTTAGATCATAGATGCTGCAGGAAAAGAGAGGACAGATCGCGACTACGCGATCAAGTGGCTAAGGTAAGTTAACTTTATTGTTTAACCCTTCCTCTTCATTTAACAATGCATTCTTTATTAAGAATGCTATTATTTCCCCTTATAACCATGTTATAAGGGGAAATAATCAATTCTCCAGTAGACCCGAAACCGGACTTCAGTGATGAAGTCCGGCTTCGGGTTGGGTACCAAACATGGCGTTTTTTCTCACGCGCGTGCAGAACGTGTTGCAAACGTTTGCACCCGCGTGGGAAAAACGCGCATATTCCCACAACGCACCCGCCTCTTATCCGGGCGTCATGTTTGACACCATGTTTGCTGGACTGATTATTTGACACCATGTCTCATTTGAAGCCCCCCTGATGCACCCCTACAGTAGAAACTCCAAAAAAGTGACCCCATTTTGGAAACTACGGGATAAGATGTCAGTTTTGTTTTATTATTTTAAGGTAAATATGATTTTTGGTTGCTCTATATTACACTTTTTTTGAGGCAAGGTAACAAAAAATAGAAATTCCGAAATTTCATCTCCATTTGCCAATAACTTTTGTGGAACACCTAAAGGGTTAACAAAGTTTGTAAAATAAGTTTTGAATACCTTCAGGGGTGTAGTTTCTTAGATGGAGTCACTTTTTTGGAGATTCTACTCTAGGGGTGCATTGGGGGGCTTCAAATGGGACATGGTGTCAAAAATCCAGTCCAGCAAAATCCGCCTTCCAAAAACCATATGGCGTTCCCTTCCTTCTGTGCCCTGCCGTTTGGCCATACAGCAGTTTACGCCCACATATGGGGTGTGTCTGCAAACTACAGAATCGGGGCAATAAAAATTGAGTTTTGTTTGGCTGTTAACCCTTGCTTTGTTACTGGAAAAAATGGATTTAAACGGAAAATTTTCCAAAATATCGAAATTCTGAAATTTTATCTACATTTGCCATTAACCATTGTGGAAAACCTAAAGGGTTAATGACGTTTGTAAAATCAGTTTTGAATACCTTGAGGGGTGTAGTTTCTAGAATGGGGTCATTTTTGGATGGTTTCTATTATGTAAGCCTCACAAAGTGACTTCAGACCTGAACTGGTCCCTAAAAAGTGGGTTTTTGAAAATTTCTGAAAAATTTCAAGATTTGCTTCTAAACTTCTAAGCCTTGTAACGTCCCCAAAAAAATAAAATGGCAATCCCAAAATGATCGATACATGAAGTAGACATATGGGGAATGTAAATCAATAACTTTTTGGGCGGTATTATTATGTATTATAGAAGTAGAGAAATTGAAACTTGGAAAATTGCAAATTTTTCTAAATTTTTGGTAAATTTGATATTTTTTTATAAATAAAAATGAAATTTTTCGACTTAATTTTACCAGGGACATCAGCCTAATCCTATTTTGTAGCTCAGTGAAGGAAAGAAAACTTTTTTTTTTTTGTGGCTGCTCAAGTCCCCTTTATTGCCTTTTATATGCTTAGGGGTGACATAGTCCATTTGTCTATTTATCTGTGGTGCCACAGAGCACTTGTCTATACAATGCACTAAACTGTATATTCCATTTCAGCTATAAAATAGGGTATCAGTGTATTGTAGTTAAAAAAAGTGGCCATCCTGATCCACTAAGCATATTTTACACCGCCAAAATATATATTTGACATTTCTGCGGTGAAATAGAGAATCTGTGCAATTTTTGGGGAAAAACCGCATTCCTTGTCCACAAAACAGTTCTGCGTACACTGTCCAACGACATATTTTATATTTCTGCAGGGAAATAGTGCTTCTTTGTTTTTTATAGAAAAAAAAACTTTATTCAAGGTCCACCAAACAGTCAGAAATATCCATTCCAACCACAATTTTACATTGCTACTGTGAAATACAGCATAAGTGTATGTTTTTTGACAAAAAAGTGGTAATCCTGATCCACAGATCATCTTGAAATACACCGCTTAAATACCGATTTCACATTACAGCTGAGAAATAGTGCATTATTCTTTTTTGTGGGAAAAAAGCTATATTCTTGCTTCACAAAGCAGTTCTACATACACGGTATAAATATCTAATTTTAATTTACAGCAGTAAAAAACTTCATTTTGGGGTTTTATTGAAAAAAGCTGTGTTTTAGGCCAAAAAAACAGTTGTGCATCAGTCGTTTAAATACTTTGCAATTATTTCTAATTTATAGCAGTTAACCACCTCAGCCCCCCTAGCTTAAACACCCTAACCCTCAGTTCACACTTGCGCGTTTTACAGCGCGTTCAAACGCGCTGTAAAACGCATAACCAATGCAAACTAATGCTTCCCTATGGGACTGGTTCACATTTTCGCGTTTTACAGCGCGTTCAAAAACGCTGAAAAACGCCCGACGCATAAACAAGTACTTGAGCTTTTTTTGGGGCGTTTGTCGCACGTTTTGGCCCATAGACTTCAATAAGAACGCGCAACGCTTGTATTTTGCTCGTTTTTGACACTGAAAATGCGCATTAGAACGTGCGTTTATGAATTTGCAACATGCTGGAAAGGCCAAACCCCAGCTCTGATTGGCCAAACTTTATATAGACAGGGATATTTGGTCATTGGACAACACTGCAGTCAATCACACAAACGCGCGTTTACTATTGCCAAAAATGCGCACAAAAACGGGCGGAAAATGCGCCATAAAAACCCGCGGAAAACGCGCGTCTCAGAAACGCTCAGGTGTGAACCCAGGGTTAATGACCAGACCACTTTTTACAATTCTGCACTACACTACTTTCACGGTTTATTGCTCGGTCATACAACTTACCACCCAAAATAATTTTGCCTTCTTCTCTTCTCACTAATAGAGCTTTCATTTGGTGGTATTTCTTTGTTGCTGACATTTTTACTTTTTTTGATATTGATAAAAAATTACCGAAATTTTTGAAAAAAAGACATTTTTCGCTTTCTGTTGTAATTTTTTTTTTAAAAACTACATTTCTATATAAATATTTCTCTAAATTTATTGTTCTAAATGTCTTTGATAAAAAAAATCCAATAAGTGTATATTTATTGGTTTGGGTAAAAGTTATAGCGTTTACAAACTATGGTGCAAAAAAGTAAATTTCTGCATTTTGAAGCAGCTCTGACTTTCTGAGCACCTGTCATGTTTCTTCAAGTGCTAGAATGTCAGGATAGTAAAAATACCCCCCAAAATGACACCATTTTAGAAAGAAGACACCCCAAAGTATTCGCGGAGGGGCATGGTGAGTTCATGTATGATTTAATTTTTTTTCACAAGTTAGTGGCAAATGAAACTTTCTGAGGAAAAAAATAAATAATAAAGTTTCCATTTCTGCTAACTTCTGGCAAAAAAAATAAAAAATCTCCCACGGACTCACTATGCCCCTCAATGAATACCTTGGGGTGTCTACTTTCCGAAATGGGGTCATTTGTGGGGTGTGTTTACTGTTCCGGCATTTTGGGCGGGGCTAAATTGTGAGCAGCCCTGTAAAGCCTAAAGGTACTCGTTGGACTTTACGCCCCTTTACGCACCTAGGCTGCAAAAAAGTGGCACACATGTGGTATCGCCGTACTCAGAAGAAGTAGGGCAATGTGTTTTGGGGTGTATTTTTACATATACCCATGCTGGGTGAGAGAAACATCTCTGTAAACTGACAACTTTGTATAAAAAAAATTAAAAAGTTGTCATTTACAGAGATATTTCTCAAACCCAGCATGGGTATATGTAAAAATACACCCCAAAACACATTGCCCTACTTCTCCTGAGTACGGCGATACCACACGAGTGACACTTTTTTGCAGCCTGGGTGCTCAAAGGGGCCCAAATTCCAATGAGTACCTTTAGGATTTCACAGGGCATTTTTACTCATTTGGATTCCAGACTTCTTCTCACGCTGTAGAGACCCCTAAAATGCTTAGGCAGGATAAATACCCCACAAGTGACTCCATTTTAGAAAGTAGACACCCCAAGGTATTCCGTGAGGGGTATGGTGAGTTCATGTAAAAATTTTTTTTTTTTTCACAAGTTAGTGGAATATGAGACTTTATGACAAATATTGGATTGATAGAACGCTAAAAATCAAAAATAATAAACAATTTTATTAGAGTCAATCAAATTTAAAGTTGGGGTGACGCCCTATACAAACATAAAAAAATGGCTGCGTCTGCACGCTTCCAGCCCTGGATTTAACTATGTTCACAGGGTTGATCACTGAAAGCCAGTGCTGCAGAACAGCTAGCCTCACGTGCAGACCTGACAGTGAGGTACTCAACAAAAAGTATGGCTAAAGCGCGCTTAATTAGCCACACCACTAGATGGTGCTGGAGGCACAGCTGAGGAATATGGAGATTGTATATAACCTATCCCTCAGTATATATGATTGAAAAACGGCTCGACGCGTTTCCATAGGGCACCAAACAATAGTGCTCTATTTCATCAGGAGCCTCTACGCACCATTTAAAACAAAATTGAATTGTCCTAGGCTGCTAAGGTGAATTACAGCCAGGCAACCCACGGTGGTATCCCGTGCATGCAAAGACAATTCAAACACACATAGGCAGCCGCCCTCTGTTAGTGCTCATTGACTTTGGTTTAGAGTCAGCACTTCACAACATTCATACAGGACGACCTGCCTAAGCCGATCTCCTCCTAGTTTGGAGGGACGGCGCTCTGCACATGTAGCATTCGGCACTGTGATGGCCGCGAAAGCGGCTCACAGAATGCTGACAGATAAAGGTATCGCCCCACCCCTGACACACCCCCCTCCCAGTTGCATGCTAATCCGATCTGTAAGCCAACAGGGGATCGCAATCCAAGGGAGGAGAGAGGCGGTGGCCAGGGGAAACACGCATGCAGCGCTACAAAATAATTAGGGAACCTAAACAGCGGCTATAGTAACAGAACTCCAGCTGTATAAAGCAAACCGATGGGAAATTCTAAATAAAGGTACAGATTATTATCATATGGACAACTGACACTTATTGCAATGACCAAAGGACAGGATATAAACATGCGGCCATCCCACAGGTGATAGTGGTATCGTGCATAAATGGTGTCATTTGTATATGTTGATGACATATGACCAAAGAAATCAATGATTAAGGAGGGACATGTCACTATCAAGGAACCGCACACTACAGTGACCACAACATCGCCAATATGAGACTTTGGAAGAATAAAATAAATAAATCAATTTCCGCTAACTTGTGCAAAAAAAAAAAATCGATGGACTCGCCATGCCCCTCAGGGAATACCTTGGGGTGTCTACTTTCTAAAATGGGGTCAATTGTGGGGTATTTATACTGCCCTGGCATTTTAGGGGACTCTAAAGCATGAGAAGTCGTTTGGAATCCAAATGCCCTGTGAAATCCTAAAGGTACTCATAGGAATTAGGGCCCCTTTGCGCATCTTGGCTGCAAAAAAGTGTCACTCGTGGTATCGCCGTACTCAGAAGAAGTAGGGCAATGTGTTTTGGGGTGAATTTTTACATATACCCATACTGTGTGTGAGAAATATCTCTGTAAATGACAACTTTTTACATTTTTTTTATACAAAGTTGTCAATTTACAGAGATATTTCTCTCACCCAGCATGGGTATATGTAAAAATACACCACTAAACACATTGCCCTACTTCTCCTGAGTACAGCGATACCAGATGTGTGACACTTTTTTGTAGCGTAGGTGCGCAAAGGGGCCCAAATTCCAATGAGTACCTTTTAGGAGGGCATTTTTACGCATTTGGATTCCAGACTTCTTCTCACGCTTTAGGGCCCCTAAAATGCCAGGGCAGTATAAATACCCCACATGTGACCCCATTTTGGAAAGAAGACACCCCAAGCTATTCCGTGAGGGGCATGGCGAGTTCATAGAAGATTTTTTTTTTGGCACAAGTTAGCGGAAATTGATTTTTTTTTCTCACAAAGTCTCCCTTTCCGCTAACTTGTGACAAAAAGTTAAATCTTTCATGGACTCAATATGCCCCTCAGCGAATACTTTGGGGTGTCTTTTTTCCAAAATGGGGTCACATTTGGGGTGTGTTTACTGTTCTGGCATTTTGGACGGGGCTAAATTGTGAGCAACCCTGTAAAACCTAAAGGTACTCGTTGGACTTTCGGCCCCTTTAGGCACCTAGGCTGCAAAAAAGTGTCACACATGTGGTATCGCCGTACTCAGAAGAAGTAGGGCAATGTGTTTTGGGGTGTATTTTTACATATACCCATGCTGGGTGAGAGAAATATCTCTGTAAGTTGACAACTTTGTATAATTTTTTTTTAAAAAGTTGTCATTTACAGAGATATTTCTCACACCCAGCATGGGTATATGTAAAAATACACCCCAAAACACATTGCCCTACTTCTCCTGGGTACGGTGATACCACATGAGTGACACTTTTTTGCAGCCAAGATGCGCAAAGGGGCCCAAATTCCAATGAGTACCTTTAGGATTTCACAGGGCATTTTTACACATTTGGATTACAAACGATTTCTCACACATTAGGGGCCCCTAAAATGCCAGGGCAGTATAAATACCCCACAAGTGACCCAATTTTAGAAAGAAGACACCCCAAGGTATTCCGTTAGGGGTATCGTGAGTTCATGTAAAATTTTATTTTTTGTCACAAGTTAGTGGAATATGAGACTTTGTAAGAAAAAATAAAAATAAATTTCCGCTAACTTGTGCCCAAAAAAAAAATCTTCTATGAACTCTCCATGCCCGGCACGGAATACCTTGGGGTGTCTACGTTCTAAAATGGGGTCACATGTGAGGTGTTTGTACTGCCCTGGCATGGCATTTGAGGGTCTCCTCAATCATTACATGTATAGCCAGCATTAGGAGTTTTTTTTTTCCGTTCAGCCTCTGGGCTGAAAGAAAAAATGAACGGCAGAGATTTCTTCATTCGCATCAATCAATGTGGATAAAAAAATCTCTGCCAAAAAATATGCAAAAAAAAAAAAAGAGGGGAAAGGACATAGGAGTGCTTGCGAAGTAAGGTCCCATTCACACATCCGCAAAAATGTCCGCATCTATTCCACAATTCTGCGGAATAGATGCGGACCCATTCAGTGTGAATGGGGCCGGCGGTGATGCGGAGAGCACACTGTGTGCTCTCCACATCAGCATTTGCGGAGCTGCGGCCGTGAACTTCCGGGTTTCGGCCCCGAAACATCCGGCCGCAGGTCCGCAAAGGATAGAGCATGTCCTATTCTTGTCCACAATTGCGGACAAGAAAAGACATTTTCTATATAGTTCTGGCAATGTGCAGATCCGCAAAATGCGGAAAGCACATTGCCGGTGTCCGTGCTTTGCGGATCCGCAAAACACATACGGACATCTAAATGAGCCTTACAGGGCGTGATTAGTGACGGGGGGTGACAGGTGGGTGACAGGTGGTGATCAGGGGGGTGACATGGAGTGATCAGGGGTTAATCAGTGACGGGGGGGTGGGGGCTGGGGTGGATGGGGAGGTCTGTGTGGTGATTGGTGCACTTACATATGTTTCCTCTGGTGGTCCCAAGCAAAAGGGACCACCAGAGGAGCAGGCAGCAGGCATATCAGACGCTGTTAACAAAACAGCGTCTGATATGCGATTTTTTTTTAACTACTACGGCCTGCCAGCGCACGATCAGCGCTGGCAGGCTGTAGTTAAACTTCCTCTCGGCGCGATCCCGTGAGCGCGCGCTCACAGGAAATCTCGCTTTTCCCGACATGACGCGCTGATGCGTCCAGGAAAAACATTCCGGCTGTCCGCAGGACGCATCCCTGCGTTAGGCGGTCGGGAGGTGGTTAAATACTGCATTTGTGAATTTTGGTGACCAAATCAGTGTTCTGGGTCCCCAAATCTGGTGTCCATACATAGTATAAATATCTACTTTTAATGTACAGCAGTTAAAAACTGCATTTTGGGGTTTTATTGAAAAAAGCCGTGTGTTAGGCCATAAAATTTGTTGTGCATCCGTCGGTTAAATAATTATTTCCAATCTTTAGTGGTCAAATACTGCATTTATGAATTTTGGTGACCAAATCCGTGTTCTGGGTCACCAAATCTGTGTTCTGGGTCCCAGTAGTGAAATACTAATTTTCTGTATTTTATTACAAAAATACTTGTTCTTGTTCCACAAACCACTTGTGCATACAGCATACCAAAACATTTTTTACATTTCTGCATAGAAATTGAGAATCAGTGTATTTTGGGCACACAAAACATTATTCTGGGTCCACAGAGCATTTTTGTGACACGGGCACTGCCTTAGCGAACGTAATTGTCGACTAGTGACAGGTAAATTGACACCGGAGAGAGACCAATCTTTCAGCTTGGTGGGTGAACGCAAATAATGAGGAGAACATCAAATAAGGGACGTGGGCATGGTCGTGGTGGTGTTGGTGAAGCTCCTGTTGCTGGGAGAGGACGTGGCCGTTCAGTTCCAACTACCGTTCCAAGTCCTTCCTCTGGTGCGAGTAGGTGACAGTATCTGCAGCGATATTTGATAGGCCCAAATGCCGCTCTACGGATGGTGAAGCCAGAACATGTACAGGCGACAGTAGATTGGGTGGCTGACAGTGCCTCCAGTTCCTTCACAGTATCAAACACCTAGTCCTCTGCAGAAAGCTCAGAGTTGGCACCTGCAGCCCATTCCCATCAGTCTTCCACCTCACCCCTTGCAAATCAGCCAAGCAGTCAGAGCCCCAAATCATGCAGGACAGTCTCATGCTTTTTGATGACTCTGTTGGCGGGGTTTCCCCGGCCCATCCACCTAGCCCTGCCCCAGAAGAGGAAGACCTTGAATGCACTGATGCTCAACCACTTTTGTTGCAGGATGAGGACATGGGAATACCACCACAAAACGTCTCTGATGATGATGAAACACAGGTGCAAACTGCTGTGGCTTTCTGCAATGTGCAGACCGATGAGGAAGGCAGGGGTCATGAATGGGTGGAAGATGATGTGGAGGATGATGAAGTCCTAGACCCAGACTGGACTGAAGGTCGTGCTAGTGAGGCGTGCAGTTCTGAGGAAGAGGAGGTGGTCGCACAGAGGCAATAGCACAGCAAAGGAGGGAGCAGAGTGCAAAAGTGCAGTGGCCGTTCCAGAGACAGTACAACTGCTACTGTCCACCGCACCCAGGCACCGAGCACACCAAGGCCTGTTCCAAGGAGTTCATTGGTGTGGCAGTTCTTCACACAATATCCTGACGACAAGACACGAGTGGTTTGCATGTTGTGCCATCAGAGCCTGAAGCGAGGCATAAACGTTCTTAACCTGAGCACAACCTGCATGACTAGGCATCTACATGCAAAGCATAAACTGCAGTGGAGTAAACACCTTAAAAACAAGGAACTCTCTCATGCTCCTCCTGCTCCCTCTTCTGCTGCTGGCTCGGCCTCTCCCTCCACCTCTGGCGTCACCGTGGCACCTGGCGACCAGCAAACAGAGGATGTTCGACCAACACCACCACATACGACACCATCACCAAGAATCTCCACCATGTCACACGGCAGCATTCAGCTGTCCATCTCCCAAACATTGGAAAGAAGGAGGAAATACCCACCTACCCACCCTCGAGCCCAGGCCCTGAATGCCAGAATTTCAAAATGACTGGCCTTTGAAATGCCGTCATTCCGTCTGGTGGAGACGGACTGTTTAAAACAGCTGATGGCGGTGGCTGTCCCCCAGTACGTTGTTTCCAGTACTTTTCCAGGTGAGCCATCCCTTCCCTGCACAACCAAGTGGAGGATAAAATCAAGTGTGCGCTGCGCAATACCATCAGTGGCAAGGTCCACATAACCACAGATACATGGACCAGTAAGCACGGCCAGGGTCGCTATATCTCCCTAACTGCACACTGGGTAAACGTAGTGGTGGCTGGGCCCGAGGCAGATAGCGGTTTGGCGCATGTTCTTCCACAACCGAGGATCGCAGGGCATTATTCGTTGCCTCCTGTTGCTTCCTCCTTCTACTCCGCATCACCTTCCTCCTCTTCTACCACCCCCACATCCGGTCATCGAAAGAACCTCCCCCCCAACTTCAGCACAGCCCGGGGTAAACGTCAGCAGGCGATTTTAAAACTCATGTGTTTGGGAGACAAACCCCACACCGCACAGTAGCTTTGGAGGGGCATAGAACAGCAGACTGATGAGTGGTTGCTGCCGGTGAGCCTCAAGCCCGGCCTGGTGGTGTGCAATAATAGGTGAAATCTTATTGCAGCTCTGGGACGCACATCCCTTGTCTGGCGCATGTGCTGAATCTGGTGGTGCAGAAGTTTCCTAAAAACTACCCAGACATGTCAGAGCTGCTGCTGAAAGTGTGGTCCGTATGTGCGCGCTTTCGGCGTTCTCATCCTGCTGCTGCTCGCCTGTCTGCGCTGCAGCATAACTTCGGCCTTCCTGCTCATCGCATCATATGCCACCTGCCCACCAGGTGGAACTCCACCTTACTTATGCTGGAGAGACTGTGCGAGCAGCAGCGGGCGATAGTGGACTTTCAGATGCAGTATGCACGGGTCAGTTGCTCTGCGGATCAGCACCACTTCACTACCAGTGACTGGGCATGCATGCGAAACCTTGGTACCTTGTTGCGGTCTTTGGAGTACTCAACTAACATGGCCAGTGCTGATGACGCTGTTGTTAGCAGTACAATACCCCTCCTATGTCACCTTGAAAAAAATATTATGGCGATGATAGAAGAGGATGCGGCACAGAAGAAGGAGGAGGAAGAGGGGGCATTTCACAGGGTTTCAAGCAGGTCATACAGAAGTGGCTCAGAGGGTGGGTTCCTATACCAGAGGAGGCCAGGTACACATGTGAACAGCCAGGGCACACTTTTGGAGGATGAGGAGGATAAGGTAGAGGAGGATCCGCTTTCACTGCAAGGTGGCACCCAACGCAGCTCAGGGCCATCACTGGAGCATGGCTGGGGGATACGGAGGACACAGATGATACACCACCTACAGAGGACAGCTTATCATTAACTCTGGGCAGCCTGGCACACATGAGCGACTACGTGCTGCAGTGCCCTGCGCAATGACTGCAGAGTTGCCCTCATTTTAACTTGTCCTGAGTACTGGTTTACCAACCTGCTGGATCCCCGCTACGAAGGCAACGTGCCCTCCTTAATTCCCGCAGTGGAGCATGATCGGAAGATACACGACTACTAGCGCACGCTGGTAGATGCGCTCTTGAGGGCATTCCCAACTGACACTGGGGGACAAGTGGAAGCACAAGGCGAAGGCAGAGAGGTAGGAGGAAGAGGTCGCCAATGCAGCTGTGTCACGGGCAGCACCTCAGAAGGAAGGGTTAGCATGGCCGGTACAAGCAAAACGTGCCCATCTTAATTCCCGCACTGGAGCATGATGGGAAGATGCGTGACTACAAGCGCACGCTGGTAGACGTACTCCTGAGGGCATTCCTAACTGACACGGGGGGACAAGTGGAAGCACAAGGCGAAGTCAGAGGCGGAGGAGGAATAGGTCACCAACGCAACTGTGTCACGGCCAGCTTCTCAGACAGCAGGGTTAGCATGGCCGAGATGTGGAAAAGTTTTGTCACCGTGCCACAGCAAACTGCACCACCAGCTGATAGGTAACGTGTTAGCAGGAGGCAGCATTTCAACAACATGGTGGAACAGTACGTGTGCACATACCTCCATGTACTGACTGATGGATCGGCCCCATTCAACTTCTAGATCTCCAAATTGTCCACATGGCCAGAGCTTGCCCTTTATGCCTTGGAGGTGCTGGCCTGCCCTGCGGCCAGTGTATTGTCTGAACGTGTATTTAGCACGGCAGGGGGCGTCATTACAGACAAACGCAGCCGCCTGTCCACAGCCAACCTGGACAAGCTCACGTTCATTAAAATGAACCAGGCATGGATCCCACAGGACTTGTCCGTACCTTGTGCAGAATAGACATTTATAACTGCCTCGCCCTCAACCAAACATTCTTGTACTCCAGGGCACTCCTTTATTGAATCCTCTTTTGTTAATTGTACCAATATTTTTGGGGCAACCCCAAGTTGAATGAACCTCTCCTCTGTCTGGGTGTCAGGGGTCCTACATTTTAGCAAATCACCTGCTGCTTTGGTGCGTGACATTAACCTGTTTTTGTTGTCAAATGACCTCTGCTCTGTCTGGGTGTCAAAGGGACTAAAATTCTGTTATTCGCCTGCTGCTTTGGCAGGTGACATCAAGCCTTATTTTCTGCTATGGGAAGTCTCTCCTCTGTCTGGGTGCCAGGGGCCTACATTTCAGATAATCACCTGTTGCTTTGGTGGGTGACATTATCCTCTTTATACTGTCAAATGAACTCTACATTGTCTGGTTGTCAGGGGCCTATATTTTGTTTCATCGCCTGCTGCATTGGTCGGAGACATTAAACTCTTTATACTGTCAAATGACCTCTACATTGTCTGGTTGTCAGGGGCCTATATTTCGTTTAATCGCTTGCCCCATTGGTGGGAGACTTTAAACTCTTTATACTGTCAAATGACCTCTACATTGTCTGGTTGTTAGGGGACTATAATTTGTTTAATCGCCTGCCGTATTGGTCGGAGACATTAAACTCTTTTTACTGTCAAATGACTCCCCTATTGTCTGGTTGTCAGGGGCCTATATTTCGTTTAATCACTTGCTGCATTGGTGGGAGACATTACACTCTTTATACTGTCAAATGACCGCCCCCATTGTCTGGTTGTCAGGGGCCTATATTTCGTTTAATTGCTTGCTGCATTGGTGGGAGACATTAAACTCATTATACTGTCAAATGACCTCTACATTGTCTGGTTTTCAGGGGCTATATTTCGTTTAATCGCTTGCCCCATTAGTGGGAGACTTTAAACTCTTTATACTGTCAAATGACCTCTACATTGTCTGGTTGTTAGGGGCCTATATTTTGTTTCATCGTCTGCCGTATTGGTCGGAGACATTAAACTCTTTTTACTGTCAAATGACTCCCCTATTGTCTGGTTGTCAGGGGCCTATATTTCGTTTAATCACTTGCTGCATTGGTTGGAGACATTAAGCTCGTTATACTGTTAAATGACCACCCCGTTGTCTGGTTGTCAGGGGCCTATATTTTGTTTAATCACTTGCTGCATTGGTGGGAGACATTAAACTCTTTATACTGTCAAATGACCTCTACATTGTCTGGTTTTTAGGGACCTATATTTTATTTCATCGCCTACCGTATTGGTGGGAGACATTATCCTCTTTTTACTGTCAAATGACCTCTACATTGTCTGGTTGTAAGGGCTTATATTTCGTTTAATGACTTGCTGCATTGGTGGGAGATACTAAACTCTTTGTATTGTCAAATGACGCCCCCATTGTCTGGTTGTAAGGGGCCTATATTATGTTTAATTGCTTGCTGTATTGGTGGGAGACATTAAACTCTTTTTACTGTCAAATGACCGCTACATTGTCTGGTTGTCAAGGGCCTATATTTCGTTTAATCGCTTGCTGCATTGGTGGAAGACATTAAACTCTTCACAAGGGGTTATTTGCAGGGGATTTACCTACATTTTGATGCCTTTTGCAACCCTCTAGCCCTTCCCAAGACTATTTTACAGCCTTTTTACTGCCCAAAAGTTCGGGTCCCCATTGACTTCAATGGGGTTCCAGTTCGGGGTCAAGTTTGGGTTGAGTTCAGATCCCGAACCCGAACATTTTCGTGAAGTTCAAACTTCTCGAACCCGAACATCCAGGTGTCTGCTCAACTCTACTTGCCAGCCAATCACTGTAATGCCAGTAGCCTACGGCATTATAGCACGTACCAGTACCTCCCTGCATGTTTATTGGCTGTGTAGCAGTCAAGAAACGTGCAGGAAGGAGACTCGAGCATTGCGCTCAAGCCGAGCTGGTGTTCGGCCGAGCATGCCCGATCAACACTAATAGGGAGGAATCATTCCGCAGCATTTATGTTGAACAGGGTTCAGTAGGGGAGGTTACAGGCGGTAATAGGAACAATCTTTTTTCACCTTGTTGCACTGACTGGGGACCTGAATTTCCATTATACAGCTCTGTAATTCCAGCAAACCGTTCTTGTTATTGGGGTGCAAGTGCTGTTTGATACAGCCATTAATAGGGTTTATTACAAGAAAATATTTCTATGTCTTATTTGCCCTTGTGCGGTGCAGTTATATGTTCTAAAGAATTTTTTGGCTTGTATTAGTGGGAAAAGTAAAATATATTTGCCATTCTGCGGTGCAGTTGTATGTTATAAAGCCTTTTGTTCCGCGCATTAGTGGCAAAAGTAAAATATATTTGCCAGTCGGCAGTGCAGTTTTATGTTCTAAAGTCTTTTTCGTGTGAATTAGTGGGGGGGGGGTGGGAAGGCTTTCACGGAGGCAGCGACGGTATCAGTCAGTCAGTGTAGTGTTGGGGGTACTTGGTGGTGTGGCAGTTTTTTGTTAAGCCACTGGAGAAGGTAAACATGGCCATATGTAGAATCTGCCCTGCTTTAACATATGCAGCGTCACCATAAAGTGGCTGGGGAGAACCGTGGCTCCGATGTGGTGGTCCAGACTCCAGCCTGCCGGAGCAACCGCTGCATCACCCAGTGGCACACAGCTGATTTCAGGCAGTCAAGACTCCACCACCTCAGCCGAAGGGAGCTGTCTGTCTTTCCCATCATCTGCTGGTCCTGATACTCCTGCTCATCTCCCTCCTACTCCTCATCAGTCATTCCGTCAGCAATTGATCATCGAAGCGATTGATAAGAGACAACAGTGTCGGCGCACAAACTGAACGTGCTCCTGTCCAAGTTGCTGGTGCTGCAGTCCCTCCTTTTCCAAGTGGTGGACTCTGCACCTTTCATAGAACTGAAGGCTTGTGCCGAGCCGAGGTGGAGAGTCCCAATCTGTCATTTATTTGCCAAAAAGGCAGTACCAGCCCTGCACACACAGGTAGAATAGAGGGTGGGCCAGTCCTTGAGCCTGTCTGTGCACAGCAGCGCCAACGTGTGGAGCTGTAACTACTGTCAGGGACAATACATGTCCTTTATGGCCTGCTGGGTGAACGTGGTTCCTGCACAGGCACATCAGCAACTTGGCCAGGTGACGCCGCTTTCGCCTCCACGTTCTCATGCCGTTGGTCCTGCAACAATGTCAGCCTCTGCCTCCTCATCCTACACCTTGTACTCAGCCTCCACTGCAGGGACAATTCACAGTGCCCCTCCAGCCTACCACATGTGCAGGGCACGGCGTTGTCACGCTGTTCTGCACCGCGTTTGCCTGGGTAAACGGAGTCACACAGGGGAGGAACTGATCTGTGTCCTTCATCAAGAAAAAGAATCCTGGCTTTCTCCGCGACAACTCAAAATCGGAACCATGGTGACCGACAACGGGAAGAACATGGTGTTTATGCTGCGTCAAGGAGGGCTGAGCCATGCGCCCTGCATGGCACACTTGTTCAATCTGGTTGTCAAACAGTTCCTAAAGTCTCCCACTCATCTGCAAGACATCCTAAAAATGGCCAGGAAACTTTGCATGTACTTTAGCCACCCGTACACCGCGAAGCACATCTTCCTTGAGCCGCAGCGGCAGAATGGCATCCCCCCACATAGTCTGATATGCGACGTTTCCACCTGTTGGAATCCACCCTCCATATGTTGGACCGACTATATGAACAGAGAAAGGCCATAAATGATTTCTTGATGATCCAAGCAGACAGAAGTAATCCTCTGTGTAACTTTGATGTCAGTGGAAGCTCATGCGTTGAACCTGCCATTTGCTCAGTCCCTTTGAGGAGGCCACGTTATTTGTAAGTCACCAGGACTACGGGATGAACAACGTCATTCCACTGCTTCATATCCTTGAACAGATGCTCGTAAATCTGGCTGGTCATGGGACTGGATACGTGGCGCCTAGATCTCACGGCCACATGAGCCCTGTGGGGGCTGAACTGGAAGAGAAGGAGGAGGACATTGGAGCACAAGCAATGTGTAGAGAAATGGCTGGAGGAGCAGGAGCAGCTGGAGGAGCTACAGGGTGATGAGGAAGACAAGGCAAAGGACCTAGACACACCGTGGCAGTATGCAGTGGAGATAGAGGCACAGTCCCTCGAGTCACTTGCACAAATGACCTAATGCATGCTCGCTTGCGTAGTAACAGCCGAATTGTCACCATTCAGCAGAGGGATGACTTCTGGCTCTCTACCCTTTTGGACCCTCGCTACCGTTCCAAAATGGAGGGCCTTTTTTACACCCGCTGAGATGGAGGACAAAATGAACTACTATAGAGTCATACTATGTAGTCACTTGGCCGCTGCCTGTCTGCGCTATCATCCATCCTCTGCGCTCACGTTCCTGGAGCGGGACCTGAACCAGCAGGTGGTGGCATACTTAGACAGTACCCTGCCACCCCACATTGAAGATCTGCTGGACTACTGGGCAGCCAAACTGGATTTGTGGCTGCAACTAGAAGAGTTTGCCCTGGATAAGCTGTCCTGCCCGGCCAGTAATGTGGCCTCAGAGTGGGTATTTAGTGCGGCGGGGGCCATAATTACCACAAGAAGAACTCGTCTGTCCACCCAAAATGTGGAGAGACTGACCTTTGTCAAGATGAATCAGGCATGGATAAGCTAGGATTTCTACCAACCAATGTCTGATGCATCAGACTAGATCATCCATGGTGCCATACCAACACTTTGACAAAAGAGAATGGTTTCTTCTGGCTACTTGCCTCATCTACTATTCTGATGCTGCCACCCACCTGATGCCACACATCTGATACCAAGTGCTCCTTCTTTTACCCGCCATCTTCAGCTGGTAATCGTATTGCCACCCACCTCCCCACTCTGTCACCGGGTCACTCTGTGGTCTCCTGATGCTGCTGCCACCGCCACACTATGTCACCTTGCAACTCTGTGGTCTCCTCATGCTGCTGTCACCTCCACACTATGTCACCTTGCCACTCTGTGGTCTCCTCATGCTGCCGTCAACTCCACACTATGTCACCTTGCCACTGTGTTCTACTGATGCTACTGCCACATCCACACTATGTCACCATGCCACTCTGTGGTCTACTGATGCTGCTGCCACCTCCAAACTGTCACCTTGCCAGTCTGTAGTCTCCTGATGCTGCTGCCACCTCCTGGCGATTTGTCTATTTTAATCTTTTTAGGTCGCTGTTGTACTTCTTCCTGGGTCAGACAGTGCACTTTTAATGGGGAATTTACTTTTACATTCTGCATTTCATCTGACAGTTTATTTTCCTCCGTGAATATAGTGGAGAAAAAAATATTTAATAGTTTTGCTTTATCCTCGTCTCTCTCTGCAACATCCCCCTCATTGCTATGTAGAGGGCCGACTTCTTCAGATTTATATTTTTACCATTTATTAAATTGAAGAACATTTTAGGGTTAGTTTTACTCTCTTTTGCAATTAATCTGTCGGTCTCTAGTTTGGCAATTTTTATTAGTTTTTTACATATTCTATTTTTTCCTTATAGTTTATCAGTGCTTCCTGGCTCCCCTCATGTTTTGGTGATTTAAATGCTTTCTTTTTGTCATTTATTGCTTTCTTTAAGGTTCTATTTATCCACATTGGTTTCTTATTGTTTCTTAGCCTTTTATTCCTATAAGGTATGTACCGCTCACAATTAGATGTTACAATGCTTTTAAAAATCTCCCATTTTGTGGTTGTATTTTTATTTTTGAGGACTTTGTCCCAGTTAGTTAGGCCTATGGCCTCGCTTAGTTGGCTAAATTTTGCTTTTTTGAAGTCTGGTATCTTTGTTCCTCCCTTTAGAAACTCTCGTTTGAAGAAAAATTGGAGGGTTATTACTTTATGGTCACTATTTCCTAGATGTCCCCCAACCTGCACATCTGTTGTTCTGTCAGGTCTATTGGTTAATACTAAGTCCAGTATGGCCGTCCCTCTAGTGGGGTCCTGAACCAGTTGGGAAAGGTAATTGTCTTTGGCTATTGCCAAGAACCTGTTTCCCAGTCTATATCTGGGTAGTTGAAGTCCCCCATAATAACGACTTCATTATGATTTGCCGCCTCATCTACCTCTTTTAGCAGTAGATTTTCTGTGGACTCTGGTATATTAGGTGGTTTATAATAAACTCCTATTAGTAATTTATTATTGTTTTTTGCTCCATGTATTTCTACCCACAGTGACTCCACATGTTAGTGTCCCTCACAGATGTATTGTGGGCTTTAGACAGGACTTCACATAGAGGACTTCTATTGTTCGGCGGCCCCTTTACAAATATGGCCTTCATGAATGAGTCATCAGAAGAAAACCTCTTCTGCGTTCTCCCCTTGAAATTCAGTGCCGGAAGTTTTGCAAAAGAACATCTAAACAAAGCTGATGCATTTTGGAAACAAGTCAGGTGGACCAATGAGGTTAAAATAGAACTCTTTTCAGAATTTCATGAAAAGAACACCTCTCCCACCATTAAGCATGGAGGTGGATCAATCATGCTTTGGCGTTATGTTGCAGCCAATGGCGCAGGGAACATTTTACTGGTAGAAGGAAGAATGGATTCAATGAAATTCTAACAAATTCTAGAAGCAAACATCAACTGTAAAAAGCTGAAGTTGAAAAGAGGATGGCTTTTACAAATGATAATGATTCTAAACACATGTCAAAATCCACAATAGACTACCTCAAAAGTCTCACAGTGTGCCACAAAATGACGTGTGACAAAATATGTGACTTTTTCTTGCTCACGCCACTTTTCCAAAGTGGCAAGAAAAGGAGACTTGCTCATTTATCATTTTCCATGCCAGTTTTTGGCACAAAAATGGCTTTGATCTTCACCAGCAAGGGAGGTGGTGTACAGTTGTTTGTCACACAGCCTGCTAGAGGAAGCGCAAACTTATGTAGAGGTCTGTGCCGCTATATTGGAGCACAGTGAAAGTGAATGGTGAGATGTTGTGACTCATGGGTTGATGCAACACGAAAGATTTTTGCAACTGTACTGTCATGGAGGCAACAACCCACAAGGCGACTCAGTGAGATTTTTAGTTGCATGCAATGGCTCAGATCGCTGTATAGCTCTAGTCCAGGCTTAAGCAACCTTAGACACTCCAGCTGCTCTGAAACTACAACTCTTAGAATGAACATTTGCTTGGCTGTTTTGTAACTCCCGTTGAAGTGAAAGGAGGATTCTGGGAGTTGTAGTTTAAGGACAGCTGGAGTGCTGGATATTGCTTTATCCTATGGGGTTTCATTTGTGAGCATTGCAACATCATGTCAATAGTGGGAATCCCTAAACAAACATCACCATGTAGCTGTAGCCTCAGACACAACAGTACAAATAGAAGATTGACAAAAATGCATTATATGACTTTGCATGTTCAGCATCCTGTCAAGTACCCACACTCCTAAGCATATCAGTCTGTGTACACATAATCAATAAAACAATCTATAAGATAGTTGCTGCAAAGTAAATACTCAAACAGCAAAGGTCAGAAACAACACCGACATAGACAGGCAGCAGTAAACACCTCATAATCATGGAGCTTCACCTACAACACTGAAGTCCAAAACACTGCAAATCTTCATATTAAGGGTAATAAATACATCAAGAAAGGGTAGACACAAAAGAATACATGCACATATTATATATACAAACACACACACACACACACACACACACAGACAAAATTGTAAGTTTATATTAATGTTACATAGATTTAGATTTATACCTCCGTTGGTTGACTCCTTTTTGGTTAGGCTGTATTGGTTCTGAGGGTTAGATTAACCACTATGGATACCTGTCACCTCTTGAAGTACTAATGCATCCCACCATGAGCCTTGTGCTTGTTAACTGCAATAAATCCACCGTGACCAGCAGTGATTAATGTTATCTTGGCTCCAATGATGTAGAGATTCCCATTGATTTCTGCAGGTGTCAGTCCCAGGATCACTGTCCACTCATGCATTCTATCTCCCATGGATCCATGTAGCTGACCACACAATGATCCTTCCGTTGAATTAAAGAATCTCTTATTTAAAAGCAATAGTAAAGATAACTCCAGCTCTGCTGCAGACTGTAATGTACAACCTGTGAGGATTCCCTTAGATATCCATTTTTCTATATGTACAGATTTACATAAATCGTGTAAATGATTTATGTAGTATGGCCTCTGTGTCTATTTCATCAAATCAAGCATTTTGCAGATGTAGCAGGGAGAGAGGGAGGGCAGGCTGACATCAGATGGAGAGAGACACCCTCCTCCTACCCTCCTCTTTCTGCTTCTCCATCACACCTCCTTTCTGTTCCCATTATTGCCATTTCTCGCATTCAATACACCATTTAAACACAATGAGGTCATGTGTCAATCCCTTATAAAGAAAAGGGACCCAAATAAAAAGAACCACTGCTGCAGTCTGCTAAAATAAATGTCATCTGAATATAATGAAAGGAAAATGATGATTTATACATATCCTGAAAAATACCATCCTTTGTTATAACCCTGTACATACTGGTTAAATATGTGAATAGGGTTTTTTAAAGGTAGGTATATCCTTATATGTCTAAAAACACGCAGCACAGCAGTCCAGGAATGGAGGTTTCAAAGATATTTCTTTATTAACCCCTTCAAGACCAAGCCAGTTTTCACCATAAGGACGAAGCCACATTTTGTAAATCTGACATGTTTCACTTTATGTGGTAATAACTCTGGAACGCTTTTACTTATCCAAGTGATTCTGAGATTGTTTTCTCCTGACATATTGTGCTTCATGTTAGTGGTAAATTTGTTTCAATATGTTTCACCTTTATTAAAAATTAAAAACTGTATGAAAATCTGGAAAAATTCAAAATTTTTGAAATTTGAATGTCTCTGCTTTTAAAGCAGATTGTGATACCTCATAAAATATAGTTGTTACTGTGCATTTCCCAGATGTATATTTTAAGTTTACATAAATTTGAAAATGCAGTTTTATTTTTAAGGACTTTAGAAGGCTTAGAATTTTAAAAGCAATTCTTAAATTTTTTAAGAAAATTTCCAAAACCCACTTTTTAAGGGATTATCCCATGACTACTGTAAAAAATGAAAATCTGAAATCATATATTACCTGAAGACAATCTCTTATTAACAAAGTTAGAACCAGCCCTGTACTTCACATGGATCCCGAGATCTCCCCATTCACTGCTAGATTTAAATCAAGCTGACTGCTCAAGGGGAGTGTCTTTTTTGTTGTAGCTAAGTGGGCATGTCAGGGGTGTACATAGAAATCACTGGGCCCCATAGCAAGAATCTGAATTAGGCCCCCTAACCCCACCCACTACCCACCCCTGGCCCAATCCCACCTCCTGTCCTGGCTCCTCCACTGCCACACCCCCATTTGCCAATGCAGACATGTATACATGACCTACTGAAACCGTTAGGGATAAATCTTTTTATTTTTATTTTTTTATTAACAAACTTTGTTGCAGTAATTTAAAAAAACACATCACTGCTCCTGCCTGTCTGCTTTGGTAAAGCTGGGGATAGATGGGCTTTAGCAGAGTGGGTACAGGACAGTGGACACAAGGCGCCATATGTATGCGAATACAGGGCAGGGGCTTGCATACACATCGCTCCTCCTGCCTGTGTTCACTGTGCTAAAACCTAATATAGCCCATCCACCACAAAAAGTTATCAATAAAAAATTGTGGCCTGCTATTGACTGCCCCCCCATGTCGCAGGATGTTTTCATCTGCGTGACAGGAGGAAGGGCAGTGGCAACTGTGCTGGCATCAGGAGTAATGCGGGTGTCGGTAAATGAGGTAAGTAAGGTGCCCAGCCATTTTGGGGGGCATTATAGGGGTTGGATAACCCCTCCAACTCCTTGCTGCTGATAGGTATCTGAGGGGAGATTGGGTCCATGCCTCACTATGTAGTATCTGTTCCGGACAGCACGCCGTGCTGATTGTAATACTGCGCATGTCCTGAAGTCACGCTGACCCCTAACAAAATGTATTGGCAAACCGGAGGTGGTTTACTAGAATGTATGGGCAAATGGATGGTGTTTACTAGAATGTATAGGCAAACGGTAGGAAGTTCAATAGAATGTATGGGGAAATAGGAGGAGGTTAGGTAGGCTGTCCAGACTCTGCATCCCCAGGGGATAAGTAGAAAAGGGTCAGTTCCTGGACATAGTGGGAGAACACAAGTGGGCGGACCACGGGCCACCTCAATACCCCATGATTAAACTGTGTCTTGTGCAGAGTATACATAGGGGGTGGGGCCTTCCATGCGCTCCAGGCCCCCCTGTGCCACGGGCTCCATAGCAACGGTGTAGTCTGCCTATACTGGCAGCACGCAATTGGGGCGTGTCCATGCTCTCCCTATCACAGCTCAGGAGGCATTTGAAACATGAAACTGAGCATGTGCAGCCTTCTCACTGAGCAGGTCAAAGAAATAATAAAAAAACAAACTTCAGGTGGTGCTATACATATACATTTTATTGAATAGCTCAGTGGCTATGCAAAAATTTTAATTACATGCAATTAGAAAAGTATTCAGATTCAGGTGCTAGTTTGAAAACAGTAGAATACTTTTCATGGGACAACCACTTTAACCACTTCAGCCCCCCTTGCTCCGTCATGCAACTTACCACCCAAATCAATGGATGTCGTATATCTGGACTTCTCCAAAGCATTTGACACTGTACCACATAAAAGGTTAGTATATAAAATGAGGATGCTCGGACTGGGAGAAAATGTCTGTAAGTGGTTAAGTAACTGGCTGAATGTCAGAAAACAGAGGGTGGTTATTAACGGTAGATACTCAGATTGGGCAACTGTCAATAGTGGGGTACCTCAGGGGTCAGTACTGGGCCCTATTCTTTTCAATATATTTATTAATGATCTTGTAGAAGGCTTGCATAGTAAAATATCAATTTTTGCAGATGACACTAAACTGTGTAAAGTAATTAACTCTGAAGAGGACAATATACTGCTACAGAGGGATCTGGATAGATTGGAGGCTTGGGCAGAGAAGTGGCAGATGAGGTTTAACACTGACAAATGTAAAGTTATGCACATGGGAAGGAATAATGCAAGTCACCCGTACATACTAAATGGTAAAACGGTAACACTGACATGGAAAAGGATCTAGGAATTTTAATAAACAGCAAACTAAGCTGGAAAAACCAGTGTCAGGCAGCTGCCGCCAATGCCAATAAGATAATGGGTTGCATCAAAAGGGGCATAGATGCCCGTTATGAGAACATAGTCCTACCACTTTACAAATCGCTAGTCAGACCACACATGCAGTACTGTGTACAGTTCTGGGCTCCTGTGAACAAGGCGGACATAGCAGAGCTGGAGAGGGTTCAGAGGAGGGCAACTAAAGTAATAACTGGAATGGAGCAACTACAGTACCCTGAAAGGTTATCAAAATTAGGGTTGTTTACTAAAGAAAAAAGACGACTGAGGGGAGATCTAAAAACTATGTATAAATATATCAGGGGTCAGTACAGAGATCTCTCCCATCATCTATTTATCCCCAGGACTGTCACTGTGATGAGGGGACATCCTCTGCGTCTGGAGGAAAGAAGGTTTGTACACAAACATAGAAGAGGATTCTTTACGGTAAGAGCAGTGAGACTATGGAACTCTCTGCCTGAGCAGGTGGTGATGGTGAGTACAATAAAGGAATTCAAGAGGGGCCTGGATGTATTCCTGGAGTTTAATAATATTACAGGCTATAGCTACTAGAGATGGGTCGTTGATCCAGGGAGTACTTCTTTCCTCTGGATCAACTAGCAGGATGACAGGCCGAACTGGATGGACAGATGCCTTTTTTTCGGCCTTATGTACTATGTTACTATGTTGCTAAATGGATTTTACCTCCTTTTCTTCTCACTAATAGAGCTTTCATTTGGTGGTATTTCATTGCTGCTGACATTTTTTTGCTATTATTCAAAAATGACCGCAATTTTTCAAAAAAAATGACATTTTTCAATTTCTGTTGTAAAATTTTTCAAAAAAAACTACATTTCTATATAAATTTTTCTATAAATTTATTGTTCTACATGTCTTTGATCAAAAAAATCCAATAAGTGTAAATTTATTGGTTTGGGTAAAAGTTATAGCGTTTACAAACTATGGTGCAAAAAAGTGAATTTCCGCATTTTGAAGCAGCTCTGACTTTCTGAGCACCTGTCATGTTTCTTCAGGTGCTAGAGTGCCAGGATAGTATAAATACCCCCAAATGACACCATTTTAGAAAGAAGACACCCCAAAGTATTTGCGGAGGGGCATGGTGAGTTCATGTATCATTTCATTTTTTTTCACAAGTTAGCGGAAAATGACACTTTCTGAGGAAAAAAAAATAATAATGTTTCCATTTCTGCTAACTTCTGGCAAAATTTTTTAAAATGGGGTCATTTGTGGGGTGTCTTTACTGTTCTGGCATTTTGGGCGGGGCTAAATTGTGAGCATCCCTGTAAAACCTAAAGGTACTCGTTGGAACTTGGGCCCCTTTGCGCACCCAGGCTGCAAAAAAGTGTCACTCATGTGGTATCGCCGTACTCAGGAGAAGTAGGGCAATGTGTTTTGGGGTGTATTTTTACATATACCCATGTTGGGTGAGAGAAATATCTCTGTAAACTGACAAATATGTATAAATGTTTTTTTAAAAAGTTATCATTTACAGAGATATTTCTCACACCCAGCATGGGTATATGTAAAAATATATATGATATGATATACATATGATCACCGCTGGCAGGCTGCAGTATAACTGCCGAGCCGCGATCTGCTGTGCGCGCGTTCACAGCAAATCTCGCCTCTCGCGAGATGATGCGCCGCCGCGTCAAGGAGGAACAAGCCTGCCGCCGCCTGGACGCAGCCCTGCGTTAGGCGGTTGGCAGGCGGTTAAGGACCAGTTAGGTTATGAAGTCACTTTGTGGGGCTTAGGCTACGTTTACACGACCATATAAATGAGTTTGCATCCTTTCCGCAATTTTGCAGAACGGGTGCAGGCCCATTAATTTCTATGGGGCCCCAAAAGATGCAGACAGTATACATGTCGCGGCCCCGTGAAAAAAATATAACATATCCTATTCTTGTCCGCAATTGTAGACAAGAATAGGCATTTTCTATGATAGCAGCGACATGTGCAGTCGGCAAATTGCGGAATGCACATGGGCTTTTTGTTTTGCTATTTGCAGATCCGCAAAACACCATGTTCGTGTCAATTTAGCCTTGCATAGTAGAAACCACGCATAAATAGCCCCATTTTAGAAACTACACCCTTCGAGTTATTCAAAACTGATTTTAAGAATGAAAGGAAAATGGAGGTGAAATTTCAAAATTTCACATTTTTTGCAAATATTCCATTTTAATCTATTTTTCCTGTAACACAGCAAATGTTAACAGCCAAAGAAAACAATTATTACCTTGATTCTGCAGTTTATAGAAACATATATGTGGTCGTAAACTGCTGCATGGGCGCGCAAGGAAAGAAGCTCCATATGGATTTTGGAGGGCAGATGTCGCTGGGATAAGTTTAAATTGCTATGTCACATTTGAAGACCCCCTGATGCACTCCTACAGTAGAAACTCCCAAAAAGTTACCCCATTTTGTAAACTACAAGATTAGGTGACAATTTTATTGGTAATATTTTGGGGTACATATGATTTTTTTATCGCACTATATTACGCTATTTGTAAGGCAAAATAACCAAAAAATGGCTGTTGTGGCACAGTTTTAATTTTTTTTGTTTTTTACGGCGTTCTCCTGATGTGTTGTTTTTATACAGCAGGTTGATACGGACACGACTATACCAAATATGTGAATTTTTATTTTTTGTTTCAGTTTTATATAAAAAAGCACTTTTGAAAACAAAAATAATGTTTTGTATTCATTTTCTGAAAGCTACATTTTCTTTATATTTCTGCCGATCATCTTGTGCAGGGGCATTTTTTTGCAGGAAGAGCTGGCATTTTTTATTGGTACCATTTTTGGCCACATATGATTTTTTTGATGATTCAATATAACACTTTTGGGGCAAGGTGAGTAAAAAAAATGGCTATTTTGGCACAGTTTCTATTTATTTATTTATTTTTTTGTTTTTTTTGGTTTTTTTTGATTTTTAAAACTTTTATTTGTAAGTAAATATCAGTACAGTACCAGAAAGGATTACAAGTACAGATTGTACACAATTAACAATCAGAATAATCGGGGGTTATTATAAACAGTGCAGGTAGTAAGCAGTTGCATAGCAAGTAAAGGGTGCTCAGTAATACTAAGTATGAATCGATGATTATATCAGGTAGTTCAAGCAGATGAGAATCTATAAGAGGACCAATTCGACCACAGTTTAAGAAATTTGGAGTGGGATCGGTTCTCCCAAGCCGCAAGTTCTTCCATTCTGTAAATAGAGTCTATTTTGTTGTACCAAAGGTCGAGTGTGGGTAGGTCAGAGGAGAGCCAGAAGCGTGGGATCAGCAGTCTTGCTGCACTCAGTAGTTTATTAAAGAGATAAGGGACCTTGGCAGTTGTGTTTGGGTGGGCCAAACTTAGCAGGGCTAGAGAAGGGGATGGGGGAACGGAGGTATGACAGATTTTATTGCATGTCTGGAACACTTGTGACCACCAGATGTGAAGTGGCGGGCAGGTCCACCAAATGTGGTAAAAGGTACCTCTGTCAGACTGGCACCTCCAACAGGTATCTGAGTTTGCGGCTGAGTAGTATTTAGTCTCGTCTGGTGTCTTGTACCATCGTGTTAGGATTTTATATCCGTTTTCTTGTATCCGGACGCATTTAGAAGAGGTGTGGGGTTCCAGGTACAGTTTTTTTAGATCATCTTGACAGAAGCAAGTTTCGAGATCTCTCTCCCAGTGTCTTATAAAGGCTGGTTTTGGGGGAAGTATGGGATGGGATAGCCATCTATATAGTTGGGAGACCAGTTTTCTCAGGGGATGAGATGTTACAAGAAGACTTTCAAACCATGTTAATGGTCTAAGAAGGGCATGGTATTCAATATGTTTAGAAATGTACGAGCGCAGGAACGAGGAAAGGGAGGGGTTGGATGTGGGGTGGGGAAGGAGGAGTTGGATGGAACTGTCTGATCGCAATTGTCCATCTTCGTCGTAGAGAGCAATAATTGGTAATTGGGAATTTTGAACAGACTTAGGTAGACTCTGGATGAGGGTCGGTGGAGCCAAAGATATCAAGTCTCTGACTTGGATCAGGGGTGATGGTAGGGGGATACCTTTGTTTGAATTCTGTAGGGAACGTCATGCTTTCAAGGTAGCATCGATGATTAAGTCCGAGGTTCGCAGGGATTGGGGTTGTATGTGGGGACCAATTAGCAAAGAGCCAAAAGAGAACGTGAGCAGTGAAGATTCCATCTCAACCCAGGGTTTGGAGTATGGTCGTCTAAGCCAATGTATAATCCTGGATATCAGGATGGCCTTATTGTATAGGGAAGAGTTAGGAAAACCTATGCCTCCTGAAATTTTGGGTTTCTGTAAGGTGGTTGTTGCTATTCTTGCTTTGGAATTGTTCCATATAAAATTATGAAAACATTTAGTCAGAGTGTCAAAGTAGGGGGGAGGGACGGAAATTGGAAGGACTTGCATCAGGTAAGTTAACTTGGGCAATATTAGGGATATAGCTAGATTTTTACGGCCAAACCAAGAAAGAGTTGGGGAGTTAATGGTTTCCAATTGTGTTTGCATGGAGTGGAGTAAAGGGGTATAATTCAAGTGAAAAAGGGTAGAAGGGTCAGAGCTAATTTTAATGCCTAAGTATGTTAGGTAAGGGGAGCTCCAATTGAAAGGGGAGTTCGAGGAAAGTTGATGCCTGGAGGTCGGGGATAGGCCTAAAGATACAATGAGTGATTTTGACAGATTAATTTTAAAATTAGAGAGAGGGCTGTATTTGTCTAGAATGTTGTAGATACGCGGCAAGGATATTTTGGGGTTGGTAGTTAGGAGAAGAAGGTCATCGGCAAAGGCCGCCACCTTGTGCTCCTGTGCGCCAATGCAAACACCCTTTATTTCGCTATCTTGACGTAGGGTTTGGAGTAAAGACTCCGTCACCAATACAAACAAGTGAGGCGAAAGTGGGCATCCCTGTCGCGTACCGTTCGTGATGGGGAAGGAGGGGGAGAAAGTGTCATTTACCAGCACCGAAGCCGAGGCATTTTGGTACATGGAGAACACTGCGTTTATGAAGGCGTCTGGAAATCCCATTTTAATGAGGGAGAGTCGCATATAGGTCCAGCTAACCCTATCAAACGCCTTCTCGGCGTCGGTGCTGAGCAAGACCAATGGTAGGTTTCTTTTTTTGGCATGGATAAGAGCGTTGACAACCCTAACCGAGTTGTCTCTACCCTCCCTCCCCATCACGAAGCCCGCTTGATCGCTATGGATTAAATGTGGGAATAGGGGGGACAGACGGTTGGCCAACATTTTTGCTTTATTTTTAGGTCCAAATTTAGTAAAGATATGGGTCGATAGCTAGAGCACAGGGATAAGTCTTTTCCCTCTTTAGGGATGATGGTAATGTGGGCTTTAGTCATTTCTGATGTCAGGGGAATACCTTGAAGTGTTTGATTGCAGACATTGAGAAGGTAGGGGAGGAGAGAAAGTCTGAAAGTACGGTAGTAATAGACGGGTAGGCCGTCGGGGCCTGGGGCCTTCCCATTGGGTAATTGTTTGATAGAGTTGGACAGTTCTTCGGGGGTAAATGGGCTTGTAAGGGTATTGCAGTGTTCCGGGCGCAATTTAGGTAGAGAAATGGAATTTAGAAAGGTATTTATGGAGTCGAGAAGGGGAGGAGTTCCCGGGGGAAGTTGCGGAGAGGGAAGATTATAGAGGGATTTATAATATTCATGAAACTGTAGGGCTATGTCTTTCGTCGTGAGGGCGGGACTGGCATCAGGGCAGGATATTTTGCATATATGATTCCGGGATTTGCGTTTTTTAATTCTATTCATCATGAATTTGGATGCTTTGTCACCGTGGGCATAAAATTTGTATTGGGAATGTAAATAGTATTTAGCCGAGTTGTAGTTTAGTAGGTTTTTCAGTTCCACCCTCAGTCTAGTGAGGTCAGATAGATAGGAGTCTGATTGGGTGGATTTGTGAAGGGTTTCTAGGGATTGGATTTTAGTGAGAAGGGAAGTGATGTGACTGTTCCTCTGTTTCTTAATGTGCGCCCCCAGACTGATAAAGTGTCCCCTTATATATGCTTTATGGGTGTCCCATAATATAAGAGGAGACTTATCAGGCAGAGAGTTTAAAGCAAAAAAGTCTTCTAAAGCTTTTTGAGTTTTGGATTGTAGTTCTGGCGAGGACATCAGATGTTCATTAAGGCGCCAGTGGAAAGGTCTTCGGGGCATGTTAAGGGGGATGAAACTTACCAAGACCGGATAATGATCAGACAAGGTGATGGAGTCGATTAGCGCTCCAGAACAAGACTGAAGGTATTCTTTGGACACAAAGATATAGTCCAATCTATGGTAAGTTCCATGCACCTGGGAATAGAAAGTATAATCAGTTATTGACGGGTTCAGGGTTCTCCAAACGTCCACCAGTGACGAAGAGCAGAGTAAATGTCTGAGGGTGGATAGGTTTTTTTGTGAAAGGGTAGATCTCTGGGAGGAGGAGTCAATCCGGGGATGCAGTGCCACATTGAAATCTCTTCCCATGAAGACCACGCCCTTCGCAAAAGATTCAATTTCCGCAAAGACCGTTCTGAACCATTGGGTTTGATGTACATTGGGGGCGTATACATTAATAAACGTATAAACATGTCCCGCTATGGAGCCTTTAACCATTATATATCGACCCTCGGTATCCTGTACATGGGAAATGTACTGAAAAGGAACATTTCTGCTGAAACCCACACTGACACCCCTGGAAGCAGAGGAATCCGAGCCGTTGTGGAACCAAGTAGAGAAATAAGAGTGTGAGAGGTTAGGGTACTTATTAAATTTGAAATCGGTTTCTTGCAAAAAAAGGATGGAACATTTCCTCTTCTTTAAAAGGGAGAATATTTGGCATCTTTTCGATGGGGCATTAAACCCCTTAACATTGTAGGAGGCTAATGCGTATTCAGCCATTTATGCGGACATAGGTTTGGTGGGAGTACAGCCAACATAGCGGAATTTGGGGGTTTGGAATGTTCCCAGAGGCTCGAGATTCTGCTTGAAGGTAAATGGCGAGTAGCCACCAGTGTAGTGTCTGATATATAGTATAGAGCAACTAGTGCATTTAAGGAGTATCTACCTGCGGTTGGGAAGGTGTAAAAACAAGAACAAAAACAAATAAAACAACAGTAAAGAGAGCAATAATAGTATAGTACATAATCAAACTGGGCTAAGTTACCATAGCAAGGTATGGCGTCACTGTAGGGGGTAATTGGTACCATTTGTGGTAAAAAGTGTCGCCCTAACCAGGCTATGGGTCTCGGCAATGGTGAGGCATAGATTATTTGAGCCATATTGAGAGATACATGGCAATACAACACATATATACTTGTTAATAAGAAATAGGGTGAGCATAGTAGAATCGTGGTATCGCGACTCAAGGGCTGTCATGTATCTCACTCATCCATTGGAAGCTGTCTCGGAGTGGATTGCGTCATGGTCTTCCTGGATTTATGGGATCGAGGGGTGCGTTGTCGTTCCCAGGGTTCCACGGCTGGAAGATCTGGGAGGGAGGTTAAGTCTTGTACCGGATCCCAGTTTTGGACATCCAGAGGGGGATCTTCAAGTGTTTATAGACTGGAATTAAATCCGGAAACGATGAGACCGCCATTCTACGGCCGTTATATACAAAGGAGAGTCCAAACGGGAAGGACCAGCGATAAGGAACTTTGTTGGACCGGAGCCAGTCCGTCAGTGGCTTCAGGGCTCTTCTTTTACGCAGGGTGGACTGTGCGAGGTCCTGGAATACCAGGATTTCATGGCCGTCCCAGGAGATAATGTCAGCTTGGCGTGCTTTAAAGAGGATAACTTCCTTTACAGGAAAGCTCAGAAACTTGCATATGACGTCTCTAGGTGGGGCGTCTGTGGGTGGCTTCGGCCTAAGGGCCCTGTGAGCTCTCTCCAGGATAACTTCATGGGCTGAGTCTGGGCCCAGGATATGGAGGCAGATTTGGGTGATAGTGTGGGGTATATCGCTAGGGGGGATAGATTCAGGTATGCCCCGAAAGCGTAGATTGTTCCTCCTACCCCGGTTTTCCTGATCCTCTAAGGCACTGAAGAGGGTGTTCAGGGAGGATTGTATGGAGGAGAAGTGAGACGCAGCAGCCGACTGGTGAGTAATAATGGCGGCATTAGCTGTTTCCAGGGCCTCTACCCGCCCACCAATCTGTCGTACCTCCTGCTTGATGGTGGCAAGGTCCGAGCTTAACGGTTCCAAGGCTAGAGTCAAGGAAGATGTCAAGGTGTCTCGGAGGTAGGTTCGGGAGATCGGGAGATCATCTGCCGTATCTTCATCGGCGGAAGCCGCAGCCGGTGGTGTATGCTGCGAACGGCCCGTGGAGTGTGGAGGAGTAGGCGCCATCTTGGTCTCCCGCGCGACATACAGAGCGGTCGATTTCTTTATAAATTTGTCCATCTCACCACCTCCAGAGGCTCCTTTGGGTGGACCTGTAGTGTCACTTGGTTTGGATCCGCCGATTTTCACCATTGCGGGCGAGGTTAGCTTTAAAACCAGGCTTTTAGGGTGAGCTTAAGACGGAGCTGCTAGATCATGCGGCCATCTACATCAGGCGCTAGCCCTATTTATTTATTTTTTAACAGTGTTTACCTGAGGGGGTATATCATGTGATATTTTTATAGAGCAGGTTATTAAGGACGTAGCAATACCTAATAGTTCTATTTTTATTTTTTTTGTCTTATACAATAAAAGCATATGTGAAAAAAAATCATATTTTTTTTGTGTCACAATTTTCTGAAAGCTATATATTTTTTATTTTACTGCCGATCGTCTTGTGTAGGGGCTCATTTTTTTGCGGAAATAGTTGATGTTTTTATACGTACCATTTTTGGGTACATATGATTTTTGTGATCACTCAATATTACACTTTAAGTTCTTTTTTTAATGGAATTCACCTTAGGGGTTAGATTGTGTGATATTTTTATTTTTATGAGGGGGCTTTTTCTTTCTTTACTTGAAATAATTTTATTTTTATTATTAAAAAACACTTCTTTCACTTTTTTTTACTTTTTATATTTGTTCCACTGCGGGACTTCACCTTTTCAGGGTTTGATCCCTTTTTCAATTCAGTAAAATTACATTCAGTATTGTACTGAATTGAACTGTCAGCATCTTACACAGTAAGACCTCTTGCACATGAGCGTATTTTCTTTCCGTGCCAGTTCCGTTTTTCTTGCAGACCGTATGCCTCAACCATTTATTTTAATGGCTCCACAAAAAAAACGGAAGCATTCCGCATTTCCGCATTTCCGTATATCCGTTCCGCTAAAAAATAGAACATGTCCTATTATTGTCCGCATAACGGACAAGGATAGTACTGTTCTATTAGGGGCTAGCTGTTCCGTTCCACAAAATACGGAACGCACACGGACGTCATCCATATTTTTTGCGGATCCGTTTTTTGCGGACCGCAAAATACTCACAAGAGCGCTAAGATGCTGAAAGTTGCCTAGGACGACCAGGCTAGATCTTCCAGGGTTCCGTAGATGGCAACTATCGGCCCCCTATCACCGTAGCACGGGGGCGATGGAGTCAGAGGGAACGTCCTCTCTCTGTAAACCTGCGGCATGTTAAAGGGTTAATCCGCCAGCAACACTGCATACAGCGATGTCGGCGGATGCAGCAGGGGCCTGTTTATAAGTAACCACTGTTCCCAATCACATACATGCACGTGAGGATACGGCAAGACACCGCATTCCCTCACGTACATGTATGTGACAATGCATGAAGGGGTTAAGAACTGTCACAAATATCCAAAATATTGCAAAGATCACACTCTGAACACAATTAGTGTTGAGCGAACTTGTGTTTTCAAGTTTGGCATACAAGGTTCAGGGTTGTCTAAGTATTCCGTTATGGATTCCGCTACCACGAACCATAAATTATACAACAATACAACAATAATAGACAATTTTCTCAATGTCCACAGTAAAGAGATCAGATCTGGCTACTATTCCTAATAATATCCTGATGTATCCTTATAGTATTGCAATTCTGTTTCATCAATATAGGAGGAGTTTTATAATATGTCCGCCGATTCTCCTTTACTTTTGTTTTCTTTTGCTTCAATGGCTGCCCTTTTTTATCTATTTTAACATGACACAGGACAAAAAGAAAAAATTCATCCTCTCCTTTTGCAGCTCTCCGGATTCCGCCAGATGAACCCAAAGCTTTTCAGGTTCACTTTGGATGAATCCGGTAAAACAGCATTTTACTGCAAATGTCATTGGGAAAACACACGAGGGAGGAAAAAGAAAGATGCTAGCATACCCTGAGAGGAAATGGGGGATGGATTGCAGCAGATAATGCTTTCAGTCGGTTAAGCACCATCCTGTCTTCCAGCAAGTCCAGTCTCAGTAGCCAGGAGTCTGGTCAACACAATCTCCATCCTGATCCTCCTTCTTCCCACCATGGAGAGTCTGGGCAAACAAGTGATCCCACACTAGATATTACAAGGACCTCTTTTCATTGCCATTCTTTCATTTGGCCCTCTCTCGAAGCACGCTTGAAGAGGGACAGATTTTGTATCCTGATTCCCAACCTCTTGAGCATCCACAGTCACAAGAAGATGATGGTGGGGAATGGCAATTACTGTTTAATGAGGTGGATGATGACACAGTTGCCATTAAGTCAACGGCAATTACTGTCTCAAGAGGTTGATGAAGAGGATGAGACACAGTTGTCAATCACTGAGGTTGTGGTTAGGTCAACAAGTCAGGAGGATAAGCAGAGTGAGGAAGTGGAAGAGGAGGTGGTGGATGATGAAGTCACTACCAATGGGTAGGTGTTCCACAGTATGGCGCTTTTTTGAGGAAAGTGTGGACAACAAAAAAATAGTAGTTTGCAACCTGTGACATACCAAACTGAGCCAGGGCATGAACACTAGCAACCTCACCACCACCAGCATGATCCGCCACATAGCATCGAGTCCACAATCTGAGTCTGCAGGTCAAACCACTGCCTCCTCTTCCCCCTATGTTATGTGCTGGCCAATCACCTGTCGAAGGCGCAGGCCTGGATGCCTCCCACCCTGCACCTGGAACTTTGCAAGCACCATCAGCGACCACATCCACTTCCGTGTCCCAGCACAGCATCCAAATGTCCCATGTTGTGGAGGCCGAGAGCAAGTCATACTCTGGAATGGCACAGGTGCTACCGATACCAAGAATTGCGGGCCCTACGTGTTTCTAGCAGCACCTACGTTAGTGGCTTCAACCCCCACTTCTCCTCCGCCGCCGCCTCCTCCTCCACTTCCATCTCCAGCAGCAGTCAGCCATCAGTCGGTAGCTGGAAGCAGTGTAGCACTGCAGTGGGGAAGCGACAACAGGCCGTGCTAAAGCTGATATACTTAGGGGACAAACAGCACACCGCAGCAGAGCTGTGGCAGGGTATAAGAGACCAGATTGAGCTGTGGCTCTCGTCACTCAACCTACAACCAGGCATGGTTGTGTCTGATAATGGCCGTAACTTGGTGTCGGCTTTGGAGCTCGGCAAGCTCCCACACATCCCATGCCTAACCCACGTCTTAAACTTCAGTGGTTCAGCGGTTTTCAAAACCTACCCCAATTTGCCTGAGCTACTGGTGAAGGTGCACCGCATGTATGCACATTTCTGCAAGTCATCGATAGCTTCAGCCGGGCTGTCAACACTGAAGCAGCGCTCAAAATTGCCAGCTCATTGGCTGTTGTGCAACGTGAGCACGCGCCGGAACTCGATGTTCCACATGTTGGCCAGGCTTTGTGAGCAGCAGAGGGCAGTAGTGGAATACCAGCTGCAACATGGTCGTCGCTTTTCCAGTTAGCTTCCGCTATTCACAAGCGAGGAGTGGGCATGGATATCTGACCTCTGTGAGGTTTTAAGAAACTTTGAGGAATAAACACAGATGGTGAGTGGCAATAATGCTTATATCAGCGTAACCATACCACTTCTGTGTCTACTCAAACGCTCGCTGCTCACAATTAAGGACAACACTTCGCATGTGGAAGAGGTGGAAATGGGGGAAGACATTACACAGGGTGATGGCAAGGCCACCCTCAGTTCGTCATCTCAGAGCGAATTGGACGATGAAGAGTGTAAGGAAAATATGCTTGTGTCCACACATACATGAACTAATTTGGCCTTATATGCTTATATTAAGGTATGCAGAGTTCCTCTTTAAGGGAAATATTTTATACTCTTATAACACGAGCTCTTGCAATACAAGCTATCAGGAAATGGCTGTCTGAAGCTCAAAACCACAGACACCTGCTAACCGCATGGCTGGAAAAGAGATGTGCACGCTTTTGCAAAGAATGCCTCATTTATGATAAATGTACCTGAAAGGAGAATTGCTGCATACATAGCATCAAAGCTGCAGATATATATATATATATATATATATATATATATATATATATTTACACATATATCTAACATATGCATTATACATATATCCTACATTTACTTCAATACGAGTTATATAAGAATATTGCATGTTGGTGTTCACCTTTGGCTTTGATAAAGTAAGAGACATTCTACCGGATCAATATCAGCACAAGATAACAGAATTCCGTGAAATATGTGAACAGAGCTAAAATCAACAAAGATTGTGACTAGATATCAAAATTCTGAGAATTATAAATGCGTCACATATGTGCCTTGTTTCTATGTAATTATCCATGACTTTTTGGCTTTATTTCACATGAGGGTGGAATTGATAAATTTGTTAAGTGATTGGATAATAAGCTTAGGGTAGGTATAGGGTAATCTTGTGGTTTGTGTCTATAAAATTGTCTGCTATGTCAAAATAAAGTTGCAACCCTTTTGAACCCATCAGCGTGTATTGGTCTTCAGTGGTTGTCCGGCAGCCGAGGTTCACCCACAGACAAACCAGGGGCCCTTACAATTGGTAGCAGAGGATGGTTTTGATCCATCGACCTCTGGGCCCATAACCCAGAGGTCGATATAATTTCTGACCTTTTCCTAGGAACCAGGCACCCTCCCCTATTCAGAGCAGGGGGTGCCTGGTTTAATGCTCGGGTTCTATTGACTTCCATTACTGAGCACCCGAGCATCCCGATGTGTTCGGCCCGAGCACCTGAGCACTTTGGTGCTCGATCAACACTAGAGCCCACCATGATATCTCAGTCTGATAAAAGTGGCAGGATGGTGACAACTACAATGATGACTGTGTTGGACTAGAGATGAGCGAACTTTTTAAAATTCGATTCGGACAGCTCGCTGAATTTTCTAAAAAGATTTGATTCAATTTGAATTTATTTGTGACAAATAATTTTAAAAACAGCTACAATATACAGGCCGCAGAGAGCCTGTATATTGGTGTAGATCACTGTGCATTGCAGAAATATGCATAAGGAGTCCGCTGTGGTAGTGAAATAGTTACTTTGCATCATTACTTTGTATGACAGGCAGTTGACAGGCGTCACTCTTAGAATTGCTTCATACTTCACTTGTTTAGTCAGTTACAGGGCCAAAAATGACCAGATAACTCCAGTGTGAACTCAGCCTGCAGTGGCCAAAAATTTACTATAGAGTGAATAAGTAGTGTTGAGCGAACAGTTCGAGCATCGTTCGGGTTCGTACCAAATTTTAGGGTGTCCGGGACCCGGACCCGAACCCGAACCCGGACATTTTCAAAAAAGTTTGGGTTCGGGTTCGGTGTTCGTCGATTACTTCCCGCTTTCTGAAGGGCTGCACAGCAGCCAATCAGCTAGCGTTTTACTTCTTGCCCTAAGAGCCCATCACAACCATGCCTACTAATGGCATGGCTGTGATTGGCCAAGTGCAGCATGTGACCCAGCCTCTATTTAAGCTGGAGTCACGTAGCGCCGCACGTCACACTGCTCTGACTAGTGTAGGGAGAGGATGCAGCTGCTGTGTTAGGGCGAGATTAGGAAGGGATTAACTTAGCCAAAACACTTAATGAAGTGATCGATCAACAGCTGAGAATCATTGAACTTCTGCTAGTTAATTGCTCACTGGTTTTTAGGCTGCACTGAGCGTTTTTATGTCACTTATTTTTTGGGTTGATCGGCGGCCATTTTGTGACTTGTGGTGCACCAGAAGAAGCTGCCACCAAGTCCATCAATCCATCAATACTAGTTTTTTTTTTGCTATCTCCTACATCAGGGGCTTGGCTGTGCTAATTGTCACCCCTAGAAACTCAGGATAGCAATTTCTATATTTTATTAAGGGGTTAAATACAATTGCCCAAATACCAATCCCCTAAATCTGGTGTTCCAGCTTTGGCTAGACAAGTATAATACTGTCTGCTGTCTGGCAAAGGATAGATTATTTTCTGGGGTGAAATTAACCTGCCAATACAGCAATACCCTGAATCTGGTGTCCAAGCAGTTGCAGGCCAGATTTCATAGTTTCCGCTTACACATATATTTTGTTCTGGGGTGAAATTAACCTGCCAATATAGCAATACCCTGAATCTGGTGTCCAAGCAGTTGCAGGCCAGATTTCATAGTGTTCGCTTACACATATATTTTGTTCTGGGGTGAAATTAACCTGCCAATATAGCAATACCCTGATTGTGGTGTCCCAGCAGTTGCAGGCCAGATTTCATAGTGTCTGCCAAAACACATATTTTGTTCTGGGGTGAAATTAATTTAGCAAAATAGCAATACCCTGAATCTGGTGTCCCAGCAGTTGCAGGCCAGATTTCATAGTGTCCGCTTACACATATATTTTGTTCTGGGGTGAAATTAATCTGGCAAAATAGCAATACCCTGAATCTGTTGTCCCAGCAGTTGTAGGCCAATTGTAAATCTGTCCATAAAAGGATACCCTTCATCAAGGGCCTAAATACTAGCCCTAAAAGAGATATTCCCCTAAATCAGTGGTTACTGCTGTGCCTGGATTAGTGTAATACGCTACATAAACAAATAGGCAGATAGTGTTAGGTGCCTGTAAAAAAAGGCCTAAATTTGAAATCAATACATTGGGCCAAATATTTTTTTCCTTATTGTGGTGCTTGGTGAACGGTAACAATGAGGAAAACATATAGTAAGGGACGCGGACACGGTCGTGGTGGTGTTAGTGTACCCTCTGGTGCTGGGAGAGGACGTGGCCATTCTGCCACAGCCACACGTCCTAGTGAACCAACTACCTCAGGTTCCAGTACCCGCCAGAAGTTACAGCGATATTTGGTGGGGCCCAATGCCGTTCTAAGGATGGTAAGGCCTGAACAGGTACAGACGCTAGTCAATTGGGTTACCGACAGTGGATCCAGCATGTTCACAACATTATCTCCCACCCAGTCTTCTGCAGAAAGCACACAGGTGGTGCCTGAAAACCAAGCCCATCAGTCTGTCACATCACCCCCATGCATATCAGGGAAACTGTCAGAGCCTCAAGTTATGCAGCAGTCTCTTATGCTGTTTGAAGACTCTGCTGGCAGGGTTTCCCAAGGGAATCCACCTAGCCCTTCCCCAGTGGTGGAAGACATAGAATACACTGATGCACAACCACTGATGTTTCCTGATGATGAGGACATGGGAATACCACCTTATCGGAGTCCACACGTCTCTGATGATGACGAAACACAGGTGCCAACTGCTGCGTCTTTCTGCAGTGTGCAGACCGAACAGGAGGTCAGGGAGGAAGACTGTGTGGAAGATGATGCAGGGGACGATGAGGTCCTAGACCCCACATGGAATGAATGTCGTGCCACTGACTTTCATAGTTCAGAGGAAGAGGCAGTGGTGAGACCGAGCCAACAGCGTAGCAAAAGAGGGAGCAGGGGGCAAAAGCAGAACAGCCGCCGCCAAGAGAGTTCGCCTGATACTGGCCACCGGTACCAGGGACCGAGCACCCCAAAGGCAGCTTCAAGGAGTTCCCTGGCATGGCATTTCTTTAAACAATGTGCTGACGACAAGACCCGAGTGGTTTGCACGCTGTGCCATCAGATCCTGAAGCGAGGCATTAACGTTCTGAACCTTAGCACAACCTGCATGACCAGGCATCTACATGCAAAGCATGAACTGCAGTGGAGTAAACACCTTAAAAGCAAGGAACTCACTCAGGCTCCCCCTGCTCCCTCTTCTGCTGCTGCCTCGGCCTCTTCCTCCGCCTCGGGAGGAACGTTGGCACCTGCCGCCCACCAAACAGAGGATGTGCCACCGACACCACCACCTGCGTCACCAAGCATCTCCACCATGTCACACGGCAGCGTTCAGCTCTCCATCTCACAAACCTTGAGAGAAAGCGTAAATTCCCACCTAGCCACCCTCGAGCCCTGGGCCTGAATGCCAGCATTTCTAAACTACTGGCCTTTGAAATGCTGTCATTCAGGCTGGTGGACACAGACAGCTTCAAACAGCTGATGTCCATGGCTGTCCCACAATATGTTGTCCCCAGCCGCCACTACTTCTCCAAGACAGCCGTGCCTTCCCTGCACAACCAAGTATCCGATAAAATCAAGTGTGCACTGCGCAACGCCATCTGTGGCAAGGTCCACCTAACCACAGATACGTGGACCAGTAAGCACGGCCAGGGACGCTATATCTCCCTAACTGCACACTGGGTAAATGTAGTGGCGGCTGGGCCCCAGGCGGAGAGTTCCTTGGCTCACGTCCTTCCGCCGCCAAGGATCACAGGGCATTATTATTTGCCTCCTGTAGCCTGCTCCTCCTACTCGGCTTCCTCCTCCTCTGCTTCCACCAGCTCAACCAGTCAGCCACACACCTTCACCACCAACTTCAGCACAGCCCGGGGTAAACGTCAGCAGGCCATTCTGAAACTCATATGTTTGGGGGACAGGCCCCACACCGCGCAGGAGTTGTGGCGGGGTATTGAACAACAGACTGACCAGTGGTTGCTGCCGGTGGGCCTCAAGCCCGGCCTGGTGGTGTGCGATAATGGGCGAAATCTCGTCCCAGCTCTGGGACTAGCCGGTTTGACGCATATCCCTTGCCTGGCGCAATGTGCTGAATTTGGTGGTGCAGAAGTTCATTTACAACTACCCCAACATGTCAGAGCTGCTGCATAAAGTGAGGGCCGTCTGTGCGCGCTTCCGGTGTTCACATCCTGCCGCTGCTCTCCTGTCTGCGCTACAGCGTAACTTCGGCCTTCCCGCTCACCGCCTCATATGCGACGTGCACACCAGGTGGAACTCCACCTTGCACATGCTGGAGAGACTGTGCGAGCAGCAGCAGGCCATAGTGGAGTTTCAGCTGCAGCACGCACGTGTCAGTCGCACTGCGGAACAGCACCACTTCACCACCAATGATTGGGCCTCCATGCGAGACCTGTGTGCCGTGTTGCGCTGTTTCGAGTACTCCACCAACATGGCCAGTGGTGATGACACCGTTATCAGCGTTACAATACCACTTCTATGTCTCCTTGAGAAAACGCTTAGGGCGATGATGGAAGAGGAGGTGACCCAGGAGGAGGAGGAGGATGAGGGGTCATTTTTAGGACTTTCAGGCCAGTCTGTTAGAAGTGGCTCAGAGGGAGGTTTTTTGCAACAGCAGAGGCCAGGTACAAATGTGGCCAGCCAGGGCCCACTACTGTAGGACGAGGAGGATGAGGAGGAGGTGGAGGAGGATGAAGCAGGTTCACAGCGGGGTGGCACCCGACACAGCTCAGGCCCATCACTGGTGCGTGGCTGGGGGGATACGGAGGACGATGACGATACGCCTCCCACAGAGGACAGCTTTTCCTTACCTCTGGGGAGCCTGGCACACATGAGCGAATACATGCTGCAGTGCCTGCGCAACGACAGCAGAGTTGCGCACATTTTAACGTGTGCGGACTACTGGGTTGCCACCCTGCTGGATCCCCGGTACAAAGACAATGTGCCTACCTTACTTCCTGCACTGGAGCGTGATAGGAAGATGCGCGAGTACAAGCGCACGCTGGTAGACGCGCTCCTGAGAGCATTCCCAAATGTCACAGGGGAACAGGTGGAAGCCCAAGGCGAAGGCAGAGGAGGAGCAAGAGGTCGCCAACGCAGCAGTGTCACGGCCAGCTCTTCTGAGGGCAGGGTTAGCATGGCAGAAATGTGGAAAAGTTTTGTCTCCACGCCACAGCTAACTGCACAACCACCTGATACGGAACGTGTTAGCAGGAGGCAGCATTTCACTAACATGGTTGAACAGTACGTCTGCACACCCCTCCACGTACTGACTGATGGTTCGGCCCCATTCAACTTCTGGGTCTCCAAATTGTCCACGTGGCCAGAGTTAGCATTTTATGCCTTGGAGGTGCTGGCCTGCCCGGCGGCCAGCGTTTTGTCTGAACGTGTATTCAGCACGGCAGGGGGCGTCATTACTGACAAATGCAGCCGCCTGTCCACAGCCAACGTGGACAAGCTAACGTTCATAAAAATGAACCAGGCATGGATCCCACAGGACCTGTGCCTCCCTTGAGCAGAATAGACATTTATAACTGCCTCCCCATCAACCATGTATTCTTGTACTCCGGGGCACTTCTTTATTGAATCCTCATTTTTTTAACTTTACCATGATCTTGCGGTGCAACCCAAAGTTGAATGAACCTCTACTCTGTCTGGGTGGTGGGGCCGAAATAATTGAAAGTGGCCTTCTCCGGTGGTGGTTGATATGAGGCATGATTCCTTGCTGTGGGACCTCTCTCCTCTGTCTGGGTGCTGGGCCGAAATAAATGAGAGTGGCCTTCTCCGGTGGTGGTTGATATGACGCATGATTCCTTGCTGTGGGACCTGTATCCTCTGTCTGGGTGCTTTTCCAAAATAAATGAGAGTGGCCTTCTCTGTTGGTGGTTGATATGACGCATGATTCCTTGCTGTGGGACCTCTCTCCTCTGTCTGGGTGCTGGGCCGAAATAAATGAGAGTGGCCTTCTCAGGTGGTGGTTGATATGACGCATGATTCCTTGCTGTGGGACCTCTCTCCTCTGTCTGGGTGCTGGGCCGAAATAAATGAGAGTGGCCTTCTCCGGTGGTGGTTGATATGACGCATGATTCCTTGCTGTGGGACCTCTCTCCTCTGTCTGGGTGCTGGTCCCAAATAAATGAGAGTGGCCTTCTCCGGTGGTGGTTGATATGACGCATGATTCCTTGCTGTGGGACCTGTATCCTCTGTCTGGGTGCTGGTCCAAAATAAATGAGAGTGGCCTTCTCCGGTGGTGGTTGATATGAGGCATGATTCCTTGCTGTGGGACCTCTCTCCTCTGTCTGGGTGCTGGGCCGAAATAAATGAGAGTTGCCTTCTCCGTTGGTGGTTGATATGAGGCATGATTCCTTGCTGTGGGACCTCTCTCCTCTGTCTGGGTGCTGGGCCGAAATAAATGAGAGTGGCCTTCTCCTTTGTTGGTTGATATGAGGCATGATTCCTTGCTGTGGGACCTCTCTCCTCTGTCTGGATGCTGGGCTGAAATAAATGAGAGTGGCCTTCTCCGGTGGTGGTTGATATGACGCATGATTCCTTGCTGTGGGACCTGTATCCTCTGTCTGGGTGCTGGTCCGAAATAAATGAGAGTGGCCTTCTCCAGTGGTGGGTGATATGACGCATGATTCCTTGCTGTGGGACCTGTCTCCAATTGATATTGGTTAATTTTTATTTATTTTATTTTATTTTAATTCTTTTCCCTATCCACATTTGTTTGCAGTGGATTTACCTACATGTTGCTGCCTTTGTCAGCCCTCTAGCCCTTTCCTGGACTATTTTACAGCCTTTTTAGTGCCTAAAAGTTCGGGTTTCCATTGACTTCAATAGGTTTCGGGTTCGGGATAAAGTTCGGGTTGAGTTCGAATCCCGAACCCGAACATTTTCGGGAAGTTCGGCCGAACTTCTCGAACCCGAACATCCAGGTGTTCGCTCATCTCTATGAATAAGCACATTCCTTTTACACCGTCATCAACTGATTCCATGTAGATTTCTTCAGAACATGTTCTTTTACATGCTGAAACAAGTGCCCCCATGACCGAATGGAGAGGGTGTCAACAGTAAGTTTGTGTTGATGTCCCTGTTTATTTTGCCCTTCTTCACATCCATCATAAGAACCACCCCAAAAAAAATTGTCTTGTGAGCATCTGCCTTCACACGTTCAGAATTTGGTCAGTAATTAGTGTTGAGCGAACCCGAACTTTACGATTTTGGGTATCCAGACCCGAACTTTGCCGGAAAATTTGGGGTTCGAGTTCGGTGTTCGGGCATTTAATAAAGCATGTTAAAAGGCTGCAGGGCAGCCAATCAACAAGCTTTTATGCTGTAGGCACTTAGAAGCCATCACAGCAATGCCTAGTAATGACATGGCTGTGATTGGCCGATGCATCTTGTGACCCAGCATCTATAAAAGCTGGATCACATGTAGCACTATCCATCAGCTCTGAGTAGTGCAGGGACAGGAAGCAGGAAGCAGGCAGCTGAAGTGAGGGACAGTGTTAGGAATCTTATCTGGCTATTTGTTCTGGTGGTGATCTATAGTGAATTTTTTGTGGGTGCTATACACCAGCTTTGCACCCCTGACAAAGAAATATAATAATTAATCTGGCTGTTAATTCTGTGGGTGACCTATAGAGATTTTTTTGCGGGTGCAATACACCATTTTTGTACCCCTGATAAAAAAATATGGGAGTTAATCTGTCTGTTAGGTTCGTGGGTGACATATACCCATTTTTTGTGAAGTACACCTGCACTGCATACTTGACAGTGAAATTGATATAGTTAATCTGTGTGTTAGTTCGGTGGGTGAAATATACCCAATTTTTGAGTGAGGTACACCTGCATTGCATATGTGACAGGGAAATTAATATAGGTAATCCGTCTGTTAGATTGGTGGGTGACATATTCCCATTCTTGTTGTGAGGTACACCTACACTGCATACCTGACAGGGAAATAAATATAGTTAATCAGTCTGTTAGTTCGGTGGGTGACATATACCCAATTTTTGTGTGAGGTACACCTGCATTGCATACGTGACAAGGAAATTAATATAGTTAAAGGGGTTGTCCGGGTTCAGAGCGGAACCCGGACATACCCCTAATTTCATCAAGACATCGGAGCATTTCATGCTGCTGGTGTTGGTGGAGCTTCTGTTGCAGGGAGAGGACATGGTCGATCTGTGCCAGCTACATGCCCAAATGAAACACCTTCCTTAGGTGCACGTAGGCGACAGAACGTTCAGCGTTATTTTGAAGGCCTGAATACCGGTGTACAAATGGTGAGGCCAGAACAAGTAGAGGCGGTAGTAGATTGGGTGGCTGACAGTGCCTACAGTTCCTTCACATTGTCTCCCACCTGGTCCCTTTCTGAACACGCAGAGATGGCACCTGCAGGCCATGGGCATCTGTCTTTCACCTCACCCCCTTGAAAATCAGCCAAGCAGTCTGAGCCCCAAATGATGCAGCAGTCTCTTATGTTTTTGATGACTCTGCTGGCAGGGTTTCCATGGGCCATCCACATAGCCTTGCCCCAGAAGTGGAAGGGATTGAGTGCACCGATACCCAACCACTTATGTTTCAGGATGTGGACATGGGAGGACCACCACAGCACGTCTCTGATGATGAAGAAACACAGGTTCCAACTGCTGCGGCTTTTTTGCAGTGTTCAGACCGGCAAGGAGGGCGAGGTGAAGAATGGGTGGAAGATGATGTTGAGAATTATTAGGTCCTAGACCCCACATGGAATCAAGGTCATGCGAGTGACGTGTGCAGTTCGGAGGAAAAAGTGGTGGTCACACAGCGCCAGCCGGACAGCAAAAGAGGGAGCTGGGTGCAAAAGCAGAGTGGCCGTCCTCTAGCCAGTACGCCTGCTACTTCACACCACACCCAGGGACTGGGCACACCAAAGTCAGCTCCAAGGAGTTCCCTGTCGTGGCAGTTCTTCAGACAATGTACTGACGACAAGACGCGAGTGGTTTGCATACTGTGCAATCAGAGCCTGAAGTGAGGCATAAATGTTCTAAACCTGAGCACCACCTGCATGAACAGGCCTGTGAATGCAAAGCACGAGGTGCAGTGGAGTAAACGCCTCAAAAACCACAAAAGATCTCAGGCTTCTCCTGTTCCCTCTTCTGCTGCAGTGTCTGCCTCTTCCTCCCCCTCTGGAGTGACAGTGGCACTTGCCACCCCGCAAACAGAGGATGTTACAGCAATGCCACCAACTCCGTCATCGTCACCAAGCCTCTTCACACTGTCCCATGGAAGCGTTCAGCTGTCCATCTCCCAAACTCTGGAGAGAAAGAGGAAGTACTCCCCCTACACCCACGATCTCTGGCCCTGAATGTCAGCATTTCAAAACTCCTGGCCTTTGAAATGCTGTCATTCCGTCTGGTAGAGACAGAGACTTTTAAAAACCTTATGGCGGTGGCTGTCCCAAATTACAGCAGACAAAATTAGGTGTGCATTGCGCAATGCCATCTGTGGCAAGGTCCACACAACCCCTGATAAGTGGACCAGTAAGCACGGGCAGGGACATTTTATCTCCCTAACTGCACACTGGATAAATGCAGTGGCGGCTGGGCGGATAGCAGTTTAGTGCATGTCCTTCCGCCACCAAAGATTTCAGGACGTTTCTCTTTGCCTCCTGTTATCTCCTCCTCCTACTCCACTTCCTCCTCTACCACCTCCTCATCCAGTCAGCCAAACACCTTCACCACCAACTTCAGCACAGCTAGGGGAAAATGACAGCAGGCTGTTTTGAAACTCATCTGTTTGGGATTAAAACCCCACACCGCGCAGGAGCTGTGGACAGGTATGGAACAACAGACCAATGAGTGGTTGGTGCCACTGAGCCTTAAGCCCGGCCTGATGGTGTGCTATAATGGGCGAAATCTCGTAGCAGCTCTGGGCCTAGCCGGTTTGACGCACATCCCTTGCCTGGCACATGTGCTGAATTTAGTGGTGCAGAAGTTCCTGAAAAATTACCCTGATATGTCAGTGCTGCTGCAGAAAGTGCGGGGCATCTGTGCGCGCTTTTGGCATTCTCACCCTGCTGCTGCTCATCTGTCTGCGCAGCAGCATAGGGACTTCCCGCTCACCGCATCATATGAGACGTACCCACAAGGTGGAACTCCAACTTGCACATGCTGGAGAGAATGTGCGAGCAGCAGCAGGCAATAGTGGAGTTTAAGCTGCAGCACACACGGGTGAATCGCTCTGCAGAACAGCACCACTTCATCACCAACAAGTGGGCCTCCATGTGGGGTGTGTGTGCTGTGTTGCACTGGTTCGAGTTCTCCATCAACATGGCCAGTTCCGATGACGCCGTCCTCAGCTTCGCTATCCCACTTCTATGTCTCCTTGAAAAAACACTTTGGGCGATGATGGAAGAGAATGTGGCACAGGAGGAAGAGGAGGAGGAAGAGGGATCATTTCCACGGTTATCAGGCCAGTCATTCACAAGTGGCTTGGAGAGTGGGTTCCTTCACCAACAGAGGCAAGGTACACAACTGTCCAGCCAGGGAACAGTTCTGGAGGAGGATGAGGAGGAGGAACCGTTTTTACAGCAGGGTGGCACCCAAAGCAACTCATGGGCATCACTGGAGTGTGGCTGGGGGGATAGAGAGGACACAGACGATACCCCTCCCACAGAGGACAGCTTGTCGTTGCCTCTGGGCAGCCTGGCACACATGAGCAACTACATGCTGCAGTGCCTGCGCAATGCCAGCCAAGTTGCCCACATTCTAACCAGTGCTGATTACTGGGTGGCCACCCTGCTCAATCTCTGCTACAAGGACAACGTCTCATCCTTAATTCAGTCACTGGAGCGTGATCGGAAGATGCGCGAGTACAAGCGCACGCTGGTAGATGCGCTGCTGATGGCTCCCATCTGACTGCGGGAGCTCAGTGGAAGCACAAGGCAGAGGAGGAGGAAGAAGTCGCCAATGCAGCTCGGGCACCACCAGCACCTCAGAAGGGACGGTTAGCATGGCCAAAATGTGGAAAAACTTTGTCAACAACCAGCACCACCAGCTGATATGGAAAGTCTTAGCAGGAGGCAGCATTTCAGCAACATGGTGGAACAGTACATGTGCACACGCCTACACGTACTGATTGATAGGTCTGCCCCATTCAACTTCTGGGTCTCCAAATTGGGCTCATGGCCTGAGCTTGCCCTTTACACATAAGAGGTGCTGACCTGCCCTGCTGGCAGTGTATTGACCGAACGTGTGTTTACCATGGTAGGGGGGATTATCACAGACAAGCGCAGCCTCCTGTCCACAGCCAATGTGGACAAGCTCATAAACCAGGCATGAATCCCACAAGACTTGTCCGTACCTTGTGCTGAATAGACAAGTGTACCGGCCGCACCCAGCCATTGTTATACTCCATGGCACTTTCTCTTTGCATTCTCTTTTCTATTTCCCAATGTTTTGGGGTCTTCCCAAATTTATAAATAAATAAATAATTAAAGGAATAAAAAAAAAAAAAAAAAACAACAAAAACAGTGTTGGCTACCTCCTCCTCCTCCACCACCGCTTCTACCTACACCACCACGTCCATCGCCTCCTCAACCTCCTACTCCACTTTGACCTCCACCTCATTTCCCTATCCACATTTGTTTGCAGGGCAATTGTCCTGCTCCTACCCCCATTTTGCTTCCTTTTGCAGCCTTATAGCTCTTACTATGGCTATTTTACAGGCATTTAGTGCCCCAAAGTTCGGGTCCCCATTGACTTCGGGTTCGTTGTCAAGTTCGGGTCCCGAACCCGAACTTTGAGCCGAAGTTCGTCCAAACACGGGTTCGAACTTCCAGGTGTTCACTCATCCCTATCAGTAATCTATCAGTATTGCTAAGGCCAAAAAAATAAATAAATAGGAGTGGATCCAAAACAGAGATGACATATGATTGGAAAGTTTGCGTGTCTTCTGTGTTTTGCACCCACTCCAACATTTGGCTTTCAAATCATGAGCATATTCTGATACAAAATAGGGACCGTGTGATACAGGCCTTATGGATGCTCCAAAGACAGGATCGGTTGTGTTTCTAATTTTTCCATCCTTCTGACAGATCAGAAGAAGGGCAAAATAAATACTAATTTCAACAAGGCCAAAAACCGACAATAGTAAAGTGGGGAGGGTGACAACCGCATGAGGAGTCAACACAGTGGCCAAGTTACATTATGGGAAGGGTGGCAACCACATGAGAAGTCAACACACTGGCCCAGTCACAGGGTGGTGAGGGTGGCAAACGCTTGAGGTGTCAACAGAATGGCCCAGTCACAGGGTGGGGGGCAACAGCAGTGGCAATAACAGATCAAGATGGTGGGTCTCAATAGGAGAACATGGCAGCAGGTGTGTGGCATCAGGCGGGTGGCAGCAGAATAGTGGGTGAAGCAGGTGGCCAGAAGAAACGGGTATATTTTGACAAAGTTTGGGTGTGGCACCAAGAATGATGTAGTCTGATGCATCAGGCACTGGTGTGTGGAAATCCTGGCTGATCCACGCCTGATTCATCTTCACAAAGGTCAGTCTCTCCACATTTTGGGTGCAAAGGCAAGTTCTCCTTAGGGTAAATATAGCCCCCGCCGCACTAAACATCCACCCTGATGGCACACTACTGGCCAGGTAGGAAAGCTTGTCCAGGGCAAACTCGGCTACAAATCAAATTTGGCTGCCCAGTAGTCCAGAGGATCTTGGATGTCGGGTAGCAGGGTGCAGTCCAAGTATGCAAAAACTTGCTGGTTTAGGTTCTGCTCCATGTCTTGCTCCTGATGGTGGGTGGTTTCCTCAGTAGGTGGGTGAAGAAAACTGCTCATTGGAGACTCCAGACTTAAGTTGATGCTGATGGAGATGGTGCTGCTCCTGCCCCCCCACCCCACCCCCTCCAGCAGCCATGGCAGTGGAACGTGAGCGCAGAGGGTCCCCCCGCTCAGACTATCGTGAGGATAGGCGATGGCGCGCATAGGCATCAGCCAACTGACTACATAGGATGTCTCGACAGTAGTTGAATTTATCCTCCCTCTCAGTAGGTGGAAAAAAGGCCCCCATTTTAGAGTGGTAGTAAGGGTCTAACATAGTGGAGAGCCAGTAGTCATCCCTCTGCCGAATGGTGATAATAAGGCTGTCACTACGAAGGCAAATCAGAATGCATCTGGTCATTTGCGCAAGGGGTCATCTGCCTGGTCTTCCTTATCCACCTCTACTGTATGTTCTCCTGCTCCTCTCCTGTTATTTGTGCAGAAAAACAACCCATTTCTGTATACATTGCTTTTGTGTGAATGTCCTCCTCATCCATCAGTTCAGCCCCCACAAGGCCAGATTTATCAGCATCTGCTCCAGCACGTGAAGGAGTGGAATGAGGTTATTCATCTCGTAGTCCTGGCTTTAGACAAATAAAGTGGCCTCCTCAAAGGGCCTGAGAAAATGGCAGGTGTCACGCATGAGCTGCCACTAGCTAACTGAAAAGTTACACAGGGGAGTGCTCCTGTCCGCCGGCATCATCAAGAAATTGCTTACAGCTTTCCTCTGCCCATATAGTCCAACATGTGGAGTGCGGGTAGAAACGTTGCATATCAGGTGATGTTGTGGAATGCTATTCTGCCTATGCAGCTCAAGGATGGCGTGCTTTGCACTGTAAGAGTGGCTGGTTTGCATGCAAAGTTTCCTAGCCATTCTCAGGATGTCTTGCAGTTGGGTGAAAGACTTCAAGAACTTTACAACCAGATTAAAGATGTGCGCCATGCAGGGAGCATGGGTTAGCCCTCCTTGACACATTGCTGACACGATGTTCTTCCTGTTGTCAGTGACCATGGTTCCGATTTTAAGTTGGCAAGGAGAAGCCAGGATTGGATCATGAGGGCGCAGAGCAGTTTCTCCTCTGTGTGACTCAGTTCGCCCAGGTAAACCAGGTACAGAACAGCGTGACACTGCCGTACTCTGCACACATGGTATGCTGTAGTAGCACTCTGCATTGTGCCTGCAGTGGAGGCTGAGGACAAGGTGGAGGATGAGGAGGCAGAGGAGGACACTGGTGCAGGACTCACAGCTTGAGACCATGGAGGTGACCATCACCTGGCCAAGTTGCTGGTGTGGCTGCACAGCAACCACATTTACCCAGTCTGCTGTAAAGGAGATATATTGTCCTTGTCCGTAGTTACAGCTCAACACATTGGTGCTGCCGTGAACTTTAGCAGACACCAACAGGCTCAAGGACTAGCCCACCTTCTGTTCAACATACGCGTTCAGGGCACAAGCCATACGTGTTCAAGCACAAGCCATCAGTTCTCTGAAAGGTGCACCACATGGAAAGGGAATGACTGTAGTACCAGCAACTTGGCCAGGAGCACAGTCAGCTTCTGCGCCATTGGATGAGTGCACGCCTACTGTTGTCTTTTTGCAGTCACCTCTGTGATTGCTGATAAAACGAGTGACTAGGAGGAGGAGGAAGAGGAGCAGGAGCATCAGGACCAGTAGATGATGGGAAGGATAAACAGCTCCCTTCTGATGAAGTGGTGGAGCCTTGACTGCTGGAGAAGGGGTGCGGGCCACTGGGTGATGCAGCGGTTGCTGCATCAGGTTGTACCAGTACATTAGCACCACAGTTTTCCCAGGCCACTTTTTGCTGATACTGCATGTGTTGACACAGGGCCGTGGTGCCAACATTGGCTCCCTGGCCATGCTTTACCTTCTGCCAGGGGCATAGCCAAAGGCTCATGGGCCCTGGTGCAAGAGTTCAGCTTGGGCCCCCCTTCCCTCAGTGCTTTGTGTGTCTTCCTATGTGGCACAAGGCTCTTTGGGCCCCCTCAGGCTCCTGTGCCCGGTAACAACTGCTACCTCTGCACCCCCTATAGCTACACCCCTGCCTTCTGCCCACAGATTTTACAAATGGCCACACTGATGTTCTCCGGTGGCCTGAAGAAAAATTCACACACCACCGAGTAGGGCATTTTCCACCTACCACTCTGTGCTGCCGCTGCCTCCATGAACCCGTGCACCACTAGTTCTTTCCAGAAAGGTAGGATCATGCATAGCTGACAGTCTACCACGGGCACGTTTGGCTCCAGATCTCAAACTGCTGCCAACCTGATGACTCATGGCCACGTTACCACCCTGCTGGCTCAGCTCATACGCAAGCTGCCACCCTCTTCTCCTAGTGATGATAAAGCCCCCTCTTCACCCAGCTCCCATGTGCGATCGGTTACACCATCATCGGCTACTGTCTGCACGTCAATGATGTCACCCTCACCAGTCTCAGGGCCACGTGCTTGGCCGCTCACAACACCATCTCCCATGCGACTCATCATCGCTACTTGCCCGTCTACTGGAGGAAACAGCAAATCTCTCCACTTGAGATGAGGTAGAAGACCAAGTCATCATCGCTACTTGCCCGTCTACTGGAGGAAGCAGCAGATCTCTCCACTTGAGATGAGGTAGAAGACCAAGTCAATTCAAGGACAGCTGGCTTGCTGGTCAAAACACGACCGCTCAATGACACTGGCAGCTCTGGCCTGTTGCTGTGGCTGATATTATGACCCCCCCTTCTTCTCCTACTACTTCTTGCAGCTCAAGAAACATATTGGCCACTGCCTGTTCCCTTAGAAGTCCCTGTCTGTCGGACATACTGTACTGTAACTGTAAGGGTAAATGAACAGTAGTGTCAGGCCGCAATTTCACCCCAGAATCAAGGATGAATGGATGTACTGTGCGAAAACTTGTTGTATCAGGCCCCAATTCCACAATTCGGGATTGATGGATTTACGTATGTATGATACAACTTGAGCTCCTTAAAATCAGTAGTATGAGGCCCAATTTTACACCAACTCCAAAACTAGGAATTAACAGTTATATTTACGTGTATTATAATTTTATCTCCCTAAAATCTGTAGTATCAGGCCACAATTTCACACCAACTCCACGACTAGGGATTAACAAATATAATTGACTCCAGAATCAAGGATGAATGGATGTACTTATAGATAAAATAAAAACACCCAAAAACTTGTGGTATTAGACTGCAAATTCACACCAATTCCACAATTCGGGATTAACGGATAGTGATAAACAAACATCGGCCGGGACTATTCGCGAACGCAATCGTGTCAACTCGATCAAATGTTCGCGAACCGCAAGTTCGAGGTGGGTCCCATTCACTTTAATGGCAGGTGAACCTGAAAAACCTTCAGGTCATATTTGCAGCCACCAAATACTTACTAGAAGTGCACAAATAATACCACAACATGGACAGTGACAAACCAGAGAGGGGGATCAATGGCAAAAATTCTCACCAAAAAAATATGCATTTCAATCAGGGGCCATTTTTATGCGTCTTAAATGGAAACTCGAAAAAGTGTGCCCTGCTGGAGCCAAGAAAAATTTTATTATAGGCCATGGAAGTAAAGGCTAGAGTTCAGCGGACACCTGGAAGTTCGGGTTCGCCGAGTTTGGCCGAACTTCCCTGCAAAGTCCGGGTTCGGGACCCGAACTTGACCCTGAACCCCATTGAAGTCAATGGGGACCCGAACTTTGGGGCACTAAAATGTCTCTAAAAGAGTCATGGAAAGGGCTAGAGGGCTACAAAAGAAAGCAAAATGTGGGTAAGAGCATGACAAGTGTCCTGCAAACAAATGTGGATAGGAAAATGACTTAACATAAAATAAAATAAAAATTAAAAATAATAATCTTGAACTAATGAGGAGGAGGAGGTCCATATGGAGTAGGAGGTTGAGGAGGCGATGGACGTGGCAGTGTATGTGGAAGCGGTGGTGGAGGATGTAGTCGCCAACAACACTGTTTTTTTGTTTTTAACTTTTTTATTTTTTATTTGGGTAGACCCCAAAACATTGGGAAATATAGAAAAGAAAACAAAGAGAAAGTGCCCTGGAGTATAACAAAGGCTGGGTGCGGCCGGTATACATGTCTATTCTGCACAAGGTAAGGACAAGTCCTGTGGGATCCATGCCTGGTATATTTTAATGAACGTGAGCTTGTCCACATTGGATGTGGCCAGACGGCTGCTCTTGTCTGTGATAATGCCCCCTGCCATGCTAAACACACGTTCAGACCATACACTGGCTGCATGGCAGGCCAGCACCTCCAAGGCGTAAAGAGCAAACTCAGGCCATGTGCCCAATTTGGAGACCCAGAAGTTGAATGGGCCAGACCCATAAGTCAGTACGTGTAGGCGTGTGCACACATACTGTTCCACCATGTTGCTGAAATGCTGCCTCCTGGTAAGACGTTCCATATCAGCTGGTTCTCGTGGCGTGAACAAAGCTTTTTCACATTTCGGCCATGCAAACCCTGCCTTCTGAGGTGCTGGTGGTGCCCCAGCTGCATTGGCTTATTCCTTCGCCATGTGCTTCTACTGAGGCCCCAGTGTCAGGTGGGAATGCCATCAGCAGTGCAACTATCAGCATGCGCTTGTAAGGGGTATAAATCGCCCAACAATCTAAACGCCGCCGAATTTACAGAATATATTTCCCTGTCAGGTATGCAGTGCAGGGGTACTTTGAAAGAAAAAAGGGGTATAGATTACTCAACAATCTAAACGCCGCCAAATTTACAGAATATATTTCCCTGTCATGTATGCAGTGCAGCAGGAACACACTCTCCAAGCCACTTGTGAATGACTGGTCTGATAACCATGGAAATGTCCACCCACAATCTAAGAGCTGGATTTACTGATTAAATTTCACCCTCAGAAATGCAGTGCAGTCCGCAAATGAACTTTATGGCAAAAAATACATGATTTTTTTTCACCAACAATGTCACAGTAGTATGTACTGGTTATATTGCACTCTCAGAAATGCAGTGCAGGTCGCAAATGTACTTTATGGCAAAAAATAAGTGTTTTTTTTCACCAACAATGTCACAGATGTATTTTCTGGTTATATTTTACTGTCAGAAATACAGTGCAGGACGCAAATGTACTTTATGGCAAAAAATCTGTAATTTTTTTCACCAACAATGTCACAGTAGTATTTGCTGGTTATATTTCACTGTCAGAAATACAGTGCAGGCCGCAAATGTACTTTATGGCAAAAAATAAGTGTTTTTTTTTCACCAACAATGTCACAGATGTATTTACTCAGGGCCGGCGCGTCCTATAAGCGGACTAGGCCGCCGCGTAGAGCGCCCCTTGGCAAGGGGCGCTGCTAGGAGCGCCGGCCCTGCCTCATGCTGCAGCCGCCCGAGCGCTCTGTATAGAGCCTCAGGCGGCTGCAGCACTGCCCGGGCTGGTGCTTCCATGAGGGCGCACCGCCCGGGCACAGCAAGAGGAAAGGAGCTGACAGGAGGGAAGCGCTCAGCGCTCCCTCCTGTCAGTCCATTGTAGCACGGCCGAGCTCTTTATGGCCGCGGGTACAGGAGCATGTGTCTCCTGTACCCGGCCGGACTGACATGAAGTGCGACACAGTGTGCACTTCCTGTCAGTCCGTCAGGGTACAGGAATCTAAAGCTCCTGTACCCGTGGACCATAAAGCGCTCGACCATGCTCATTACAGGTGGGAGAGAGAGGGGGAAGAATGACAAGAGGGGGAGAAGAATGACAAGAGGGGGAGAAGAATGACAAGAGGGGGAGAAGAATGACAAGAGGGGGAGAAGAATGACAAGAGGGGGAGAAGAATGACAAGAGGGGGGAGAAGAATGACAAGAGGGGGAGAAGAATGACAAGAGGGGGGAGAAGAATGACAAGAGGGGAGGAAGAATGACAGGGGGGGGGGAATGACAAAGGAGGAGGGGTGAAGATTGACACAGGGGGGGGAGAATGACAAAGGAGGGGGGGGTGAAGAATGATAAGGGGGGGGGGGCGGCAAACTTTTCTTTTGCCTAGGGCGGCAAAAATCCTTGCACCGGCCCTGTATTTACTGGTTATATTTCACTGTCAGAAATATGGTGCAGGACGCAAATGTACTTTATAGCAAAAAATCAGTGATTTTTTTCACCCACAATGTTACAGTTGTATTTACTGGTTATATTTCACTGTCAGAAATACTGTGCAGACTGCAAATGTACTATATAGCACAAAAAGTGTGCTTTTTTCTACCAACAATGTAAATGCAGTATTTACTGGTTTTATTTGACTATCAGATATGCAGTGCTGGTGTCAGAAAGAGAAAATCGCTTTAGGTCACACAAATATGTGACAGACTAATGCGATTTAATTATTTTCACTGCCAGGTATGCACTTCAGGCCGCAGGGGCACTTGACCGCCAAAAAAACGGAATTACCTATTAAAACAAAAATGTAAATGCAGTATTTAACGGTATTATTGGACTGTCAGAAACGCAGCACAGGCTTCAAATGTACTATCTAGCACAAAAAAAATAGTTTTTTTTCTACCAACAATGTAAATGCATTATTTAACGTTTTGTTTTTTTTGGACTGTCAGAAACGCAGAGCAGGCTGCAAATGTGCTATCTAGCACAAAAAGTGTGCTTTTTTTCAAACAACAACGTCACTGCAGTATTTACCGGTTTTATTGGACTGTCAGAAAAGCAGCGCAGGCCGCAAATGTACTATCTAGCACGAAAAGTGTGCTTTTTTCTACCAACAATGTAAATGCAGTATTTACTGGTTTTATTTGACTATCAGATATGCAGTGCTGGTGTCAGAAAGAGAAAATCGCTTTAGGTCACACAAATATGTGACAGACTAATGCGATTTAATTATTTTCACTGCCAGGTAAGCACTTTAGGCCGCAGGGGCACTTGACCGCCAAAAAAACGGAATTACCTATTTTATTTTCCCTTCCCCTGGCACATATGCAGTGCAGGTGTCCTTAAAAAATGGCTAGATGTCGCCCACTGAGCTACCAGAACAGGATTAAAGTAATGTCCCTGGCACACATGCAGTTGAAAGTGCACTTCATTTGCAAAAATGGTCGCTGATGCACACCTAACAAACAGACTGGTTAAAGCTTACTTCTCTGTGGCACTGGGCTCATGGGGACAAGAATATAGCATAGCACCCACAAAAATAATCGCTGTAGTTTGCAGATTTACTAACACCAAGTACACCAGAATTGTTTCCTAATCTCTCCCTCACAGCAGCATTCTATCTCTACACTATTAAGAGCTGACATGACATGCGGCGCTATGTGACTCCAGCTTATATAGAGGCTGGGTCACATGCTGCACTGACCAATCACAGCCATGCTATTAGTAGGCATGGCTGTGATGGCTTCTAAGGACACACTAATTAAACGCTAGTTGATTAGCTGCAGTGCAGCCTTTCAAAGAGTGCCATTAAATCGCCAAACACCGAACTCGAACCCAAACTTTTACGGAAATGTTTGGGTCCGGGTAGCAAAAACCCTAAAGTTCGGTACGAACCCTAACTTTACAGTTCAGGTTCACTCAACCCTAGTACAGGCCCCAAAAATTGGGCATTCACCTGACAGAAAAGAACTTGTGATTATGTGTGCTGCCACACTGTACACACAATGGGTGTGCACTGGACTCTATTGTGTGTACTCAGCCAATTATCACTGATGGCCACGGCTGATCATTACAGTACAGAATGAGATAATGTCGCCATACAGTGCACATACATAACGATGCAATACCATACAGAGAGCTAATGGCACCAGTAGTACACAGTGTCCGCAGAATGGCAATGCTGCAAACAACATCACCAGCAAATGCTGTAATTAATAAAACCGTCATCTACAGTAAATATAAGCAAATTGGAGAAAATTGATGTCGCAACATGGGCCACCGACAAGAGAAAATGGGCGGAAATGTGTGTACATGCGCTACTACAGCTATGTGATGGGTGACTCGCCCTGCACTAAAGTATATGGAAAGCAATTTATAACCAATTCACTAATTTCTCATATCAACGGTGATCCCCTATTAAAAAAAATGCCACCATAGTGTGCCCTCATACACAATAGTACCGCCACAGTGTGCCCTATAAACAGTACCTGCTGAGTGCCCCATACACAATAGTCCCGCCAAAATGTGCCCTTTGAACAATATCAGCTGAGTGCCCCATACACAGTAGTGCTGCAAATATCGCCATATGTTCGCATGTGCAAAGTTAGCCGCGAAACGACCGCCGGGCGAACCGCAAGGCCGTCTCTATTAACAGATATATTTATGTTTAATAGAACTTGAGCACCCTAAAATGTGTAGTATGAGGTAGCCATTTCACTGCAGAATCAAGGCTTGAATGGATATATTTATAGATTAGATTAGTGGCAGGAGCAATATTCGAATTCGCAATATTTTGCGAATATTTGGCTGAATATATGCGCACGCAATACAGGCGTGGGTCACTTTTGCTAAATTTTTCAAGTTGCTAGAAGTTTACTGAGACTGAAGAAAATGGTTGGCATGGCAGAACATTACAATAGCTTTATATGCAGATAGAGTGCTCTAATACAATTGCAATTGCGCAAATCGGCAATTGATACGCATATTTTTGCGCAATATGGCAACATCACATTTTAGCAGGTCTGACTCCATATTACTGATTGGTACACTAAGTATTGTTGTGAACTTGTGACATCACAGCACTAAATCTGTAGCATGTATGTATGGACAGCAGAACCCTACCTAACACCCTGCACTGAAACCTAGTAGCTACACTATATCACTATCTAACCTACACTGACTATCTCCCACTAACTATCTTTAATATATATATATATATATATATATATATATATATATATATATATATAGTATATATAAGCTAACTAACTATGTAATGTGACAGCAAAACACAGAGCACAGCAATGACACTGTAACAAAATGCAGAAAATGCCTGCTGGGGAGATTCTTATATAGTAAAGGGGTAGGTAACTTTCCTATTGGTTGCTAGGGATGTTGCTAAGCTCAGACAAAGACATTGCTGCCTTCTCATTGGCCCACAAGCAAAAAACAGGGAGGAATCATGTGTTCAGATGAAAATAAAATCTGGAATATTTGAAATTAGAAATGTATATCACTATATTCTAAATATTCACGAATTCTCGAATATTCGCGCCCAACACTATAGATAACAAAAAACACCCCAAAACGTGTAGTAGTAGTATCAGTATCAGGCCGCAATTTTACCCCAGTATCAAGGATGAATGGATGTACTTATATATATATAAAACAAAAACAACCCAAAACTTTTAGTATCAGACCGCAATTTCACCCCAGAATCAAGAATGAATGGATGTGTAATTCCCCAGAATGGTAATACCATTTCTTCACCCTGCTACTGTCTTTGACTGCTACCAATAATGTCATCTATGTATTTGTTCCAGTTCCTTCTACATTGTGCATTCCAAATGTTGTTATGAAACTGTTTTGTACATGTAATATGCCTGGTTCAGGCATATTAATATGCCTGGAGAGATTTCTAGATAGAATAGAACTTACCATTTCATTCTCCCCCTTTAGGGCAGAAGTGGGCTAGCGCGATTCCTACCAAGGAAGGGGCAGCTGGAAGTGTCGGGGGAGTCTAAGCCCGGACATCATCAGATGCAGGCGTGCCAAGATCTAGCAGCGAAGGGAGGCCCCCCTCCTGTGGCAGGAGTCCTTCCAGCGGGAAGTAGCTCAAAGAGCTACATGACTCCTTGCAGATTTAGCTACAGAGTGTTACCAGGGGGTCAACAGCCAAAGGAATCCCACTCCAGAGGTACCAGAACAGTCCTAAATTCCTGCTGCCAGAATAAAGCCGAGTTTAGCACAGCAGAGAGAGAGAAAGCAGAAGAAATGCGGCACTTCAGAGCTAAAAACACCAGTAGTGGAGCCAGAAGTGCCACATTTCTATAGTTTAACTACAAAAAGAGAGTGAACTCTAATATCAGTGAGGGACTGTGCAATAGGGGAGATGGAAGCAGCACACAGCAACCAGCATACCACAGCCCACTGATAAGCATTGTGAAAGCAACAGTGTTATAACAGTTAAAGGGGTTATCCAATATCACAAACCCCCCCCCCCCCCCCCCATTTGCTGGGCCCTTCTGAAGGAATATACTTACCCTGCTTCCCAGGCACTATAGGTCTACGCGCTGCTGCTTCTCTGCACAGTTCAAAACATCCGGTGTCGGGAGCAGCCAATAATGGCGGGAACTTGGATGAGCCTCCTAGTATAAGCCATTGATGCTAGGGAGGCTAGTCCCGTCCGCCTGCCATTGTTTATAGTCCCACCACCGGACACCGAATGTTTCATCCGTGTACAGGAAGAAGCAGAAGTGGTGGTGCGGGCACCAGGAGCACCACGGGGAGCGGGGTAAGTATATTCCCTCTGAGGGGCCGGCACATAGGAAGCTGTTTATGATATTGGATAACCCCTTTAATCAATAAAAAGCAAAGAATGTGACACAACTGAGATTTTTAAATAGCTTTATTGGCTTTAATAGAGATTTTATAAATTGTGTAATAAAAGTTGCGTATTAGTACAAATAACTACAAGATATATGCAATAACCAGTCTAATGACTATTTGTAAATATAGAAATACATGTTCCTGTTGGTATGCCTAGGGTCTATAAGTGTAGGTGTCCTGCCACACAGTTAAATTTAGGTAGATTTATATAGTTTAATTCATTGAACCACTTCATATGCAGTACTTCTATATGTGGTTATATGCTCCCATCTAGTGGCAGTTTTTGGGAATGCTGTTGTTTTTCTTGTTCTTCATACCTATGACTTATTTCTTTTCTATGCTCCAACCTTCTTCTGTGTACTTCACTTCCTGTATCTCCATACTGTTTCAGCCTCATGTAACAGGTACACATGTATTCTCATTTACGCTAATGAAAGCATCATCTTTTGACTGCACAATACCGGAATCCATCTGCTCTGCTGTTCTCTATCATCTGACTTACACAATAAAGCAAGTTACATGGATGAACACAGTGTTGGTGAGTTCAAGCTATCTGATAAGGTATGTCCTCAGTGATTATATCTGCTTATACAGGCCAGGCATAGAGGTCTCACTAGGGATAAATCGCTATTATAACAATCAGAGTCAGAATAGTCAAAAGATGCATAGGATTCCTACAGCCTGCTGTGTATATATGTGTGCTAATCTGCAATCAAGCTCAGTGTCATCATCTGCATCTTGTGACACATGTGGTCGCAGAAGCTTGCTGCACTTCAGTGAATGCTGGCACCCGCCCGTCCTACCAGCAGCTGGTGGGGTTAACTACCCCCGATGGACGCAGGACCAGTGAATCTTTAAGCCAAACGAGCTAATACTCAATTTAACAATTAAGTATCTCCTTAAAGGAGAGGTAACCCCAGCCCACTGTGTTTTTCTGTCCTCCTGGACAGGTGGACTAGCGGTTTCTTACCCCTTTCTTGGAAAGTCTTTGAGGCCTGTTTTATTTGAGTAACGGCATTGCCCTTTCTGATTACCGTGTCAGTAGTTTGCAGCAGCTTGTTTGCTGCTGTTGAGCCTCAGTCTTGCCCACAGCTGAAGTATGTGTCCCTTGGTCAGGATTCTGGATTCTGGCGCCATCTTCCGGAGGTGGCAGCGGGGACTCTCCTTTGCGTCACCTCGGATAATCGACCGTGAGTTTCACGAACACGATTTTTTACTCGCGGATACAATGTTTCCGCGTTTTTGTACTTCTTCCTGTGGAGAAGTTACTGGTGGAAGGGTGGATTGGCTCTCCTCCCTTCCCTATTTATATTTTAGCAGAGCTGTGTGCTCCAGTTCGGTCTCTGGCTACATATGCTTTTCAGCTTGTCCCAAGTCCTAAAACAGTGTTGTTCCACTTGTGGTGTTTTCACTCAACTGCCTCCAGTTTTCTACCCTTTCCTTTCCTGCGTGAATGGGTATTTACAAATGTTTATTTGTCCTTTTGCCAGTGTTGTCTTGTCATTGGGATTCGGAAGGCAGGAAAGTGGATTCAAGAGGAAGCATCTATCCTGCTACACATTGTAGTCAACAATTTGTAAGCTGATCATACCTGCACTTGTGAGATGTGAAAACTAAGCTTAGGATGGGCTAATACCAGCTTGGGAGACGTTGGGAATCCTGGGTCGTTGACTTAACCTACACCAGATGTTACAGCTGCCGTTAGAGGTTCTGATCTCCAGTGAACCTATGTTTGCAGGATATGTATCAATGCCTCTATGAGTCATAGGCCTGCTGGATGGAAGAGACTTCCTGGCTACTGCCCAGGCACCTATAGAGACCTCTGTCGATAGAGACCTTCTTGGTGCTCCTTGGTTCTTCCTCTCGAATAAGGAGGAGCTGGCGTGTTCTCCTGGAAAAGACACAGAAGTTGTTTTAAGTCCATCAGGTGGAGGGGACCATGATGTTGACTGTAGGAGCCTCCCGTTCCGCTACTCGGGCACCCTTGTGATATTTCAAGCGGATGAGACCCTCCTCTCTGTCATCATTATAGAGTGGAAAAAACCTGGAAAATTAGGTTTTAACAAAGTTTAAATCCATGTTCCCGATGGCTTAACCCTTGGTAGATTCATGAGGATCCATTCTAGGTGGACATGGCTATTGCCAGGATTCAAGCGCACTCTGGTTGCCTGACAGATGGGGTCTAGCTGCAGGACCCCTTGCAGAGCACTATGAGGCGGGTGTTACGACGCTGCGGCTAAACTTCCACAGCGCTTCTTTGGGAAGTCTCTACGTTCCTCCGGGGTCTGCATGGATCAAATTCAAGTTAATGTGTGAACAGAGGTTTTTAAAGGACAATACGAGTTCCATTTGAAGCTGGGAGCTTCCCTGCTAGCATAGCAAGTCCTGAGCAGGGACTCTCGAAGCTAAGCAGCGGTCAATAAACCATGGGAGACCAGAGTGCGCCCCAACTTCTTCAGAGGTAACAATCTCTTTCTGTTCCACCTAGGTTGGGTCATGTGGTAGAAAGTCGAACGTGGGCCGTCGACTTCAGTAAGATATCAGGCTTATAATTGGCTCACTGGATATCCTCGGTGGCTGAAAGGCTAGGGTTCAGAACCGAGTTCCTTCCCGGCAAGTTCCCAATCAGGACTCTCATGTGAAGATATAGGGGTTCATGTCAGCGTCTGGAGCTTAGTCCCTTGAGCTCTATGGCTCTACTCTGATGGTGGTTCTCTCTAATGGAATGGCAGCCCTGCTCTTTGGGTGTGCCCTGACAGCAAACTCGGTATTCCCTCAGATGGTGGTGCCATCTTTTGAGGAAGTCTATGACCCCAATCTGGGTCATATTAACTACGGATCGTCCCAAGTAGGCTCGGGACGCTCACCTGACAAGCCTCTGTTCACGGGACCTGGTTTCCTCAAGGTGGCTTCTTTCATCCAATCTCCGCGAGATTCAAGCTATCGGCTAGCCCTCCTTGATCACTTCCCCTATTGAGATCGGGGTGATTCTGGATTAGGCAGAGTTGTACCTTTCCCACTTATCTGCGATCCACATCAAGGCTCGATCAATATGATCGCGGCTGAGCAGGCGGTCTTTCGGCGATTAGTGGTCTTTCATCCGGAGATATTCAAGCAGATAGTCCTCAAGTGGTGGACCAGAGGTGGATCTCATGGCAACAGGTTCAATGCCAGGTGGAGTTTTGCTACCTTTGGGGAGGACAACCTGGCGTTAGGCGGCTCTGTCAAAACACATCTCCCTCCCTTTTCGATACCGAGGGTATTGACGAAAGAAATCCCATCAGGATCGGAGGCGCAGGTGAGTCGCCCCGCCATTCTGTTTTGGCCAAAGATCCTGGTTTCAGCTCACCCACAGTTGGTGCGGGACAATATTGGAGCTCCCCACAGCAGACCTGTTAAAATTGAGGACCTCTCTGCTCAGGATCTGCTGAATTCAGCCTGACAGCCTGAAAGAGATTTAGTCAGTCCCTCCAGAATATAAAGGCTTTTAGAGTTGGTCCTGAGAGCGCTGTCTCATTCACAGGCGGACTCTACCAAGAGAGAGCTTCCTCTTGTATTAGGAGGATATTCTCATCCTGTTGTACCTCAACTGAGGTGGCGTCTGCAGATCCGCCCCTCTCCGCTATCCTTCAGTTCCTGCAAGGCGGCTCTGATCGAGGCCTTGCCTTCTACTCTGAAGGTTCAAGTTTCAGCCATCTCAGCTTGCCTTGCTCAGCTTTTTCCTGGAGACCGCTACGATCAAATAGTTTCATGAAGGAGCTGAAGATTAAAGCCTACAGTACTGAGACCCCTTTTTCCAATGGGTTATCAAGTAGTTCTCAGGGGTTAGCATCTCCCCCTTTGAACCGTTAGAGGAGGTGGACATCAAGTTGCGTCACTTGGAAGTTTGTGTTTCTTCTGCAGTGACTTTGGCGGGTCTCTGAGGTTCAAGCTCTCTCAGCATGAGCCCTATACCATTTTCTTATGACAGGATTTCATAGATTCCCTCTCCATATTTAGGCCTAAGTTCCTTCCTTCCAGAGACATCAACCAGGTGATATTCCTCCCGGTTCTCTCGACATCTACCACCTCCTCTAGGAACCTGCTTAGACATCCTCTGGGCGTCTCGGATACTCGGCGGATCTGCCGTTAGATCAAGGAGTTCAGGAAAGATGAGAATCTGCTAATCCTGTTGCGGTAAGTTTAAAGGCTGTAAGGCATCAAACCTTCTATCAGTGTCGGTGGATTGAGGAGGCTTTTAGAGATCCTTTGTTTCCACAATCTCGGACCCTCAGGTTCGTGAAGGCCCACTCTACTAGAGTTGTGGCTACTCCTTTTGCCGAGGGAGAATCTTCTGCCTCTCCAACATGATTTACAAAGCCTCCTGGAGCTCTGAATCGACATTCATCTACCATTATAGACTAGATGCCAGTCTAGCTAAGTTTTCGGCCTTTGGGCAGACTTTTCTTAGTTCTGTCAGGCAGGGAGGCCCTCCTTAGGGGTTTCTTCTTGCTATCTCCCCATCTGTGCTGCTGGTAGGACGTAAGGGAATCGTTAATTTCTAACGATAATTTGTTTTCCCTTAGTCCTAACAGCAGCACACAAAATTTCATCCACCCCGTAAGTCCAGTTTCTTTCTTACTATAAACACAGTGGGCTGGGGGTTGACTTACTCCTTTTAAGGAGATACTTAATTGTTAAATTGAATTATTAGTCTTGGGCTCATTAAACATTCCGCCGGTCCTGCCAGTCCATGGGGGGTAGTTAACCCCCATCTGTGCTGCTGTTAGGACTAAGGGAAAACAAATTATCGTTAGAAATTAACGATTCTCTACATTGCACTGTTACCTCACCTGTCTAAGCTGCTGTTCGTCTTCTTAAAGAGACAGTACAAATTTTGGCAAAACCGTAAAAAAAATGTCTAAACAAGGCTCTGAACACTCTTTTATGGCTGAACCAAAGCAGATACATCATGCCTCTGAACCATCAGATGTACAGGGAGCAGATTCTGCAGATATTAGCGAACAGAGTGTAAGACCCAAACGTACAATAAAACCAACAAACTCAGAGAAAACTATGAAGCCATTAGAGATTAGTTCTACAGCAATCTGTCAGATCTCTGGGACAGAACCTCACACTGCATGTCAGTTTTGTCACACTCTAATGACCAACCAGCTGAAATAAGAGACTCTAGAAATTGCCCATTTGCTGTGTATGTACGCTACCAGTAGCTGTCTGCAAAATACTCAGCTTTCTTGCAGGACTCTAATATAGAGGATTCTTCATCAGTCCTGACCAGGACTGATGCGCTGAACCAACAAAGGGATCTAGCAGTGCAAAATGCTAAGTTTAAGGGAGAATACTGCTTCACTCAACTGCAGGAGACCAGATCTCACAAATCCACCTCAACAAAGCACACTGCACTTTCTTCCAGATCCTCTCTCTCCAGAAGGTCAATATTAAGCGACAAGCTAATAGAGGTCCGCGCTGATGCCGAATCAAAAAAGTCGCAAAGCTTTATTACCAGAAAGCAAGCAGAGATGGAAGCACGCAAGGTAGCTCAACAAGCAGAGATAGAAGCACGCAGGGCAGCTCAACAAGCAAAGATGGAAGCTCAAAGCAAAGCTCAGCCAAGCACAAATGGCTGCTCAACAAGCAGAAGCAGATTCGCAAATAAAGATTCTGCAAATGGAAGGGGAGGAAGCAGGTTCCCTAGCAAGGCTGAAAGTCCTTGAAAAAGCAATAGGTTAAAGTACTAATTCAGACTGTCTTATCCCAGCAGAACTGGAAGATTCAGCTGAACCACCAGTGAATATGTTTTAAAGCATAAGAGTCATCTCTTGTACCTCCTACTAACAACACTGATCTGACTCTCAACGGAGAGACCTCTGAGCTTTATATGCCTGAGCCTCTTCAAGTCTACAACGCAAGTACATCTATACTGAAAACCATGTCAACTCCTGCCATCAACAAGGTGACTTCCGATGATAAGCCACAGCTCAAGCCACAGCCAGCACAAGCCTTGAAGACTACACCACAGTTAAACACTCATGCAACATCATTTTACCCTGGTAAACCTCATCCTACATCACCAGAGAACTTTCACACCCAAGGGGTTCCATAAGTTACTTTGGCACCAAGGAGTGAGAGACATAAATGACTTTGCCAGATACATGGTACACCGTGAGCTCATTGACACCAGCCTCTCAAGGTTTGACAACCGTTTAGAGAGCTACAGGGCCTGGAGATCAACCTTCAAGGCTAATATTGCTGATCTCAACCTTACTACTAAGGAAGAACTTGACTTGCTCATAAAGTGCCTGGGACCAGAATCTGCAGGTCGTGTTAAGACTCAGAACAGTACATATTGACCACCTAGATGCAGGTCTTGTTGCTGCATGGGCAAGACTTGAGAAAGCCTATGGTAGCTCTGATGCCATAGAAAGCGCTCTATTCAAGAGACTGCAAAACTTCCCAAAAATAAGGAAAAAAGACTATGGCAAGCTCCAAGATTTAAGTGACCTCCTCATGGAGCTAGAGTTGGCAAAGACCGATCCACGTCTACCTGGACTAAGCTTCCTACACACCGCTCATGGTGTTAACCCAGTGGTGTCTAAACTGCCATACGGCCTACAAGAGAAATGGGCACAACAGGGCTCAAGATACAAAAGAGACTATAACGCATCTTTTCTCCATTCTCATACTTCTGCAGGTTCATTAGTGATCAAGCCTGGATGAGAAACGATCCCAGCTTCATTGAACCCAACCTGCCTGCTTCATCCTTACCATCATCAAGGTATGATAAAACAGCAGCTAAACTAGAGACTTAAATAGAGCAATATCTGTTAAAAGGACTGACATCGCACCCTTCACAACCTCACCTACTGATCAGGGCATTGTGGATGACAGAGAAAAAGACCCTAATCGTCAGTGTCCTATTCACAAGAAGCATCACCCTCTTAAGGAATGTCGTGGGCTTAGGGCAAACACTTTACAAGAGAGCAGGGAGATTCTCCAGAAACTTGGCCTATGCTACAAGTGCTATGCTTCTTATAGCCATTTTGCTAAAGACTGTAATGTTTTCATCAAGTGCACAGAATGCAATAATGACAGACATGTTACAGCCATGCATCCTACTCCACTTCCAGACAACCCACAGCAGCTACCTACCTCCACTCCCATCTTAAATCACGGCGGAGAGCAACAAGGTCACACTCCAACCAAACATAATGTCTCTTCTTCATGTACAAGATTCTCATGTGGAGAAGGCAAGGACCACAAATGCTCTGCCAAGATATGACTAGTCAAGATATACCCAAAAGGTCATCCTGAGAAAGCTGCTAGGATGTATGCCATAATAGATGAACGGAGCAACAGATCCCTGGTTAAGCCTAAGTTCTTTGAGATCTTTGGCATAGAGGGTCAAGCCACACGATATACAGTACTCTCAGAACCTGTTCTGGTCGTGTAGAGACCATCCGCAGAAGGGTTGATGGTTTTATGGTCTCTCGTATCAACCAGGGAGAAGGCATACCCCTACCAGCATTAGTCGAGTGCGACCAGATGCCAGACGAAAGGGAAGAGTTTCCCACTCCAGAAGCTGCATATCATCATCCTCATTTAAGGCATCTTGTTGATAAGAGTCCTGCAATGGACAAGAGTGCTGAAACCTTAGTCCTGCTAGGAAGGGACATTCTCAAAGTACATAAAGTACGCGACCAGTGCGATGGGCCTGACGACACCCCTTATGCACAGAGACTTGACCTAGGCTGGGTAATAGTGGGCGATGTATGCTTAAACAAGATGCGTACGTCATCTGACATCCACTCCTTCAATACCTACATGTTGGGAAATGGACGTGCATCCCACTTTAAACAGTGCCCTCACTATTATGAAGTAAAGAAGAAGCTTCTTGTTACTCCTGTCCTTTGTGATGACAACCTAGGTACCACAGTGTTTTGTACTACAAGTGAGGACAACAAAAAAGCCTTGTCAGTTGAAGACAGAGAATTCATCAAAATAATAGACAAGGAATTCTTTCAGGATGAGTCTAACAACTGGATTGCACCATTACCTCTTCGAGCTGCAAGGGCCAAACTCCCAAACAATCATGAACAGGCTCTCTCCAGATTCAACTCTCTTCAGCGAACGCTAAAGAACGGACCTGAGATGAAAGAACATTTCATCGCTTTTATGAAAAGAATCTTTGAAAATTATCATGCTGAACCAGCGCCACCACATCAAAGACACGATGAGTGCTGGTATCTGCCTTTCTTCTGAGTGTATAAGCCAAAACAAATCAGGATCGTATTTGACTCCAGTGCCAAGCATCAAGGTGTATCCCTAAACGATGGTCTTCTCAGTGGCCCGAATCTAACCAACAACCTTGTAGGCGTACTTATGAGATTTAGAAGAGAACCAGTTGCCATAACTGCTAATTAGAATTGAGCGGACACCTGGATGTTCAGGTTTGGCGAGTTCGTCCGAACTTCACTGAAATGTTCGGGTCTGGGATCCGAACTTAAACCGAACTTGACCCCGAACCCTATTGAAGTCAATGGGGACCCGAACTTTTGGGCACTAAAATGGCTGTAAAATAGCCCTGGAAAGGGCTAGAGGGCTGCAAAAGGCAGCAAAATGTAGGTAAATGCTCTGCAAACAAATGTGGGGAAATTACCTAAAATAAAATAAAATAAATTAAAATTAAACATTATTAATTGGCAACTTGGAGGAGGAGGTGGAATAGGAGGTTGGGGAGGCATCAGGTGGGAATGCCATCAGCAGCGCGTCTACCAGCAAGCATTTGTAGTCACACATCTTTTGATCAGTAACAGACGTTTTTACAAAATTTGGTTTACTGCCAGCAATGCACAGCTGTGGCTTATCACTAGCAAAACTGGGTTAATGTCACCCACCAATGGAACAGGTGATATTTAGAAATGTTAGGCCCATGGCACCCAGACAGAGGAGAGGTCAATTCACGGCAAAGAGAGGTTAATGTCACCCATGAATACAACAGGCGATTAATCTTAAATGTAGTCCCCTGGCACCCAGACAGAGGAGAGGTCAATTCATGGCAAAACAGGCTTCATGTCACCCACCAATGCAACAGGCCACTATCAGAAATCTAGACCCCTTACACCCAGGCAGAGGAGAGGTCCATTCAAATTAGGGTAGCCCCCAAAATAATGGTACAAATAAAAAAAAGGATTTAATGAATAAGTGCACTGGAGTACAAGAATGTATGGTTGAGGCGGTTATAAATGTCTATTCTGCACAAGGTACAGATAAGTCCTGTGGCATCCATGCCTGGTTCATTTTAGTGAACGTGAGCTTGTCCATGTTGGCTGTGGGCAGGCGGCTGCGTTTGTCTGTATTGACGGCCCCTGCCGTGCTAATTCCACCATGTTGTTCAAATGCTGCCTCCTGCTAAGGCCCCTTTCACACGGGCGAGTTTTCCGCGCGGGTGCAATGCGTGAGGAGGACGCATTGCACCCGCACTGAATCCGGAGCCATTCATTTCTATGGGGCTGTGCACATGAGCGGTGATTTTCACGCATCACTTCTGCGTTGCGTGAAAATCGCAGCATGTTCTATATTCTGCGTTTTTCACGCAACGCAGGCCCCATAGAAGTGAATGGGGATGCGGGAAAATCGCAAGCATCCGCAACCAAGTGCGGATGCGTTGCGATTTTCCCGCATTGTTGCTTAGCAACGGGACCCAATCTCTATTATTTCCCCTTATAACATGGTTATAAGGGAAATAATAGCATTCTTAATAAAGAATGCATTGTTAAATGATGAGGAAGGGGTTAAAAATAATAAAAGTTAACTTACCTTAGCCACTTGATCGCGTAGTCGCGATCTGTCCTCTCTTTCCCTGCAGCATCGATGATCTAAAGGACCTGTGATGACGTCACATCACATGGCCCAATCACCTGCTCCATCACTATGGTGATGGAGCATGTGATTGGTCCATGTGACCATGTGACATCATCCAAGGTCCATAATCACTATCCTCAGGCTGTGAAGGACCTTGGATGATGTCACGTGGTCACATGGACCAATCACATGCTCCATCACCATAGTGATGGAGCAGGTGATTGGGCCATGTGATGCTGTGATATCATTACAGGTCCTTTACATCTTTCAAGCTAACGGAGAGGAGGCCGGGCTTCGCGATCAAATGGACCAGGTAAGTTATGATTAGTTTATTATTTTTAACCCATTCTGCACCGGGTTCAACATTAGCGAGATGGCCAAGGGTATTATTTTACATTATAACTATGTTATAATGTGAAATAATACCAGCGGGACAATTTCTGACCCAAACATGCACTTCTGTGAAGAAGTGCAGGTTCGGGTCTGGGTACCAAAAGTGCCGATTTTTCTCCCGCGCGTGCAAAACGCATGACAGCGCTTTGCACTCGCAGGGAAAAATCGCGGCAATTCCCGCAACGCACCCGCACTGTTTGACGGAGTGCACCCGCAACGCCCGTCTGAAAGAGGCCTAAGACGTTCCATATCAGCTGGTGGTGCAGGTTGTTGTGGCGCAGTGACAAAGCTTTTCCACATGTCGGCCATGCTAACCCTGCCTTCTGAGGTGCTGCCCGTGACACAGCTGCGTTGGCGACCTCTTCCTCCTACATCTCTGCCTTCGCCTTGTGCTTCCACTTGTCCCCCAGTGTCAGTTGGGAATGCCCTCAAGAGCGCATCTACCAGCGTGCGCTAGTAGTCGTGCATCTGCCGATCACGCTCCACTGCGGTAATTAAGGAGGGCACATTGCCTTTGTAGCAAGGATCCAGCAGGGTGGCAACCCAGTAGTCAGCAAAAGTTACAATGTGGGCAACTCTGCTGTGATTGCGCAGGCACTATAGCATGTAGTCGCTCATGTGTGCCAAGCTGCCCAGAGGTAAGGATAAGCTGTCCTCTGTAGGTGGTGTATCGTCTGTGTCCTCCGTATCCCCCCAGCCACGCCCCAGTAATGGCCATGAGCTGCGTTGGGTGCCACCCTCCAGTGAACCCAGTTCCTCCTCCTCCTCTACCTCATCCTCCAGAACTGTGCCCTGGCTGGCCACATGTGTATCTGGCCTCTGCTGGTGCAGGAACCCACCCTCTGAGCCACTTCTAAATGACCAGCCTGAAAACCTGTAAAAAAGCCCCCTCTTCCTACTCCTCCTGTGCAATACCCACTTCCATCTTTCATCGCGGTAATTGTTTTTTCAAGGAGAGATAGAAGTGCTATTGTAATGCTAACAACGGCATCATCAGCACTGGCCATGTTGGTTGAGTATTTAAAAGACCGCAACAAGGTACACAGGTCTCGCATGGAGGCCCAGTCACTGATGGTGAAGCGGTGCTGTTCCGCAGAGCGACTGACCAGTGCTTTTTGCAGCTGAAACTCCACTATTACCTGCTGCTGCTCGCACAGTCTCTCCAGCATGTGCAAGGTGGAGTTCCACCTAGTGGGCACATCGTATATGAGGCGGTGAGTGGGAAGGCCGAAGTTACACTGCAGCGCAGACAGGCGAGCAGCAGCAGGGTGAGGACACCGAAAGTGCGCATATACGGACCGCACTTTCTGCAGCAGCTCTGACATGTCTGGGTAGTTTTTATGGAATTTCTGCACCACCAAGTTCAGCACATGCGCCAGGCAAGGGATGTGGGTCAAACCGGCTAGTCACAGAGCTGCTACGAGATGTTGCCCATTATCGCACACCACCAGGCCGGGCTTGAGGCTCACTGGCAGCAGTAACTCATCAGTCTGTTCTTCTATGCCCCTCCACAGCTCCTGTGTGGTGTTTGTCCCCCAAACAAATGAGTTTTAAAACCGCCTGCTGACATTTACCCCTTACTGTGCTCAAGTGGGTGGTGAAGGTCTTTCGCTGACCGGATGAGGTTGTGGTAGAAGAGGAGGAGGAGAAGGTGGAGTAGGAGGAGGAGGCAAATAATAATGCCCTGAGATCCTCGGTGGTGGAAGAACATGCGGCAAAGAGCTATCCGCCTTGGGCCCAGCCACCACTACATTTACCCAGTGTGCAGTTAGGGAGATATAGCGTCCCTGCCTGTGCTTACTGGTCCATGTATCTGTGGTTATGTGGACCTTGCCACAGATTGCGTTGCGCAGTGCACACTTGATTGTATCCTTCACTTGGTTGTGCAGGGAAGGGACGGCTCGCCTGGAAAAGTAGTGGAGGCTGGGAAGGACATACTGTCGGACAGCCGCCGCCATCAGCTGTTTAAAACAGTCCGTCTCCACCAGACAGAATGACAGCATTTTCTCTTTCTATCCAGTGTTTGGGAGATGGACAGCTGAACGCTTGCGTGTGACATGGCGGAGATGCTTGGTGCTGATGACTGAGGTGATGGTGTTGGTGGCACATCCTTTGTTTGCTGCGTGGCAGGTGCCACTGTGAGTCCAGAGGTGGAGGAACAGGCAGAAACAGCAGCAGAAGAAGAAGCAGGAGTTGGTTTTTAAGGTGTTTAATCCACTGCAGTTCGTGCTTTGCATGTAGATGCCTGGTCATGCAGGTTGTGCTCAGGTTTAGAGCGTTTATGCCTCGCTTCAGGCTCTGATGGCACAGCGTGCAAACCACTCGTGTCTTGTCGTCAGCACATTGTCTGATGAACTGCCACGCCAATGAACTCCTTGGAGCTGGCTTTGTTGTGCTAGGTCCCTGGGTGCAGTGGGCAGTAGCAGGCGTACTGTCTCGGGGACGGCGGCTCCTCTTTTGCAGTGCTGTTGCCTCCACTGCCTCTTCCTCAGAACTGCACACGTCACGAGCATGAACTTGAGTCCATTCGGGGTCTAGGACCTCATCGTCCTCCATATCATCTTCCACCCATTCTTAACCCCTGCCCTCCTCATCAGTCTGCACACTGCAGAAAGCCGCAGCAGTTGGCACCTGTGTTTTGTCATCATCAGAGACGTGCTGCTGTGGTCCTCCCATGTTCTCATCCTTAAACATAAGTGGTTGGGCATCAGTGCATTCAATGTCTTCCATTTCTGGGGTAGGGTTATGTGGATGGCCCGGGAAAACCCTGCCAACAGAGTCATCCACCCAATCTACTATCGCCTGTACTTGTTCTGGCCTCACCATTTGTAGAGCGGCATTCGGGCCTACCAAATAACGCTGCAGGTTCTGTCGTCTACTCGCACCTGAGGAAGGTGTTTTCAATTGGACCTGTAGTTGGCTCTGAACGGCCACATCCTCTCCCAGCAACAGGAGCTCCACCAACACCACCACGACCATGCCTACGTCCCTTTTTTGATGTTCTCCTCATTATTTGCGTTCACCCACCAAGCTGACAGATGGTTTATCTCCGGTGTTAATTTAACTGCCAATAGTCAACAATTAAGTTCACTAAGGCAGTGCCCGTGTCATAAAAATGCTCTGTGGACCAAGAATACCGCTTTTTTCCCTAAAACATACTGATGCACTATTTCCCTACAGATGCAGAACTGGCCAAGGCAGTTTTTCCCACATTTGGTGTAAATGTCCAAAAATAATCCCTTTCTGGGAGACACTGAACAACATAATAAACGAAGTGTTCCATACCAATGTCAAACTGACTTAAGATCTGATACTGTTTTTATATATTTAATGTGTCACATGTTTCCATTAAGTCGGAACTTTGCATTCATTTCCTAAACGCTGCAAAGATATTAATACCGAAAAACTGGTTACAACGAGATCCTCCAAGTACAGAAGATAACCAGAAGGAAATCAAGAAGATTCAGCACTTTGAACAACTTAAATGGACGTTAGCACAAAATACAACAAGATATAACGATGTGTGGAGTGTATGGGATGATTATATGTCTACAGGACAATATACCCGATGGTTTGCAGACTTTCCTTGAAAAAATTATCCTGAACTGAATTTATTTAAAGCTCTGTTTTAGTTTTAAGTCATATATTGAGTTAAAGGGCTTCTGTCACCCTCACTGATGTAATTTTCACTAGCTGACATTAGCTACTTGCTAATGTCAGCTGAGTTCAAACATATGTTTCCTAACTTTTTTCCTGTTTTCTATCTTCTAAAAAACTTACTTTTGTGATATGCAAATTATCTTCGCTACCAGCAAGTTGGGCGGGTACTTGCTGGTAGCCGCCGCATCTTCATGCCCTGGGAACGCCCCCTCTTCTTTTGATAGACAGGGCCAGCGCGCTCTCCTCCTCCCGCTGGCCCTGTCTGCAGCTGCAATCCTGCGCCTGCGCCGTATCGGTCTTTAGTCGGCGCAGGCGCTCTGAGTGAAGGACGCTCGCTTAGGCTCTCCGTCCTCAGTGCGCCTGCGCCGATGACGTCAGCGCTACACCCGGAAGAGAAGACGCCGGCATCCCTGGTAAGGAGCAGGCAATGCCGGCGTCTTTTCTTCCGGGTGTATGAACAACTGTTTTGTGGACCAGGAATACCTTTTTTTTTCCCTAAAACACACTGATTCTTAATTTCACTGCAGAAATGTAAAATATGTATTTGTGCACTGTATGCACAATTATTTTGTGAACCCAGAACACGGCTTTTGTCACCAAAATTCACAAATGCAGTAACATAGTAACATAGTATATAAGACCGAATAAAGACATTTGTCCATCCAGTTCGACCTGTTTCCTACAAGTTGATCCAGAGAAAGGCAAAAAACCCCTGTGAGGTCCTTCCCGACTCCAATCAGGCAATCAGAATAACTCCCTGGATCAACGACCCCTCTCTAGTAGCTGTAGCCTGTAATATTATTACACTACAGAAATACATCCAGGCCCCTCTTGAATTCCTTTATTGTACTCACCATCACTAGAGTTGAGCAAACTTCTATTTTTAGTTCGGCATCCAAAGTTCGGGTTCGGGTTATCGTAGCATCCCATTATGGATTCCGCTACCGCGTACGATAACGGAATTTGGAATCCATAAGGGGATGCTTCATTGAACCCGAACCTTGGACAACCCTAAGGACCTGGGGTCACGTCACCGTCATGTGATCAGTGCAGGGCGCGTGGCTCAGTACTGGATCACCTCTTATCCAATCCAGTGCTGAGCCACGCCCCCTGCACTGATCACATGACGGTGATGTCACCCCAGGTCCTTAGGGTTGTCCAAGGTTCGGGTTCAATGAAGCAGCCCATTATGGATTCCAAAGCCGTTATGGTCCGCGGTAGTGGAATCCATAACGGGATGCTACGATAACCCGAACCTAAACTTTGGATACCGAACTAAAAATAGAAGTTCGCTCAACTCTAACCATCACCACCTCCTCAGGCAGATAGTTCCATAGTCTCACTGCTCTTACAGTAAATAATCCTCTTCTATGTTTGTGTACAAACCTTCTTTCCATTAGACGCAGAGGATGTCCCCTCGTCACAGTGACAGTCCTGGGGATAAATAGATGATGGGAGAGATCTCTGTACCGACCCCTGATATATTTATACATAGTTATTAGATCTCCCCTCAGTCATCTTTTTTCTAAAGTGAATAACCCTAATTTTGATAACCTTTCCGTGTACTTTAGTTGCCCCATTCCAGTTAGTACTTTAGTTGCTCTCCTCTGAACCCTCTCCAGCTCTGCTATGTCTGCCCAGAACTGTACACAGTACTCCATGTGTGGTCTGACTAGTGATTTGTAAAGTGGTAGGACTATGTTCTCATCACGGGCATCTATGCCCCTTTTGATGCAACCCATTATCTTATTGGCCTTGGAAGTAGCTGCCTGACACTGGTTTTTGCAGCTTAATTTGCTGTTTATTAAAATTCCTAGATCCTTTTCCATGTCAGTGTTACCGAGTGTTTTACCATTTAATATGTACAGGTGACTTGCATTATTCCTTCCCATGTGCATAACTTTACATTTCTCAGTGTTAAACCTCATCTACCATTTCTCTGCCAAAGCCTCCAATCTATCTCCCTCTGTAGCAGAAAACTGTCCTCTTCACTGTTAATTACTTTACACAGTTTAGTGTCATCTGCAAAAATTGATATTTTACTGTGCAAGCCTTCTACAAGATCATTAATAAATATATTGAAGAGAATAGGGCCCAATACTGACCCCTGAGGTACCCCACTAGTGACAGTGACCCAATCTGAGTATCTACCATTAATAACCACCCTCTGTTTTCTGTCACTCAGTCAGTTACTTACCTACATACAGACATTTTCTCCCAGTCCGAGCATCCTCATTTTATATACTAACCTTTTATGAGGTACAGTGTCAAATGATTTGGAGAAGTCCAGATATACGTCATCCATTGATTCGCCGCTGTCAAGTCTAGAACTTACCTCCTCATAGAAGCTGATTAAATTTGTTTGGCATGACCGATCCCTCATGAAGCCATGCTGATATGGAGTTATTTGCTTATTTTCATTGAGATACTTCAAGATAGCATCTCTTAGAAACCCTTCAAACAGTTTACCAACAACAGACTTAATTTCCAGGCTCTCTTTTTGGACCCTTTTTGAATATTGGCACCACATTTGCTATGCGCCAATCCTGTGGAACATTCCCTGTCAGTATAGAGTCCGTAAATATCAGAAATAAAGGTCTGGCTATGACATCACTTAATTCCCTTAGGTTACGGGGGTGTATGCCATCCGGTCCTGGCGATTTGTCTATTTTAATCTTTTTAAGTCGCTGTTGTACTTCTTCTTGGGTCAGACAGGGCACTTTTAATGGGGAATTTACTTTTACATTCTGCATTTCACCTGACAGTTTATTTTCCTCAGTGAATATAGTGGAAAAAAAATATTAAATAGTTTTGCTTTATCCTCGTCGCTTTCTGCAACACCCCCCTCATTGCTATGTAGAGGGCCGACTCCTTCAGATTTATATTTTTTACTATTTATATAATTGAAGAACATTTTAGGGGTTTTACTCCCTTTAGCAATTAATCTCTTGGTCTCTAGTTTGGCAATTTTTATTAGTTTTTTACATATTCTACTTTTTTCCTTATAGCTTATCAGTGCTTCCTGGCTCCCCTCCTGTTTTAGTGATTTATATGCTCTCTTTTTGTCATTTATTGCTATCTTTACGGTTCTATTTATCCACATCGGTTTCTTATTGTTTCTTAGCCTTTTATTCCTGTAAGGTATGTACCTCTCACAATTAGATGTTACAATGCTTTTAAAAATCTCCCATTTTATGGTTGTATTTTTATTTTTGAGGACTTTGTTCTAGTTAGTTAGGCCTATGGCCTTGCTTAGTTGGCTAAATTTAGCTTTTTTGAAGTTTGGTATTTTTGTTCCTCCCTTTAGAAACTCTCGTTTGAAGGATAATTGGAAGGTTATTAATTAATAACGACTTCATTATGATTTCCCGCCTCGTCTATCTTCTTTAGTAACAGATTTTCTGTGGACTCTGGTATATTAGGTGGTTTATAATACACTCCTATTAGTAATTTATTATTGTTTTTTGCTCCATGTATTTCTACCCACAGTGACTCCACATGTTTATGTCCCTCACAGATGTATTCTCGAATTACAGGATTTAGACAGGACTTCACATAGAGGCAGACCCCTCCACCTCTCCGGTTTTGACGATCCTTTCTAAACAGATTGTAACCATTTATATTAACTGCCCAGTCATAGCTATCATCCAGCCATGTCTCAGTTATTCCCACTATGTCATAGTCCTCCTCACACATCACTAATTCCAGTTCACCAGTCTTGTTAGTCAGGCTTCTGGCATTAGTATACATACATTTGAGAGGTTTATGTGTATTTTTTACCCTACACCTTTCATTCTGAACTGTTCTAGTCCCCCCTTCCATTCCTCCCCCAGTCACACTACCTCGCCCCTGGTCTCTATCTGCACTATCTTCCCCTCCTATAATGTAATTACCCTCCCCCTCAGTCCCTAGTTTAAACACTCCTCCAACCTTCTAGCCATCTTTCTCCCCAACACAGCTGTCCCTTCCCCATTGAGGTGCAGCCCGTCCCTACGATAGAGCCTTTAGCCGACAGAGAAGTCGGCCCAGTTCTCCAGGAACCCGAACCCCTCCTTCCTACATCAGTTCTTGAGCCACTGGTTAACCTCCCTAATCTCCCACTGCCTTTCTTGTGTGGCTCGTGGTACAGGCAGTATTTCAGAAAATAGTTCATCAGTGTGTTTTAGGGTATTTAACTGCTGGAAATTAAACGTAGGTATTTCTACGCTTTATGCATAACTGTTTTGTGGGTCTAGAACACGGCTTTTTTTCCGTAAAACACGCTAAAGCACTATTTTTGTGCTGCAATTTAAAATTGGTATTTGTACGCTGTATGCACAACTGCTTTGCAGACCCACAACACAGCTTTTTTCACTAAAACACACAAATGCAGTATTTATCTACTGGAAATTAAACGTAGGAATTTGTACGCTGTATCCACAACTGGTTTGGGGACCCAGAACACGGCTGTTGTCACAAAAATTCACAAAGGCATTATTTAAAGGCTGGAAATTAAACGTAGGTATTTCTATGCTTTATGCACAACAGTTTTTTAGGCCTAGAACACTGCTTTTTTTCAGTAAAACATACTAAAGCACTATTTCCGTGCTGCAATTTAAAATTTGTATTTGTACGCTGTATGCCCAACTGCTTTGTGGACCCACAACACAGCTTTTTTCACTAAAACACACAAATGCAGTATTTAACTGCTAGGAATTAAACATGCGTATTTATACACTGTATGCACAACTGGTTTGGGGACCCAGAACATGGCTTTTTTCACTAAAACACACTAAAGCACTATTTCTGTGCTGCTATTTAAAATATGTATTTGTACGCTGTATGCACAACTGCTTTGTGAAGCAAGTATATGGCTTTTTTCCCACAAAAAAAAACAACTAATGCACTATTTAACAGCTGTAATGTAAAATAGGTATTTGTGCGGTGAATTTAAAACTGTTTTGTGGACCAGGAATACCCCAAAAATACACTGATTCTCTATTTCACTGCAGAAATGTCAAATATGTATTTGGGCTGTGTATTTAAAAAAGATTTGTGGATCCATATACCACACTGCTAAACCTCAGCCTCTCTTGCTTCGTCAGAGAAAAGAACTTCACATCTTCTCAGACGAATCTACTGAGGCCATAGCGGCTGTTGCCTACCTCAAGGTGAGAGACTCTTCTAATCAAACCCACATAAGGTTTCTATTTGGGAAAGCTAAGTTAGCACCTAAGCCTGAGCACACAATTCCTAGGCTTGAACTTTGTGGGACTGTGCAAGCTGTAAAAATCGCAGATTTCATATTGCATAAGCTAGATATTCAGATAGATGACACCAAATTCTACACAGACTGTAAAGTTGTTCTGGGATACATATACAACCAGACTAAACATTTTTATGTCTATGTCAGCAACCGTGTAGAAAGAATAAGGAAATCATCAAAACCTGAACAATGGCATTATATCCCATCTGAAATTAATCCTGCAGATCATGCCATCAGGCTGGCGTCTGCAAGTGTTTTTGCAAATTCTTTCTGGTTAACAGGTCCTGAATTCCTGCTGGATCATTTAGAAGAGCACAAATTCCAGCACTTTATCGATATCAAGATGTGGGGGATACTAACAAAATAAATTACAAAATTCCAGCAGGTATAGTGAATCCCTATAAAAATTAACTTTTAATGTATACGGCTAAAATAAAGAGGTCATATGTAACCCCAAGGATAACAAAAAATAATAAAATAATAATAATAAAAAGTTAATTTTTATAGGGATTCACTATACCTGCTGGAATTTTATCATTTAGAAGAGACCACAGCTGACGTCTTCAGTCTTCTAGAACCTGACAAGCATCCAGAGATTCGTTCTGAAGTTAAAACCCCTGTTACCAGAACTGAGCAAAGACTCATTATACCTGCTCGCCACCACAGACCACTCTGTTGAAATGGGTAAGGTAGGCAAGGTGGAGGTGAAAGTTGCAAGACAAGCGACTGTAAAGACTTTCATCAGACCTATCACGGAACTTGTTCTGCTCTTGCCCTTTGGAGACTGAACTTGATTGCTCATGCTGCTGGTTCCTACCTGAGACTTCAAGAAGAGTTTGAACTTTATTTGCTATAACTTGAAGATTTGCATTTATAGTTGTTGCATTATATGCATGTTCTCTTTTATGTCTTTCAGGTTTTCAAGACATCAAAGCAAATTGCACTGCACTTGCACCTGAAGTTGTTTATATGCAGGTATAACTACCGTTACGGTTTAAATAGCGACAGTTTCAATGCCAGACAGGGAGTGTGCTGCCACGCATTTAAATTTATGTAGATTTATATAGTTTGATTAATTGAACCATTTCATATGCAGTATTTCCATATGTGGTTATATGCTCCCATCTAACATAATAACATAGTAACATAGTACATAAGGCCGAAAAAAGACATCTGTCTATCCAGTTCGGCCTGTCATCCTGCTAGTTGATCGAGAGGAAGGCAAAAAAAAACTGTGAGGTAGAAGCCAATTTTTCCCACTTAAGCGGAATAAAAAATTCCTTCCCGACTCCAATCAGGCAATCAGAATAACTCCCTGGATCAACGACCCCTCTCTAGTAGCTATAGCCTGTAATATTATTATACTCCAGAAATACATCCAGGCCCCCCTTGAATTCCTTCATTGTACTTACCATCACCACCTCCTCTGGCAGAGAGTTCCATAGTCTCACTGCTCTTACCGTAAAGAATCCTCTTCTATATTTGTGTACAAACCTTCTTTCCTTCAGACGCAGAGGCTGTCCCCTCGTCACAGTCACAGTCCTGGGGATAAATAGATGATGGGAGAGATCTCTGTACTGACCCCTGATATATTTATACATAGTTATTAGATCTCCCATTAGTCATCTTTTTTCAAAATTAAATAACCCTAATTTTGATAATGTTTCAGGGTACTGTAGTTGCCCCATTCCAGTTATTACTTTAGTTGCCCTCCTCTGAACCCTCTCCAGCTCTGCTATGTCTGCCTTGTTCACAGGAGCCCAGAACTATACACAGTACTCCATGTGTGGTCTGACTAGCGACTTGTAAAGTGGTAGGACTTTGTTCTCATTACGGGCATCTATGCCCCTTTTGATGCAACCCATTATCTTATTGGCCTTGGCGGCAGCTGCCTGGCACTGGTTTTTGAAGCTTATTTTGCTGTTTATTAAAATTCCTAGATCCTTTTCCATGTCAGTGTCACCGAGTGTTTTACCATTTAGTATGTAAGGGTGACATTATTCCTTCCCACGTGCATAACTTTACATTTGTCAGTGTTAAATCTCATTTGCCACTTTTCTGCCCAAGCCTCCAATCTATCCAGATCCCTCGGGAGCAGTATATTGTCCTCTTCAGTGTTAATTACTTTACACAGTTTAGTGTCATCTGCAAAAAAATGTATTTTACTATGCAAGCCTTCTACAAGATCATTAATAAATATATTGAAAAGAATAGTGTCCAGTACTGACCCTGAGATACCCCACTAGTTACAGTGACCCAATCTGAGTGTGTACCGTTAATAACCACCCTCTGTTTTCTGTCACTCAGCTAGTTACTTACCCACACATACATTTTCTCCCAGTCCAAGCATCCTCATTTTATATATTAACCTTTTATGTGGTACAGTGTCAAATCTAGAGAAAGTTTTTGGTAATTCTGTTGTTTTTCTTGTTCTTCATACCTATGACTCATTTCTTTTCTATGCTCCAACCTTCTTCTGTGTACTTCACTTCCTGTATCTCCATACTGCTTCAGCCTCATGTAACAGGTACACATGTATTCTCATGTACGCTAATGAAAGCATCATCTTTTGACTGCACAATACCAGAATCCATCTGTTCTGCTGTTCTCTGTCATCTGACTTACACAATAAAGCAAGTTACACGGATGAGCACGGTGTTGGTGAGTTCAAGCTATCTGATAAGGATTGTCCGTGGTGATTATATCTGCTTATACAGGCCAGGCATTGAGGTCTCACTGGGGATAAATTGCTATTACAACAATCGGAGTCAGAATAGTAGGTATCCAGGTAGGAGCACAGTGACACAGATTATTAAAGCCGCACCACACCACACCACTCGGCATTCCTATAAACCTGGGACATGATTGGCCTACGGGGGACATGTACTTAAACATAACAAAAAACACCCCAAAACTTGTAGTATCAGGCCACAATTGCACACCAATTCCACAATTAGGGATTGACGGATATACTTATGTATAACACAATTTGAGCAACCTAAAATCTGTAGTATCAGAGCGCAGTTTCACCCCAATAACAGAATCAAGGATTACTGGAATTATTGATGTATCAAGGAATGCAAAGAACCTAAAATTAGTAGTATTAAAGCACTTTGGATCCCCCAATTAGTGCAGCAAGGTGTAAAAGAATAGCTCCTATTACCCAGGCTGCTCAATAGTGCAGGGGCTGGGTAGCTGCTGATTGGTTGTCTGCATTGCATTGTGGGTGATCCCTCGTTCCCAGGCTTCTAACTTCCTCTTTCTAGCATGTGAAGCAGCCATTTTAGAAAAAAATACCATTCATTACCATGAAGCAGGATGAAATTCGACTTTGGGACAGGACAAATCAAATTTTTCCTAAACTTCGGATCGAATTCCACTTTGTCAACATCGATTCGCTGATCTCTATTGGACAGGAACAACAGTACAGTGTCTTTCCCATTGGTATCGGAATGCGTGACCAGAAAACAACTCTACAGGCTAAGCAACCATCTCCCGAACTCTGGAACCAAACCCGAGTTTGGGAGAAGGTTTTTTACAGTATAAATTAATTTATTAAGTTATTACCCGAAGTCTTGAAAGACTTTGCGAAGCAATAACTTCGACTCATCGGAGCCAATACATTCTAATACTGTACGGAGCTCCTGCTCAGTACATTATTGGAATGAAGTTTTATGCGAATCGACTTCGGATAGCCTGTCTCTGGTGCATATCCTGTTCCCTGACCACAATGACTTCTAGACAGACAAACTAGAACAGTAGCCTATGCTGTCTGTCTTCTTTCTTGCCCAGCCTCCAGAGTCATCTTTGAGTGGGAATTTAGCGCCGCAGAGGCTGTGGTGACACTAAAATGGACCAAGTTGTCCTCCTTCAGTGACTAAAACATCACTTTTGTCAAAATGAACCAAAGCTGGATTCAGGAGGATTTTCTGTGACTTATACAAAGGTAATTGTGCATGGACCCTGTCAGTGAAAAAGATGCAAAAAGTCAAGGCTGCAGCAGAAAGTATTTCTGGCTACTAAGATACAACTTATTTCTATCATATACGTCATTAACTAGGTGGGGTGTATTATTTATTCAGCACAAGATGAAGAGAGCACTATTAAATACTGGCAGATGGCAAATGGATATGTTCTGTTTCAGCATCGGTTGTACCTGTGACCTTCTTGTAGACCCAGTCTGTAAGTGTGTGCAGCAGGTTGAATGATGGCTTTAACAGATAGTTTACTCAATGAATAAAGACTCCAGAGGTGTTCTCCAATGCTTTTTTATGCTTCAAGTTAGCAAAGGCATAAACATAGAGGCTTTTCCATAGGTAAATTTCCAATGAAGTTACACAACTCCCACACTCTGCAGTCTCTTCATAACAACTATACAAAATGGAGTTACAGCAGGAAATGGAGGGTGGGAGCAACCAACTAGCCAGAAACAGCAGGGGTGCAAGGATAATACCAATAACATAGCATAACATAACATGTAATAACAACTGCTAGACAGTTAAAGCTGCGTGGCAGCACACTCCCCGCCTGGTATCGTGAGATACCACTACAATTATTTTCCATTAAACATACAATTAACATTGCATACAGTAGAATGCTATCTAGCCCTCTAGTCTAAGCCAACAATGCTAGAGGTCTAAGTGACTCCTTCACATAACACTGTATCAGAATTTTTGGAAGCAGGCATAATTAGAACTCTCTCAGTGACTGGTCTCAGGAAGGTTTTTGGGCTCCCGTCCTTTACAATCCTGACTTCCACACTTCGGACTTTTCCATCATCACTAGCAATGGCCTTTGTAATAACTCCAACTGGCCACTGAATCCGGTGAGTTTGCTTGTCTTTTAGAAGAACTAGGTCCCCTTCCTTTAAGTTAGGCTTCTGGGTTTGCCACTTTTTATGTCCTTGGAGAAGTGTGAATAGTGGGCTACCCTTTGAGACTGGTCTATTGCCTTTTAAGCACTTACTCTCTTCTGCAAAGACTTCTTCTTGCACATGACGTATGATAAACAACTCAGCCCTCTCATACTCTAATGCATTGAGGGACTCCTTACAGGTGTGCCATCCATGGCAAGACGATGTCTGATTCGACTTGAGGAAAATCTGTGCAATATGACTCAATCTTGCTATAGTCTTCACCAACCTTTTCCAAGAAGAGAAACGTTCAAAACGCCTCACCTCCAAGTTTCTTCTTGAGCAGATGTTGGACCTCAATGCTACAACTTCAGGCCGGATTTCCGGATCAGTATCTGGATCCTCCAGGTGGAAATCAATATCTTCTTCTGAGTTTGTAGAAGACTGGTCCATTAAAAACTTGGGTCCTGAAAACCAAATGGTTTGTGTGAGGACAACTGCTGGCACTGACCTAGTGGCAATGTCTGCGGGATTTAAACCAGTCAGGACATAGTTCCATTGTTCAGGTCTACTGTTTTTCCTTATTCGTTCTACTCTGTTAGCCACATACACATAGAACCTTCTCACACTGTTGCATATATAACCAAGCACGACCTTGCTGTGAGTGTAGTACTTAATCTGATCGATTTCAATGTCTATTTCATTTTGCAGGAATTCTGCGACTTCAACAGCTAGGGTTGCACCACACAATTCTAATCTTGGGATAGTGTGAGCAGGTTTTGGAGCTAACTTGGCTCTTCCTAGTAGAAACCCGACATGGGGTCTCCCGGAAGGATCTATGATCTTGAGATAAGCCACAGCCGCTATGGCTTTGGTAGATGCATCACAAAAGATGTGAATCTCTTTCCTCAGACTTCTTGAAACTGAAGTGGGTGAATAGCAGCGTGGGATATTAAGTTCTTCCAGTACCTTCAAGGAGTTTCTCCATTTCTCCCATTTAGGCAGTAGGTCTACTGGCAGAGGGGCATCCCAATCTGTCACTCTCTCAGTAAGCTGACGAAGTATGGATCTCCCTTGGACGGTAACTGGAGTCACAAAGCCTAGGGGATCGTAAAGGCTGTTAACAGTTGACAGGACTCCTCGTCTGGTAAATGGCTTCTTGGCGTCAGAGACCTGAAAGGTGAATGTGTCTGAAGTTACATTCCAGAGAAGACTGAGACTCCTTTGAGTAGGTAGGGCATCTACTCCCAAGTCCAAATCCTTCAAATCCTTAGCGTGATCTTCTGGATTGAAAGCCCTCATTACTTCGCTGCTATTAGATGCAATCTTATGAAGCCTTAAGTTAGCAGTCAACAGGAGCTGTTGGGTTCTTTTTATCAGATTGACGGCTTCTTCAGGTGTTGAGAAGGATTTCAGGCCATCGTCTACATAAAAATCTCTCTCTCAACAAATTGCCTGGTGTCAGATCCAAATTCCTTTTCACCTTCCTGCGCTGTTCTTCTCAGTCCATAAGTTGCCACGGCAGGAGATGGACTATTTCCAAAGACATGGACTCTAATCTATCACCTGATCATTAATGTCATTGTTGCGGTGCCACAAGAACCTGAGATAATTTCTGTGGTCCTCTTTGACTATGAAACAGTGGAACATCTGTTGGACGTAAGCTGTCACGGCAATTGGTTCCTTCTTGAACCGCATCAACACTCCTACAAGGTTGTTCGTTAGATTTGGACCAGTTAGAAGAACGTTATTTAAAGAGGTTCCCTGGAATTGAGCACTTGAGTCAAAGACTATTCTGATTTGCCCCGGTTTACGAGGATGGTAGACTCCAAAGGATGGAAGGTACCAGCATTCCTCACCTTTCTTAAGGTCTGGTGCTGGCTCAGCATGAAGGTTATCTATAATCTTCTGCATGAATGCTAGAAAGTGCTCTTGCATCTCAGGTTTGTTACGGAGAGTTTTCTTAAGTGCAGCAAATCTGGTTATAGCTTGTTCTCGATTGTTAGGGAGAGTAAGCCTTGGTACTCGGAAGGGTAATGGAGCTACCCAATTATTGGAATTATCCTTGAAGAACTCTTCATCCATAATCTTGATGAACTCCTTGTCTTCGACTGAAGGGGCAATCTTGTTGTCATCACAAGTAGTCTGGTACACTGAATCACCAAAGTCCTTTTGAGAAGTGAGCTTGCAGTTAATACCTTGGAGTGCTTCATATGGAACTTCATTTTTAAAATCAAGTCTTTCCTTCACATAATAGTGCAATGGACATTTCATCAATCGATAGGTAACATTAGTTTTGTAGGAAGCTACATCCATGAGCTTGTGAGATTGGTCTAAACAGACTTCTCCTATTATCACCCATCCAAGATCAAGTTTCTGGGCCTGAGGAGCATCATCTGGACTGTTACATAACTCTCTTATTTTATGAACTCTAGGAATGTCTCTCCCTAGTAGAATCAAAATCTTAACATCCTTGTTAAGTGGTGGAATGTAGTCAGCAATGTGGCTCAAATGAGGGTGATGACGTGCAACCTCTGGTGTGGGGATTTCTTCTCTGTTGTTCGGTAGCTGATCATATTCGATTAGAGTTGGAAGAGGAAACTCTATGTCCTCATATTCTGATGCCACTATGAAGCCATGGGCTCTTCTTCCAGAAGTATTGATCTTTCCTGCACATGTCTGCAAGGTATAGGACCAGGTCTCTCCATGAATGTTGAATAGGTCAAAGAATTCTGTACTGGCCAATGAGCGATTGCTCTGATCATCGAGTATGGCATACATTTTTATGGAATTTTGTGGACATCCTTCAGGAAAAACCCTTACAAGACATATCTTGCTACAAGACTTGCTATGAAGCCCTTCTCCACATACCTCTGTACACCTTGTGGTTACGGGGTTGGCATATTGCTCAGTTCTCTCCCGCCATCATCTGATGTAGTCTTGGGGTTGCTGCCGAGTGAAGGTTTCCTTTTGAACAGGTCTGAATGAAGAGCGTCCACATGTTTGGCACTGTTACAGAGAGAACATCTGATGGCGATCTTACAGTCTCTAGCTAAATGATCGGAGGATGCACAACACTTAAAACAGATATTATGCTCTTTGAGAAATGACTTGCGTTCTTCAATAGGCTTGTCCTTAAATGCACGACATTTGGAGAGAGAATGTGGCGCATTATGAATAGGACACTGTTGATTAAGATTGCTTGCCTTAATGTCTGTAGCAAAGACGTTGGATGCTATCACAGTCTTCCTCACAGCAATAGGATGCTTTAAATCCTTGAATTTACTGTTGGTGGCAATACCCCTTGAAGTAGTTAAAGGAATGGTGCTTGTATCTGGATAGAAGAAGCTTGGGTCATTCTTGGATCTTGCAACCTTCCGCACGAACTCTGCAAAATAAGAAAAGGGAGGGAAGGAAACATGATGTTCATACTTATACTTTGATCCTACACTAGTCCACTTTCCCTGAACTTTGCTACAATAGGATTACGCTTTGAGTATTTGGTAGCTCAGTGTTGACCTTATAGAGCAGGACCGCAATGACTTAGAAGAAGATTCATGATATGAACGGGCAGATCTAGATGATTTTCCTGAGTGTCTGGAAGAAGCAGATTTACAGGATGTAGTTTCATATAGCTGTGCTAATCTGCCTTCTATCTGTGCCTTTGCTTCAAGATATGTGCTATGCCTCTGCTGGTCAGTAGAAGTAAAGTCCTTTAATTCCAATGCAGCTTCATCTATGTTGGAATGTGACAATAGGGAATAGTACTTTTCAGAAAGTCTTTTATAATTCTCAAATGCCTTTTTAACCCTTGAGAGAGCAGTGTTCAATTGCTCAGGATTGTTGCTAGTTTCATTAGTGGCTGTTATACAACTTAAAGTCTTCTCCCATAATGCAGTCAGGTTACTAGATGTTTCTTCCTTACTTGCTTCATAAGCCTCCCTTGCCTTCAAGGATGGATGAGGGGCTCTAACAGGACGAGCAGAATGAAGTAAGGAGTCTGCTTTATCTTGATTAAATGCAGGTAACTCTGTGGGATCTCTGTCAGACATAATGACAAGTGCTGTAGATTTGGTGTCTTGTTGGAAATCTGCCAGAGCTCAGCTCTGTAGGTAGTGACTTCTGTTAGTAAGCAGGCTGAGCTGAGGAGCTGGATATTTGTGACAATGAGCCAGCTAGTGCTGCAACTGGTTCAGACTGGATAGCTCAGCTCAGTGCACAGTTCACTATCACTTTATACAGGCAGGAATATACAGTTATTTCAGTAGATTCAGATACTGGATTCACAACCCAAACAGCTTGACAATGATGAATCCTTGGGACTTGATATAGCTATGACTAACTGCAAGCCTGTGCCGGTGGCCGGTCCCCGGTAAATTACTAAGTCTCTTACAAATAGTGAAAATAATCTGACGCCTCCTCAGGCCCCCCCCCCCCAAAAAAAAGTGTGATTGCCAGGCCCTTGACGACGGTACCACCAGTACTGCCCTGATCGCCAGAGAAATTTACATCATATGTGACTGATATCAACCGCTCTTGTTATAAAACTTCAGTACTGATATAACCTCCAGAGACATTTACATATGTGACTAGTGTTGGGCACGAATATTGGAATCGCGAATATTAGTGATGGGTGGTAGGGACAATATTCGAATGCACGATATTTGGCGAATATTTGGGCGAATATTCATCATAAATTAGCGAATTCGAGATTATTTTCTTGTTTGCAAAAATCGGAAATTTAATATTCGGGTAATGCGTGCACAAAACAGGCGTGGGTCACTATTGCTACATTTTTCAAGCTGCTAGAAGTTTCCTGAGACTGGAGAAAATGGTTGTATTATATATATAAGCTAACTAACTAACTATCCAATGTAATGTGACACAGTAAAGCACAGAGCACAGCAATGACACTGCTGTCTCTCAGAACTGAACAATAAACTGCAGAAAATGGCTGCTGGGGAGGTTCTTATATAGTAAAGGGGTAGGCAACTTTCCTATTGGTTTCTGGGGATGTTGTTAAGCTCAGACAAAGACATTGCAGCCTTCTCATTGGCCCACAAGCAAGAAGCAGGGAGGGATCATGGGTTCAGATGAAAAAAAATCTATCAGTGCTAATATAACCTTGCAGAGCCATTTACATCCTATGTGACTGATATCAGCCGCACCTCTTATAAAACTCCAGCTCTGATATAACCTCCAGGGACATTTACATCATATGTAACTGATATCAGCAGCTCCTCTTATGACATTCCAGTACTGATATAACCTACAGAGAAAATTACATCATATGTGGCTGATATCAACCGCTCTTCTTATAACGCTCCAGTACTGATAACACCTCCAGAGGTATTTACACCAAATGTGACTGATATCAGCTGCCTCTCTTATAATGCTCTAGCACTGATAAAACCTCCAGAGACACTGCATCATGTAACTGATATCAGCTGCTCTTCTTATAATTCTCCAGCATAGGTATAACCACCAGAGACATTTACATCATATGTGACTGATATCAGTCGGTCAGATCTGCGAGAAGATGGATGATGCCGCAGATAGGCAGTGGCCAACTGACTACATAGGCTGTCTCTATAGTAGTTCAGTTTGTCCTCCCTCTCAGCGGGTGTAAAAAAAGGCCCCCATTTTGTCCCTCTGTCGAATGTTGACAATTCGGCTGTCACTGCGCAAGCAAGTGAACATGCATCGGGCCATTTGTGCAAGTGACTCGGAGGGACTCCCTGCCTCCATCTCCACTGCATACTGCCATGGTGTGTCTGGATCCTCTGCCTCGTCTTCCTCATCGCCCTGTAGCTCCTCTGGCTGCTCCTGCTCCTCCTCTCCTGTCACCTATGTGTAAAAACCACCCATTACGCTACACATTGCTTGTGCTCCAATGTCCTCTTCCTCTTCCAGTTCAGCCCCCACAGGGCTCATGTGGCCGTGAGATCTAGGCGCCATGTCTCCAGTCCCCTGACCAGCCAGATTTACCAGCATCTGTTCCAGGACATGAAGCAGTGGAATGATGTTGTTCATCCCGTAGTCCTGGCGACTGACAAATAACGTGGCCTCCTCAGAGGGCCTGAGCTAACGGCAGGTGTCAAGCATAAGCTACACAGGGGTGAACTCTTGTCTGCTTGGATCATCAAGAAATCGTTTATGGCCTTTCTCTATTCGTATAGTCGGTCCAACATATGGAGGGTAGAATTCCAACGGGTGGAAACATCGCATATCAGCCTATGTTGGGGATGCCATTCTGCCACTGCAGCTCAAGGAGGGTGTGCTTTGCGGTGTACGAGTGGCTGAAGTGTATGCAAAGTTTCCTGGCCATTTTTAGGATGTCTTGCAAATGGGTGGAAGACTTCAAGATTGAACAAATGTGCCATGCAAGGTGAATGGCTCAGCCCTCCTTGACGCAGTGCCGACACCATGTTCTTCCTGTTGTCAGTCACCATGGTTCTGATTTTGAGTTGTTGCGGAGAAAGCCAGGATTTAATTTCTTGATGAAGGACACAGAGCAGTTCCTCCCCTGTGTCACTCAGTTCGCCCAAGCAAACAAGGTGCAGAAAAGCGTGACAACGCCATGCCCTGCACATGTTGTATGCTGGAGAGGGACTGTGAATTGTCACTGCGGTGGAGAATGAGGAGGCAGAGGCGGACATTGCTGCAGGACCAATGGCGTGACAACGTGGAGTCGGAAGCGGCGTCACCTGGCCAAGTTGCTGGTGTGGCTATGCAGGAACCACATTCACCAAGTGGGCAGTAAAGGATATGTATTGGCTCTGACCATAGTTACAGCTTTACACATCGGCGCTGCCGTGCACTTTGGCAGACGCCGACATCGCTCAAGGACTGGCCCACTTCTGTTCTGTGTGCGTGCAGGGCTGGTACTGCCTTTTTGGCAAAAAAATTATAGCTTGGGACTCTCTACCTAGTCTCTGCACAAGCCATCAGTTCTCTGAAAGGTGCAGAGTCCACCACTTGGAAAGGGAGGGACTGCAGCACTTGGACAGGAGCACGTTCAGCTTCTGCGCTGTAGGATGAGTGCATACTGTTGTCTCTTGGCATACTGTTGTCACTTTGCGATCAATTGCTAATAGAATGACTGACGAGGAGAAGGAGGAGCAGGAGCATCAGGACCAGCAGATGATGGGAAGGACAGACAGCTCCCTTTGGCCTTGACTGCCTGAAACCAGGTGCATGCCACTGGGTAATGCAGCGGTTGCTGCAGCATGCTGGACCACCACATCGGAGCCACGGTTCTACCAGGCCACTTTATGGTGACGCTGTATAAGTTGATGCAGGGACCTGGTGCCGATGCTGTCTGCATGTCTCTGATTTCCTCCTCAACGGTCTCTGGGTCAGTAGCCTTACCGCTCGCAACACCACCTCCCACGCCACTCTCCTCAACACTACTTTCCTGCCTAGTGGAGGAAGCGGCAGATGTCTACTCGAACATCTTGGCTGGCCAGTAGCTGCTGACTGTCCTCAGCTCACAGCATATAATACTTTTTTTCTGGTTGAGGGAACAGAAAAGGACAGATGAAGGTTGAGGACAGGTGAGGGCACAGGGCCTGCTCCTGGGCCATGCCAACTAAGGGTTGTGTCTGACGAACCCACCGACTCTTGGCTGGTGGTGTCTGATGTCACTTGGGATGAAGTAGATGACACCGGGAGTTCAGGCCTCTCGCTGCGACTCCGGCTTTAGAACATATAACTGCACAGCTGAACTGTGCAAAAAGGCCTTTAGTTTTTTCCCCACTTATAAACTCCACAAAAGGCTTTAGAACATATAACTGCACCTCAGAACCGCAAATATAGTTCTACAGTATTGGTTAAACAACACCACAGATTATGGACACTAGATGTGGCCCAGATTTTTGAAATTTGTAATACAGAAACTGTTTGCAGATCTTCTACAGTATTGGTTACAGAACACCACAGAATATGGACATTATATTAGGCCCAGTTTATTGGAATTTATAATACTGACAATGTTTGCAGATGTTCTACTGGATTGCTTACAGAACACCACAGATTAGGGACACTAGATGTGGCCCAGATTATTGGAATTTGTAATACAGAAACAGTTTGCAGATGTTCGACAGTATTGTTTACAGAACACCACAGATTATGGACACTAGATGTGGCCCAGATTATTGGAATTTGTAATACAGACACTATTTGCAGATGTTCTACAGTTTTGTTTAAAGAACACCACAGATTATGGACAGCAGATGTGGCCCAGATTATTGGAATTTGTAATACAGACACTCTTTGCAGATGTTCTAAAGTATTGGTTAAAGAACCGCCACAGATTATGAACACTAGATGTGGGCCAGATTATTGAAATTTGTAATACAGAAACTGTTTGCAAATGTTCTACAGTTTTGTTTAAAGAACACCACAGATTATGGACAGCAGATGTGGCCCAGATTATTGGAATTTGTAATACAGACACTCTTTGCAGATGTTCTAAAGTATTGGTTAAAGAACCGCCACAGATTATGAACACTAGATGTGGGCCAGATTATTGAAATTTGTAATATAGAAACTGTTTGCAGATCTTTTACAGTATTGGTTACAGAACACCACATATTATTTACATTATATTACACCCAATTTATTGGAATTTATAATACAGACACTGTTTGCAGATGTTCTACAGTATTGCTTACAGAACACCACAGATTAGGGACACTAGAGGGGGCCAGATTATTGGAATTTGTAATAAAGACACTGTTTGCAGATGTTCTCCAGTATTAGTTAAGGAACACCACAGATTATGGACACTAGATGTGGCCCAGATTATAGAAATTTGTAATACATACACTGTTTGCAGATGTTCTACAGCATTGGTTAAAGAACACCATAGATCATGAACACTAGATGTGGCCCAGTTTATTGGAATTTGTACTAAAGACACTATTTACAGATGTTCTACAGGATTAGTTAAAAAAACACCACAGATTATGAACACTAGATGTGGGCCAGATTATTGAAATTTGTAATACAGAAACTGTTTGCAGATCTTCTACAGTATTGGTTACAGAACACCACAGATTATGGACATTATATTAGGCCCAGTTTATTGGAATGTATAATACATACACTGTTTGCAGATGTTCTACAGTATTGCTTACAGAACACCACAGATTAGGGACACTAGATGGGGCCCATATTATTGGAATTTGTAATACAGAAACTGTTTGCAGAAGTTCTAAAGTATTGGTTAAAGAACACCACAGATTATGAACCCTAGATGAGGCCCAGATTATTGGAATTTGTAATACAGAAACTGCAGATGTTCTACAGTTTAGTTTAAAGAACACCACATATTATGGACACAAGATGTGGCCCAGATTATTGGAATATGTAATACAGACACTGTTTGCAGATGTTCTCCAGTATTAGTTAAGGAACACCACAGATTATGGACACTAGATGTGGCCCAGATTATTGTAATTTGTACTACAGACACTATTTGCAGATGTTCTACAGGATTAGTTAAAAAAACACCACAGATTATGAACACTAGATGTGGCCCAGATTATAGAAATTTGTAATACAGAAACTGTTTGCAGATCTTCTACAGTATTGGTTACAGAACACCACAGATTATGGACATTATATTAGGCTCAGTTTATTGGAATTTATAATATCGACACTGTTTGCAGATGTTCTGCAGTATTGCTTACAGAACACCACAGATTAGGGACACGAGATGGGGCCCAGATTATTGGAATTTGTAATACAGACACTGTTTGCAGATGTTCTACAGTATTGGTTAAAGAACACCACAGATTATGGACACTAGATGTGGCCCAGATTATTGGAATTTGTAATACAGACACTATTTGCAGATGTTCTAAAGCATTGGTTAAAGAACCGCCACAGATTATAAACACTAGATGTGGGCCAGATTATTGGAATTTGAAATACAGGAACTGTTTGCAGATGTTCTACAGTATTGGTTAAGCACTTCAGCCCCCCTAGCTTAATCACCCTTAATGACCAGGCCACTTTTTACAATTCTGCACTACACTACTTTCACCGTTTATTGCTCCGTCCGTAAATTTACCACCCAAATGAATTTTACCTCCTTTTTTTCTCTTCTCATAGAGCTTTCATTTGGTGGTATTTCATTGTTGCTGACATTTAAACTTTTTTTGCCATTAATACAAATTTAACGACATTTTTGCAAAAAAATGACATTTTTCACTTTCTGTTGTAAAATTTTTCAAAAAAACCTACATTTATATATAAATTTTTCTCTAAATTTATTGTTCTACATGTCTGATAAAAAAAAAAGTCCAATAAGTGTATATTTATTGGTTTGGGTAAAAGTTATAGCGTTTACAAACTATGGTGCAAATTTCCGCATTTTGAAGCAGCTCTGACTTTCTGAGCACCTGTCATGTTTCTTCAGGTGCTAGAATGTCAGGATAGTATAAATACCCCCAAATGACACCATTTTAGAAAGAAGACACCCCAAAGTATTCGCGGAGGGGCATGGTGAGTTCATGTATCATTTCATTTTTTTTCACAAGTTAGCGGAAAATGACACTTTCTGAGAAAAAAAAAAAGTTTCAATTTCTGCTAACTTCTGGCAAAAAAAATATAAAAATCTCAGACGGACTCACTATGCCCCTCAGTGAATACCTTGGGGTGTCTACTTTCTGAAATGGGGTCAATTGTGGGGTGTGTTTACTGTTCTGGCATTTTGGGCAGGGCTAAATTGTGAGCCGCCATGTAAAGCCTAAAGGTACTCGTTGGAATTTGGGCCCCTTTGCGCACCCAGGCTGCAAAAAAGTGTCACTTATGTGGTATCGTCGTACTCAGGAGAAGTAGGGCAATGTGTTTTGGGGTGTATTCTTACATATACCCATGTTGGGTAAGAGAAATATCTCTGTAAATTGTCAACTTTGTATAAAAATTTTTAAAAGTTGTCGTTTACAGAGATATTTCTCACACAAAGTATGGGTATATATAAAAATACACCCCAAAACACATTGCCCTACTTCTCCTGAGTACAGCAATACCACATGTGTGCCACTTTTTTGCAGCCTGGGTGCGCAAAGGGGCCCAAATTCCAATGAGTACCTTTAGGATTTCACAGGGCATTTTTACGCATTTGGATTCCAGACTTCTTCTCACGCTTTAGGGGCCCCTAAAATGCCAGGACAGTATAAATACCCCACATGTGACCCCATTTTGGAAAGAAGACACCCCAAGGTTTTCCGTGAGGGGTATGGTGAGTTCATTTAAAATTTTATTTTTTGTCACAAGTTAGTGGAATATGAGACTTTGTAAAAAACAAAATAAAAAAAATATATATCAATTTCCGCTAACTTGTGCCAAAAAATAAAAATTCTGTAAACTCGCCATGCCCCTCACAGAATACCTTGGGGTGTCTTCTTTCCAAAATGGGGTCACTTGTGGGGTATTTATACTGACCTGGCATTTTAGGGGCCCTAAAGCGTGAGAATCCAAATGCGTAAAAATGCCCTGTGAAATCTAAAGGTACTCATTGGTTTTAGGGCCCTTTGCGCATCTTGGCTGCAAAAAAGTGTCACTCATGTGGTATCGCCGTACTCAGGAGAAGTAGGGCAATGAGTTTTGGGGTGCATTTTTATATATACCCATGCTGGGTGAGAGAAATATCTCTGTAAACGACAACTTTTTACATTTTTTCATTCAAAGTTGTCAATTTACAGAGATATTTCTCTCACCCAGCATGGGTATATGTAAAAATACACCCCAAAACACATTGCCCTACTTCTCCTGAGTACGCCCTTCCTTCTGTGCCCTGCCATTTGGCCATACAGTAGTTTACGACCACATATGGGGTGTTTGTGCAAACAAGAGAATCAGGGCAATAAATATTGAGTTTTGTTTGGCTGTTAACCCTTGCTTTGTTACTGGAAAAATGGATTAAAATGGAAAATTTGCAAAAAAATAGCTGTTTTGGGACTGTTTTTATTTTTTGTTATTTACATAGTTGAATTGACAGGTTAGATTGTGTGCTATTTCTATAGAGAAGGTTGTTACGGACGCGACAATACCAAATATGACAACTTTTTGGGGTTTTTTGTTTCAGTTTTACATAATAAAGCATTTTTGAAAAACATTTTTTTTTAGTGTCTCCACATTCTGAAAGCCATAGTTTTATTTTATTTTTTTGGGCGACTGTCTTATGTAGGGGCTCATTTTTTGCGGGATGAAATGGCGGTTTGATTGGCAATATCTTGGGGTGCATATGACATTTTGGTCGCTTGCTATTACACTTTTTGTGAAGTAAGGTGACAAAAATGGCTTTTAACACCGTATTTATTTTATTTTTTTTGCTGTGTTCAGCTGATGGGTTAGGTCATGTGTTATTTTTATAGATCAGGATGTGACAGACGCGGCGATACATAATATGTATACTTTTTATTTATTTATATAAGTTTTACACAATAATATTTTTTAAAACAAAAAAAAAAATCATGTTTTAGTGTCTCCATAGTTTGAGAGCCATATATTTTTTTTTTTTTGGCGATTGTCCTACAGATGCAGCATGGTTAGCACTCCTTTTTTCTGAGATTTCTGAGTTTGGTTATCTAATCTAAGCAAACACCTTCAATTGCTTTTCAATGGCTTTTTTCTCAAGATAATGAAATGAGTTAAGAAATTTGAGTTAAGAGAGGGAGTGCTAACCCTGCTACATCTGTATGTAGGGGCTCATTTTTTGTGGGATGAGATGGCGGTTCGATTGGTACTATCTTGGGGTGCATATGACTTTTTGATCGCTTACTATTACACTTTTTGTGATGTAAGGTGTGTGGGGAGTCGCTCTGGTAGACGGTGGTGCGGGTGCAGTATAGAGGCAACAGGGAGTCCAGAAGGTGCGGAAAACAGTGTTTTATTCACACTTGTATCAAAATAACAGCAGAAAGTCAATTGGTGTTAAGTCACACACATCAGCAAATGAAGGGGAAAACAAAATGTCCAAACACAGGTTCCATTCACCTGGCAGGTTTGATGTGCGGGTTCGCACCTGGCTGTCAGCCCAGCCGCAGGACAATCCTCCTTCAGGGTTCCAGGACGGCTGCACGCCTCCTTGCTGGGCACGTCCTTCCACCCCAGAGAGCTCCACACCACTAGCAGCAGCTTCCAAGACAATCACTCTCACAGCTGGTGGTGCTGGCTGAGTTTATAAACCCAGCCCAAAACCAGGACTGGGACGTGGGGAGCAGCCACCCACCCTACACTTTAGCTGCTCCCGGTAAGAGCCGGCCCGGATCGGCTTTGCAGCCATGCTACTTAGCAAATGTGTCAGTAGCACTACCTGCTACTGACATCAACAAACGGCTCCTACCTCACCGAGGCTATGAACCTCGGTGACACGTACCTACCATCTAGGACGGCACCCTGCACCTTACCACATACCCCCTTTGTTCAACCCTGAGGGGTGGACACAGGACAAACAGTGTACCCGGGAGAGCGCGTCTGCATTTTTAATAACCGGCCCGCTCTGTGCTCCACCGTGAATTTAAAATTCTGTAGGGACAGAAACCACCTGGTGACCCGGGCATTCCTCTCTTTGGCTTGGGACATCCACTTGAGTGGGGAGTGGTCGGTCACCAGGCGAAAGCTTCTGCCCAACAGGTAATAACGGAGGGCCTCGAGTGCCCACTTGATGGCCAGGCACTCTCTCTCGACTATGCTGTACCTAGTCTCTGCTGGGGTGAGCTTGCGGCTGAGGAAGACAACGGGATGCTCCTCCCCGTTGACTTCCTGCGACAGTACCGCACCAAGGCCAACCTCAGAGGCGTCGGTCTGGACTACGAAATCCTTCCTGAAATCGGGTGTCACCAAAACCGGGGACCCACACAGGGCCGATTTCAAGGCGGAGAAAGCCTTTTCCGCCTGCTCATTCCAGCGGACCATCCCTGTCTTACGCCCCTTTAACAACTCTGTCAATGGCGAGCGATAGTAGCAAAGTGGGGCACAAACCTCATGTAATACCCCACAATCCCCAGGAACGACTTTACCTGCCTGGTGGTGACCGGTCGGGGCCAACTCCGTGTTGCCTCTACCTTATTTACCTGAGGCTTGATGACTCCCGCCCAATGACATATCCCAGGTATTTGGTCTCTTCCAACCCAATCGCACACTTCTTTGGATTGGCGGTTAGACCAGCTTTCCTCAGGGCATCTACTACCGCCTGCACTTTGGGCAAATGGCTTTCCCAGTCGGTGCTGTGGATGATTACATCATCTAAGTAGGCCGAGGCGTACCGACGATGTGGTCGCAGCACTATGTCCATTAACCTTTGGAAGGTGGCGGGGCGCCATGCAGGCCAAAGGGTAACACCTTGTAGTGATACAGGCCCTGCGGGGTAACAAGCGCGGTTTTTCCTTAGCCGACTCCGTTAAGGGTACCTGCCAGTACCCTTTAGTGAGGTCCAGCACAGAAAAATAACGGGCTTGTCCTAAATTTTCAACAAGCTCGTCTACCCGGGGCATGGGATACGCGTCAAACTTGGACACTTCATTTAACTTGCGAAAGTCGTTGCAGAACCACAGCGTCCCATCCGGCTTAGGTATTAGGACTATGGGACTGGCCCACTCACTTTTCGACTCCTCAATGACATCGAGCTTCAACATTAATTGCACTTCCTCCGCGATGGCCCGCCGCCGAGCCTCGGGTACCCGGTATGGTTTTAACCGGACCTTGGCCTGAGGCTCAGTGGCGATGTCATGTCGGATGAGGGACGTGCGGCCAGGGAGGTCCGAGAACACATCCGTGTTCCGACTGAGAATTCCCTGACTTCCTGAACTTGTTTGGAAGACAGGCTGTCTGCAATTTTTACCGTGGTTACGGCTTCACAGGCCTCGAACTGTGGGGCTGGACCCTTTTCACCTAGAAGCCCTGGCCGGGGGCTGTGGTCGTCGGCCGTGTCCCTATCTTTCCACGGCTTTAGTAAATTCACGTGGTACACCTGCTCCGGCTTGCGCCGCCTGGCTGGTGTACTTTGTAATTTACTTCCCTACCTTCTCGATCACCTCATAGGGGCCCTGCCACCTAGCTAGGAATTTGCTGTCAAGGGTGGGTACCAGAACCAAAACCCGGTCTCCCGGATTGAAGTCCCGTACCCGAGCCTGACGATTGTACACCCTACTCTGGGCTTGTTGCGCTGCCTCCATATGCTCCCGGACCAAGGGCAACACCCTTTCCATCCGTTCCTGCATCTGGGCGACATACTCAATGACACTTTTGTGGGGGACAGGCTGCTGTTCCCATGCTTCCTTGGCGATATCCAACAGGCCCCGAGGGTGTCTGCCATAAAGCAGTTCGAAGGGCGAGAACCCAGTAGAGGCCTGGGGCACCTCTCGCACTGCGAACATGAGATAGGGCAGAAGCAGATCCCAGTCCTTCCCATCTCTAGACACCACCCTCTTTAACATATTTTTTAGAGTTTGGTTAAACCTCTCAACAAGACCGTCCGTTTGCGGATGGTAAGCGGACGTCCGTAACTGCTTTATACGCAACAATTTACACAGTTCCCTCATTACTTTGGACATAAAAGGGGTCCCTTGGTCTGTCAGAACCTCTTTTGGCAGGCCCACACGGAAAACATTTCCATTAACTCCTTGGCAATGAGCTTAGCTGAGGTATGTCGCAGAGGCACCGCCTCCGGATACCAGTGGCATAGTCGAGAACTACCAGAATGTGTTGGTGGCCCCTGGCAGACTTTGGTACAGGCCCAATTAAATCCATAGCGATTCGCTCAAGCGGTACTTCAATAATTGGCAGAGGTACCAGAGGACTACGGAAATGAGGTTGGGGGCTAGTTATCTGACAGGTTGGACAGGACTTACAATAATTTTCTACCTCCTTGAACACACTGGGCCAATAAAACCGCTGCAGTATGCGGTCCTGGGTTTTCTGCCACCCCAGGTGTCCCCAAGAACATGTTGGTGGGCAAGCTCCATGACAAGCTTGCGATATGCTGTGGGCACCACCAACTGTTCAACAGGTTCACCTCGGATTTGGTTCACCCGATACAACATATCCTGTAGAACAATAAATCGTGGGAACATTAATTCAGCCCCTGGTTTCTGGGGTTTGCCATCAATTTCCAGCACATTCTCCCAGGCCCTGGTTAGGGTTTGGTCCCGGTGTTGTGCGGTCCCAAAATTTTCCCCGGAGACATTGAGGTCTGCCAACTCAGGTCCCGGTGGCAAGTCCTCCGTGTCTCCCACCATTACACTCAGTGGGGTTGTTTCCCCCTCTACCGCTGGAGCAGTGGTCACCCCTACCGCCGGCCCTTCAGACTCGGGCTCCCAGGGTTCTGGCCTTCCAGCGGTATCAGGCCACTCTGCTAGGGTCACCCCTGTCTCGGGTCCCTCAGATACCTTTATTGCCGGCCACAGCGCCGGAAAACCGAGGAAGTCCCTCCCAAGTATTAGTTCGTGTGGGAGTGTAGTAGCGACAGCCACCTCGTGGGTCCACCTACCAGCCGCTGTGGACAAAGTCACTAGTGCAGTGGGGTAGTCTTTCAGGTCTCCGTGGATGCACAGGACCCCGACTTTACGGCCAGTATACTCCGCTAGGCCGTACAAGGGCAGCCCTTACCAGGAGACTAAACTCCCGGAGTCCAGCAGAGCCACCGCCAGCGAATCTCCCACCTCTACCTGACACAGGTGGTTATGGTCTTGCACCTCACGGGTGCCAGTTGCGCACAGCTTCCGTGCATACAAGGAGTGGCGACCCCGTAGTTCACCTCCATCAGCTCATCCCGATGCGGACAGTCGGCCCTGATGTGGCCTGGCTCCTGACACCTCCAGCATACCACGGGAGGCGGGCTCGCAGGGGTATATTCCGTGCAGGCCGCTCTGTCGCCGGACGTTGGAACTGGGGCAGAGGCCTCCGGGGTTTAACTGACCCCTTCCCAGCAAGACTCCCCTGCAGGTTTCTGGTGGCCTCGTACCGCTCCACCAGGTCGACCATCTCCAGGGCATTGGTGGGCGATACCTGGCCGATCCAGTGCTGGAGAGGGTAAGGCAAAGCCCTCCAGAAGACATCGGCTAACAGGCGGTCGAGCATAGCAGTGGGAGTCAGTATGTCTGGCTGCAGCCATTTTTGCAACCGTTGTAGCAAGTCATAGTATTGTGGCCGGGCGGGTTCAGCCGGGTTAAACTCCCACTGATGCACCCGCTGGGCACGGACCAAAACATTCACCCCCAGTCTTGCCAGGATCTCACCTTTCACAGTCGGGTAGTCAGCTGCTTGGTCACCTGGGAGGTCAAAAATACTTGCTGGGGTCCAGACGCCAGGAACGGAGCGATGACCTCTGCCCACTGTTCTCGGGGTAATTTCTCCCTCACGGCCACCTTCTCGAACACCGCCAGATAGGTCTCAACATCATCCGAGGGGTCATCTTAGGGATCGCGGTACGGACAGCTTTCCGGGCATCGTGGACGCGGTGGGACGCTCCTGCCGCTTGCAACGCCATCACGTGCTGTAACAGTAGCTGGTTGGTCTCCCGCTGCTGCACGTTAGCCTCTATGAGGGCTTTCACAGCCGCCTCCATTTTGTCGGGGATCACAGGCTGCAACTTTGCCGGCTTAATATAGGACATTCACTTTTGCCCGCAAAAAACAAAGTTCGGCGTTCACGCCAGCCTCACTGCGCATGCCCGCATCCGACACCAAATGTGGGAGTCGCTCTGGTAGACGGTGGTGCGGGTGCAGTATAGAGGCAACAGGGAGTCCAGAAGGTGCGGAAAACAGTGTTTTATTCACACTTGTATCAAAATAACAGCAGAAAGTCAATTGGTGTTAAGTCACACACATCAGCAAATGAAGGGGAAAACAAAATGTCCAAACACAGGTTCCATTCACCTGGCAGGTTTGATGTGCGGGTTCGCACCTGGCTGTCAGCCCAGCCGCAGGACAATCCTCCTTCAGGGTTCCAGGACGGCTGCACGCCTCCTTGCTGGGCACGTCCTTCCACCCCAGAGAGCTCCACACCACTAGCAGCAGCTTCCAAGACAATCACTCTCACAGCTGGTGGTGCTGGCTGAGTTTATAAACCCAGCCCAAAACCAGGACTGGGACGTGGGGAGCAGCCACCCACCCTACACTTTAGCTGCTCCCGGTAAGAGCCGGCCCGGATCGGCTTTGCAGCCATGCTACTTAGCAAATGTGTCAGTAGCACTACCTGCTACTGACATCAACAAACGGCTCCTACCTCACCGAGGCTATGAACCTCGGTGACACGTACCTACCATCTAGGACGGCACCCTGCACCTTACCACATACCCCCCTTTGTTCAACCCTGAGGGGGTGGACACAGGACAAACAGTGTACCCGGAGAGCGCGTCTGCATTTTTAATAACCGGCCCGCTCTGTGCTCCACCGTGAATTTAAAATTCTGTAGGGACAGAAACCACCTGGTGACCCGGGCATTCCTCTCTTTGGCTTGGGACATCCACTTGAGTGGGGAGTGGTCGGTCACCAGGCGAAAGCTTCTGCCCAACAGGTAATAACGGAGGGCCTCGAGTGCCCACTTGATGGCCAGGCACTCTCTCTCGACTATGCTGTACCTAGTCTCTGCTGGGGTGAGCTTGCGGCTGAGGAAGACAACGGGATGCTCCTCCCCGTTGACTTCCTGCGACAGTACCGCACCAAGGCCAACCTCAGAGGCGTCGGTCTGGACTACGAAATCCTTCCTGAAATCGGGTGTCACCAAAACCGGGGACCCACACAGGGCCGATTTCAAGGCGGAGAAAGCCTTTCCGCCTGCTCATTCCAGCGGACCATCCCTGTCTTACGCCCTTTAACAACTCTGTCAATGGCGAGCGATAGTAGCAAAGTGGGGCACAAACCTCATGTAATACCCCACAATCCCCAGGAACGACTTTACCTGCCTGGTGGTGACCGGTCGGGGCCAACTCCGTATTGCCTCTACCTTATTTACCTGAGGCTTGATGACTCCCCGCCCAATGACATATCCCAGGTCACACACATCAGCAAATGAAGGGGAAAACAAAATGTCCAAACACAGGTTCCATTCACCTGGCAGGTTTGATGTGCGGGTTCGCACCTGGCTGTCAGCCCAGCCGCAGGACAATCCTCCTTCAGGGTTCCAGGACGGCTGCACGCCTCTGCTGGGCACGTCCTTCCACCCCAGAGAGCTCCACACCACTAGCAGCAGCTTCCAAGACAATCACTCTCACAGCTGGTGGTGCTGGCTGAGTTTATAAACCCAGCCCAAAACCAGGACTGGGACGTGGGGAGCAGCCACCCACCCTACACTTTAGCTGCTCCCGGTAAGAGCCGGCCCGGATCGGCTTTGCAGCCATGCTACTTAGCAAATGTGTCAGTAGCACTACCTGCTACTGACATCAACAAACGGCTCCTACCTCACCGAGGCTATGAACCTCGGTGACACGTACCTACCATCTAGGACGGCACCCTGCACCTTACCACAGGTGACAAAAAAACGGCTTGTTTGACAACGTTTTTATTTTTATGTTTACGGCGTTCATCTGAGGGGTTAGGACATGATATATTTTTATAGAGCACGTCCTTACGGACGCGGCGATACATAATATGTATACCTTTTTTTACTTATTTTGGCTTTACACAATAATATCCTTTTTGAATAAAAAAAAAACATGTTTTAGTATCTCCATAGTCTGAGAGCCATATATTTTTCAGTTTTTAGGCAATTGTCTCAGGTTGGGTATCATTTTTGCGGGATGAGGTGACGGTTAGATTGGCACTATTTGGGGGGTCATATGACTGTTTGATCGCTTGCTATTACACTTTTTGTGATGTAAGGTGGCAAAAAAATGGCTTTTTGACAAAGTTTTTATTAAATTTTTTTTACAGTGTTTACTTGAGGGGTTAGGTCATGTGATATTTTTATAGAGCAGATTCTTACGGACGTGGAGATACCCAATATGTCTACTTTTTATTATTTTACATTTAACACTAAAAGCATTTTTGAAACAAAAAAATCATGTTTTAGTCTGAGAGGCATAGTTTTTATTTTTGGCCAATTGTTTTAGGTAGGGGCTCGTTTTTGCGGGATGAGATGGCGGTTTGATTGGTACTATTTTGGGAGGCAAACACCTTTTTGATCGCTTTGTATTACACTTTTAGTGATGTAAGGTGCCAAAAATGGCTTATTTACACCATTTTTGGGTTTTTTTTATGGCGTTCACCTGAGGAGTTCAGTCATGTGATATTTTTATAGAGCAGGTTTTTACGGACGCAGCGATACCTAATATGTGTAGTGTATTTTTTTTTAAATTTTATTCAGTGATATGTGTTTTTCATTTTACTTTTTTACTTTTACTTTTTTGACCCAGACCCACTTGGTTCTGAAAGATCCAGTGGATCTGGTGTCTGTATAATACAGTACAGTACACTATATAGTGCACTGTACTGTATTTTATGCTTTAGAAAGTCTGAATAGACCTTTAGCAGGTCTATTCAGACTTTCAGCACCATGGAGAGCAGGACGCTTCTGAAAGCGTCCTGTCTCCATGGCAACCATCACCCGCTGCCATAACTGGGCAGGGGGTGATGGATGGGGAGGAGTGGAGCTCCCTCCTCTGTGATCCCATACTGTTGGGGGGCTGCAAAGGCACAGCAGCCCCCGATGGGAGAGGAGGGAGCTCCCTCCCTGTTAACCCTTCCATACCGCGGTCCGTACGGACCGCGGTACAGAAGGGTTAAGCGGCTGGCATCTGATCAAGCACAGATGCCAGCCGTTTCTATCAGAGTGTCAGCAATGTGCTGACACTCTGATAGACCCACTAGACACCAGGGAAACTTATCAGAGGAGGCGGGCGGGGATCGCAATCGCGATCCCGCCCGCCGCACCGCCCGCCTCCCGCAACCACCCCCTGCACCCCGCAGCCACAATATGATTGGGGGCTGCAGGGGGTTAAAATAAACAGTTTGGGGGCATTAACTCTCTGATCCCCGCGGTCATAGACCGCGGGATCAGAGATCGCACAAGCGCTGCAAACCGCAGGTCTGAATTGACCTGCGGTTTGCAGCGATCGCCATATGGGAGGTCACAGGACCCCCTGGGCATTGTAGCAAGGTACCTGCTGAATGATTTCAGCAGGTACCTTGTTCGATCACTGCCAGCTGAGCAGCAGTGATCGGAACAACTCATGACGTACCGGTGCGTCATGTGTCATAAGGACTCGGGAAACATGCCGTTCCCGGTAAGAGCCGGCCCGGATCGGCTTTGCAGCCATGCTACTTAGCAAATGTGTCAGTAGCACTACCTGCTACTGACATCAACAAACGGCTCCTACCTCACCGAGGCTATGAACCTCGGCGACACGTACCTACCATCTAGGACGGCACCCTGCACCTTACCACATACCCCCCTTTGTTCAACCCTGAGGGGTGGACACAGGACAAACAGTGTACCCGGGAGAGCGCGTCTGCATTTTTAATAACCGGCCCGCTCTGTGCTCCACCGTGAATTTAAAATTCTGTAGGGACAGAAACCACCTGGTGACCCGGGCATTCCTCTCTTTGGCTTGGGACATCCACTTGAGTGGGGAGTGGTCGGTCACCAGGCGAAAGCTTCTGCCCAACAGGTAATAACGGAGGGCCTCGAGTGCCCACTTGATGGCCAGGCACTCTCTCTCGACTATGCTGTACCTAGTCTCTGCTGGGGTGAGCTTGCGGCTGAGGAAGACAACGGGATGCTCCTCCCGTTGACTTCCTGCGACAGTACCGCACCAAGGCCAACCTCAGAGGCGTCGGTCTGGACTACTGAAATCCTTCCTGAAATCGGGTGTCACCAAAACCGGGACCCACACAGGGCCGATTTCAAGGCGGAGAAAGCCTTTTCCGCCTGCTCATTCCAGCGGACCATCCCTGTCTTACGCCCCTTTAACAACTCTGTCAATGGCGGCGATAGTAGCAAAGTGGGGCACAAACCTCATGTAATACCCCACAATCCCCAGGAACGACTTTACCTGCCTGGTGGTGACCGGTCGGGGCCAACTCCGTATTGCCTCTACCTTATTTACCTGAGGCTTGATGACTCCCCGCCCAATGACATATCCCAGGTCACACACATCAGCAAATGAAGGGAAAACAAAATGTCCAAACACAGGTTCCATTCACCTGGCAGGTTTGATGTGCGGGTTCGCACCTGGCTGTCAGCCCAGCCGCAGGACAATCCTCCTTCAGGGTTCCAGGACGGCTGCACGCCTCCTTGCTGGGCACGTCCTTCCACCCCAGAGAGCTCCACACCACTAGCAGCAGCTTCCAAGACAATCACTCTCACAGCTGGTGGTGCTGGCTGAGTTTATAAACCCAGCCCAAAACCAGGACTGGGACGTGGGGAGCAGCCACCCACCCTACACTTTAGCTGCTCCCGGTAAGAGCCGGCCCGGATCGGCTTTGCAGCCATGCTACTTAGCAAATGTGTCAGTAGCACTACCTGCTACTGACATCAACAAACGGCTCCTACCTCACCGAGGCTATGAACCTCGGTGACACGTACCTACCATCTAGGACGGCACCCTGCACCTTACCACAGGTGACAAAAAAACGGCTTGTTTGACAACGTTTTTATTTTTTATGTTTACGGCGTTCATCTGAGGGGTTAGGACATGATATATTTTTATAGAGCACGTCCTTACGGACGCGGCGATACATAATATGTATACCTTTTTTTACTTATTTTGGCTTTACACAATAATATCCTTTTTGAATAAAAAAAAACATGTTTTAGTATCTCCATAGTCTGAGAGCCATATATTTTTCAGTTTTTAGGCAATTGTCTCAGGTTGGGTATCATTTTTGCGGGATGAGGTGACGGTTAGATTGGCACTATTTGGGGGGTCATATGACTGTTTGATCGCTTGCTATTACACTTTTTGTGATGTAAGGTGGCAAAAAATGGCTTTTGACAAAGTTTTTATTAATTTTTTTACAGTGTTTACTTGAGGGGTTAGGTCATGTGATATTTTTATAGAGCAGATTCTTACGGACGTGGAGATACCCAATATGTCTACTTTTTAATTTTACATTTAACACTAAAAAGCATTTTTGAAACAAAAAAAATCATGTTTTAGTTTGAGAGGCATAGTTTTTTTATTTTTTGGCCAATTGTTTTAGGTAGGGGCTCGTTTTTTGCGGGATGAGATGGCGGTTTGATTGGTACTATTTTGGGAGGCAAACACCTTTTTGATCGCTTTGTATTACACTTTTAGTTATGTAAGGTGCCAAAAAATGGCTTATTTACACCATTTTTTGTTTTTTGTTTTTATGGCGTTCACCTGAGGAGTTCAGTCATGTGATATTTTTATAGAGCAGATTTTTACGGACGCGGCGATACCTAATATGTGTAGTGTATTTTTTTTTTAAAAATTTTATTCAGTGATATGTGTTTTTTTCATTTTTACTTTTTTTTTCACTTTTTTTGACCCAGACCCACTTGGTTCTGAAAGAGCCAGTGGATCTGGTGTCTGTATAATACAGTACAGTACACTATATAGTGCACTGTACTGTATTTTGTACTTTAGAAAGTCTGAATAGACCTTTAGCAGGTCTATTCAGACTTTCAGCACCATGGAGAGCAGAACGCTTCTGAAAGCGTCCTGTCTCCATGGCAACCATCACCCACTGCCATAACTGGGCAGGGGGTGATGGATGGGGAGGGAGTGGAGCTCCCTCCCCATGTGATCCCATACTGTTGGGGGGCTGCAAAGGCACAGCAGCCCCCCGATGGGAGAGGGAGGGAGCTCCCTCCCTGTTAACCCTTCCATACCGCGGTCCGTACGGACCGCGGTACGGAAGGGGTTAAACGGCTGGCATCTGATCAAGCACAGATGCCAGCCCTTTCTATCAGAGTGTCAGCAATGTGCTGACACTCTGATAGACCCACTAGACACCAGGGAAACTTATCAGAGGAGGCGGGCGGGGGATCGCAATTGCGATCCCGCCCGCCGCACCGCCCGCCTCCCGCAACCACCCCCCCTGCACCCCCGCAGCCACAATATGATTGGGGTCTGCAGGGGGGGTTGAAAATAAACAGTTTGGGGGCATTAACTCTCTGATCCCCACGGTCATAGACTGCGGGGATCAGAGATCGCACAGAAGCGCTGCAAACCGCAGGTCTGAATTGACCTGCGGTTTGCAGCGATCGCCCATATGGGAAGGGTCACAGGACCCCCCTGGGCATTGTAGCAAGGTACCTGCTGAATGATTTCAGCAGGTACCTTGTTCCGATCACTGCCAGCTGAGCAGCAGTGATCGGAACAACTCATGACGTACCGGTACGTCATGTGTCCTTAAGGACTCAGGAAACATGCCGTACCGGTACGTCATGTGTCCTAAAGGGGTTAAAATAAACCCACAGATTGTTGACACTTTACTAGGCCCAGAGTAATGCAAGTTGTAATATTCAAATAGTTTTCAGATTCAGTTCAGTATGGGATACAAAAGCCCACAGATTGTGGACACTTTACTAGACCCAGATTAATGAAGGATGTAATATACACACTGTATGCAAGATTCAGTTCAGTATGGGATTAAAATAAACCCACAGATTGTTGACACTTTAATAGGCCCAGAGTAATGCAAGTTGTAATATTCACAGAGTTTTCAAATCAGTTCAGTATGGGATACAAATACCCACAGATTGTGAACACTTTACTCGGCCTAGATTAATGGAAGTTGTAATATACACAGTGTTTTCAGATTCAGTTCAGTATGGGATACACAAACCCAAAGATTGCGGACAATTTACTAGGCTCAGATTAATGGAAGTTGTAATATACACAGAGTTTTCGGATTCAGTTCAGTATTGAATACAAAAACCACAGATTGTGAGCACTTTACTAGCCCCATATTAATGAAGGATGTAATGTACACAGTGTTTTCAAGATTCATTTCAGTATGGGATTAAAATAAACCCACAGATTGTTGACACTTTAATAGGCCCAGAGTAATGCAAGTTGTAATATTCACAGAGTTTTCAAATCAGTTCAGTATGGGATACAAATACCCACAGATTGTGAACACTTTACTCGGCCCAGATTAATGGAAATTTTAATGTAGACAGTGTTTTCAGATTCTGTTCAGCATGGAATACAAAAACCCACAGATTGTGGACAATTTACTAGGCTCAGATTAATGCCAGTTGTAATATAGACAGAGTTTTCAGATTCAGTTTAATATGAGATACAAAAACCCACAGATTGTGGACACTTTACTAGACCCAGATTAATGGAAGTTGTAATATAGACAGTGTTTTCAGATTCAGTTCAGCATTGGATACAAAAACCCACAGATTGTGGACACTTTACTAGACCCAGATTAATGGAAGTTGTAATATAGACAATGTTTTCAGATTCAGTTCAGCATTGGATACAAAAACCCACAGATTGCGGACTCTTTACTAGGCCCAGATTAATCGAAATTTTAAAATACACACTTTTTTCAGATTCAATTCAGTTTTCAGATTTAGTTTAATATGGAATATAAAAACCCACATATTTTAAACACTTTACTAGGCCAAGATTAATGCAAGTTGTAATACAGTATACAAACTTTTTTCAAATTCAGTTTAGTATGGGATACAAAAACCCACAGAACGTGGACAATTTACTAGGCTCAGATTAATGCAAGTTGAAATATTCATAGAGTTTTCAGATTCAGTTCAGTATGGGATAGAAAAACCCACAGATTGTGGACACTTTACTAGGCTGATATTAATGGAAATGTTAATGTAGACATTGTTTTCAGATTCAGTTCAGCATGGGATACAAAAACCCACAGATTGTGAACACTTTACTAGGCCCAGATTAATAAAGGATGTAATCTACACAGCGTTTGCAAGATTCAGTTCGGTATGGGATTAAAAGAAACCCACAGATTGTGGACACTTTAGTAGGGCCAGATTAATGGAAGTTGTACTATAGACTGAGTTTTCAGATTCAGTTTAGTATGGGATACAAAAACCCACAGAACGTGGACAATTTACTAGGCTCAGATTAATGCAAGTTGTAATATACACAGTTTTCAGATTCAGTTCAGTATGGGATACAAAAACACATAGATTGTGAGCACTTTACTAGGCCCAGATTAATGAAGGATGTCATATACACAGTGTTTTCAAGATTCATTTTAGTATGGGATTAAAATAAACACACAGATTGTTGACACTTTACTAGGCCCAGAGTAATGCAAGTTGTAATATACACAGTGTTTTCAGATTCAGTTCAGTATGGGATACAAAAACCCACAGATTGTGGACACTCACTTTACTAGGCCCAGAATAATGGAAATTGTAATATACACACTTTGTTCAGATTCAGTTCAGTATGGAAAACAAAAACCCACAGATTTTGGACACTGTTTACTAGTGCTAGAATAATGGAAATTGGAATAATCAGACCTTTTTCAGATTCAGTTCAGTATGGTATACAAGAACCCACAGATTCTGGACACTGTACTAAGAACAGATTAATGCAAGTTGTAATATAGACAAAGTTTTCAGATTCAGTTCAGTATGGGATACAAAAACCCACAGATTGTCGACACTTTACTAGGCGCAGATTAATAGAAATTGTAATATACACAGTGTTTTCAGATTCAGTTCAGTATGGGATACAAAAACCCACAGATTATGGACACTTTACTAGACCCAGATTAATGGAAGATGTAATATAGACAGAGATTTCAGATTCAGTTTAGTATGGGATACAAAAACCCACAGATTGTGGACACTTTAGTAGGCCCAGATTAATGTAAGTTGTAATATAGACAAAGTTTTTAGATTCAGTTCAGTATTGAATACAAAAACCACAGATTGTGATCACTTTACTAGGCCCATATTAATGAAGGATGTAATATACCCAGTGTTTTCAAGATTCATTTCAGTATGGGATTAAAATAAACCCACAGATTGTTGACACTTTACTAGGCCCAGAGTAATGCAAGTTGTAATATACACAGAGTTTTCAAAATCAGTTCAGTATGGGATACAAAAACCCACAGTTTGTGGACTCTTTATTAGGCCCCGATTAATGGAAATTTTAATGTAGACAGTGTTTTCAGATTCAGTTCAGCATGGGATACAAAATCCCAAAGAGTGTGGACAATTTACTAGGCTCAGCTCAATGCAAGTTGTAATATAGACAGAGTTTTCAGATTCAGTTCAGTATTGGATACAAAAATGCACAGATAGTGGACACTTTACTACGCCCAGATTAATGCAAGTTGTAATATAGACAGTGTTTTCAGATTCAGTTCGGCATGGGATACAAAAACCCACAGATTGTGGTCAATTTACGAGGCTCAGATTAATGCAAGTTGTAATATAGACAGAGTTTTCAGATTCAGTTTTTCATGGGATACAAAAACCCACAGATTTTGAACACTTTACTAGGCCCAGATTAATTCAAGTTAAAATACGGTATACACACTTTTTTCAGATTCAGTTTAGTATGGGATACAAAAACCCACAGATTGTGGACAATTTACTAGGCTCACATTAATGTAAGTTGTAATATACACAGAGGTTTTCATATTCAGTTCAGTATGGGATACAAAAACCCACAGATTGTGGACACTGAACTAAGCCCAGATTAATGTAAGTTGTAATATACACATTGTTTTCAGATTCAGTTCAGTATGGAACAAAAAAAAACACAGATTTTGGACACAGTTTACTAGTGCCAGATGAATGGAAATTGGAATAAACACCCTTTTTCAGATTCAGTTCAGTATGGAATACAAGAAACCACAGATTGTGATCACTTTACTAGGCCCATATTAATGAAGGATGTAATATACCCAGTGTTTTCAAGATTCATTTCAGTATGGGATTAAAATAAACCCACAGATTGTTGACACTTTACTAGGCCCAGAGTAATGCAAGTTGTAATATACACAGAGTTTTCAAAATCAGTTCAGTATGGGATACAAAAACCCACAGTTTGTGGACTCTTTATTAGGCCCCGATTAATGGAAATTTTAATGTAGACAGTGTTTTCAGATTCAGTTCAGCATGGGATACAAAATCCCAAAGAGTGTGGACAATTTACTAGGCTCAGCTCAATGCAAGTTGTAATATAGACAGAGTTTTCAGATTCAGTTCAGTATTGGATACAAAAATGCACAGATAGTGGACACTTTACTACGCCCAGATTAATGCAAGTTGAAATACGGTATACACACTTTTTTCAGATTCAGTTTAGTATGGGATACAAAAACCCACAGATTGTGGACAATTTACTAGGCTCACATTAATGTAAGTTGTAATATACACAGAGGTTTTCATATTCAGTTCAGTATGGGATACAAAAACCCACAGATTGTGGACACTGAACTAAGCCCAGATTAATGTAAGTTGTAATATACACAGTGTTTTCAGATTCAGTTCAGTATGGAACAAAAAAAAACACAGATTTTGGACACAGTTTACTAGTGCCAGGTGAATGGAAATTGGAATAAACACCCTTTTTCAGATTCAGTTCAGTATGGAATACAAGAAACCACAGATTCTGGACACTGTACTAAGCCCAGATTAATACAATTGTAATATAGACAAAGTTTTCAGATTCGGTTCAGTATTGGATACAAAAACCCACAGATTGTGGACACTTTACTAGGCCCAGATTAATGAAAGTTGCAATATTGACAGAGTTTTCAGATTCAGTTTAGTATGGGATACAAAAACCCACAGATTGTGGACCTTTACTAGGCCCAGATTAATGGAAGTTGTAATATACACACTTTTTTTCAGATTCAGTTCAGCATGGGATACAAAAACCCACAGATTGTGGACACTTTACTAGGCCCAGATTAATGGAAGATGTAATATACACACTGTTTTCAGATTCATTTCAGTATGGGATACAAAAACCCACGAGATTGTGAGACGATGTACTAAGACCAGATTAATGCAAGTTGTAATATATACAGAGTTTTCAGATTCAGTTCAGTATGGGATACAAAAACCCACAGATTGTGGACACTTTATCTAGGCCCAGATTAATGTGAAGTTGTAATATAGACAGTGTTTTCAGATTCAGTTCAGTATGGGATACAAAAATCCCAAAGAGTGTGAACAACTTTACTAGGCTCAGACTTAATGCAAGTATGTCAATATAGACAGCAGTTTTCAGATTCAGTTCAGTATTGGATTACAATAAACGCCACAGATTGTGGAACTTTACTCGCCCAGATAATGGAAATATATAACACTCAGATTCACAGTATGGATGAAAAACCACAGATTGTACACTTCAGCCTATACATGTAATATACGAGTTTTCATATTCAGTTCAGTATGGGATACAAAAACCCACAGATTGTGGACACTGGACTAAGCCCAGATTAATGTAAGTTGTAATATACACAGTGTTTTCAGATTCAGTTCAGTATGGAACAAAAAAAAACACAGATTTTGAGACTGCAGTTTACTAAGTTGCCAGATGTAGAAATTGAAAGTTAGAGATAAACATCCCTTTTTCAGATTCAGTTCAGTATGGAATACAGAAACCACAGATTCTGGACACTGTACTAAGCCCAGATTAATACAATTGTAATATAGACAAAGTTTTCAGATTCGGTTCAGTATTGGATACAAAAACCCACAGATTGTGGACACTTTACTAGGCCCAGATTAATGAAAGTTGCAATATTGACAGAGTTTTCAGATTCAGTTTAGTATGGGATACAAAAACCCACAGATTGTGGACCTTTACTAGGCCCAGATTAATGGAAGTTGTAATATACACACTTTTTTTCAGATTCAGTTCAGCATGGGATACAAAAACCCACAGATTGTGGACCTTTACTAGGCCCAGATTAATGGAAGTTGTAATATACACACTTTTTTTCAGATTCATTTCAGTATGGGATACAAAAATCCAGAGATTGTGGACGATGTATTAAGACCAGATTAATGCAAGTTGTAATATATACAGTGTTTTCAGATTCCGTTCAGTATGAGATTAAAATAATCCCACAGATTGTGGACACTTTTCTAGGCCCAGATTAATTGAAGTTGTAAAATACACAGTGTTTTCAGATTCAGTTCAGTATGGGATACAAAAATTCACAGATTGTGGACACTTTAGTAAGCACAGAATAATGCAAATTGTAATATACACAGTTTTCAGATCCAGTTAAGTATGGGATTAAAATAAACCCACAGATTCTGGAGACTTTACTCGGCCCAGATTAATGGAAATTATAATATACACAGTGTTTTCAGATTCATTTCAGCATGGAATACAAAAACCCACAAATTGTGGACACTTTACTAGACCCAGATTAATGAACGATGTAATATACACAGGATATGCAAGATTCAGTTCAGTATGGGATTAAAATAAACCCACAGATTGTTGACACTTTACTAGGCCCAGAGTAATGCAAGTTGTAATATTCACAGAGTTTTCAGATTCAGTTCAGTATGGGATACAAAAACCCCCAGATTGTGGACACTTTACTAGGCCGACATTAATTGAAATTTTAATGTAGACATTGTTTTCAGATTCACTTCAGCATGGGATACAAAAACCCACAGATTGTGAACAATTTACTAGGCCCAGATTAATGAAGGATGTAATATACACAGGGTTTGCAAGATTCAGTTCAGTATGGGATTAAAATAAACCCACAGATTGTGGACACTTTAGTAGGCCCAGATTAATGGAAGTTGTAATATAGACAGAGTTTTCAGATTCAGTTCAATATGGATACAAAAACCCACAGATTGTGGACACTTTACTAGGCTCAGATTAATGGAAGTTGTAATTTACACAGTGTTTTCAGATTCAGTTCAGTATGTGATACGAAAACCCACAGATTGTGAACAATTTACTAGTCCCAGATTAATGCAAGTTGTAATATACACAGAGTTTTCAGATTCAGTTCAGTATGGGATACAAAAACCCACAGATTGTGGACACTTTACTAGGCCCAGATTAATGGAAGTTGTAATATAGACAGAGTTTTCAGATTCAGTTTAGAATGGGATACAAAAACCACAGATTGTGGACATTTACTAGGCCTACATTAATGGAAATTGTAATATAGACATTGTTTTCAGATTCAGTTCAGCATGGGATACAAAAGCCCACAGATTGTGAACACTTTACTAGGCCTAGATTAATGAATGGATGTCAATCTACACAGAGTTTGCAAAGACTCAGTTCTGTATGGGATTAAAATAAACCCACAGATTGTGGTCACTTTACTAGGCCCAGATTAATGGAAGTTGTACTATAGACATGAGTTTTCAGATTCAGTTTAGAATGGGATACAAAAACCACATGATTGTGAACAATTTACTGAGGCCTCAGATTAATGGAAGATTGTAATATATACACTTTTTCGAGTTCAGTTCAGCATAGGATACAAAAAGCCCACAGATTGGACCTTTACTGAATCCCAGATTAAATGGAGGTGCGTATACACTTTTCAGATTCATTTCAGTATGGGATACAAAAATCCAGAGATTGTGGACGATGTATTAAGACCAGATTAATGCAAGTTGTAATATACAGTGTTTTCAGATTCCGTTCAGTATGAGATTAAAATAATCCCACAGATTGTGACACTTTTCTAGGCCCAGATTAATTGCAAGTTGTAAAATACACAGTGTTTTCAGATTCAGTTCAGTATGGGATACAAAAATTCACAGATTGTGGACACTTTAGTAAGCACAGAATAATGCAAGTTGTAATATACACAGTTTTCAGATCCAGTTTAGTATGGATTAAATAAACCCACAGATTCATGAGACTTTACTAGCCCAGATTAATGAAATATAATATACTACAGTGTTTTCAGATTCATTTCAGCATGGAATACAAAACCACAGATTGTGATCACTTTACTAGACCCAGATTAATGAACGATGTAATATACACAGGATTTGCAAGATTCAGTTCAGTATGGGATTAAAATAAACCCACAGATTGTTGACACTTTACTAGGCCCAGAGTAATGCAAGTTGTAATATTCACAGAGTTTTCAGATTCAGTTCAGTATGGGATACAAAAACCCCCAGATTGTGGACACTTTACTAGGCCGACATTAATTGAAATTTTAATGTAGACATTGTTTTCAGATTCACTTCAGCATGGGATACAAAAACCCACAGATTGTGAACAATTTACTAGGCCCAGATTAATGAAGGATGTAATATACACAGGGTTTGCAAGATTCAGTTCAGTATGGGATTAAAATAAACCCACAGATTGTGGACACTTTAGTAGGCCCAGATTAATGGAAGTTGTAATATAGACAGAGTTTTCAGATTCAGTTTAATATGTGATACAAAAACCCACAGATTGTGGACACTTTACTAGGCGCAGATTAATGGAAGTTGTAATTTACACAGTGTTTTCAGATTCAGTTCAGTATGTGATACGAAAACCCACAGATTGTGAACAATTTACTAGTCCCAGATTAATGAAGGATGTAATCTACACAGGGTTTGCAAGATTCAGTTCGGTATGGGATTAAAATAAACCCACAGATTGTGGACACTTTACTAGGCCCAGATTAATGGAAGTTGTACTATAGACAGAGTTTTCAGATTCAGTTTAGAATGGGATACAAAAACCCACAGATTGTGGACATTTTACTAGGCCTACATTAATTGAAATTTTAATGTAGACATTGTTTTCAGATTCAGTTCAGCATGGGATACAAAAGCCCACAGATTGTGAACACTTTACTAGGCCTAGATTAATGAAGGATGTAATCTACACAGGGTTTGCAAGATTCAGTTCTGTATGGGATTAAAATAAACCCACAGATTGTGGACACTTTACTAGGCCCAGATTAATGGAAGTTGTACTATAGACAGAGTTTTCAGATTCAGTTTAGAATGGGATACAAAAACCCACAGATTGTGAACAATTTATGAGGCTCAGATTAATGCAAGTTATAATATAGACAGAGTTTTCAGATTCAGTTTAGTATGGGATACAAGAACCCACAGATTGTGAACACTTTACTAGGAAGAGATTAATGAAGGATCTAATATACACAATGTTTTCAAGATTCATTTTAGTATGGGATTAAAATAAACACACAGATTGTTGACACATTATTAGGCACAGAGTAATGCAAGTTGTAATATACACAGAGTTTTCAAATTCAATTCAGTATTGGATACAAAAACGCACAGATTGTGGACCCTTTATTAGGCCCAGATTAATGCAAGTTGCAATATAGACAGAGTTTTCAGATTCAGTTTAATATGGGATACAAAACCCACAGATTGTGGACACTTTACTAGGCCCAGATTAATGCAAATTGTAATATACACACTTTTTTCAGATTCAGTTCAGTATGGAATACAAAAGCCCACAGATTGTGGACAATTTACTAGGCTCAGATAAATGCAAGTTGTAATATAGACAGAGTTTTCAGATTCAATTTGATATGGGATACAAAAACCCACAGATTGTGAACAATTTACTAGGCCCAGATTAATGAAGGATGTAATATACACAGGGTTTGCAAGATTCAGTTCAGTATGGGATTAAAATAAACCCACAGATTGTGGACACTTTAGTAGGCCCAGATTAATGGAAGTTGTAATATAGACAGAGTTTTCAGATTCAGTTTAATATGGGATACAAAAACCCACAGATTGTGGACACTTTACTAGGCGCAGATTAATGGAAGTTGTAATTTACACAGTGTTTTCAGATTCAGTTCAGTATGGGATACGAAAACCCACAGAATGTGGACACTGAACTAAGCCCAGATTAATGCAAATTGTAATATAAACAATATTTCTGATTCAATTTAGTATGGGATACAAAAACCCACGGATTGTGGACAATTTACTAGGCTCAGATTAATGCAAATTGTAATATACACAGAGTTTTCAGATTCAGTTCAGTATGGGATTAAAATAAACCCACAGATTGTGGACACTGAACTAAACCCAGATTAATGCAAGTTGTAATATAGACAGAGATTTCTGATTCAATTTAGTATGGGATACAAAAACCCACAGATTGCGGACAATTTACTAGGCTCAGATTAATGCAAGTTGTAATATACACAGAGTTTTCAGATTCAGTTCAGTATGGAATACAAAAACCCACAGATTGTGAGCACTTTACTAGGCCCAAATTAATGAAGGATGTAAAATACACAGTGTTTTAAAGATTCATTTCAGTATGATATTAAAATAAACTCACAGATTGTTGACACTTTACTAGGCACAGAGTAATGCAAGTTGATATATACACAGTGTTTTCAGATTCAGTTCAGTATGGGATACAAAAACCCACAGATTGTGGACACTTTACTAGGTCCAGATTAATGGAAATTGTAATATACACACTTTTTTCAGATTCAGTTCAGTATGGAAAACAAAAACCCACAGATTTTGGACACAGTTTACTAGTGCCAGATTAATGGAAATTGGAATAAACACACCTTTTTCAGATTCAGTTCAGCATGGGATACAAAAACCCACAGATTGTGGACACTTTACTAGGCCCAGAGTAATGCAAGTTGTAATATACACAGTGTTTTCAGATTCAGTTCAGTATGGGATACAAAAACCCACAGATTGTGGACACTCACTTTACTAGGCCCAGAATAATGGAAATTGTAATATACACACTTTGTTCAGATTCAGTTCAGTATGGAAAACAAAAACCCACAGATTTTGGACACTGTTTACTAGTGCTAGAATAATGGAAATTGGAATAATCAGACCTTTTTCAGATTCAGTTCAGTATGGTATACAAGAACTCACAGATTCTGGACACTGTACTAAGAGCAGATTAATGCAAGTTGTTAATATATTTATTAATGATCTTGTAGAAGGCTTGCATAGTAAAATATCAATTTTTGCAGATGACACTAAACAGTGCAAATTAATTAACACTGAAGAGGACAATATACTGCTACAGAGGGATCTGGATAGATTTGAGGCTTGGGCAGATAAGTGGCAGATGAGGTTTAACACTGACAAATGTAAAGTTATGCACATGAGAAGGAATAATGCAAGTCAACCGTACATACTAAATGGTAAAACACTCGGTAACACTGATATGGAAAAGTATCTAGGAATTTTAATAAACTGCAAACTAAGCTGCAAAAACCAGTGTCAGGCAGCTGCTGCCAAGGCCAATAAGATAATGGGTTGCATCAAAAGGGGCATAGATGCCCGTGATGAGAACATAGTCCTTCCACTTTACAAATCACTAGTCAGACCACAAATTGAGTACTGTGTACAGTTCTGGGCTCCTGTGAACAAGGCGGACATAGCAGAGCTGGAGAGGGTTCAGAGGAGGGCAACTAAAGTAATATCTGGAATGGGGCAACTACAGTACCCTGAAAGGTTACCAAAATTAGGGTTATTCACTTTAGAAAAAAGACGACTGAGGGGAGATCTAATAACTATGTATAAATATATCAGGGGTTAGTACAGAGATTTCTCCCATCATCTATTTATCCCCAGGACTGTCACTGTGACGAGGGGACATCCCCTGCGTCTGGAGGAAAGAAGGTTTGTACACAAACATAGAAGAGGATTCTTTACGGTAAGAGCAGTGAGACTATGGAACTCTCTGCCTGAGAAGGTGGTGATGGTGAGTACAATAAAGGAATTCAAGAGGGGACTGGATGTATTTCTGGAGTGTAATAATATTAAAGGTAATAGCTACTAGAGATGGGTCGTTGATCCAGTGAGTACTTCTTTCCTCTGGATCAACTAGTAGGATAACAGGCCGAACTGGATGGACAGATGTCTTTTTTCGGCCTTATGTACTATGTTAATATGTTACTATGTTACCATGTAATATAGACAAAGTTTGCAGATTCAGTTCAGTATTGGATACAAAAACACACAGATTGTGAAAACTTTACTAGGCCCAGATTAATGCAAGTTGTAATATAGATAGTGTTTTCAGATTCAGTTCAGCATGGGATACAAAAACCCACAGATTGTGGATTCTTTACTAGGCCCAGATTAATGGAAATTTTAATATACACACTTTTTTAATTTTCAGTTCAGTATGGAATACAAAAACCCACAGATTGTGGACAATTTTCTAGGCCCAGATTAATGCAAGTTGTAATATACACACCTTTTTCAGATTCAGTTCAGTATGGAATACAAAAACCCACAGATTGTGGACAATTTACTAGGCTCAGATTAATATAAGTTATAATATAGACAGAGGGTTTCAGATTCAGTTTAATATGGGATACAAAAACCCACAGATTGTGAACACTTTACTAGGCCCAGTTTAATGAAGGAAGTAATAAACCCAGGGTTTGCAAGATTCAGTTCAGTATGGGATTAAAATAAACCCACAGATTGTGGACACGTTAGTAGGCCCAGATTAATGGAAGTTGTAATAGAGACAGATTTTTCAGATTCAGTTTAGTATGGGATACAAACACCCACAGATTGTGGACAATTTACTAGCCTCGGATTAATGCAAGTTGTAATATACACAGAGGGCCAGATTTATCATTAGCCTAAGTCACTTTTCTGGAGTTGAAAAGTCGCAAAAAATTGCGCAAAAAGCCAAATTGCGCAATTTTTTGAGACTTTTTGGAGACTTACGCCACTCACTCCAAAACCAAGTTTATGGGCGTTTTGTCGTATGTAAATCACTTGCAAGACAGATTTATTATTGCGACTTTTTAAATAGTCGCAAAAAAGTCGCAAAAAATTGCGCAAACTCACTCCACTCATGACCATGCTTATGTTTGACAAAATCACTTTTTTAAAATTGCGACTTTTCCAAAGACAAAGCCAAAATACAACTAGGAACCAGAAATACACCAGATTTATCAACCTCTGAAAGAGCCCATGATAAATTTGACTTGACTCAAATACACATACGCCTTCTTTGAAAGTGGAGTGAACTGCAAGAGTAATGATAAATCTGGCCTAGAGTTTTCAGATTCAGTTCAGTATGGGATACAAAAACCCACAGATTGTGGACACTGTACTAAGACCAGATTAATGCAAGTTGTAATATAGACAAAGTTTTCAGATTCAGATCAGTATAGAATACAAAAACCAACAGATTGTGAGCACTTTACAAGGCCCAGATCAATGAAGGATGTAATATACACTGTATTTTCAAGATTCATTTCAGTATGGGATTAAAATAAACCCACAGATTGTTGACACTTCACTAGGCCCAGAGTAATGCAAGTTGTAATATACACAGAGTTTTCAGATTCGGTTCAGTATAGGATACAAAAACCCACGGATTGTGTACCCTCACTTTACTAGGCTCAAAGTAATGGAAATTTTCAATATACACACTTTTTTTCAGAAAATTTCAGTATTGGATACAAAAACCCACAGATTGTGGACACTTTACTATGCCCAGAGTAATGAAAATTTTAATATACACTATTTTCAGAAAAAGGTCAGTATGGGATACAAAAACCCACAGATTGTGGACACTGTACTAAAACCAGATTAATGGAAGTTGTGATATACACAGAGTTTTCAGATTCAGTTCAGTATGGGATACAATAACCCAAAGAATCTGGACACTGTTCTAAACCAGATTAATGCAAGTTGTAATATAGACAAAGTTTTCAGATTCAGTTCAGTATTGGATACAAAAACCCACAGATTGTGGACACTTTACTAGGCCCAGATTAATGAAATTTGTAATATAGACAGTGTTTTCATATTCAGTTCAGCATGGGATACAAAAACCCACAGATTGTGGACAATTTACTAAACCCAGATTAATGGAAATTTTAATATACACACTTTTTTCAGATTCAGTTCAGTATGGAATACAAAAAAACACATATTTTATACTCCGTTTACTTGTTCCTGATTAATGGAAATTGTAAAATTAACACTTTTTTCAGATTCATTTCAGCCTGGGATACAAAAACCCAAAGATTGTGGACACTTTACTAGGCCCAGTATAATGAAAGTTTTAATATACACAATGTTTTCAGATTCAGTTCAGTATTGGATACAAAAACCCACAGATTGTTTACACTTTACTAGGCCCAGATTAATGAATGATGTAATATACACAGGGTTTGCATGATTCAGTTCAGTATGGGATACAAAAACCCACAGATTGTGGACACTTAACTAGGCCCAGATTAATGCAAGTGGTAATATACACACTTTTTTCACATTCAGTTTAGTATAAAATACAAAAACCCACATATTGTGCACACAGTTTACTAGTTCCAGATTAATGGAAATTGTAATAAACACTCTGTTTTCAGATTTAGTTCAGTATGGGATACAAAAGCTCACAGATTATGGACAATGTATTAAGACCAGATTAATGCAAATTGTAATAGACAGTGTTTTCAGATTCAGTTCAGCATGGGATACAAAAACCACAGATTGTGGACAGAGTTTACTAGGCCCAGATTAAGTAAATTGCAATAAACACACTTTTTTCAGATTTAGTTCAGCATGGCATACAAAAGCTCAGAGATTATGGACACTGTACTGAAACCAGATTAATACAAATTGTAATATAGACAACGTTTTCAGATTCAGTTCAGTATGGGATTAAAATAAACTCACAGATTGTGGACACTTAACTAGGCCCAGATAAATGGAAGTTATAATATCCACACTTTTTTCAGATTCAGTTCAGTATTGGATACAACAACCCACAGATATTGTACACATTTTACTAGGCCCATATTAATGCAAGTTGTAATATACACAGAGTTTTCAGATTCAGCTCATTATAGGATACAAGATCCACAGATTGTGGACACTTTACTAGGCCCAGATTAATGCAAGTTGTAATATAGACAGTGTTTTCAGATTCAGTTCAGCATGGGATACAAAAACCCACAGATTGTGGACACTTTACTAGGCTCAGTTTAATGCAAGTTGTAATATAGACAGAGTTTTCAGATTCAGTTTAGTATGGAATACATAGACCCACAGATTGTGGATACTTTGTTAGGCCCAGATTAATGCAAGTTGTAATCTACACAGTGTTTTTAAATTCAGTTCAGTATGGGAAACAAAAACCCACAGATTGTGGACACTTTACTAGGCAAAGATTAATGAATGATGTAATATACACAGAGTTTTCAGATTCAGCTCAGTATTGGATACAACAACCCACAGATATTGTACACATTTTACTAGGCCCAGATAAATGCAAGTTGTAACATACACATTGTTTTCAGATTCAGTTCAGTATGGGATACAAACCCCCACAGATTGTGGACACTGAACTAAGCCCAGATTACTGCAAGTGGTAATATAGACAGAGTTTCCAAATTCAATTCTGTATGGGATACAAAAACCCACAGATTGTGGACACCTTACTAGGCCTAGATTAATGCAAGTTTTAAAATAGACAGTTTTCAGATTTAGTTTAGTATGGGATTCAAAAACCGACAGATTGTGGACACTTTACTAAACCCAGATTAATGCAAATGGTGTGTATATTACAATTTCAATAATCTGGGCCTTGTAAGGTGTCTACAATCTGTGGGTTTTTGTATCTCATACTGAACTGAATCTGAAAACTGTCTATATTACAACGTACATTAATCTGGGCCTTGTAAACAGTGTACAAAATCTGTGGGTTTTTGTATCCCATACTGAACTGATTTTGAAAAAAGTGTGTATATTACATACACACGTTTTTCAGAATCAGTTCAGTATGGGATACAAAAACCCACAGCTTTTGTACACTTTTTGCTAGGCCCAGATTAATGTACATTGTATTATAGACAGAGTTTTCAGATTCAGTTCAGTATAAGATACAAAAACCCCAGATTTTGGACATCTTACAAGGCCCAGATTAATGGAAATTGTAATATACACACTTTTTTCAGATTCAGTTCAGTATGGAATACAAAAACCCACAGATATGGTACACAGTTTACTTGTCCCAGATTAATTGAAATTGTAATATACATACTTTTTTCAGATTTAGTTTAGTATGCGATACAAAAACCCACAGATTGTGGACACTTTACTAGGCCCAGATTAATGATGGATGTAATATACACAGAGTTTTCAGATTCAGTTCAGTATTGGATACAACAACCCACAGATATTGTACACATTTTACTAGGCCCCGATTAATGCAAGTTGTAATATACACAGTGTTTTCATATTCAGTTCAGTATTGGTTATAGAAATATATGTTCCTGATGGAAATATTGGCGAATCTCTCAGCTTTTAACATCTGAGTGAGGGATTAGCCAGTGTTGTCAGTTGCTTATCCTTGTGGTGCACCTTTTTTCCATGAGTTATGTGTTTATATATTTTCATCCGCACATGTTTTATTTTGTGTAGGATGTTTGTGTGGTGCTTGTGGTTCGCGCCGGTATCCTCCATTGTATGCAATTTTTGCTGGGGATAGCCGCTCGCAGCGAACCACATGCGGAGGAACTGCCCCCCCATTTAGAAATACGCCACAGTGTTTGGGGTTTGGAGCAGTCCCACCCATTTAGGCCACGTTTATTTCTGTGATTCTTGTTTTATATGTATTGAATGTGCCATTGCATATGGCTGGTAACATTCTGCTGCACCTGTAAGCCGGTGTCACATGGTCTGGTGTGGGTGTAGCTTGCGGCCTCACTTTTCTCCCATTGCATTGTTGGTCCTGCAATGCAGGTGAGTGGGAGGGGGCTGTAGGCTGCTTAACACCTTTTCAGACCCTGTTCACACACCATAGGTAGTCTAGTGGTAGGACCCCATGCCATGCTGAGAGACCGTGACGTGGTGCATGAAGAGGCTCTGATATGTTCCTGATGGAAATATTGACGAATCTCTCAGCTTTTAACATCTGAGTGAGGGATTAGCCAGTGTTGTCAGTTGCTTATCCTTGTGGGGCACCTTTTTTCCGTGATTTATTGGTTATAGAACACCACAGATTAAAGACACTGTATGAGGACTAGATTTTTGGAATTTGTAATACTTACAGTGTTTTCTGAGGCAGGACAGTATTGGTTACAGAGAATACCACAGATTATGGATACTAGATGTGACCCAGATTGTTAAAGAATCGATATGGAACCGCACTCGCCAGATCATATGGTCCACCGGAATGCAACAGCCAACCTGGAGCCCCAGATCCATACAGGCTCCTATGCAGACGATTCAGGAAGAGATGATGGAGGCAACATGTCCGGTTGAAAAATCCCTTTATTGGGAACTGCTCACATGAAATACGTGAATATAAAAAGTTGCTACGTTTCGGCTATCACATAGCCTTTGTCAAGCACAATGTAAATTATACATACAAGTGTTTATAAAGTGAAGACTCCACCTCCACATGGAGATGTGTCCAATCATTGTTTCTCATTGTTAATCATTCACATGCAGGGTTTACATTACACATCCAATCCGTGTCCCGCTCAGCAGCTGCTTTATATAAAACTTAAGGTCAATCATACATAGTGTTCTCACCTGATCAAATGTAAATGTAGAGGGAAAATACGGTGTCATGATGCACACTCATCCGTGCGTCTGGTAATCACCAGTGCGCATGTCAGAGAAGGGAGAGGGAGGGTCGCGACCACGTGATCACAATGGTCACATGATCACACATAGCAACGCGTCCTGCATCCAAGGGGCGTGAGAGAGAGGCAACACCCATACACAAATGGTCAATCACATGATCACGGACATACTCGTCCTTAAACAGCATAGTGCAGTGTTTAAATGCGTTAAATAAATCACAGGGTTGTCTAAGCTCTCAGTCATCAGCCCTTATATATAATATGGGGCCAAACAGCTCCACAATCATGAAAAAACAAAAGTGTCAGCATATATGGACCTCATCAACATAAGCTGCTGTTCACACTAATGCATCCTGGAATCGCATCGCTGAAAAGGTAAATTAAACCCCATCTCAAATTATCGCATCTAGAGAGTGCATCATGGGACCGCAGCCCCCACAACCTAAAGTGCTGATTGTGCGAGTGATAATATATCCCACCCCCAATCCGTACAAAAACATGATAATAATGCATAAAAACACATCACTGAGTACAATTCAGCAGATTACATCATAAATAAATTATATTGACCACACACTGAATTCAATAATAAGCCCATATGGTTGAAGGGCTTTCAGCTCAAATATCTATCTGAGTTCTTTCTTTCTTAGGAGACGTTCCCTATCTCCCCCTCGGCTCATGCTACCCACTGAGTCAATTATCCGAAAGCGTAGCTGGTTGACAGAGTGCCCACGCTCCACAAAATGTTTGGCCACTGGTTCGTCAATGAGACCCCTCCTTATGTTGCTCTGCTCTTATGTGAATTCATTCGCTCACGTGCCTCCATAGTGGTCTCACCAATGTAGATGAGTTCACAGGGGCAGGTGATCATATAAACAACATCACGTGATCTGCACATAAAAAATTCTTTAATTTCCACAGTTGCAGCAACCAAGGCAAGGGTAACATCCCATCTTTCTTGGTGCCAAATATGTCTGTCCATCCCCACGGGGCTCAGTGATCTCACTTTTCACAAGTTTGTCACGTAAATTGGTCCCCCTCTTGTAAGCCATCATTGGGAAACTCTCAAACTCAGGTATCGAGGGCAACCCTTTTTGTAAAATGTGCCACTCTTTGCGTATAATCTGTGAGATTTTTCCACTGAGGGCACCATAGGTGGAAACAAAGGGAATTCTCTGATTTTCTGTCCTCCTTACTTTACCGTGAAGCGTGGATTCCCGGTCAACCAGCGCCACCCTTTGTTTTGTCTTCTCAACTAATCTATGTGGGTAACCCCTATTGAGGAATTTATGACCCATCTCATCTACTCTTTTCTCAAACTGTTCCTCACCCGATACCACCCTTCTTACCCTTAACAACTGACTCCAGGGGAGGGACTCCACTATCCGGTGTGGGTGGTTGCTGTCATATCTCAACAGATTGTTTCTGTCTGTGGGCTTATGATAAATGTCTGTAGAGATAGTTCCATTACTAATGCGTACCATTACATCTAGAAATTGCAATTCAGTGGGAGATACTGTGACTGGAAATTCAAGACCAGCGACCATCTTATTCAAATGTTGATGGAACAGGTGCAGTTCCTCTGAGGAACCACCCCAGACAACAAAAATGTCGTCGATGTAGCGCCACCAGCACCGGGCCCCCCCTAAACAAGGACGACCTATAAATGAATCTTTCCTCCACCTCCGCCATAAAGATATTAGCATACGTAGGTGCCACGTTCGAGCCCATGGCCACACCACGTTGCTGTTGTTAAAAGGTGTCCCCAAAGCGGAAATAATTCTGCTTCAGGACCACCTCCAGGAGCTGGAGGACAAACCCACGGTCTCCCAGGGAGAGCCCGGTGCCGGCCAGAGCCACATCGACGACATTCAATCCAAAAGCATGTTCAATAGATGTGTACAGTGAGACCACGTCGAACCTGACCAGAAGAGGATGGTCCGGCAAACTCAGATCCCTGAGTTTAAGCAAAAAATGACTGGTGTCCCTAATGTAGGAGGGGGCGCTGGTGGCATGGACACGCAAAATCCTATCCAGGAATACAGCAATATTGCTGAATACCGAACCACGGCCCGACACAATGGGTCGGCCTGGAGGGTCAATGAGACTTTTATGAATCTTGGGAAGTACATAGAGAAGAGGAGTGACCGGGTGTGGTATTCGTAGAAAATTACTAACATCACTATCAATAATGCCCTTATCCAGGGCTTCCTTAATTATGTGATCAAAAGTGCGCATAATGTCCCATTTGGGATCATTCTGTAATTCTGTATATAGCTCCCGGTCACTCAGTTGTCTATGTACCTCCCGATTATAGCTCACAATGTCCATGATCACCGCTGCTCCCCCCTTGTCGGCTGGCTTAACAGTAATTGATTTGTTGTGCTCTAATAATGTTAATGCCTCCCTCTCTCCTCTGGTCAGGTTCGACATGGTGCCCCCCACATGACATTCCCTAAGTGAATCAATTTGTTGAGACACAATGTTGATATATGCTTCCACAACATGATTGAATCAAGAATCACAGCAGGTTGATATGCTTCTATGTTCAATTTTATTAAATGCTAATTTGCAGCATAAACGTGCGAACGTTTTCGGCCATATTGGCCTTCGTCAGGCACTGTAAAGGTAGTAATATCATAATTACAATGTTGTACAGTCATCAGAACTCATTATACATAGTATAGTACAATAGTACATATACATCTCTGTTCTTAGGATTTTGTCATGCCGTAGTTTAAAAGCGGATCCCATTTGTCCATAAATTCCACCCAAGCACCCGTAAAGTAGTTAATATTATCAAAACCCACTGGCCCCTTCTCCGTAAAGCCTTTCCTGAGGTAGAGGAATTCAAAAATCCCATACTCCCCTGCAACCGGAGACCTAAAAACATCTGAGACCTCCTAATTAGGGCAGATATTGGTCCATCAAAACCACCATCTAGACAGATATTACTACAAACTCAAAAGACAGGCATCTTCCCATGCCTTCACTGTGCACAATGTAGTAACATACAAAGAGGCCCAACCATCTTTCATCCCCATACAGGAAAACCCATCAAAATCAAAGGCTACTACACATGTGACACAAATTGCGTAGTATACACAATGTATCATGTATGTGGAGGAGACCACGCAACCAATAAGAAACAGGATCTGTCAACACAAGTCCAGAGAGAGGGAGGGTCGCGACCACGGGATCACAATGATCACATGATCACACATAGCAACACGTCCTGCATCCAAGGGGCGTGAGAGAGAGGCAACACCCATACACAAATGGTCAATCACATGATCACGGACATACTCGTCCTTAAACAGCATAGTGCAGTGTTTAAATGTGTTAAATAAATCACAGGGTTGTCTAAGCTCTCTGTCATCAGCCCCTATATATAATATGGGGCCAAACAGCTCCACAATCATGAAAAAACAAAAGTGTCAGCATATATGGACCTCATCAACATAAGCTGCTGTTCACACTAATGCATCCTGGAATCGCATCGCTGAAAAGGTAAACACGGAGAAAGAAGGGGAGGAAATTTGACCAAAGTCGCTTTGGGTTTACGACCGGCGACTCCAATTTATCTGATGACATTAACAAAGTACCTTTTTTAGGACCTTCACAATCCGGCGCAAAAGACGTAGCCGGAGGAGGGGTGGACGGAAGTACCACAGACCTCAGAAAGAGTTTACCCCTTACCAGAAAACCAACAGGGGCGCACGGGGACGGAATACGAGACGCAACCAGATATGACCAACAATCTGGTAGTCAACATCTCATCTAATGAATTGACTGTGGAGCAATTGAACATCTTGGGACGTGGACTGTCGTTTTGTCCTGATCAAGGATGGAACTGTTTCTATTTAGAACTGAATTTACACCGGTTTTATCAGGTGCTGAGGTTAAAAGCACTTTTCTCCACTAAGAAGGAGAGTATCATAAGACCATCATCTAATACCAATGAGGGAGTGGAGTTTGTACTCAAGGCATTAGACCTGAGGGTGAAAAGTGATTTTTCACCTCCCCATAACAATCATGTTGTGGAAGCATATATCAACATTGTGTCTCAACAAAGTGTTTAACTTAGGGAATGTCATGTGGAGGGCACCATGTCGAACCTGACCAGAGGAGAAAGGGAGGCATTAACATTATTAGAGCACAACAAATCAATTACTGTTAAGCCAGCCGACAAGGGGGGAGCGGTGGTGATCATGGACACGGTGAGCTTTAATCGGGAGGTACATATGGTACGACATTGAATGTTGTCAATGTGGCTCTGGCCGGCACCGGGCTCTCCCTGGGAGGCCGTGGGTTTGTCCTCCAGCTCCTGGAGGTGGTCCTGAAGCGGAATTATTTCCGCTTTGGGGACACCTTCTACCAACAGCAACGTGGTGTGGCCATGGGCTCGAACGTGGCACCTACGTATGCTAATATCTTTATGGCGGAGGTGGAGGAAAGATTCATTTATAGGTCATCCTTGTTTAGGGGGGCCCGGTGCTGGTGGCGCTACATCGACGACATTTTTGTTGTCTGGGGTGGTTCCTCAGAGGAACTGCACCTGTTCCATCAACATTTGAATAAGATGGTCGCTGGTCTTGAATTTACAGTCACAGTATCTCCCACTGAATTGCAATTTCTAGATGTAATGGTACGCATTAGTAATGGAACTATCTCTACAGACATTTATCATAAGCCCACAGACAGAAACAATCTGTTGAGATATGACAGCAACCACCCACGCCGGATGGTGGAGTCCCTCCCCTGGAGTCAGTTGTTAAGGGTAAGAAGGGTGGTATCGGGTGAGGAACAGTTTGAGAAAAGAGTAGATGAGATGGGTCATAAATTCCTCAATAGGGGTTAACCACATAGATTAGTTGAGAAGACAAAACAAAGGGTGGCGCTGGTTGACCCGGAATCCACGCTTCACGGTAAAGTAAGGAGGACAGAAAATCAGAGAATTCCCTTTGTTTCCACCGATGGTGCCCTCAGTGGGAAAATCTCACAGATTCTATACGCAAAGAGTGGCACATTTTACAAAAAGGGTTGCCCTCGATACCTGAGTTTGAGAGTTTCCCAATGATGGCTTACAAGAGGGGGACCAATTTACATGACAAACTGGTGAAAATTGAGATCACGGAGCCCCGTAGGGATGGACAGACGTATTTGGCAAGAAGAAAGATGGGATGTTACCCTTGCATTGGTTGCTGCAACTGTGGAAATATGATCAAGGGTGATACGTTTTGTCATCCCTACAGTGGCAGAGCCTGCAAAATTAAATAATTTTTTACGTGCAGATCACGTGACGTTGTTTACATGATCACCTGCCCCTGTGGACTCATCTACATTGGTGAGACCACTATGGAGGCACGTGAGCGAATGAATTCACATAAGAGCAGAGCAACATAAGGAGGGGTCTCATTGACAAACCAGTGGCCAAACATTTTGTGGAACGTGGGCACTCTGTCAACCAGCTACGCTTTCGGATCATTGACTCAGTGGGCAGCATGAGCCGAGGGGGAGATAGGGAACGTCTCCTAAGCAATAAGCATTCGCTAATTGCGGTAGTTAAATGCTCTAGTGTTAATCTTAGACAAGCAATACTATGTGAGGGAGATTTTGGGTCAGTTAAATGACACCGACACATATGAGTTGCTACAGTATGATCCTGTCTTCCAGATTAAGGACACCTTACAGAAACTGATACAGGTGGCTAGAGAAGATGGAGTGATTGATGCCAAACTAGGGGAATATTTGCTAAACCAACATCCTATTACTCCTGTGTTCTATACACTACCTTAAGTGCATAAATCCATGACAGAACCACCTGGTCGCCCGATTGTCGCATCCACGGACTCCATCCTCTCACCTCCTGCCATTCTCCTTGAGAAAGTTCTTACTCCCTTAACTCAGAAATCTCCATCATACATACGAGATACAGGACAATTTTTGTCAGAGGTTCGCTCCCTGGAGATAGATGAGGATTGTATACTAGCCACATTTGACGTTTGCAGTCTCTATACCTCTATAACACACAGCAGGGGTCTAGAGGCCGCATCCAACCTATTGGATACCAGCACACACAAAATGGCGGAAAAAAAGTTTTTTCTATCCCTTCTCAAAATAGTGCTGGAACGGAATTATTTTCTATTCCAGGACTCCTTCTACCAGCAGCGCCGCGGGACCGAGATGGGATCGAACGTCGCACCGCCGTACGCAAACTGTTACATGTCATTTTTTGAAGAGCATTTCATTTATTCTAATCCACTATATAGATAACATTGTATTTTCTGGCGCCGTTTTATTGACGACATTTTTTGCGTGTGGCGGGGTGACGTTCGATCCCTCACAGAATTCTCTACATATCTTAACTCCATCTGGAGTGAATTAAAATTCACCATGCATCAGGACTCCATGAAGTTCCTAGATATATGGGTCCTTAAGGGAGAGGACGGCAAGATACACACTGATCTTTATACGAAAAGCACTGATCGTAACAGCCTACTAGCCTACAGCAGTAGCCACCCTCCCCCCACCAAGAGATCCATCCCCTACTCCCAGTTCCAACGTGTTAAAAGGATAGTCAGCAATCCAGAAACTTGGGAGACAAGATTTAATTAGATGACCAATACATTTTTAGAAAGGGGTTATCCCAAACAGCTATTAGAGGAACAACGTAGAAAGTTAAATGTAACAGAGGAAGAAGAGAAACCCACTAAACTACCACGGATCCCACTAGTAGTTAAATACCACCCATGGACACAGAGAGTAGGGGGCATAGTCAGAAAACATAGGCACATCATCTCCAGATCCTATGCACAAATAGAGGAATTTCAAAATTCCCCTTTAATGTGTTACAAAAGGGCATACAAAATTAGAGGCAGAATTGTGAAGGCTGACATAGGCAGCAATCAACGTAACTACAGACAAACTACATTGACCTCTCCCAGACAAGGCATATTCCCATGTCTAAATTGTGTAAATTGCTCCAGCGTTATAAAAAGGTTCATATCTCACTCATCCACATTCTGGCGAGCAAATTCCCATAAAAGGTATCTTTACATGTGACAGCAGATTCGTTATTTACATTCTTAAATGTCCATGTTGGTTACTGTACATGTTGGAAACCTCAATGAGAATAAAGGACAGGTTAAGCAAGCACAAGTCCACAATCAGAAACGGGAACCTATTACTCCCACTACCATTTCATTTCCATCAGCAAAGACATTCCATATCACAGCTTCGGTTTCAAGTTATTGAAAGTGTCACAATGCCACGCCGCGGTGGCAATAGAAACAAATTGTTGTTAAAAAGGGAAGCCTATTGGATCCACCGATTGCAAACGATGGAACCAAGAGGATTGAATAGAGAGTATAACATTAGTGGCTTCATTTGATATTATGTCTAATGACTTCTTCTTTTTCTTCTACAGAGGAATTGAACCTTTTTTCTTGATTAACCCACTCGTCACTACAGTCTGCTTCGTAACTCCCTCACAAGGGGTGGAACGTAATGTATGACGTCAGTTCCTATATGTCTATTGTTCTATATAAGGCATCATAGGTAGGACGTGTGTAAATAGTCTGATGAAAGCACTTTTCGTGCTGAAACGCGTCACTATGATTTAATATGTGACAATAAATTTCTGCATCTTGAAATTTACAGCGCAAGTGCAGGTCTCTCTCTATCATATTGTCTATGGGAACGCCTACCCGCTGACACGTGCACCGCCAAACTTCTACAGCAGTGCCGACCATTCATAGATACAGTTGTACAGTATATGTCACTAATAGTTATAAAATAAAAATATCTTTTTGCTGTGAAACACAAAAAGTAGCCCTTAAAAGGATTTGGAGTTCTTTGAAAAGCTTTTGTTATTAAATACATCAAATTTCTCTCCCTGCACTATCTGTCCCTTCCTTAGCACGGATGTCCCTGACACTGCTGTTAAATATATTGTTGATCTAAAACACACGCACACAGTTGTCCTTAAAAGGACTTTTGGGCCTTTGAAAAGCTTTCTGTAACTAAAATCGGTGAAATTCGCTCCCTGCTCTGTCTTTTCCTTCCTACCCGATGCTCTCCCTGACTACATCTGAACCGAACATGCGTTATCCCGAACATGCGTCATACAACCTCCAATGACTCGTTCTGGCCAGCCAATCACTGTAATGCTAGCAGCTAACATGGCTACTGGTATTACAGTGAGGGCAGCACCTTTATTGGCTGCTTAATGCCCACAAAACGTGCGGGGCACAGACTTGAGCATTCCGCTCGAGCACATGAAGTATTCGGCCGACTACCGCCATGTGCAAAGCATAGCGATGCTTGAGCCAATTTTACTCGGCCGAGCATGCTCGCTCCTCATTAATCAGTACCCATGATCCCTCACTGCTTCTTGTTTTGGGCCAATGAGAAGGCTGCAATATTTTTGACTTTAGGAGTAGTGTTGATTGCGAGTTTTCATATCGCAAATTTTTTTATTGCCGATTTTTACAATCTAGAAAATAATGACTGGAGTTAATGAATTCTCAAATTTGCGAATTTATGGCGAATATTTGCCCAAAAATTCGCAACATATCACGAATTTGAATATTGCCCATGCCGCTCATCACTAGTGTACACATTCTTTTATGCATAAGTAAATCCGTTAATCCTTAATTGTGTAATTCGGGTGAACTTGTGGCCTGAGTCTACAGATTTTAGACTTTTCACGTTCTTTTATACATAAGTAAAACCATTCATCCTTGATTCTGGGATGAAATTGCGGCTTAATATTACAGATTTTGGGGTGTTTACGTTCTAAATCCGTTAATCCTAATTGTGTAATTGGGGCGAAATTTCATCCTGATACTACAGATTTTGGGATATTCACATTCTTTTACATATCAGTAAATTCATTCATCCTTGATTCTGGAGTAAAATTGCAGCCTGATGCTACAGAGTTTGGGAGGTTCACATTATTTTATACATAAGCAAATCCATTCATGCTTGTTTCTGGGGTGAAATTGCGGCCTGACACTACTGTTATTTTACAGTTACAGTACAGTATATCCGACAGACAGGTGCTAGGGACTTCTGGTGGAATAAATAGTGGCAAAAATGTTTCTGAATTAGCAGCAGTAGAAGGGTGGATTGTAACAGTAGTCACAGCCACGGGCCAGAGCTACAATTGTCATCCAGCAGTCGTGTTGTGACCAGCAAACCAGCTGTCTTTAAATGGCAGACTTGGTCTTCAACATCACCTCCAGCCAGGAGTCGGTGGGTTCCTTTGACACCACACTTAGTTGGCATGGCCCGGGAACAAACTCTGTGCCTCCACCTGCCTCTTTCATTTTCTGTTCCTTCTCCCAGTGACCTGCACCCCTTTACCAGCAGTCAAGGCCCCACCAGTGGAAGGGAGCTGTGTTTCTTTCCCATCATCTACTGGTCCTGATGTTCCTCCTCCTCCTACTGCCCATCACTCATTTTGCCAGCAATTCATCACGGAGGTAATTGCAAAAAGACAACAGTATGTGTGCACTCATACCTTGGCGCAGAAGCTAAACGTGCTCCTGGCCAAGTTGCTGGTTCTACAGTCGCTCCCTTTCCATATGGTTGACTCTGCAGTGCATGTTTCAGAAAACTGATGGCTTGTGCCAAGCCAAGGTGGAGAGTCCCAAACCGTCATTACTTATCCAAAAAGGCTGTACCAGCCCTGCACGCGTATTTTGAGCAGAAGGTGGGCCAGTCTTTGAGCCTGTCCATTTCTGCTAAAGTTCAAGGCAGTGCTGATGTGTGGAGCTGTAACTACAGTCAAATACCATATTTGTCCTTTACGGCCCATTGGGTAAATGTGGATCCTGCCCAGCCACACCAGCAACTTGGCCAGGTGACGGCACTACCACCTACGCACTCTCTAGCTGCAAGTCCTGCGTTAATGTCCTCTTCTGCCTCATCCTCAACCTTTCCTCAGCCTCCACTGCAGGTACAATTCGGGGTGCTCCTAAAGCATACCACCTATGCAGAGCATGGTGGTGTTACGCTGTTCTGTACCTGGTTTGCTGGGGTGAATGAATTCACACCAGGAGCAACTGCTCTGTGTCCTGTAAGAGGAACTTGAATCCTGGCTCTCTCCCCACTAACTGAAGATTGAAACCATGGTCACCAATAATAGGAAGAACATTGTGTTGGCGCTGCATCAAGGAAGGGTGACCCATGCGCTCTACATGGCTCATGTCTTTAATCTAGTTGTAAAGTGGTTCCTGAAGTCTTCCACCCATCTGCAAGACATTCTGAAAATGGCCACTTTTACTCTGCAAAACACGCCCTCCTTGAGCTAAAAAAGGCAGAATAGTGTTCCCCAACATCGCCTCATATGTGACATTTCCACCCATTAGAAGTCCACCCTCCACGTGTTGGACTGACTATATGAGCAGAGGAAGGCCGAGAATTTCTTGATGATGCAGGTGGACAGGAGCACTCCCCTGTGTAACTTCGACGTTAGCCAGTGACAGCTCATGCATGACACCTGCCGTTTACTTAGGCCCTTTAAGGAGGCCACTTTATTTGTCAGTCACCAGGACAAAGGGATGAACTATGTCATTCCACTTCTCCATGTCCTGGAGCAGATGCTGATAAATCTGATTGGCCACGGGACAGGAGACGTGAAACGTGACGCCTACATCTCATGGCCACCTGAGCCCTGTGGGGCTGAACTGGTAGAGAAGCTGTCACTGGCTCTTCACAGGACATTCACGTGGAAGCAATGTATACAGGAATGGGTGGTTTATATCAGGACATGTGACAGGAGAGAAGCTGGAGGGCGATGAGGAAGGCCAGGCAGATGACCCTGACATACCATGGCAGTATGCAGGGGAGATGGAGGCATGGAGTCCCTCTGAGTCCTTTGCTCAAATAGCCAGATGCATGCTGAGTTGCTTGAGTAGTGACAGTCATATTATCACCATTTGGCAGAGGGATGACTACTGGTTCTCCATCATATAAGACCCTCACTACTGGTCCAATACGATGATCTTTTTTCCAAATGCTGAGAGGGAGGATAAACTCAACTACTATTGAGACATCCTATATAGTCAGTTGGCCGTTGCCTATGTGTGCCATCACCCATCCTCTTGAAGGTCTGATGAAGGGGGTACTCTGCTCTCATACTCTAATGCTATGACTGTGGGGGGTCAGGAGCAACACCAGCTCCATCAGCATCAACTTGATCTTGAGTCTCTAAAAAGCACTTTTCTTCACCTGCCTACTGAAGGAACCACCTTTTAACAGCAGCAGCAATACATGGAGCAGGTGGTGGGCTGTACCCTTGCACCCCAAATCCAGATCCCCTGGACTACTGGGCCGCTAAACTTGTTTGTCCAACTGGCCGAGTTTGCCCTGGACAAGCTTTCCTTCCCAACCAGTAGTGTTGCAGCAGAACGGGTGTTTAGCTCAGTGGGAGGCATAGTTACCCCAAAGAAAACTCTTCCACACGCCAGTACCTGATTATCAAACCATTTTGAAAAAAGGCCTGTTTATTCTGGCCCCCTGCTTTAGTCACTATTATGATGCTGCTACCCGCCTGATGCCACACACCGGCTGTCTCTGCTGCCATCTTAACCTACTGCCACTATCTTGTACTGTTCTTTTTAACCACTAAAGAAGGAACATCTTAGTTCCGAAACGCGTTTGGTACACAGCGATGACATAAGGAGTCTGACTGGAGAGAATTATAAACCATATTGTCATTAGGGATGAGCGAACCCGAACTGTATAGTTCGGGTTCGTACCGAATTTTGGGGTGTTCGTGACACGGACCTGAACATTTACGCAAAATTTCGGGTTTATTGTTCGGTAATTTCTATGGCGCATTTTGAAAGCCTGCAAAGCAGCCAATCAACAAGAGTCATACTACTTGCCCCAAGAGGCCATCACAGCCATGCCTACTATTGGCATGGCTGTGATTGGCCAAGTGCAGCATGTGACCCAGCCTCTATTTAAGCTGGAGTCACGTCGCGCCGCACGTCACTCTGCTCTGATTAATGTAGGGATAAGATGCAGCTGCTGTTAGGGTGAGATTAGGCAGAGAGTAACTCAGCAAAAACACTTAATGAAGTGATTGATCCACAGCTCTGAATCATTCGACTTCTGTTAGTTAATTGCTCCCTGTTTTCAGGCTGCCCAGAGCATTTTTCTGTCACATTTTTCTGGGGTGATCGGCGGCCCTTTTGTGTCTTGTGGTGCGCCAGCACAAGCTGCCACCAAGTCCATTATTCCATCAATGGTAGGGTTTTTTTTATTGCTATATCCTACATCAGGGGTTTGGCTGTGCTTATTGTCACCTCTAGAAACTCAAAATAGAATTTTATTGAGAGGTGAAATTCACTTAAAAAATAGCAATCCCCTAAATCTGGTGTTCCAGCTGTGGCTAGCCAAGTGTAATACTGTCTGGCAAAGAATATTTTTTTTTTTCTGTGGTGAAATGCAATTTCCAAAATAGCAAAACCCTAAATCAGTGGTTTCTGCTGTGGCAGGAGAAGTTTTATAGTGTCCGTCAAAGGATAGCTTTTGTTCTGGGGTGAAATTCAATTACCAAAATAGCAATACCGTAAATCTGGTGTTCCAGCTGTGACTGGACAAGATTCATAGTGTCTGTCAAAGGATATATTATTTTCTGGGGTGAAATTCAGTTGCAAAAATAGCAATACAGTAAATCTGGTGTTCCAGCTGTGACTGGACAAGTTTCATAGTGTCCGTCAATGGATATATTATTTTCTGGGGTGAAATTCAGTTGCCAAAATAGAAATACCATAAATCTAGCATTACAGCTGTTGCAGGCCAAGTGTAAATCTGTCCGTAAAAGGGTATATTACACTCAGCGTGCATCTCAAAGTGTATTTCTTTCCGTTGAAGGGTATATTACACAAAGTGTTAAAATACAACTGCTGAAAGCAGTATCCTATATATTTAATTACACGCTACTGTGCATCTCCAAGTGTAAATCTGTCCGTAAAATGATACCTTTCATCCAGGGCCTAAATACTAGACCTACAATTGATATTCCCTTAAATCTGTGATTACTGCTGTGCCTGGATTAGTGTAATATGGTACATAAATAGATAGCCAGATAGTGTTAGGTGACTGCAAAAAAAAGTCCTGAATTTTAATTAAATACATTGGGCCAAAAAAAAAATTTCTTATTGTGGTGAACGGTAACAATGAGGAAAACATCTAGTAAGGGACACAGACATGGTCGTGGTGGTGTTAGTGGACCCTCTGGTGCTGGGAGAGGACGTGGCCATTCTGCCACAGCCACACGTCCTAGTGAACCAACTACCTCAGGTTCCAGTACCCGCCAGAATTTGCAGCGATATTTGGTGGGGCCCAATGCCGTTCTAAGGATGATAAGGCCTGAGCAAGTACAGGCGCTAGTCAATTGGGTGGTCGACAGTGGATCCAGCACGTTCACAACATTATCTCCCACTCAGTCTTCTGCAGAAAGCGCACAGGTGGCGCCTGAAAACCAAGCCCATCAGTCTGTCACATCACCCCCATGCATATCAGGGAAACTGTCTGAGCCTCAAGTTATGCAGCAGTCTCTTATGCTGTTTGAAGACTCTGCTGGCAGGGTTTCCGAAGGGAATCCACCTAGCCCTTCCCCAGTGGTGGAAGACATAGAATGCACTGCCGCACAACCACTTATGTTTCCTGATGATGAGGATATGGGAATACCACCTCATCGGAGTCAGCACGTCTCTGATGATGACGAAACACAGGTGCCAACTGCTGCATCTTTTTGCAGTGTGCAGACCGAACAGGAGGTCAGGGAGGAAGACTGTTTGGAGGACGATGCAGGGTACGATGAGGTCCTAGACCCCACATGGAATGAAGGTTGTGCCACTGACTTTCATAGTTCAGAGGAAGAGGCAGTGGTGAGACCGAGCCAACACCGTAGCAAAAGAGGGAGCAGGGGGCCAAAGCAGAACAGCCGCCGCCAAGAGAGTTTGCCTGCTACTGGCCACCGCCACCAGGGACTGAGCACCCCAAAGGCAGCTTCAAGGAGTTCCCTGGCATGGCACTTCTTCAAACAATGTGCTGACGACAAGACCTGAGTGGTTTGCACGCTGTGCCATCAGAGCATGAAGCGAGGCATTAACGTTCTGAAACTTAGCACAACCTGCATGACCAGGCATCTACATGCAAAGCATGAACTGCAGTGGAGTAAATACCTTAAAAGCAAGGAACTCACTCTGGCTCCCCCTGCTCCCTCTTGCTCTGCCCTGGGAGGAATGTTGCCACCTGCCACCCACCAAACAGAGGATGTGCCACCGACACCACCACTTGCGTCACCAAGCATCTCCACCATGTCACACGGCAGCGTTCAGCTCTCCATCTCACAAACATTGGAAAGAAAGCGTAAATTACCACCTACCCACCCTCGAGCCCTGGGCCAGAATGCCAGCATTTCGCAACTCCTGGCCTTTGAAATGCTGTCATTCAGGCTGGTGGACACAGACAGCTTCAAACAGCTGATGGCGATGGCTTTCCCACAGTATGTTGTTCCCAGCCGCCACTACTTTTCCAAGAGAGCTGTGCCTTCCCTGCACAACCAAGTATCCGATAAAATCAAGTGTGCACTGTGCAACGCCATCTGTGGCAAGGTCCACCTAATCACAGATACGTGGACCAGTAAGCACGGCCAGGGACGCTATATCTCCCTAACTGCACACTGGATAAATGTAGTGGTGGCTGGGCCCCAGGCGGAGAGTTCTTTGGCGCATGTCCTTCCGCTGCCAAGGATCGCAGGGCATCATTCTTTGCCTCCTGTAGTCTCCTCCTCCTACTCGGCTTCCTCCTCCTCTTCTTCCACCTGCTCATCTAGTCAGCCACACACCTTCACCGCCAACTTCAGCACAGCCAGGGGTAAACGTCAGCAGGCCGTTCTGAAACTCATATGTTTGGGGGACAGGCTCCACACCGTGCAGGATCACTGGTCCATCACTGGTGCATGGCTGGGGGGAAACAGAGGACGATGACAATACGCCTCCCACAGAGGACAGCTTGTCCTTACCTCTGGGAAGCCTGGCACACATGAGCAACTACATGCTGCAGTGCCTGCGCAACGCCAGCAGAGTTGCCCACATTTTAACATGTGCGGACTACTGGGTTGCCACCCTGCTGGATCCCCGGTACAATTAAGACAATGTGCCCACCTTACTTCCTGAACTAGAGCGTGATAGGATGATGCGCGAGTACAAGAGCACGTTAGTAGACACACTAATGAGAGCATTCCCAAATGTCACAGGGGAACAAGTGGAAGCCAAGTTTTATGTTGTTTTCGGATTTTTGTCTTTGTCTACTTTTTCATATGTTTCAAATATATTTTTATAGGAAAATATAAATTGACTCATAATGCTTTTGCCACACTTACAACTCTGTAACGGGGCCACTAGTATCCCTGTGTGGTCTTGTTGACATCACCATTTATTTTACCCTTCTGATCTGTCAGAAAGATGGAAAAATGAAAAACACAACCGAACCTGCGTACGAGCATCTGTACTGTCTTCATCACACAGTCCCTATTGTGTGTCAGGATTTGATTATGATTTGGAAGCCAAAAGAGGAGTGGGTACAAAACACTGAAGACATGCAAATATTTCAGTCACAAGTAATCTTTGTTTTGGATCCACTCCTGTTTTTTTTTTTTTTGGCCTTAGCAAAATTACCAAATGCTGACTGTGTGAAGGCGGATGCTCAAAATACAGAATACGTTTTTTGGGGGTTGTTCTTGTGCAGGACCAGAAGAAGGGAAAAATAATCAGCACAAGCTTACTGCTGACACCCTTTCCACCCTGTCATTGGCCCTCTACTTCTATCAGTGTGTAACACAGGTTCTGTAGAAATCTATGTGGAATCAGCAGATGATGTAAAAGGAGTGTGCTTTTTCACTCTATAGTACAATCTTGGCCCACTGCACGGTTAAATCCTTTATATCTGACGTTAACATTCACCTGTAAGGCTGAGTTCACACTTAACTTATTTGGTCTGTTACGGGGCTAAAACTGACCAAATAACTGAAGTGTGAACTGATTCTAAAACCTTATTCACGCGTCAGTGTTTCACGGATGTGTGCTGTACGTGTTCTCCACGGACAGAACACGTCACAATTCATTTTAATGTGTGTATTCAGACATCAGTGTTTTAGCATGGTCCGTAGGTCTGTTTTTAGCACGGATGCATGCTCTATTTTGTCCGTGTTCATGGATCCATCACGTTCATTATAGTCTATGAGTCCGTGAAAACCACGGATGCAACACGGATTTGAGCACGGACACAGACGTAGGAATGAGGCTTAAGAGTGACGTCTTTCAACTACCTGTCATACTGACGCACAATAACTGTTTCACTACCACAGCGGACTAACTATGTATGTTACTGCCACAGCACAGTAATGTACGAAGATGTACAGGCTACCTTCATCATGAAATAATTTGGATCGAATCAAATTTTTGGGGAATATTCAGCATAGTATCTGAATCGAATTTTTAAAAACTTCGCTCATCTCTAGTGGAAGACATAATGGACATAATCTGTGTGCTTTTCATATTCGTATGTCAATTCTGAAAAACATAGGACATATTCTATTTGGTCCTCAAAATGCGGACCTCAAATGCATAGAAGTCAATGGCTCTGCAAAAAAATGCGGATCACATACGGACAGTATACCTATTTAGCAGATCTGCGACTTGCAGACCGCAAAACAGATACAGTTGTGTTCATGATGCCTAACTGTCTGCTGAAGTGTTTATCTTAGCCTTTCATATGTGATACACTGTGTGATACAACCATGATCAGCCCAGTAAACATGGTCCGTGTGTTGGCCACATCTCCCAGGCCAACTGCAATCCCCTGACCTGAACTAACATTACAGTGATATCCACGTGCCCAATAACAGTAACATCCACAGTGCCCCATAACAGTGACACCCACAGTGCTCCCATAACAGTGACACCCACATCGCCTACTATACATAAGTGTGCAGGTGTTGGGACCAAGTCACAGGAGGCCATGATATCAGTAATGCCGTGCCGTAACCTGCTTCAGAGAGGAAAAGAAGAAGACAGTGAGGAACTGGAAAATGTTGAATCCCTGCAGGAGCGGTCACGTGACCGTGAAGAGGATTGTGGGAACGCCTGCACAGCGGAGGGTAAGTATTAATGTAATCTTCCCTGCTCAGGTTATTTTCAACTGTAAAGTTTCAAGTAGGGGCCAGAGAACCCCCTCAAGCAAAACAGATGGAGTTATAAATGAACTATTAATATTAATAGTTTTACGTATAACATTACAAGATGCAATACCAGACACAACCCATAGACAGTTAAATGGCAGCTTTTTTCTAAAAACAATAGCTCCCCTATTTAAAGGGATTGTCCAGGATCTGAACAGATGAACAGAACTAATGTGTACAGTACATACAGATATTATTTGTATAAGGAAATTTTACATTGTATTTTATTTATGTAGTATTATATGCATTTTATGGAACCCACGATGCTAGGGAGGCTAGTCCCCGTTGTGGCGTGCTATTGGCTGCCTCCTCCCCCTGACAGATTCTTGATCTGTGCAACAGAGAGATACAGCGGCTGCCATGCGGGGAGAAGGAGCTACGTGGGTGATGGGGAGCAGGGTAAGTACCATCTATATGACTGGCACGGGCATTAAGGAATACAATTGGAATTCAGGAAAACTTGAATTATAATATCACAAGTAGGGATGAGCGAACTTCTGTTTACAAGTTGAGCGTACAAGGTTCGGGTTATCTAAGAATTCCGTTATGGATTCCGTTACAACTGACCATGACTTATGGTTCATGGTAGCGGAATCCATAACGGAATTCTTAGATAATCCTAACCTTGTACGCCAAACTTGAAACACAAGTTCGCTCATCCCTAGACACTACCCATAGACAGGTAAGCTAAAGTTTTTAGAAAAAAGCAGCCATTTAACTATTTAAAAGGGTTGTCCAGGATCTGAACAGATAAACAGAACTATGTGTATAGTACATACAGGTATTATGAATATAGAAATTTATATAGTATTTTATTTATGGACAATATAAATTTTTATTACATTTGTTAACAGATGAAAGGTGAGCCCTCATCATCAGTTCTTCTGTTGGGCCCAATGTATCCCAGTCCGACACAATGTTTCTTCATTTATTACATAAGAAAAAGTCAAGAAACTAACAAAGTAATTTCTAAAGGCAAAACACTTGCAGCACTCCTCCCCTGACTCCTCCTCCCCTTCAGGCTTTCCCCTTTTCTTTCTTCCAGTTTGTGAGAAGCAGTAGCACAGAGGATATCTGCATAAGCAGTCCATGAAGGAAGAGACTCAATGGAGCCAAGTGACCATAGAGGGTAAGCAAGGAGATGGATGCATTGTGGTAGTGCTTCTTACAGGACTTCAGCATATGCTATGAATATAATAGCTGTGACGACTACTCCTTCATGTGTGCTGGTTTCTCTTAGCATGGTTAACTTACTGATCCCTCCCTGTGTTTATTACTAGGATGTTGGAAGCTGTTGTGCATCTCCCTGCTGTTCATCTGCAGGGTCTATCTGAGCTGGAGAGGTCCCGGCTGCAGGAGATCACGCATTACAGTCTTCAGAAGCGTGGACTTTACACTAACATCAAGCCAGGTGAGATATTATGTGCAAAACAGTGTCAGTATGGCATGGATGACACTGTGGAATTGCATGATATTTGAGGAGAGAAAGTGGCGTGTTCCCAGGCTGAACGGAAATGGTCTGTTTATTTTCCCTCAGGAATGTGCCGCACGCAACCAGTGACAGCAATAATCAACTTTATCTATGTCCTACTTTCTGTTCTCTGCTAAGTTGTCTTCTACTTCACTAAACGCAGACCCCTTTATACTGCAGGTTACCAAAAAACAAAGAAAATTGTGGAACGCAGGCAGGAACGAAAAGGTAAATTATATAAAGTGGTCTTATAAGGACTACAATGTGGATGGCTGTGACTGCGAAACCATCACTCACTAGACTCTACTACCAGCCTACTTCTGCCCAATGTGTATGGTCACTTTTACATGTCATACAGTATGTATATCTATACAGTATATATAAAAAGCCACAGATGCCTTTTTTTGGGCCATAATGAGTGGCTTTTTCCTTCTCTCGACACTTCTTAAAAGTGGTGAGAAAGGGCACTGGTCTTAGTGTCATGGGGGTGGCAGATTTACTGTCATTTAAGCCAGAAACTGTTATAAATGGTAGGCTACTTTCACACTAGCGTTTTTTACAGATCCGTCATAGATCTGCAGAAATGCTTCTGTTACAATAATATAACCACATGCATCCGTCATGAACGGATCTGGTTGTATTATGTCTTATATGGCCAAGTCGGATCCGTCATGAACACAATTGAAAGTCAATGGGGGACGGATCCGTTTTCTATTGTTTCAGAGAAAACACCTCCGTCCCCTTTGACTTACATTGTAATGTAAAGGATAAATAGCAGATCGCAACGGGGACAAGCCTCCCTAGTGTTACCTGCGGAGCTAGGGAGGCTCGTCCGCGTTGTGGCTTGCTATTGGTTGGTGTTGTGTCATGGTGTACTCCCTCAGGCCATTGTTCCCTGAGATCATTGCAATGGAAAGGTGGTTTGAAGAATCAGACCAGAAGTAAAAGTATAAAAGTCTCTGTACATTATACTGCAGGATGTAAACAAAGTGCAGTTTGTGACACCAGATGAAGAAGTATAGTGGCTGGTTGTGTGGCAATTAAACGGCACATGTAGACATTTGTGGATATAGGTGTCCACTGTGATACAGGCTTGCTGTTTGCATGGCCTGATGGTTTGTTTAGGTGATGGGTGTCCACCAGTTTTCCCTCAGTGGCAACTGGCAAATTAATGCTGTAATTTAACTGCTGTCTTGGCACACTAAGGCTTCCTGGAAGCAATGTTTTTCATTCTGTAAATCTGACGTTGTGGTCTCATAGGGAAACACCCCCCACCCCACCCCACCCCAATGTCTGGGATACTGCACTTACAACTAAAAACTAACAATAGGCTCCCAGCATTTCCTGGATACATGACGTGAACAGTCAGCGCCTAAAGCTGCCCGAGTGCGCAGGCGCAACCGCATACATTATGGCTTGTAGCCATGCCTGGATCACATGCTCAATGTCTAGGAAGTGCCTGGAGCCTGATTACACCAGGGAGCAGGATCGCTGGCCTGGTAAGGACATTGTCATCATTATCAATGTGATAATTGTAAGCCAAATATTCGGGTTCGGGATCCGAACTCGACCCGAACTTTATCCCGAACCCGAACCCCATTGAAGTCAATGGGGAACCGAACTTTTGGGCACTAAACAGGCTTTAAAATAGTCCAGGAAAGGGCTAGAGGGCTGCAAAAGGCAGCAAAATGTAGGTAAATCCCCTGCAAACAAATGTGGATAGGGAAATGAATTAAAATAAAATAAATAAAAATTAACCAATATCAATTGGTGAGAGGTCCCATAGCAGAGAATCATGCGTCATATCACCCACCACTGGAGAAGGCCACTTTCAGTTATTTAGGCCCCAGCACCCAGACAGAGGAGAGAGGTCCCACAGTAAGGAATAAGGCGTCATATCACCCACCACTGGAGAAGGCCACTTTCAGTTATTTAGGCCCCAGCACCCAGACAGAGGAGAGAGGTCGCATGACAGAGGTTCAGGCTTCATGTCACCCACCATTGTAACCGGCCACTTTCAGTTATTTAGGCCCCGGCGCCCAGATTGAGGAGAGGTTCATTCAACTTTGGGTTGCACCGCAAGATCATGGTAAAGTAAAAAAAAATGAGGATTCAATAAAGAAGTGCCCCGGAGTACAAGAATACATGGTTGAGGGGGAGGCAGTTATAAATGTCTATTCTGCACAAGGGAGGGACAGGTCCTGTGGGATCCATGCCTGTTCATTTTTATGAACGTCAGCTTGTCCACGTTGGCTGTGGACAGGCGGCTGCGTTTGTCAGTAATGACGCCCCCTGCCGTGCTGAATACACGTTCTGACAAAACGCTGGTCGCCGGGCAGGCCAGCACCTCCAAGGCATAAAATGCTAACTCTGGCCACGTGGACAATTTGGAGATCCAGAAGTTGAATGGGGCCGAACCATCAGTCAGTACGTGGAGGGGTGTGCAGACGTACTGTTCAACCATGTTAGTGAAATGCTGCCTCCTGCAAACACGTTCCGTATCAGGTGGTGGTGCAGTTAGCTGTGGCGTGGAGACAAAACTTTTCCACATTTCTGCCATGCTAACCCTGCCCTCAGAGGAGCTGGCCGTGACACAGCTGCGTTGGCGACCTCTTGCTCCTCCTCTGCCTTTGCATTGGGCTTCCAACCTGTTCCTCGGTGACATTTGGGAATGCTCTCAGGAGCGTGTCTACCAGCGTGCGCTTGTACTCGCACATCTTCCTATCACGCTCCAGTGCAGGAAGTAAGGTGGGCACATTGTCTTTGTACCGGGGATCCAGAAGGGTGGCAACCCAGTAGTCTGCACACGTTAAAATGTGGGAAACTCTGCTGTCGTTGCACAGGCACTGCAGCATGTAGTTGCTCATGTGTGCCAGGCTCCCCAGAGGTAAGGACAAGCTGTCCTCTGTGGGAGGCATATCGTCATCGTCCTCCGTATCTCCCCAGCCACGCACCAGTGATGGGCCTGAGCTGTGTCGGTGCCACCCCGCTGTGAACCTGCTTCATCCTCATTCTGCTCCACCTCCTCCTCATCCTCCTGTAGTGGGCCCTGGCTGGCCACATTTGTACCTGGCCTCTGCTGTTGCAAAAAAACTCCCTCTGAGCCACTTCTAACAGACTGGCCTGAAAGTGGTAAAAATGACCCCTCATCCTCCTCCTCCTCCTCCTGGGCCACCTCCTCTTCCATCATCGCCCTAAGGCCCCTTTCACACGGGCAAGTTTTCCACGCGGGTGCAATGCGTGAGGAGGATGCATTGCACCCGCACTGAATCCGGACCCATTCATTTCTATGGGGCTGTGCACATGAGCGGTGATTTTCACGTATCACTTCTGCGTTGTGTGAAAATCGCAGCATGCTCTATATTGTGCTTTTTTCACGCAACGCAGGCCCCATAGAAGTGAATGGGGCTGCAGGAAAATCGCAAGCATCCGCAAGCAAGTGCGGATGCGTTGCGATTTTCCCACATGGTTGCTTAGCAACGGGACCCGATCTTTATTATTTTCCCTTATAACATGGTTATAAGGGAAAATAATAGCATTCTTAATAAAGAATGCATAGTAAAATGAAGTGGAAGGGGTTCAAAAAAATAAAAGTTAACTTACCTTAGCCACTTGATCGCGTAGTTGCGATCTGTCCTCTCTATCCCAGCATCAGCTAAGAACTAAAGGACCTGTGATGACGTCACATCACATGGTCCAATCAAATGGTCCATCTTACCAGGTTATGGACCATGTGATTGGACCATGTGATGTGACGTTATCACAGGTCCTTTAGTTCTTAGCTGATGCTGGGAAAGAAAGGACAGATCGTAACTGCGTGATCAAGTGGCTAAGGTAAGTTAACTTTTATTATTTTTAACCCCTTCCTCTTCATTTTACTAAGCATTCTTTATTAAGAATGCTATTATTTCCCCTTATAACCATGTTATAAGGGAAAATAATAAATTCTCCAGAATACTCTACCCGAAACCGGACTTCAGTGATGAAGTCCGGCTTCGGGTCTGGGTACCAAACATGGCGATTTTTCACACGCGCGTGCAAAACGCATTACAAACGTTTGCACCCGCCCGGAAAAATCGCGCATATTCCCGCAACGCACCCGCCTCTTATCCGGGCGTCAAACATGACGCCCGTGTGAAAGAGTCCTAAGCGTTTTCTCAAGGAGACATAGAAGTGGTATTGTAATGCAGATAACGGTGTCATCGCCACTGGCCATGTTGGTGGAGTACTCGAAACAGCGCAACAGGGCACACAGGTCTCGCATGGAGGCCCAATGATTGGTGGTGAAGTGGTGCTGTTTCGCAGTGCGACTGACACGTGTGTGCTGCAGCTGAAACTCCACTATGGCCTGCTGCTGCTTGCACAGTCTCTCCAGCATGTGCAAGGTGGAGTTCCACCTAGTGGGCACGTCGCATATGAGGCGGTGAGCGGGAAGGCCGAAGTTACGCTGTAGCGCAGACAGGCGAGCAGCGGCAGGATGTGAACGCCGGAAGCGCACACAGACGACCCGCACTTTATGAAGCAGCTCTGACATGTTGTGGTAGTTGTGAATGAACTTCCGCACAACCAAATTCAGCACATGCACCAGGAAAGGGATGTCGGTCAAACCAGCTAGAAACCACTCGTTGGTCTGTTGTTCAATACCCCGCCACAAGTCCTGTGCGGTGTGGGGCCTCTGCCCAAACATATGAGTTTCAGAATGGCCTGCAGATGTTTACCCCGGGCTGTGCTGAAGTTGGTGGTGAAGGTGTGTGGCTGACTGGGTGAGCAGGTGGAAGCAGAGGAGAAGGAAGCCGAGGAGGAGGAGGAGGCTACAGGAGGCAAAGAATGATGCCCTGCGATCCTTGGCGGCGGAAGGACGTGCGCCAAGGAACTCTCCGCCTGGGGTACAGCCGCCACTACATTTACCCAGTGTGCAGTTAGGTAGATATAGCGTCCCTGGCCGTGCTTACTGGTCCACGTATCTGTGGTTAGGTGGACCTTGCCACAGATGGCGTTGCACAGTGCACACTTGATTTTATCGGATACTTGGTTGTGCAGGGAAGGCACGGCTGTCTTAGAGAAGTAGTGGCGGCTGGGAACAACATACTGTGGGACAGCCATGGACATCAGCTGTTTGAAGCTGTCTGTGTCCACCAGCCTGAATGACAGCATTTCAAAGGCCAGGAGTTTAGAAATGCTGGCATTCAGGCCCAGGGCTCGAGGGTGGCTAGGTGGGAATTTACGCATTTTCTTCAAGGTTTGTGAGATATAGAGCTGAACGCTGCCGTGTGACATGGTGGAAATGCTTGGTGACGCAAGTGGTGTTGTCGGTGGCACATCCTCTGTTTGGTGGGCAGCAGGTGCCAACGTTCCTCCCGAGGCGGAGGAAGAGGCCGAGGCAGCAGCAGAAGAGGGATCAGGGGGAGCCAAAGTGAGTTACTTGTTTTTAAGGTGTTTACTCCACTGCAGTTCATGCTTTGCATGTAGATGCCTGGTCATGCAGGTTGTGCTAAGGTTCAGAACGTTAATGCCTCGCTTGAGGATCTGATGGCACAGCGTGCAAACCACTCGGGTCTTGTCGTCAGCACATTGTTTACAGAAGTGCCATGCCAGGGAATTCCTTGAAGCTGCATTTAGTGTGCTCAGTCCCTGGTGGCGGTGGCCAGTAGCAGGCGAACTCTCTTGGCAGCGGCTGTTCTCCTTTTGCCCCTTGCTCCCTCTTTTGCTTCCCTGTTGGCTCGGTCTCACCACTGCCTCTTCCTCTGAACTATGAAAGTCAGTGGCACGACCTTCATTCCATGTGGGGTCTAGGACCTCATCGTCTCCTGCATCGTCTTCCACACAGTCTTCCTCCCTGACCTCCTGTTCGGTCTGCACACTGCAGAAAGACGCAGCAGTTGGCACCTGTGTTTCGTCATCATCAGAGACGTGTGGACTCCGATGAGGTGGTATTCCCATGTCCTCATCATCAGGAAACATCAGTGGTTGTGCATCAGTGCATTCTATGTCTTCCACCACTGGGGAAGGGCTAGGTGGATTCCCTTGGGAAACTCTGTCAGCAGAGTCTTCAAACAGCATAAGAGACTGCTGCATAACTTGAGGCTCAGACAGTTTCCCTGATATGCATGGTGGTGATGTGATAGACTGATGGGCTTGGTTTTCAGGCGCCACCTGTGCGCTTTCTGCAGAAGACTGGGTGGGAGATAATGTTGTGAACGTGCTGGATCCACTGTAGGCCACCCAATTGACTAGCTCCTGTACCTGCTCAGGCCTTACCATCCTTAGAATGGCATTGGGCCCCACCAAATATCGCTGTAAATTCTGGCGGGTACTGGAACCTGAGGCAGTTGGTTCACTAGGACGTGTGGCTGTGGCAGAATGGCAACGTCCTCTCCCAGCACCAGAGGGTACACTAACACCACCACGATCGCGTATGTGTCCCTTACTAGATGTTTTCCTCATTGTTACCGTTCACCAAGCACCACAATAAGAAAAAAAATATTTGGCCCAATGTATTGATTTCAAATTCAGGCCTTTTTTTACAGGCACCTAACACTATCTGCCTATTTATTTATGTAGCATATTACACTAATCCAAGCCCAGCAGTAACCACTGATTTAGGGGAATATCTATTTTAGGGCTAGTATTTAGGCCTTGGATGAAAGGTATCCTTTTATGTACAGATTTACACTTGGAGATGCACAGTAGTGTGTGAAACAATATGTAGGATTATGCCTTCAGCAATTGTATTTTAACACTTTGTGTAATATACCCTTTAATGGACAGAAATTCAATGGGAGATGCATGGTAGCGTGTGAAGTTATTGAGGATGACCCTCTCAGCACTTGTATATACACCTCGAGAGTAATATACCCTTTTGTGGACAGATTAAAACTTGGCCTGCAACAGCTGGAACACCAGATTCAGGGTATTGCTATACTGGCAATTGAATTTCACCCCAGAACAAAATATATGTTTTGTCGGACACTATTATTCTTTGCCAGCCACTGCTGGGACACCAGATTCAGGGTATCGCTATTTTGGCAATTGAATTTCACCCCAGAACAAAATATATGTTTTGCCGGACACTATTATACTTTGCCAGCCACTGCTGGGACACCAGATTTAGGGGATTGCTATTTTGGCAATTGAATTTCACCACAGAAAATAATCTATCCTTTGCCAGACAGCAGACAGTATGACACATGGCTAGCCAAAGCTGGAACACCAGATTTAGGGTTTTGGTATTTTGGCAATTGTAGTTAACCCCTTAATAAAATATAGAAATTGCTATCCTTAGTTTCTAGGGGTGACAATAAGCACAGCAAAGCCCCTGATGTGGGATATAGCAAAAAAAAAAAAAAAACTAGTATTGCTGGAATAATGGACTTGGTGGCAGCTTGTTCTGATGCACCACAAGTCACAAAATTGCAGCCGATCACCCCAGAAAAAAGTGATAGAAAAACGCTCTGTGCAGCCTAAAAACCAGTCAGTAATTAACTAGCAGAAGTTGAATCATTCACAGCTGTAGATCGATCAGTTCATTAGGTTCTGTTGCTGACTTTTCCCTGCCTAATCTCGCCCTCACAGAAGCTGCGTCCTCTCCCTACACTAATCAGAGCAGTGCGACTTGCGGCGCTATGTGACTCCAGCTTAAATAGAGGCTGGGTCACATGCTGCACTTGCTGTGACATGCTGTGCAGCCCTTCAGAAAGCGGGAAGAAATCGCCAAACAATGGACCCGAACCCGAACTTTTTTGAAAATGCTCGAACTGTTCGCTCAACACTAATTACTTGTATATTTTTCGGCCTCACGTGCATAAACGTATGCATTTTAGAATACAATTTATCATGCTGAACAGAACTGTATTGTGCACTGTACAATATCAAAGTGTTTCTCTTTAAGCAACTTAATTAGTTGATAACTTAAGGGGGGATTTGTGCTCGGATCGGCTATCAGAAAGGTGTACCTAACCTATTTACAACAAGCAGTAGAATTATGCCATAACTGCTGTGGTAGGGCAGCCTAAAGGGGGCCACCCTAATATGAAGTGACTGTAAGATGGTGTGGGTGGGGGAAATCAGCTGAATCGGCGTCAGCCTGGGCCCACAGGTGCATATAAATAGCCTTGTAATCAGCCTCTCCTCACACAAATACAACAATATATTTGCTTAATACTTGTGGTCGGATTGGCTATCAGAAAGGTGTACCTAACCTATCTAACCCTATCTACAGCAAGCAGTAGAATTATGCCATAACTGCTGCGGTAGGGCAGCCTAAAGGGACCAAAAAGAGCAGACCTTAGTTTAGAGTAAAATATATACATACCATTACGACACCCACTTTGAACGCAAAAGACACTTCATGATGAAGGTGCGGAATATACCGTACATATCACAGAGACTTATATGTACCTTACATCTTTGTCACATGCGCAGGCACGTCGTTCTTGGAGGTAGCTAATGTTGATGCGTTTGAAAGAGTGGCCGGTAATCAGAAACTATTTACTCCTATGTTGATTAACATATGAACATATTATGAGACGGTCTGAATCCTGAGAGCTCTAGACTGAAACAACTATGGTGAATCTGATGAAAGGGCCTAAATGAACTCCAACCATTCGCCAAGGGCCCTGCACGGACACCAACTGTTACTGGTAGCAAAATACTTCACCTATACTTATTCCCCAGGCCACAGCTTTTATTATTATTATTTTATTTTTTTTTGTTTATAAAGGACCCAAAAAGTTAGAAGATGGCATATGCCGTCTAACTCTGGTAGTAGATTAAGTGAAATGTGTTAACTCCCCAGGCTTGGGGAGCCATAAACACAAATACATGTCTGTTCCAATTAACGAGCTAATGTTGCCTGTAATGAGGACAGAAAACATACCCACCATACTAGCAGTTGTGACAGGAAATAAGCTTAAGGTCGTGATAAACTATGTATGCTGCGCCTGTAGTAGTGATAGGACTTGTCGTGTCCATAGGCGCGACAGACTACGTATAATGTGCCTTATTATTGTACCTCCTACTGGAAGATGGACCGGTACCCAGGAACTAGGCGCGACACCAACACCCTCAGCCCGAGTTGTAGATGAAGTAAGCATACCTGTAATGAAGACATAATATACACACAATGCCTGCCGCTATGACAGGAAAAGCTTAAGGACATTATAGACTATGTATGCTGCGCCTGTAGTCATGCTAGGACTTATCGTGTCAGTGAACGTGACAGACTTCGTAAATCACCTGTAGTCGTAACAGGAATTATTTGTCTGTAGTCGTGACAGACTTCGTAAATCGCCTGTAGTGGTGAGACAGGACTTATTTGTCCGTAGACGTGACAGACTTCGTAAATCGCCTTTAGTGGTGAGACCACAGGGTCAGCTTGCTGGGAGAATGAGTCTATAATGCAAGGACGGGCAAGAGAAAAATAACAGCGGGGAGCGAGGGGAAGCAAGAACCTAGAGAGGGTTAGTGAGAAAAAGCGAACCTGGGAGAAGGTGATGTCCTAAAAGGAAGGCTTGAGATGACTGCTTGAAAATAAAACAATGAAGACCCAACGACCTAGAACAATAATGTGAGTGAGGCTCTAATGGCAAAAGCCACGCATGCGAGCCTCCACAAGAAAAGTTGTATTGCGAACCACAGCTGACCGAGCCATGTGAGCGGGCCTGAAGGCAGAAAAAGATATTGAACCTACTGTGGCGGGACCGCGCTGCCGACCTTGAATGGCGGATTTATGTGCGTAAAAATGAAACTGAGAAGCCAAGCGTGAGAGAGACTAATGACGCAGCCATGCATGAGAGAGACTAATGACGCAACCATGCGTGCGAGAGACTAATGACGCAGCCATGCGTGAGAGAGACTAATGACGGAGCCATGCGTGAGAGAGACTAATGACGGAGCCATGCGTGAGAGAGACTAATGACGCGGCCATGCGTGAGAGAGACTAATGACGCGGCCATGCGTGAGAGAGACTAATGACGCGGCCATGCGTGAGAGAGACTAATGGCGGGGCCATGCGTGAGAGAGACTAATGGCGGGGCCATGCGTGAGAGAGACTAATGGCGGGGTCATGCGTGAGAGAGACTAATGGCGGGCCATGCGTGTGAGAGACTAATGGCGGAGCCATGCGTGAGAGACACTAATGGCGGGGCCATGCGTGAGAGACACTAATGGCGGGGCCATGCGAGAGAGACACTAATGGCGGGGCCATGCGAGAGAGACACTAATGGCGGGGCCATGCGTGAGAGACACTAATGGCGGGGCCATGCGTGAGAGAGACTAATGGCGGGGCCATGCGTGAGAGACACTAATGGCGGGGCCATGCGTGAGAGACACTAATGGCGGGGCCATGCGCCAGAGACACTAATGGCGGGGCCATGCGTGAGAGACACTAATGGCGGGGCCATGCGTCAGAGACACTAATGACGGGGCCATGCGTGAGAGACTCTAATGGCGTAGCCATGAATGCGAGACAAATGGCAGATTATTTTTATTTATTTTTTTTAAATATAAACCACTTATGCAGCACCAGTATGACTTGGGGACTCGCAGAACCATGACTCCCTCCGACAGTGAACCTAGGACACTAACCAGCCTACAACCATATTGTACCCCTCACGAATAACGTGAAGAACGGTCATAGGCCCCGCGGAGCCATGAGGCTGAAGCGGTCATAGGACCCCGAAGCCAATACTGAACTGGATAACATTACAGTGATGATAAGTAATTAAAACGTGAGCGAGACCTGATGGGATATGAATAGACATTAGTGAACCGAACCATGTACATAAATAAACATTAAGCCAACCGTGAAATTGAACAGATGGGAGAAAAATAAGAGCCAGAGGCATTACAGTTCGCTAAGAGAAGAGCCTTATTGTGACAAACGAATGAACAACTTGTGAAACATAGTAGGAACTTACTCCTATTGGTCCACTGACCGTGAACTGGGGCAGGAGACCAATCTGAGTGAATGCAAACCAGAAGTAAAGGAGACCAGTCTGAGTGAATGCGAACCAGGACTAAATAACGGAACAATTTTTTTTTTTTTTTTTTTCTACCGAAGTGAAACAGAAAAAGTAGGCCTATGGAATGTAACAACCAGCGAGAAAAGAGACGTAAACATGAAAGAAAGCAGCTATGTTTATCAGGAGAATGGTATCAGAGCGGTGTGCTGACTGCCCTAGCGAAAATACTGAGTAAACCATGATGTAGCAATGAAAAGGAAAATGCAGCTTTAAGTGGAAGCAGAGTATAACATCTGATGTAAGAACAGGAGGGTGAATGCAGCTCTGGATGTGAGTGGTGCCTAAAAACATGGTATGGGCCCAGCTCTGAGCATGAAGAGCAAGGTATAACGCAGCCATATGAATGCAATCTGAAGTGAGCAGAGTATTATTGTGATACAACAGCAAACGCATGAACGCAGCTCTAGTAGTGAATGGAGTATAGGACAAAATGTAAATGCAGACACATGGACGTAGCTTTTGAAGGTAACAAACCTAACAGTGATCATTCGACCATTAGCGCCCAACCTCCTTTGCCCCAGAGCGCTACAAGTCACGGACCGTGTAACCAAGTCCGATCCTACCGTGGATGCCAGCACTCCCCTGGCACCTTCTGCCATTGCCCAGGCGCTAACGAACCTCCACATAATGCTGCAGGTTTTTTTTTTTTTCTTTTTAAATGATGGTCACCACAACACCACCTTGTGTTCCCCTAAGAAAAACATTAAAATGGTTGAACATAAACCCTGATGCAACGCCAATTAATCGACATAATAGTACACCTATAAACCTAGCACAGACCCGCTGACACATGCGTGCCCATAACATACAGTTTATAGATTAAACACACTTACATACAAGAGCATCAGAACTCAAATACAGGCACCTTGACCAATCTGCTTGTGTCCCCATATACAGACCACTGATATACATTTACCAACACCTTGCATGTCTGGCACTAACTGCGGACGTGCGCCCCACATGTAACGCAGGTGACAGAAAAACATGCCCTTTTTTTTTTCCCTTTAAACGACCATTGAGACATGACCCTTCCAGAGAGATAACTAAATAATACCATCACTTAAACACAGCGTGCGTAGCTTGGAGACACGCGTCCCGTATGAAACAGATATCAGAAAACATGCCACCATACCTACTCTAAGCGCATGCTACACCAATAACTATATGCAATAGCCCCCAACAAGCCGCTAAACAGCCGGACAAAAATACTAACAAAAGTCACTTGACCATTAGCCCCCAACTCTGCTTCGTCCCAGAATATTGTGAATCGCATACCGTACTGTGGGTCCCGTGCCAACAAATGCGATTCTACAGTGAGTGCCAGCATTCGCCTGGCACTTTCCGCCGATGTCCAGGCGTGAATGAGCCTCCACATGATGCTGCTGTGTTTTGTTTTTCTTTAATCGACCATTGATACACAACACAAACACAGTGTGCATAGCTTGAGCCAACTGCAGACACGCACCCAACATGTAAACCAGGTATCAGAAACATACCTACTCTAAGCGCATGCTACCCCAATAACTGTATACAATGCCCCCCACAGGCCTCTGAGTAGCCAGACAAACAATACTAACAACCATCGCTCGACCATTAGCACCCAAACTCTGCTTCTTCCCAGAGCGCTACATGTTGCAGACTGCGGCATGGGTCCCGTGCAAACCACTCCGATCCTACCATGAATACCAGTGCCCTCCTGAGACTCTCTGCCGTCGCCCAACCGTAAGGAGTCTCTACACCATGCTGCTGTATCCTAGAACTGACCCAGAGGTAGTGAATTCAGCTGAATCGGTGTCAGCCTGGGCCACAGGTGCCTATAAATAGCCTAGTAATCAGCCAGCCTAGGCCCACAGGTGCATATAAATAGCCTTGTAATCAGCCTCCCCTCCCACAAATACAGCAATATATTTGCTTAATACTTATCATCTCCCTTGCGCCAGAAAAGTGACTTATTAAAAAAAAAAAGTTCCAAGTGCCTCTGTTTACTCTGCACTCACCACTTTTCCAAAAGGGTGCATGACAAGATAGACAAATCTATTTTAATTTGCACCAGTTTTTTATGCAAATAAAGCCAAAAATTCAAGGGCCTACAGGAAATTTTCCCGGGCGCTGATGCCCATAGGGCCACCCAAGCCCTCCTTACTGCCGCTGTCTGGGTACATACAACTGGGGGAACTATAGGGGTCATTATCATAGAAAGTCCAGGCAGCATACTGAAGGTAGGGTTGGCTTGGTGTTGTGGCCCACATTTCGCCTTCTGCTCCTGCTAAAGACAATCAAAGGAGGAGAACAGAACATGAATATTAATGACCAGCACAGAGACAGCTTATGGGGAGGTATTTTGTTCTGCACTGTGGGATAGTATTCTGTGCTGCACAATGGTATTATTGACCTTAACAACTTGTCTTGGACCCATCTACTTGTGTTGCCCCACCTTCTGTCAATTTGAAACCATCTACAACACTGGGGCCACTTTTAGGTTTTTTTCCAGGGCAACTTTAGGTTCCCAGTCCGCCCTTGCAGAAATGTATGGCAGCTCTGAGCTGTTGTAGATTTTTGTTTAGGTGCACAGACTGCAGGAGGATGTACCTAATTTATGACGAAGCCTGCACCTCGTCATAAATTAGACGCATTCTCCAACGGTGCAGGAGAGATCAGGGCCGGCATAGAAAGCACCGATCTTGATAAATCTCCCCTTAGTCTGCTATTTACAGTCAGTAGTATGGACAGCAGTCACACATGGAAATTCCTTGTCCTAGATTAACTACCCAGTCCCTCAGCAAGACTAAAATAGAGTGATCTTATGATGTCACATCTCTGAGAGTGCCAGTATTTTTATTAATTTGTTAGCATTATCATGGGTTTATATACAGGGGGCAGTATTGGGGCATTTCATACACAGGAGCAGTATTTATGTTTTATATACTTTATTTATACTCATATACCTCCGTACTTCTGTCTAAACGGAAATTGGCCTATTGATTTCAAAGGGGTCCATCTGGCTGTCAAAATGGACAAAAAATAGGACATGTTCTATTTATTGATGACTGCTAGAAAAACAGCCAAGTGAATGGCCCCATAGTCTGCAATGGTACATAAAATGGCTGTGTGGCGGTCGTAAAAAAAAAAAAAAGTCTGTTTTTTGTTGTGTGAGGCCTCTTTCACACAAGTTTTTTGTTCTGTTTACATTACATTTTTGCGGATTCCGTTTGCGGTCTGTATGCGGAACCATTTATTTTAATGCTTCCACAAAAAAAACGGAATGTACTCCGTATGCATTCCGTTTCTGTATTTCCATTCCACTGAAAGATACTTGTCCTATTATTGCCTGTAAATAACGATCCGTGGCTCCATTTAAGTCAATGGGTCCACAAAAAAAACGGAATTCATATGCAATGCACAGAAAAATGGACCGCAAAACACAGAAAAAGCCATACGGTTGTGTGCAAGAGACCTGAATCAAACTAATTAATTTTGTTCACAGAGGAATGGGAAAAAAAAGTAAATCTATTGTTTATTATCGGCCGATATTCATGATTTGCACAGTTATCGGTCTCGGCACCTAACCATGCCGATATACCGATAACATGAACATGAGCGCGCCGCTCTCAGTGCACTCATGTTCCCTCAGCACCACAGGGGAGAAGGAGGCAGTGTCTCTCCCTCCCCCTCTGCCGCGCTGCCAATGGAGAGAAGAGGAGGAGGAGGGGCTGAGGGCGCACCTGAGGGGTTAATTGCCACAGATCGCAGAACTCTATTAGAGGCAGGGTCTGGCCAATGTGTTTCTAATTCCTGTGTTTGTAATATCTGAAACGTTATTATCATTGGTGGCCAGTGCGCCCTCAGCCCCTCCTCCTCCTCTTCTCTCTGTCCATTTGTGGCCAGTGCACCCTAAGCCCCCCGTCCACAGTATAAAAACATTGGTGGCCAGTGCTCCCTCCCCCATATCCCCTTCCTCCCTCCTTCCCCCCCATCCCTTCAGTATTAATATCATTGGTGGCAGTGTCCACAGGGACCCCTCACCATCTCCCTTCTGATCGGAGCCGCAGCAGTGTAATGCTGGGGCTCCGATTGGTTACCATGGCAACCAGAACGCTACTGAAGCCCTGGCTGCCATGGTCAGCTCCTGCTGCTGTGTGCACTATGCACAGGGGAGCAGGGAGAGTGTGAAGTCCTATTCACCCTAATAAAGCTCTATTAGGGTGAATAGGACACCAGGATCTACAGGTTCTACATATAAAATATATAAACAATAAATAAAAAAACATATTACTGTGCCCAAAAAGTCCAAACTATTAAAATTTTTTTTTTTTTTAAAGTGTTGAACGCTGTAACAGAAAAAAAAGATTCCAGAAATTAAAATGTGCAAAATATGGGTATAAAATATCGGCTATCGGCCTGAAAGTTCACAGAATATCAGTATTGGTTCTAAAAAAATCTATATCAGTCGATCCCTACTATTGTTTTTTTTTGTTGTTTTTGCTTTTTCAAGGCATGTACTGTGCAGTATAATGTGTACCCCTTATTAGCACTATGTCACCATAATACATATAAAATAAAGTTTGATTTTATAAAATTTCTTGGGTGGAATTTTTTTTTTTGTTTATGTTTTACTTGTGCCTGTGCCACCCATGGACTGTAAATGCTATAATATATATATATATATATATATATATATATATATATATATATATATATACGTGCACCTGCGCATTGGGATGTGCTGACTGATCCCCTTTCTTTGCAGTTTCTACTGGAGATGTGGCTTACTCCATTTAGTCTTGCACCACTGATCAGCCTGTCTGCCCCATAGGCTGATTTTATTTTATTTTAAAATACATTTTATTAAGGCAGCAAATGTTGCAACACATTAGACATAATCAATACACCAGGTATGAAAGTATACAATACCATCAACATGTCAAAATGTACAATACAGTGAATTGACATTTCTGAGTTTGTACGGGGTAACTGACAGAATGTTGCATTTGCAAATAAACACTATCATTTTATACAGTTTTATGACTGAAGAACAAACATCCGAACTTAGAACCGAACGTTACATAAACGTCACCTGAGACGGTCTGTAGGAGGGAGGGAGGGGTCATATAAGAACTTACAATCCAGTAAACAGGAAGTTATGAATAATTCCTACATTTTTTCCAGGTACCCCATATACTTTCGAACTGAGGTGTCAAATTTGACTCCCAATGAGCAATTTGCTCCATACGATAAACCTGATCACACCTGGTAAGCCAATGTGAGAAAGCTGGGGAAGCTTGGATGGAGAAATGTCTTTTTTCGGTCTTATATACTATGTTACTATGTCTCTTTCCAATGTGCTGCAATTGCTGTTCGCGCTGTAGCTAACAAATGCTGACACAAATGTTCTTCCTGTTTCGAGAATGAAGTTAATGGAATAATCCCCAGTAGGCATAACTATGGCGACTTGGCCACGCAATCCTGCAGAGTTTGGTCAGAGTCTCACATACACATGTCCAGTAAGGACACCTAATATGCAGGAAGGTACCCGTGTCTTGAAGGCATCTCCAACATGTCGGTGGAGTTGTCGGCAACAACTTATGTAACATCTCTGGGGTAGAATACCACCTAGTCAGCATTTTATAATAATTCTCCTGTAATTGCACACATCTCGATATTCTAGGGCAGTGATGGCTAACCTCGGCACTCTAGCTGTGGTGAAACTAGGACTCCCAGCATGTTATATTTATTTCTATAGAGTTCTGAGAGCAGCCAAGCAAGGGGGGAATTTTGGGACTTGTAGTTTTATCACAGCTGGAGTGCCAAGGTTAGCCATCACTGTTCTAGGGGTTCTCGCTAATAAAGACCTGATATCTTCCTCTGAGAAAGTCTGCTTCAGATCTTTTTCCCAATTAGTAATAAAGGTAGGTTTTCCAGACTTATTATTGGGAAGGAGGGTCAAATATAGTTTAGAACTTTTCTTTAAAGGGACTTTAACGCTCATGACCATCTGTTCAAAACATGTAGGTTCAATGCCAGTGGGTATCTGGAGCTTCTTGAGAACGAGTAGGAGGTGTGATTTGTGGATAGCAGTGAGATATTGAGGTAGAAAATCTGAACTGGTCTGGTCCACGGTGCCAGGGACTTGTTTTAATATATCCCAAACTACATCAATATTCTCCTTACAGGCCTTCGTCAGTGTGGCGCTAAATTCTGTAGATGAGTCCCAAAAGACGTCTCTAACCTGGAGTAAGGGAGATAAGGGGCTCGTTAATAGACACTGTCCCAGGCTCGTGTACCACATCTTGGCTGTGCTATGTGTAAGTGGGTTACCAATAGTTTTGAGAATATCCTGTGTATGTGTCTTGGCGAGGATTAGGGATCACAAGGGAATTTTTGACATTGCTTGTTCAAGGGATATATCCAGTCTTCCTGGATCATTTCGCATCCACTCCAAAACCCTAAGGCCCTGAATAGCTCTATAATATTGAAAAAAGTCAGGTATCCCCAGCCCCCCATCTTTAATCGGTTTTATTATTTGGGAGTGTGAGAGTCTAGGTCTACGTTTATCCCAGAGGAAATGACCCAATATTCTTTTCAGTTGAGAGAAAAAGGTGCACTGTAAGGGTATGGGTAGAACCTGCAAATAATATAGGATTTTCGGGAGGATGATTGTTTTAAGTAGTGTCCTGCGTCCAAACCAGGAGGTGAATGGGACATCCAAGATTTAATGATCGTTTCTACCCTCTGGGGAAGATTTTTATAATTTTCCCGGTATAAGTCTCGGGGATGTGGGGTAAGATAAATACCAAGAAAAGGCATACTACGTGACGTCCACTTGAATGGGGAACTTCCTTCTAATGTTACTTGGATTAACTGATCTAGAGTGACATTTAGGACTTGTGATTTTGATAAATTTACTTTAAAGTTAGAGTATATACCATATTGTTCAAGCATTGCATGGATTGCAGGGTATGCTTTCTTAGGGTTTGATAAAATCAACAGGAGAACATCTGCGAATGCAGCTAGCTTATGCACCTCCCCCTGAATTTGTATCCCCCGTATCCTATTATCCAGTCTAGGGGCTGGGAGCAACAGCTCCAATGAGAGGACAAACAGGAGTGGGGACAGTGGGCACCTCTGTCTGGTTCCATTGTTAATTATGAAAGATGACGATAGGGTGCCATTCACTAGAACACGGGCAGTGGGATGATCGTACATAGCCAGAACCACCTTTATGAAGTTGTACGGAATTTTAAAGTGGAGCATGGCTTTCTCCATGTACGCCCAATCAACTCTATCGAAAGCCTTCTCGGCCTCTGTGCCGAGAAGGACTTATGGCGTGGAGGCGTGGTGCGTGTAAGGAAATTGGACCCTTCGCTAGGTACCCCTGGTACCGGACTCCAGTGGTCAGCTTGGGTTAAGTCTTATTGGTACCAGGAGAGATATTTCTCAGTAGAAAACAAATGACAGAGATACACACAGGTATCACTGATAAATACTCTAACTTTATTGAGGGTGGGGTAACATGTATCTAGCAAGGGGGAGGGGGGGAATCAACAACCAATAAGATGAAGACGCACGTACTATATGAAAAGTTACTGTTACAAAGAAATTGACCTTTGCTACATTTCTTAGAAGTGAGGAACAAGATGAAAATAACGGGATGTAGCCAGAACATCCACAGCTCAAGGCCTTAGACGCATAGCTTACAGTGTCAAATTGTCAAATTTATGATCCGACTAGTGTTCATTCTCCCTTCCTGCCCACTAATGAATCCTACCTGTTCCATGTGTATCAGCCCGGGTAAGAGAGGCTGTAACCTCAAGGCCAGCATCTTAGCCAACAACTTTAAGTCGTTGTTGAGTAATGATATTGGCCTGTAACTCCTTGCCTTCTTTTGGTATGATAGTAATTTAAGCCGACAGCATGTGGGGGTGCAACCCCCCCCCCCCCCCTCCCAGATGGAGTCAAATACCAGACAGTAGCAAGTCCTGAAAAGAGTCATAATATTTCATAGAAAAACCATGGGGGCCCGGAGTTTTGTGTAGTGGGGAGGCTTTAAGTGCCTTCTTAAGTACTGAAAGAGAAAGCAATCCACTTAAAAAAATCAGATTGATTTTTGTTAAGGATAAAAGAAGTAAGCCAGTCCGACATTCCCTGGGTCCTAATCCCCTCCTCTCTTTCATCCACATGTGATCTAATATTGCAAAGTTGGGAGTAATATTCTGTGAATTGTTTAGCTATCTGATCCTTCTGTTGGGGTGACTGGGCTGACGACAATTGGATGTTGTGTATGTACGAGTGGACTTTTCTCTTTTTTAGCTAGGAGAGCATGAAATTTGTCACCTTGTCTCCATGAACGTAGTAACGGAATCTAGCTGACAGGAATAGTTTGGCCGATTTTTCATTTAGGATGTTTTTGAGTTGAATTATTTTTTTGCAGCGACTCCAGTGACTGTATTTGTACTTGCAATTTTTGAACCTCCGCTTCCCTTTCCTTTTTTATGTGTGTACTTAGTGAGATAAAGTGACCCCTCACCACTGCTTTGTGGGCTTCCCAGAACACACACGGGGAAATGTCTTGGGACTAGAGATGAGCGAACAGCTGGAAGTTCGGGTTCGGCCAAACTTCCCGAAAATGTTCGGGTTTGGGAACCGAACTCGACCCGAACTTTATCCCGAACCCCATTGAAGTCAATGGGGACCCGAACTTTTAGGCACTAAAAAGGCTGTAAAATAGTCCAGGAAAGGGCTAGAGGGCTGCAAAAGGCAGCAAAATGTAGGCAAATCCCCTGCAAACAAATGTGGATAGAGAAATGAATTAAAAAAATTAAATAAATAAAAATTAACCAATATCAATTGGAGAGAGGTCCCACAGCAAGGAATCATGCTTCATATCACCCACCACTGGAGAAGGCCACTTTCAGTTATTTCGGCCCCAGCACCCAGACAGAGGAGAGAGGTCCCACAGCAAGGAATCATGCGTCATATCATCCACCACTGGAGAAGGCCACTTTCAGTTATTTCGGCCCCAGCACCCAGACAGAGGAGAGAGGTCCCACAGCAAGGAATCATGCGTCATATCACACACCACTGGAGAAGGCCACTTTCAGTTATTTCGGCCAAGCACCCAGACCGAGGATACAGGTCCCACAGCAAGGAATCATGCGTCATATCATCCACCACTGGAGAAGGCCACTTTCAGTTATTTCGGCCCCAGCACCCAGACAGAGGAGAGAGGTCCCACAGCAAGGAATCATGCGTCATATCACACACCACTGGAGAAGGCCACTTTCAGTTATTTCGGCCCCAGCACCCAGACAGAGGAGAGAGGTCCCACAGCAAGGAATCATGCGTCATATCAACCACCACTGGAGAAGGCCACTTTCAGTTATTTCGGCCCCAGCACCCAGACAGAGGAGAGAGGTCCCACAGCAAGGAATCATGCGTCATATCACCAACCACTGGAGAAGGCCACTTTCAGTTATTTGGGCCAAGCACCCAGACCGAGGATACAGGTCCCACAGCAAGGAATCATGCGTCATATCACCCACCACTGGAGAAGGCCACTTTCAGTTATTTCGGCCCAGCACCCAGACCGAGGAGAGAGGTCCCACGACAAGGAATAAGGCGTCATATCACCCACCACTGGAGAAGGCCACTTTCAGTTACTTCGGCCCTGCACCCAGACAGAGGAGAGAGGTCCCACAGCAAGGAATAAGGCGTCATATCACCCACCACTGGAGAAGGCCACTTTCAGTTACTTCGGCCCTGCACCCAGACCGAGGATACAGGTCCCACAGCAAAGAATCATGCGTCATATCACCCACCACTGGAGAAGGCCACTTTCAGTTATTTCGGCCCCAGCACCCAGACAGAGTAGAGGTTCATTCAACTTTGGGTTGCACCGCAAGATCATGATAAAGTTAAAAAAATGAGGATTCAATAAAGTGCCCCGGAGTACAAGAATACATGGTTGAGCACCTCCTCCTCATCCTCCTCGTCCTCCAGTAGTGGGCCCTGGCTGGCCACATTTGTACCTGGCCTCTGCTTTTGCAAAAAACCTCCCTCTGAGCCACTTCTAACAGACTGGCCTGAAAGTGCTAAAAATGACCCCTCATTCTCCTCCTCCTGGGCCACCTCCTCTTCCATCATCGCCCTAAGCGTTTTCTCAAGGAGACATAGAAGTGGTATTGTAACGCTGATAACGGTGTCATCGCCACTGGCCATGTTGGTGGAGTACTCGAAACAGGGCACACAGGTCTCGCATGGAGGCCCAATCATTGGTGGTGAAGTGGTGCTGTTCCGCAGTGCGACTGACGCGTGTGTGCTGCAGCTGAAACTCCACTATGTCCTGCTGCTGCTCGCACAGTCTCTACAGCATTTGCAAGGTGGAGTTCCACCTGGTGGGCACGTCGCATATGTGGCGGTGAGCGGGAAGGCCGAAGTTCCGCTGTAGCGCAGACAGGCGAGCTGCGGCAGGATGTGAACGCTGGAAGCGCGCACAGACGGCCTGCACTTTATGCAACAGCTCTGACATGTCGGGGTAGTTATGAATGAACTTCTGCACCACCAAATTCAGCACATGCGCCAGGCAAGGGATGTGCGTAAAACCGGCTAGTCCCAAAGCTGCGACGAGATTTCGCTTATTATCGCACACCACCAGGCCGGGCTTGAGGCCCACCGGCAGAAACCACTCGTTGGTCTGTTGTTCAATACCCCGCCACAACTCCTGCGCGGTGTGGGGCCTGTCCCCCAAACATATGAGTTTCAGAATGGCCTGCTGACGTTTACCCCGGGTTGTGCTGAAGTTGGTGGTGAAGGTGTGTGGCTGACTGGATGAGCTGGTGGAAGCAGAGCAGGAGGAAGCCGAGTAGGAGGAGGAGGCTACAGGAGGCAAAGAATGATGCCCTGCGATACTTGGCAGCGGAAGGATGTGCGCCAAGGAACTCTCCGCCTGGGGCCCAGCCGCCACTACATTTACCCAGTGTGCAGTTAGGGAGATATAGCGTACCTGGCCGTGCTTAATGGTCCACGTATCTGTGGTTAGGAGGACCTTGCCACAGATGGCGTTGCGCAGTGCACACTTGATTTTATCGGATACTTGGTTGTGCAGGAAAGGCACGGCTGTCTTGGAGAAGTAGTGGCGGCAGGGAACAACATACTGTGGGACAGCCATGGACATCAGCTGTTTGAAGCTGTCTGTGTCCACCAGCCTGAATGACAGCATTTCAAAGGCCAGTAGTTTATAATTGCTGGCATTCAGGCCCTAGGCTCGACAGTGGCTAGGTGGGAATTTACGCTTTCTCTCCAAGGTTTGTGAGATGGAGAGCTGAACGCTGCCGTGTGACATGGCGGAGATGCTTGGTGACGCAGGTGGTGGTGTCGGTGGCACATCCTCTGTTTGGTGGGCGGCAGGTGCCAACGTTCCTCCCGAGGCGGAGGAAGAGGCCGAGGCAGCAGCAGAAGAGAGAGCAGGGGGAGCCTGAGTGAGTTCCTTGTTTTTAAGGTGTATACTCCACTGCCGCTCATGCTTTGCATGTAGATGCCTGATCATGCAGGTTGTGCTAAGGTTCAGAACGTTAATGCCTCGCTTCAGGCTCTGATGGCACAGCGTGTAAACCACTCGGGTCTTGTCGTAAGCACATTGTAAAGAAGTGCCATGCCAGGGAACTCCTTGAAGCTACCTTTGGGGTGCTCGGTCCCTGGTGGCGGTGGCTAGTAGCAGGCGAACTCTCTTGGCGGCGGCTGGTCTGCTTTTACCCCCTGCTCCCTCTTTTGCTACGCTTTTGGCTCGGTCTCACCACTGCCTCTTCCTCTGAACTATGAAAGTCAGTGGCACGACCTTCATTCCATGTGGGGTCTAGGACCTCATTGTCCCCTGCATCGTCTTCCACACAGTCTTCCTCCTTGACCTCCTGTTCGGTCTACACACTGCAGAAAGATGCAGCAGTTGGCACCTGTGTTTCGTCATCATCAGAGACGTGCTGACTCCGATGAGGTGGTATTCCCATATCCTCATCATCAGGAAACATCAGTGGTTGTGCATCAGTGCATTCTATGTCTTCCACCACTGGGGAAGGGCTAGGTGGATTCCCTTGGGAAACCCTGCCAGCAGAGTCTTCAAACAGCATAAGAGACTGCTGCATAACTTGAGGCTCAGACAGTTTACCTGATATGCATGGGGGTGATGTGACAGACTGATGGGCTTGGTTTTCAGCTGCCACCTGTGCGGTTTCTGCAGAAGACAGGGTGGAGAAAATGTTGTGAACGTGCTGGATCCACTGTCGGCCAACCGATTGACTAGCGCCTGTACCTGCTCAGGCCTTATCATCCTTAGAAAGGCATTGGGCCCCACCAAATATCGCTGTAAATTCTGGCGGGTACTGGAACCTGAGGTAGTTGGTTCACAAGGACGTGTGGCTGTGGCAGAATGGCCACGTCCTCTCCCAGCACCAGAGGGTACACTAACACCACCATGACCGCGTCCGCGTCCCTTACTAGATGTTTTCCTCATTGTTACCGTTCACCAAGCACCACAATAAGAAAAAAAATATTTGGCCCAATGTATTGATTTTAAATTCAGGCTTTATTTTACAGGCACCTAACACTATCTGCCTATTTATTTATGTAGCGTATTACACTAATCCAGGCACAGCAGTAACCACTGATTTAGGGGGCTAGTATTTAGGCCCTGGATGAAAGGTAACCTTTTATGGACAGATTTACACTTAGCTTTCAACAGCTGGGACAACAAATTCAGGGTATTGCTATTTTGGCAATTGATTTTAACCCCAGAACTAAATATATGTTATTGCGGACACTATGAAACTTGGCCAGCCACAGCTGAAACCACTGATTTATGGTATTGCTATTTTGGCAATTGAATTTCACCCCAGAACAAAATATATGTTTTTGCGGACACTATGAAACTTGGCCAGCCACAGCTGAAACCACTGATTTATGGTATTGCTATTTTGGCAATTGAATTTCACCCCAGAACAAAATATAGAGTTTGCAGGATACTATGAAACTTGGCCAGCCACAGCTGAAACCACTGATTTATGGTATTGCTATTTTGGCAATTGAATTTCACTCCATAACAAAATATATGTTTTTGCGGACACTATGAAACTTGGCCAGCCACAGCTGAAACCACTGATTTATGGTATTGCTATTTTGGCAATTGATTTTAACCCCAGAACAAAATATATGTTTTTGCGGACACTATGAAACTTGGCCAGCCACAGCTGAAACCACTGATTTATGGTATTGCTATTTTGGCAATTGAATTTCACCCCAGAACAAAATATATAATTTGCAGGACACTGTGAAACTTGGCCAGCCACAGCTGAAACCACTGATTTATGGTATTGCTATTTTGGCAATTGTATTTCACCCCAGAACAAAATATACCCTGTTACGGACAGATTTAAACTAGGCATGCAACAGCTGGAACACCAGATTCAGGGTATTGCTATTTTGGCAATTGATTTTAACCCCAGAACAAAATATATGTTTTTGCGGACACTATGAAACTTGGCCAGACACAGCTGAAACCACTGATTTATGGTATTGCTATTTTGGCAATTGAATTTCACCCCAGAACAAAATATATAATTTGCGGGACACTATGAAACTTGGCCAGCCACAGCTGAAACCACTGATTTATGGTATTGCTATTTTGGCAATTGAATTTCACCCCAGAACAAAATATACCCTGTTACCGACAGATTTAAATTGGGCCTGCAACAGCTGGAACACCAGATTCAGGGTATTGCTATTGTGGCAATTGAATTTCACCCCAGAACAAAATATATGTTTTTGCGGACACTATGAAACTTGGCCAGCCACAGCTGAAACCACTGATTTATGGTATTGCTATTTTGGCAATTGAATTTCACCCCAGAACAAAATATATGTTTTTGCGGACACTATGATACTTTGCCAGCCACAGCTGAAACCACTGATTTATGGTATTGCTCTTTTGGCAATTGAATTTCACCCCTGAACAAAATATACCCTGTTACCGACAGATTTAAACTAGGCCTGCAAAAGCTGGAACACCAGATTCAGGGTATTGCTATATTGGTAATTGAATTTCACCCCAGAACAAAATATACCCTGTTACGGACAGATTTAAACTGGGCCTGCAACAGCTGGAACACCAGATTCAGGGTATTGCTATTTTGGCAATTGAATTTCACCCCAGAACAAATAATATGTTTTTGCGTACACTATGAAACTTGGCCAGCCACAGCTGAAACCACTGTTTTATGGTATTGCTATTTTGGCAATTGAATTTCACCCCACAAAAAAATATATGTTTTTGCGAACACTATGAAACTTGGCCAGCCACAGCTGAAACCATTGTTTTATGGTATTGCTATTTTGGCAATTTAATTTCACCCCAGAACAAAATATATGTTTTTACGAACACTATGAAACTTGGCCAGCCACAGCTGAAACCACTGATTTATGGTATTGCTATTTTGGCAATTGAATTTCACCCCAGAACAAAAACATACCCTGTTACGGACTGAGTTAAACTAGGCCTGCAACAGCTAAAACACCAGATTCAGGTTATTGCTATTTTGGCAATTGATTTTCACCCCAGAACAAAATATATGTTTTTGCGGACACTATGAAACTTGGCCAGCCACAGCTGAAACCACTGATTTATGGTATTGCTATTTTGGCAATTGAATTTCACCCAAGAACAAAATATATAATTTACAGGACACTATGAAACTTTGCCAGCCACAGCTGAAACCACAGATTTATGGTATAGCTATTTTGGCAATTGAATTTCACCCCAGAACAAAATATACCCTGTTTCCGACAGATTTAAACTAGGCTTGTAACAGCTGGAAAACCAGATTCAGGGTATTACTATATTGGTAATTGAATTTCACCCCAGAACAAAATATACCCTGTTACGTACAGATTTAAACTGGGCCTGCAACAGCTGGAACACCAGATTCAGGGTATTGCTATTTTGGCAATTGAATTTCACCCCAGAACAAAATATATGTTTTTGCGGACACTATGAAACTTGGCCAGCCACAGCTGAAACCACTGATTTATGGTATTGCTATTTTGGCAATTGAATTTCACCCCACAAAAAATATATATGTTTTTTCGGACACTATGAAACTTGGACAGCCACAGCTGAAACCACAGTTTTATGGTATTGCTATTTTGGCAATTGAATTTCACCCCAGAACAAAATATATGTTTTTGCGGACACTATGAAACTTGGCCAGCCGCAGCTGAAACCACTGATTTATGGTATTGCTATTTTGGCAATTGAATTTCACCCCAGAACAAAATATACCCTGTTTCCGACAGATTTAAACTAGGCTTGCAACAGCTGGAAAACCAGATTCAGGGTATTACTATATTGGTAATTGAATTTCACCCCAGAACAAAATATACCCTGTTACGTACAGATTTAAACTAGGCTTGCAACAGCTGGAACACCAGATTCAGGGTATTGCTATTTTGGCAATTGAATTTCACCCCAGAACAAAATATATAATTTACAGGACACTATGAAACTTTGCCAGCCACAGCTGAAACCACTGATTTATGCTATTGCTATTTTGGCAATTGAATTTCACCCAAGAACAAAATATATAATTTACAGGACACTATGAAACTTTGCCAGCCACAGCTGAAACCACTGATTTATGGTATTGCTATTTTGGCAATTGAATTTCACCCCAGAACAAAATATACCCTGTTACGGACAGATTTAAAATAGGCCTGCAACAGCTGGAATACCAGATTCAGGGTATTGCTATTTTGGCAATTGAATTTCACCCCAGAACAAAATATACCCTGTTACGGACAGATTTAAACTTGGCCTGCAACAGCTGGAACACCAGATTCAGGGTATTGCTATATTGGTAATTGAATTTCACCCCAGAACAAAATATACCCTGTTACGGACAGATTTAAACTGGGCCTGCAACAGCTGGAACACCAGATTCAGGGTATTGCTATTTTGGCAATTGAATTTCACCCCAGAACAAAATATATGTTTTTGCGTACACTATGAAACTTGGCCAGCCACAGCTGAAACCACTGATTTATGGTATTGCTATTTTGGCAATTGAATTTCACCCCAGAACAAAATATACCCTGTTACCGACAGATTTAAATTGGGCCTGCAACAGCTGGAACACCAGATTCAGGGTATTGCTATTGTGGCAATTGAATTTCACCCCAGAACAAAATATATGTTTTTGCGGACACTATGAAACTTGGCCAGCCACAGCTGAAACCACTGATTTATGGTATTGCTATTTTGGCAATTGAATTTCACCCGAGAACAAAATATATGATTTTACGGACACTATGAAACTTGGCCAGCCACAGCTGAAACCACTGATTTATGTTATTGCTATTTTGGCAATTGAATTTCACCACAGAAAATAATCTATCCTTTGCCAGACAGCAGACAGTATTATACTTGGCTAGCCAAAGCTGGAACACCAGATTTAGGGAATTGGTATTTTGGCAATTGTATTTAACCCCTTAATAAAATATAGAAATTGCTATCCTGAGTTTCTAGGGGTGACAATTAGCACAGCCAAGCCCCTGATGTAGGATACAGCAAAAAAAACTTGTATTGATGGATTTATGGCCTTGGTGGCAGCTTGTTCTGGTGCACCACAATTCACAAAATGGCCTCCGATCACCCCAGAAAATAAGTGACAGAAAAACGCTCTGTGCATCATAAAAACCAGTGAGCAAGTAACTAGCAGAAGTTCAATCATTCACAGCTGTAGATCGATCAGTTCATTAGGTGCTGTTGCTGACTTTTCCTTGCCTAATCTCGCCCTCACAGAAGCTGCGTCCTCTCCCTACACTAATCAGGGCAGTGTGACTTGCGGCGCTACTTGACTCCAGCTTAAATAGAGGCTGGGTCACATGCTCCACTTGGCCAATCACAGCCATGCCATTAGTAGGCATGGCTGTGATGGGCTCTTAGGGCAAGAATTTTAAAGCTAGCTGATTGGTTGCTGTGCAGCCCTTCAGAAAGCGGGAAGTAATCGCCGAACAACGGACCCGAGCCCGAACTTTTTTGAAAATGTTCGGGTTTGGGTCAGTGTCCCGAACACCCCAAAATTCGGTACGAACCCGAACTGTGCTCGAACTGTTCGCTCAACACTACTTGGGACTCATTGAATGTGAAGTACTCCTCAATTTTCCCCGCTATTTGTTTCCTATTATTATAGTTATTGAGCAGCATCTCATAAGTCTCCAGATTATCTCACTTTTTGGAGCGTTGGCGAGTGTGTAAGTAGACTGGAACATGGTCAGATAGCACTATTGAGCAGATAGTAGCTCTTTTGCAGCATGGGAGGAGTGGCGTATTGACCAGGACATAAACTAGCCTTTGTTATGTAGTGTGTGTGGGGGAGAAATATATTAAATATTTTTCTCTGGATGAAACGCCCTCCAGCTATCTACTAAACCTGCTTTAGCTATAGCTCTACAAATGCGCTGTAGTGAGTGCTGCGGGTGAGAGGATGTACCACTGAATGTGTCTATGACAGGATGAAGCGCAAAACATTCAAGTCCCCTGCTAGAATTGCTAGCCCTTCAACAAAATTGTTAAAAGCTCCCAGTGCTTTTGGAAGCCAGGGGGCTTGTGCTATTTTAGGTGCATACACACATCCAAAGGTTTAAAATTGGGCACCCAGGTATCTGCCCTCGTCTTTTGCAAGCACTGAGTGCAGTGTCCAAGGGAGTAGTCTGTGAAAAGCTATATTCACACATTTTGATGCAGAGGCAGGGGATGTCCCATACTCGGAACATGTTTGGACCTGAAGTGTGTTTCCTGTAAAAACATGACATCCACTTTTTGCTCATTCAGTAAGTTACAGATCTGACTCCTCTTAGGGTAATTTCACACTTGCGTTGGTGCGGATCCGTCTGTTTATTTGCACAGACGGATCCACACGTATAATGCAAACGTTTGTATCCATTCAGAACGGATCTGTTTGCTTTCGTTTTAAAGAAAAATGACAAAGTCCAAAACAGATCAGTTTTTAATTACATTGAAAGTCAATGGGGAACGGATCCGTTTTGAAATGCACCATATTGTGTCATTGAAAACGGATCCGTCCCCATTGACTTACATTGTGATTAAAAACGGATCCGTTAGGCTCCGCCTCTTCAGACAGACACCAAAATACAGCAAGCTGCGTTTTGGTGTCTGCCTCCAAAACAGAATAGAAGCGGAACGGAGCCGAACGGATGCATTCTCAACGGATCCTTATCCATGCAGAATGCATTGGGGCTTAACTGATCCGTTTTGGACCGTTTATGAGAGCCCTGAAACGGATCTCACAAACAGAATCCAAAACGCTAGTGTGAAAGTACCCTTAGATGGTGCATTCATGCCCCGGACGTTATAAGAGCACACTTTAACCATCGCCATATATGAGGTTATGTAGACTTAGTTGAGGCTTAGGTAAGTGCATCCAGTAAGGATTGCAAAGGATTAGTAATGTATTATTGCAGAACCTCCATCGCCCTCTCTCACCATTTTCCCAGGCATATCATAAACAGTAGTAAAACTAACAACTCGAAAGCAACAGTGTACATAAGTACAACCTTTCCGTCACTTTTGAGTAACACTGGCATTCTTAGAAAGTTTGTTAATACAAGTCTTAACCCAAGTACGACAGTAGACAAATAACAGATTGAACATAGCTCTAGGAGCTGTAACCACGTATCAGTATGGGCACAGACCGCCATCTAGAGGATCCTTACGGGAGGAACGAGCAATCTCATTATATGCATAGCCCACCAACGTAGGTCCTGTGGAGAAGGGTGATTAAGTGTATGTAAAGAACAATAATATAACAGACAAGAAAGACAAGAAAGGGAACGCTTAATGCTGGAAGTCCAACATATACACGGACGTCTCATCCAACCCTTTATATTTTGGAATGGAGGAAGAGAAAAAGTTGGAATATTTTGGAATGGGGTTCCCAGATTTCCTCTGCTGTCTAAGACGCCTTCCTGTTCCTGCTGGAGCCTAGGTTGAAACCATAGGTAGGGCAGGTAGCTCCGTCAATTCTTGCACTTGATTCCAATCCTGGATTTGCAGGTCTGCCACCTCAAGAAAGGCGTACAGTCTTTTATGGTCAGCGTGCACTCTCACCACCATCTTCCTCTCTGGTGTGTTGACAAGCAGGCCAAAGGGGAATAGCCACCTATAAGTGATTTTACGCCTTTGAAGCACCTCTAATGGTGGTTTAAGCACCTTTCTCTTCCTCAGCGTCATTGGCGAGAGGTCTTGATAAATGGTGATAACCTTATTAGAATACTTTAATGGTGCTGCGTTTCTGGTGGCTTTGCGTATCATTTATTTAATGTGGAAGCTAGTAAGCTTACATCTAATGTCTCACGCAGGTTCCGTAAGGCTTGGCGGGGGTCTCAGAGCGCAATGCGCCCGTTCCAACTTAACTTCCTCCGCCCCATCTGTGCCCAGTAAGTCAGCGAAAAAGTCCCGTAGCACGTGCAAGATGGAGTCTGTTATAGATTCTGGAAACCACTTCAGTCTTAAATGTTTCCGCCTACCTCGATTATCTTGGTCCTCCAATTGGTCATAGAGGTAATTCAGGTGGGCTTGAGTGTAATCCACATTATGCGCGATCACCGTCTCAAACTCAATCATGGCTGCCTGAGTGCTCTCCAGTGCTTCCACTCTTTCCCCCAACTGCTACATGTCTTGTTTGAAGTCCTTTATTTCCTGTATGAGGGGGTCCAAAGCTTCAGCCAGAATCTGGCGCATAAATGCCCTTGAAACAGGCTGGTGTTCCTGAGTAGGAGCTGCCACTTTGCTTCTCTCCTCATCTTCAGAGTCAGTGGCCACAGGAGTCTGGCTCAGCTGTGTGCGCGACGCCATCTTAGCTGGGGCCCTCGCGGCAGGTGCGTTTGCTTTTGTGATGAACCTGTATAGATCTCCTTGTCCAGATGCCCCTTTAGCAGTGCCCATCGAGTCCCTGTGTCTTTCTTTGTTAATATTACCCATGTTGGCAGGGGTTTTAGTAGCTTCTATCGCCCGTTCCTCTGTGATCCTCAGCGGAGCTCACACACAAGTGTGCATGCGGCTCGGCAGCTAGGCTCCACCCCCCCATAGGCTTATTTTAATTAGTGTAAAAATAAGGCCTCTGGCACACGTTTTTTTTTCTCCCCGTTTACGTTCCTTTTTTTGCGTTCCATATACGTACTATATACGGAACCATTCATTTTAATGAATCTGCAAAATAAAAACGGAAGGTACTCCATATGCCTTCCATTTCCGTTTTTCCGTTCCATTTAAAGATAGATCATTTCCTATTATTGTCCACATAACGGACAAGGATAGTACTGTTCTATCAGGGGCCAGCTGTTCCGTAAAAAACGGAATACACACGGACGTCATCCGTATTTTTTGCAGAATGCAAAATACTGAAAAAGCCATACGGTCGTGTGAAAGAGGCCTAAAGCTGTAGCCTGCTCTTCTTGCACTCACTGGAAGCCTTTTGGCACCAGGAGAGGTAAGGAGTGGACTCTCATTGCATTTAATGGAAGCCGTCTGGCACCAGGAGAGGTATAGAGTGGGCTCAGCATGCATGTTGGTACCTACATTCCCTGAATTTAATGGAGGCCATTTTGTCACCAAAAATGATCAAAAGCAGAGTGGACCCAGCATATATGTGGAACCTGCACTCCCTGAATTTTATGGTTGCGCGACAATTTTTATAATGGGAGTCTATGGTGTCACATTGCTACATGCGACATGCTGCGACTGTGACACGACCGTCGGAAAAAATCCATCCGGGATGGATTTTTGGCGACTGTTGTGTTGCAGTCACAACATGTTGCACGTGCGACACCACCATAGACTCCCATTATAAAAATTGTCGTTGTGTGAACGTAGCCTAACAGCTAGCATTTAGTGTTGGGTTCCTGTCTTACAGCGATCGCCTTGACCTTTGGCAGACAGGCGCAAATTATTTTGTACAAAATGTATTTGCCAAGAATCTCAAATTTACAAAATAAGCGTAGCATTAGCACCAGAATATTTTCTATTACTATGGCATTATTGTACTTTATTTGGTTTACAGAGTGCTGTTGCATTGTATTTTTTGGTGGGGGTGCCGGGAGGATAGATCATTAATAGTAAAAGCTTGGAAAACCCCTTTAATGGTTGTGTGATTTTAAGCTTTTGAGTTCTCCAGACATCATGAAAATAAAAGTGTTCTGTTGACCTGTGGAAGAAATTTAGCTTCATTAATACTTCCCTGTCCCTTGCTCCTCTAATGCTGTTGTCCCCTCTGCACTAGCATTGGCCGCAAACTCTTCCGCTCTTGTCCCGGGTGTGTGCACTTCTTTTCCTGTTTAGCTACATTACTATGTAGCTAAACAGGATAAGAAGCAAAAACATCTGGTCGGGTCAAGAGCTAGCGGCCTGTGCGAGTGCAGTAGGGACTATGGCATAAGTGGAGCAATGGACAGGTAAGTATTAATGAAACTACATTTCTTCCAAAGGTCCACGGAACACTTGTATTTTTCATGATGTCTGGAGAACCCTTTTACTTTATTTGTATACCGTACAGACTTCTAGTTTGTCAACAGCAATTGATGTGTGCCTGCTTGGAACATAAGGAGCCGTTCAAGTGGCAGAATTTGCCTAGTGGTATTTTGGTGCAGATAATTCCTTCGGCGGCAAGGTTGCCAACCAGACTTTTTCTGTACAACTTATCCAAAAATTACAGACATCCAACATTTTTTATGGACAATTTGGAAAACCATATTAAATGATAAAGGTTATAAGTATACTGAGACATACCCATTACCAGTATTTACTGTGAATGATGTCAGGTACCACTAGTCTCAAAAAAAAAAATCACAGACACCTCTTTTTACTGGACACAGGAAAAAAAGACACTTATTTTCACAGATTGTCCAGAAATTTCTGGACAGTTGGCAACACTGTCTGGCAGCCATGTAGTGTTTGCCTCCAATAGTTTTCAATGGGAGGCAGCACTTTGCAGTTTGTAGTGCAGAAATTTCAACTCATGACTGTGGTAAGAAGGGACATGTACCTTCTTGGTTCAGTGTCTGCACAGATCTGTCATGTGTACAGGGCACGGGCTCTAACAGTACAGTATTTTTCAGTAAGGAAAACTACAACTCCCAACAGGTCCTGAAGGTCTGCAACTTACAGGGCATGTTGGGAGTTGTAATTTCCAGAGAGGAGGACAGTAAAAATGTAAATACCAATTTGTTTGGGAGGAGACTAGTGTGGGCTCACTACTAAGCTTGCTTTATTTGAAACAGATCCTCGTGCTTCACTTCTGTAGCTCTGCCTGTGCCTGCCTGGTTGTTACATAAACTGAAATCCTGCCGCTGCGCTCTAGACTGTCTCAGATTATGGGCGGGCGTCAGGGATTCTCCTGCTCTGCATGCAGCGTCATCAGTAAGAACACAGGTCAGGAGGCAGAGCCCCCCAGCGCTGCCGCAGCCATACTAAATGAGAAGTGATGAGATGATTTCAGAGATCATCTGGCCACTTGCTCCACCCTCACGTCCATTGATGTGTACTGCACTGCTTATTACTAGTGCTGACAAGCGGCATAGGCAATATTCGAATTTGTGATATTTCGTGAATTTTTGGCCGAATATTCGTGAAAAATTAGCAAATTCGAGAATTCATGATCTTTAGTCATTATATACTTGATTGCAAAAATCGGCAATGCAATATATGTTTACAATAAAAAAATCGCAAATGGAACATTCGTGATCAACACTAAGGGGTAGGCAACTTTCCTATTGGTTGCTAGGGATGTTGCCAAGTGCCTATTTTCATGATAAATTCGCAATAATTTCGTGATTAGTATATTTGCGGTCAACACTATTAGCGAATACGAATATATAGCACTATATTCTAAATATTCGCAAATTCTCAAAGTGGTGATATTCGTGATTAAAATTTGCGATTTCAATATTCGCACTCAACACTACTTACTGTATTACAGCGACAGACAGTGGCGCTTTCCAGTAGGCAGCTGGGGCTGCCGATTAGTGAGTATGTGATTATAAATTTCCAGGCAAGGGGCCCAGCGAGGATTTCACCGGATCCCCGGTGGGCCAATGCGAGCCTGGTCAAAATCATGCTTCTATTCTAGTCACAGGGATAGTGAAGGGAAAGACTAGAAAGAAAAATAATTTGTTGATTAGGGAAGGGCAGCCGAAGAGCCCTACAAAGCAGCCACCTGCAAGAACATTACTTTTTTTTTTTTTTTCTCATTTAAACAGAAAGACAACTATGTTATTTTTTTTCCAAAACTGAAGTTTCTACATTGGCTTATTGCCAGTTTACAACCAGTACAGAATCCCAATACCCAATAACATTCAGCTGCAGACTGTAATTATTGTACATCTTGTTTTCAGTGCAAAATATCCGTCCGTGCTAAACGTGTTGCATTATAGCAGAAGCATTGTATGGCAATAACACCATCTGCTGCTGTTGAGCAATTGTTTTTTTTTTTTGTTTTGTTTTTTTTCAGTGCATAATGTCTGATTTTTAACGCATTGCATTGTATAAAAAGCATTAACACAATTTTTCTACAAGCCAAATTGAATGTAAATTACACTCTACTCAGAAATCAAACCAAATCAAATTCCCTGCACAGTTTAAGTGTTGGTATGTGTGTGTGTGGGTGTGTGTGTGTGTGGGTGGGTGGAATTAACCGCAATACAAGTGTACAACACAAGGGTACAATCCGGAAAGTACTATTTTAAATCTATGTGTGCACATACATTAAACAGTAGGCCAAAATCATTTACAAGGCATCTCCAGGCAGTTCAAGTGTTAGTGCAGGATGACAAATCTCAATACAAGGGTGCAATATATGTTTTACAATCCAGAGAGTATTGTTTTAAATCTCTGTGTGAACACATATCAAACAGTAGGCCCAACTCTTTTACGGGGCATCTCTAGATGGTTCAAATGTTGGTCTGGAGGAGAATAATCTCATAGTAGGTTGACAACTTTTTTTACACTAGAGACAGCTTTTTCTGAATCTACATGTATGTATTTGAACAAACATAAGACATTAGACCAAAATCTGTTAGTTGCACCAATACTGCATTATTCCCAAAGTACACTGTCAATAGCAGTGTCTTCAGTGTGTTTGTACAAATGGAAGGACATTAAATTGTGCCTCTTTAATTGTTTTAAGCTCCAGAAAACAGACTTGCTAACTGTTCCATACTTTATTTGATTGTGTACATTAGGCCAAATTGAAGGAACACAGAAGGGTTCCAAATGATTTACACAAGGCCAGGCTTTGTACCCATAGAGCCAAAATGTGGTTAGCAGCACTAGGCATCATGGCCGTTGTATTACGCTACAGTTCTTCATGGCTTCTGAAAGGTGCAACGTTATTGCTGAGGACAAAGGGGATGAGATTGTGGACTGGATAGCTCACTTCTCCTCTCAGTCACAGCAAGATGACATGGAGGTGACTTCAGAGTCTGACCCCATACCTTGGAGTCAAGGGCCACCGCAACGGGCAGCACGGAGGCTCAGTGGTTAGCACTGGTGCCTTGAATTGCTGGGATGGTAGGTTCAAATCTGACCAAGAACAACATCTGCATGGAGTTTGTATGTTGTCCCGGTGTTTGGGTGTGTTTCCTCCCACATCCCAAATACGTACTGTTAGAAAGCTTAGATTGTGAGCCCATTGGGGGAACAGAATGATGCTAATGTCTGTAAAGCGCTGCAGAATATCAGCGCTATATGTTAGCAAAATAAAAATCCCCTTGTTCCTCCTCTTTGTAGCCTCGGAGATGCCGAAAAGTGGTGTCCTCTCTGTCTTTACTACCTCCTCCTACTGGGTCACTTTCTTTTTCACTAAGAAGAGCCCACAAAACACCTCCGTGAACTTTGGCACATAGTCAAGAGAGTCTCTCTGTTAATGACTTGTGTAAGAGCAGTTGTAGTACCATGGAGTACAAGTACTGTGAAGTCTGGACATTTGTGGACATTTGCCTATTTATCCTATGCAAAGTTATAAACGTCTTACTTTATTTAATTTGAAAGGGTTAACTTGCACTAATTAATACTGTGTAACTGTATTTTATATGTATTCTGTGATATATATCTTGTTCATTTGCACTGTATTTAAGAGGGTCTGTGGAAAGGTTTGATGAATAATGAGAGACTTTTGTCTGGAAACTTGTTTTTGTCTGAAAAAACTGCGCTGTGTCATTGCCATTGAGTATCATTGAAGCTCTAATTTAAGTCTATGACAAACGGGAGTAGTAACTTTGTAGTTGTTTGTGCTGAGTTTCTCTACTCCACCCCTCCCACTAGAAGGTTCCAGTCTAGCTAGAAATGGTATATAAAGCAGAGCAGTCAGAGCCCCTAGTGTTCAGTTAGGGACCAGTGCTTGGAGTGGGAGAGTCATGACAGTCTGAAGAAGATGCTGAGCTACAGACCATGGGTCACCAGCCCTGTGACCAAGGAGCCAGCCGGACTACTGAGCTACAGATGTGGGCCTCCAGCCTTTGACCAGGGTACTAGCCTTCTGAGAGAGGAACAGCTAGCTCAGGCCTTTCTTTAGCATCAAACCCTTTCTCAACCAGGAAGGAGACTGGAAAAACCAGTCCTATGCCTCGTCGTTATTGTTTTGCACCTGAATTCCTCCAGTAAAGAAGCACACTGGTTAACTGCAGACCCTGACTCTCTGGACTTATGTCCCATTGGGGTGCACCACGCCTTACCATCCCTTCCGGAGAGCAGCAGCGCAAGGTGGCACCTCAACTGTGTCTGGGGGACCCAGTGTAGCTTTGGGGCCACCCCAAACCCGGTCACTGCACAGTCAGCATTTGGATTGCCCTGAGGAGTAGGTTCAGGAGGAAGTGATGAATCTCATGCAGAGTGGTGTAGTAGCAGCCCCCTTAGGCATGGTGGTGGCAGTAGGTGCAGTAGTAGCGACAATGGAATTGGGCTATCACACCCACCGTGAGATATTACAGTTTAATAAAAGTGACAAGTAGTGATAAGGGCAGGGGCAATATTCAAATTTGTGATATTTTGCAAATATTTAGTAGAATATTAGTCATATATTCACGAATTCGCTATTTTCTAGATTGCGAAAATTGCCAATGTAATATACGCGTAATGCGCGCGCAATACAGGCGTGGGTCACTATAGCTACATTTTTTAAACTTCTCAAAGTTTAATGAGACTGGAGAAAATGGTTTGCATGGCAGAACATTAAAATTGCTTTATATGCAGATGGACTGCTCCAAAATATTCGCGATTGCACAAATCGTCAATAATGATGCAAATATTTTGGCGCAATATGTGCAACTTCACATTTTAGCAGGTCTGACTACATATTAGAGATTGGTGCACTAAGTATTGTTGTGAACTTGTGACATCACAGCACTATGTAAGGGGTAGGCAACTTTCCTATTGGTTGCCAGGGATGTTGCTAAGCTCAGACAAAGACATTGCAGCCTTCTCATTGGGCCACAGGTAAAAAGGGAGGTTACTGATGAAAAAAAAAATATAGAATATTCGAAAATACGAATATATCACTATATTCTAAATATTCGCTAATTCTCGAAGTTGCGATATTCGCGATAAAAATTCGCAATTAGAATATTCCAATATCTTCTAGAGGTGACGTCATCGGCGCAGGCGCACTGAGGAAGTGCTGAGGAAGCAAGCGTCCTTCTCTCAGAGCGCCTGCGCCGAACGAAGACACTCTAGGCGCAGGCGCGGGATTTCAAATGCAGACAGGGCCAGCCGGAGGAGGAGAGCGCTCAATCAACTGGAGGAGGGGGCGTTTTTTTAAAAGGAGGCTGCGGCGGCTACCAGCAAGTAAACGCCCTACTTGCTGGTAGTGAAGCAATTAGCATATTATAAATGCACGATTTTTAATGAAAGAAGGCACAGAACAGGGTAAGAGCCCTATATATGGAATGGTCGGACAATAAGGATTTTAATATGCCCCAAAATGAAAAATGAGTTTTGGGGGGTGACAGAAGCCCTTTAAAAATGCAAAAATTGAAAAATGCTGCCATTCTCACATTATTGATGTCAGGGGCTTTAAATGACAGAAATCAGGTCATAGGTTGATTTAGTTTCGAAATTCAAAAAGTGGGCAGAGCCAACAACCTCCAATCAGATTTTCCCTATTGACATCAATGAGAAAACTTTAAAAAGCTGCCAATCTCACAGTATTTAAACCAGAATACCCAAACTTTGCACCGTGAGTCAGTACGTGACTGGGATTAAAATTTATAAAAAGTGGGCGGAGTCTACAACGGCCAATCAAATTTCAGCCATTTGTTTAAATGGGAAAATGTAAAGCTGCCGCTGCTCGTAGACGGTTGATGGCACAGTCTTCAAACTCGGCACAGTTGGTCATTAGAGGACTGGGATTAAAATTCTGAAAAGTGGGCAGGGCTAAAATCAATCAATCAGATTTCTTTGATGGTTAAAAATGGGAAAATTGAAAAATGCTGCCATTCTCACATTATTGATGCCAGGGGCTTCAAATGACAGTAATCAGGTCATAGGTTGCTTTTACTTCAAAATTCAAAAAAGTGGGTGGAGCCAACATCCACCAATCAGATTTTCCCTATTGACATCAATAAGAAAACTTTAAAAAGCTGTCAGTCTTACAGTATTTAAGCCAGAACGTTTTATTTAAAATCATAAGAAAACAGTACAAGGACAATTTCCAATAAAGGACTTAACCCAGCCAGTCTCCCACCCCACACCCCCCTTCTACATTCATAGTACCCATTCATGCATATCCATACACTATTTACATATTTACATGTAAACATATTTATCACCAAATAACCATAAAGGGACACGTAATACAATTTCATAAACTTTATTAGTTGATAAAAAGACCAACAGTACAAATAATGTCAATATTAAAATATATATATATGGCGGCAATACAAATGGTAGCCAAGACATGTGGCTCCCCTCCCATGCGTAGAAGACACCGATTATCTCTCCTATATAGGGTAAGAAAACCCTATCACAGTGCTGACATGAACAAATACACCCCCAATATGGAATATATATAAAATGGAACAGTGCCTAACTGAACTAGCCTGATGGGCAATAGCGCACATACAATAGAGCAACGAGACTAGAGATGGCCCGAACTATTCGCCGGCGAACATAGCTTGTTCGCATCCACCACGGCGGGCGAACATATTCGATGTTCGCGTTCGCCCCTATACTTTATTATTGAGCAAACTTTGACCCTGTACCTCACAGTCAGCAGACACATTCCAGCCAATCAGCATACCCTCCCTCCCAGACCCTCCCACCTCCTATCTAAATGCAAGGACAGCATCCATCTTAGATTCATTCTGAAGCTGCAGTAATAGTAATTGTAAATCGCAATGCGATTAATATGCCCTGTATTATTCGCATTGCGATTACAACTTAGATCTGAGTTCCTAATGGTTGTATTGCTAGAATATAACGAAGATAACGAATATAGCACTATATTCTCAATCTTCGTTATATTCTAGCAATACAACAACCATTAGGAAACCCAGATCTAAGTTGAATTTGCAACGCGATTAATATAACCTGCATTAATCGCATTGCGAATTCAACTTAGAGCTGAGTTCCTAATGGTTGTTGTATTGCTAGAATATACGTTATATTCTAGCAATACAACCATTAGGAACTCAGCTCCAAGTTGTAATCGCAATGCGAATAATACTTACAATTATTAATCGCTTTGCGAATCCATTTGATACCTCTATTTGATTGTATATGACGGTTGACTATGACTACCACCAATGTTCTGCTCCCTCCAAAGCAAGATATCGGAACCCCCCAGGGGCCATTTGGGCATTTTTGATAGAAAACGCATCAAAAACGCATCTGCGTTTTTATAATTTTTTCATTTTCTAGTTTATTTTTTTGTGTATTTTGCCACATTTGGTTGCATATTTACATTTGGTATAGGCAAATATGGTAGTCTAGATCATTACTATGCCCAAATCTATATTCAGCTACATGGCTTAGAAAATATGCTGTCAAACAATGATCCTAGGTTTTGGTATAGACACATGATCTAGACTACCATATTTGCCTATACCAAATGTAAATATGCAACCAAATGTGGCAAAATACACAAAAAAATAAACTAGAAAATGAAAAAATTATAAAAACGCAGATGCGTTTTTGATGCGTTTTCTATCAAAAACGCCCAAATGGCCCCTGGGGGGTTCCGATATCTTGCTTTGGAGGCAGCAGAACATTGGTGGTAGTCATAGTCAACCGTCATATACAATCAAATAGAGGTATCAAATGGATTTGCAAAGCGATTAATAATTGTAAGTATTATTCGCATTGCGATTACAACTTAGAGCTGAGTTCCTAATGGTTGTATTGCTAGAATATAACGTATATTCTAGCAATACAACAACCATTAGGAACTCAACTCTAAGTTGAATTCGCAATGCGATTAATGCAGGTTATATCTGAGTTCCTAATGGTTGTTGTATTGCTAGAATATAACGAAGATTGAGAAAATAGCACTAAATTCTCAATCTTCGTTATTTTCTAGCAATACAACCATTAGGAACCCATCTCTAAGTTGAATTCGCAAATAAGATGTCCCAAACTATTCACCGGCGAATAGTTCCCGACGAACATAGCTTGTGCGCGTTCGTCGCGGCGGGCGAACATATGCGATGTTAGGTCCACCCCCTATCATTGAGTAAACTTTGACCCTCTACCTCACAGTCAGCAGATGCATTCCAGCCAATTATCATACCCTCCCTCCCAGACCCTCCCATCTCCTGGACTGCATCCATTTTAGATTCATTCGGAAGCTGCAGTCTTAGTGAGAGGAGGGAGAGTGTAGTTGCTGCTGATTTAATAGGGAAATCGATAGCTAGGCTAGTGTATTCAGTGTCCACTCCAGTTCTGAAAGACTCATCAGATCTCTGCTGTAAGGACAGCGTCCTGACAGCACCCCAAAAAGCCCTTTTTAGGGCTAGTACATTAGTCTCCCTCCCAGACCCTCCCACCTCCTATCAAGAAGCAAGGACAGCATCTATCTTAGATTCATTCTTAAGCTGCAGTGTTAGTAGTTGTAATCGCAATGCGATTAATATAACCTGTATTAATCGCATTGGGATTACAACTTAGATCTGTTCCTAATGGTTGTATTGCTATAATATAACAAAGATTGCGAATATAGCGCTATATTCTCAATCTTCGTTATATTATGGCAATACAACCATTAGGAACCCAGCTCTAAGTTGTAATCGCATTGCGAATTCAACTTAAAGCTGGGTTCCTAATGGTTGTATTGCTAGAATATAACGAATATTGAGAATATAGCGCTATATTCGCAATCTTCGTTATATTCTTGCAATGCAACCATTAGGAACAGATCTAAGTTGTAATCCCAATGCGATTAATACAGGTTATATTAATCGCATTGCGAATTCAACTTAGAGCTGGGTTCCTAATGGTTGTATTGCTAGAATTTCTAGCAATACAACCATTAGGAACCCAGCTCTAAGTTGAATTCGCAATGCGATTAATATAACCTGTATTAATCGCATTGCGATTACAACTACCACACTCTGCGTCAACTAGGTATTTTTCCATGGGAGTTTTGCCATGGATCCCCCTCCGGCATGCCCCAGTCCAGGTGTTAGTCCCCTTGAAACAACTTTTCCATCACTATTGTGGCCAGAAGGAGTCCCTTTGGTTTTTAAAATTCGCCTGTCTATTAAAGTCTATGGCGGTTCGCACTGTTCGCGAACATTTGCGGAAGTTCGCGTTCGCCAACGGAAAATTTTATGTTCGCAACAGCACTAAACGAGACACATATGTTCCATAAAGATATACCTGAGGGACACTTGGAAAGGAGGACACGGGCTTCTAAGCAGAGAGGAGAGCCCACCCCGACGTACGTTTCGCTCCGCTTTCTCAAAACATATTTACATAACTAAATAGGACAAAACTAAAGGCTATCTCCGGGAACTCATCGCCAGGCCCTGATGGCCTTCCTTATGAATTCTATCATAAATATGGTGATTTTATTCTCCCTCATCTACTTGAAGTGTTTTCTCAAGCATTAGATAGTGGAGATCTTCCAAAGTCCATGATGGAAGCGATAATAGTCTTGATCCCAAAAAAGGATAAAGATCTGATAGAGTTGAGCTCTTATAGACCAATTTCTCTGTTAAATACGGATGTCAAAATACTGTCCAAAGTTCTGGCAAAGAGGCTCTCTAGGGTTTTGCCCTCTCTTATTCATCCAGATCAAAATGGTTTTATGCCAAAAAGGGGCACCCATTCTAATTTACATAGATTCTTCACTAACATTCAGTCTCCTGGGGACGGTGCCCGCTCCGTCCTGTCGCTGGATGCCACCAAGGCGTTCGACAGAGTGGAGTGGGCATTTCTCTGGGAGGTGATGAACAAAATGGGCTTTGGCCCCAAATTTATTGCAATGATTCAGTTGCTATATAAGTCCCCGGCCGCCAGGATTAGGATTAACAATATGCAGACCGAGAGCTTTGAACTAGAGAGAGGCACCCGTCAAGGCTGTCCACTCTCTCCACTCCTCTTTAACATCTACATTGAACCTCTCGCAGTTAGTATAAGGCAGGACCTGAGGGTGGCTGGCTTTGGGGTCATGGGGAAGCAGGACCGCATATCTTTATATGTGGATGACATCCAATTATTCCTTCATCAAACAGATAGTACACTTCCCCGAGTTATGGAGTTGGTGAATTTATTTTGCCACTCCTCTGGTCTGGAGATTAACTGGGCTAAGACTACTCTTCTTCCAATAGATGAATTGCGAGGACTTCCTGTTGATCTGACTAACAGATTATCAACCTCTGAGACAATGAAGTACCTGGGGATAGTAACTTCTGCCAAGGTTCAAGACTATCTACAACTGAACTTGATCCCCTTATTGCAAAATCTGAGATCAAAAATTAAAATTTGGCAAAGAATTTTGTCAGCTAGAGCAGACAGAATCTCGATAATAAAAATGGTAATGCTGCCCAGGTCCTTTATGTTCTCCGCAATTCTCCTATATGGATCGAAGACAACTATTTTAGATTAATAGAGCGGTTGATTAACGATCTACTATGGGGGAGGAAACGGGTAAGATTAAAGGCAGTTTACTTTTCTATGCCCTATAAACAGGGAGGTCTTAATCTTCTCTACATTAAAGGTTATTTTTTGGCATCTCAACTTTGCCTTTTTGACGACTGGGGAAATAGCTATCTCTGCAGGAAATTGGTTAAAGATTCAGGCTTTCCGGACTTTTTACAGTACTGGAGTCTGATTATTTACTTAACTCGCAGAACCACTATAAACCTTTCTGCAGAATGGCTATGAAAGCCTGGGTAGTCATTAAGAGCTGGTTTAAGGTTAGGGCATCACTTATTTGTACCCCCCTGTGGCACAATTTGAAGCTTTTGAATCTCGACGATCTGAACTGTCAGCAATATTGGAGGAATAAAGGGATCAACTATCTGAGTCAAGTGGTTGAAAACGGACAAATTCTGACTCTTGTGGAGCTAAATAAAAGGGTTAATGTGGGTGAGGTGGCTTGGTTCGCATACTTCCAATTGCGATCTGCACTTTTTTATACTTCTGATACTCACTTATTATAGATACTCCGATATTCTTGCACAATTTGATTCAAAATAAGGATGTTATGAAATTTAAGATTTCGCACTGTTATAGACACTTGATGGAAAAAAAAAATTTGGACACTTTGTCTCCAGGACAAAAATCCTGGTCCGCTTCACTTTTAGGTTTGGGTCTCCCGAACTGGGAGAAAGTAGGTAATAGTTTAAGTCAAGTTTCACATAATTTTAACCACACTGTGGTCCAGTTTAACATAATGCACAAAATATATATAACACCCCTGTGGCTCCACAGGAGAGGACTTGCAGCATCCTCTGGATGCCCCCGTTGCGGGGCCCCAGGAGCAGATCATTTACATCTGTTCTGGGAATGCCCGATGGTGAGCAAGTACTGGAAGTTAGTTCAAAGAACCTTAACACAAAGACTCACTATCGATATTCCCCTATCTCCCAAATTATGGGTCCTGGGGGATTTATCGGAGATCAACTGTCAGGCCCTGAAGGGTCTTTTGTTGACAAAGCTGATCTTTTTAGCTAGGCTTCTTATATCTAGAACATGGCTCTCTTCCTCCGCCCCAGACTGCACCAACTGGCTTAACTTAGCTAATAAGGTTAGAGGTTATGAGAAGATCCTGTATAGACAGTGAGGATCCATTGAAAAGTGGCATAATATATGGAAGAGCTGGGATGATAGTTAAACGGTTTAATAAATTATTATTTTTTTTTTTTTCTCTGCAAGGCAGGGGGTTGGGAGGGGCTGGGGAGGGGATTTTCTTTATGTCTTTCTCTCCATTTTGTAATATGGTGCAAATTGATAAAATAAAGAAAAGATTTAAAAAAAAAAAAAAAAAAAAAAAATAGGACAAAACTAAAAGAATAAATAAATTAAAACAAAAAAGAAATATGTACAATATATACAGGACCTACCCTTAACCCTAAATCTAACTTCTACCACATCTCCCGTCCTCACATAACAAACCAAACTGGACTCCCACAGAAGTTCAAAGAAGATAACCCCGAGCTTCTTCAGTTCCATGGTCTTTCCCCAGTCGGACTGGGGCTGACCGGTTTGTAAATAATTTTTGTATGTTATATATATATATATATATATATATATATATATATATATATATATATATATAGAAACCGAAAAAATTGGTGAACCGCACCGCCTGTAAGTCACTTGGTGTGCCTGTGGTACAGAGAGGGACTTCAGCTCTCTGGACACATAGAAAAAAAGCAGAGTCCACGGCACCACCTATAGTAATCTGTGTCTTTATTTCACCAAAGGCAACGTTTCGGTTTTCCCAATGAAACCGTCCTCAAGCCAGTGATACAACAAATACCGTGTTACAAATATTTATAGGGGTGTGTTCATTACATGATTAAACAAAATCAATTAATTGTGCAAACCATACAAAAATCATTAAGTGAAAAATATAAAAAAGTAGTCATACAAATTCATAAAAAATTCATGAAATAGTGCATAATAAATGTATCAAACATAAAAAAGGCATATATATTATGCCAAGTGTAATATATCCATATTTAAAAGAGTAAATCTATACCTCTACCTAAAGTGCATAATCAATCACAGGTGCGAATAGTTAAAACATGATTAAAAACAATATATAGAATCTGACCGGGTCTTGTGGCGTACATGATGCATTGGCGTGGGGTGGATCATTGTGCGCATGCGTTAATTTGCATCGCGTGTTCACTTCAGGTCAACTAGTGACGCGATAGTACGTATTTCCTGTCAATGGAACGCAAAAGTATACGTACATCCTGTGTAAGGAACGCAAGCCTATTATGCGACCGGCGGCGCCATTTTGGGATATATCAATGTTTAGTTTCAATGCGCAGCCATGTTTGTGTAGTCTCGATCGCTAGGTCACATATAGAGAAAAGAAGTTTTTTAATTCCTTCTGTAAGTATGGTTATGGGAAGAGCGCAACAAATTATTGGTAAAAAAGTAGTGAAAAATTATATATATAAAAAAAATTCATAAAAATTTCAATGTAACAAAGTCAATGCCAGATCTCTCATCCAAAGAAGGCGGAGGAGGAATATCATAGATTGGAGATGGTTGTCACATCTCGAGTGTGTACAGAATATGCACACACTCAAGATGTTGTCACACATATCCACTGGCGTAAAATCAAAATAATTATGCTTTCCTTAATGTGAAACTACATAGTGGTAAAATACAATAATGTTGCGATCATCACATGACCAGAAAAAATATCAGCCTATTCCAAGGAAACAGCTCTGCATCATGTATTCCAAATTCCCGTGTATACAAAAGGTTCATGGTTTCATATAAAATCTTGTTCTATAAGAAAAAAAGAATAATAATATTATGTCAATAAATATGATAGTACTGTCACGGTTGTATCAAAATATACACACAGTAATGTTGGTGGAGAGAACAATGGATGGAAGTCAATATTAACATTTCAACATATCCAAGGTCTAAATTCTATGTTTAAGCCATTAGGCTGTAGTGAATTCAATTTCATAATCCATTGCATCTCTTTCTTTTTTAGGGACTGGACCCGGTCCCCTCCTCTCCGCGCCAATGGGACATGGTCCACCAGCATCCACTTCAAATCATTCTCACCATGACCAGACTCAAGAAAGTGTCTTGAGACAGGTAGATCTTTTCGCCGTTTTCTAATAGTGTAACGATGGTAATTTAGACGTGTCTTAAATTCTGTGGTGGTCTCACCAACATACAATAAGTTGCATGGGCACCACAGAACATAAATGACATGTGTTGATTGGCAAGTAAGGTAATGGTTAATGTTGAATCGTTGTTGGGTATTAGGGTGTACAAAAACAGACCCCTTGTGAATAAGCTTACAGTTTACGCAACGTAAAGGGTTGCTTTCCATGTATACGTTGCGTAAACTGTAAGCTTATTCACAAGGGGTCTGTTTTTGTACACCCGAATACCCAACAACGATTCAACATTAACCATTACCTTACTTGCCAATCAACACATGTCATTTATGTTCTGTGGTGCCCATGCAACTTATTGTATGTTGGTGAGACCACCACAGAATTTAAGACACGTCTAAATTACCATCGTTACACTATTAGAAAACAGCGAAAAGATCTACCTGTCTCAAGACACTTTCTTGAGTCTGGTCATGGTGAGAATGATTTGAAGTGGATGCTGGTGGACCATGTCCCATTGGCGCGGAGAGGAGGGACCGGGTCCAGTCCCTAAAAAGAAAGAGATGCAATGGATTATGAAATTGAATTCACTACAGCCTAATGGCTTAAACATAGAATTTAGACCTTGGATATGTTGAAATGTTAATATTGACTTCCATCCATTGTTCTCTCCACCAACATTACTGTGTGTATATTTTGATACAACCGTGACAGTACTATCATATTTATTGACATAATATTATTATTCTTTTTTCTTATAGAACAAGATTTATATGAAACCATGAACCTTTTGTATACACGGGAATTTGGAATACATGATGCAGAGCTGTTTCTTGGAATAGGCTGATATTTTTTCTGGTCATGTGATGATCGCAACATTATTGTATTTTACCACTATGTAGTTTCACATTAAGGAAAGCATAATTATTTTGATTTTACGCCAGTGGATATGTGTGACAACATCTTGAGTGTGTGCATATTCTGTACACACTCGAGATGTGACAACCATCTCCAATCTATGATATTCCTCCTCCGCCTTCTTTGGATGAGAGATCTGGCATTGACTTTGTTACATTGAAATTTTTATGAATTTTTTTTATATATATAATTTTTCACTACTTTTTTACCAATAATTTGTTGCGCTCTTCCCATAACCATACTTACAGAAGGAATTAAAAACTTCTTTTTCTATATGTGACCTAGCGATCGAGACTACACAAACATGGCTGCGCATTGAAACTAAACATTGATATATCCCAAAATGGCGCTGCCGGTCGCATAATAGGCTTGCGTTCCTTACACAGGATGTACGTATACTTTTGCGTTCCATTGACAGGAAATACGTACTATCGCGTCACTAGTTGACCTGAAGTGAACACGCGATGCAAATTAACGCATGCGCACAATGATCCACCCCACGCCAATGCATCATGTACGCCACAAGACCCGGTCAGATTCTATATATTGTTTTTAATCATGTTTTAACTATTCGCACCTGTGATTGATTATGCACTTTAGGTAGAGGTATAGATTTACTCTTTTAAATATGGATATATTACACTTGGCATAATATATATGCCTTTTTATGTTTGATACATTTATTATGCACTATTTCATCAATTTTTATGAATTTGTATGACTACTTTTTTATATTTTCACTTAATGATTTTTGTATGGTTTGCACAATTAATTGATTTTGTTTAATCATGTAATGAACACACCCCTATAAATATTTGTAACACGGCATTTGTTGTATCACTGGCTTGAGGACGGTTTCATTGGGAAAACCGAACGTTGCCTTTGGTGAAATAAAGACACAGATTACTATAGGTGGTGCCGTGGACTCTGCTTTTTCTATATATTGTGAGGCAGTGACAGGCCTCATGGCTGATAGGAGAGAGCGATGGCAGGTACGTGTCACCGAGGTTGCTGGCCTCGGTGGGGTGAGAGCGGATTTTGTTGTCTGCAGCAGCTAGTGCTGTCAGACTCTGTTAGTTAGTTTGGCTGCAAAGCCAATCCGGGCCGGCTCTTACTGGGAGTAGGCAAAGAGCTGGGTGGGTGCCTACTCCCCACGGTCCAGTCCGGACTTTATCCGGCCCTTTAAAAGGCAGCCTCCTTAGCAGCTGGGAGTGTGATTATCCTGGAGCTGCTAACAGGGCTGGGAGTTCTCTGTCCAGGAGGAAAGAGCTCAGCAAGGAGGTATTTTGTTCCTGGCTACCTGAAGCTGGATTCTCCTGCGGCTGGGCCGACAGCGTGGTGCGAACCTGCACCTACACCTCCCAGGTGACTGAACCTGTGTTGGACTGTTTTTGTTTGGCTACGTTATTTCCGTTGTGTGTGAACTGTCACCAAGAGACTGTTTTTCATTTTGTGTGCAAGTGTGAATAAAACACTGTTTGTTGCACAATCTGGACTCCTTGTTTTGCCTCTAAACTGCACCCGCATCGCTGTCTACCAGAGCGACTCCCCACATTTGGTGTCGGATGCGGGCAAGTCGTCCCTGCTGGAAAAGGCAAAGTGTTGCTAGGGGCAACGACCTGACTGAGAAGAGCAGGTGCTGTGAAAGTTGCCAAGGAATTGCTGTTTTGCTATGCAGTGATTTAAAGGGCCGGAAGCCTATTTGAAGTGGATGCTGGTGGACCATGTCCCATTGGCGCGGAGAGGAGGGGACCGGGTCCAGTCCCTAAAAAGAAAGAGATGCAATGGATTATGAAATTGAATTCACTACAGCCTAATGGCTTAAACATAGAATTTAGACCTTGGATATGTTGAAATGTTAATATTGACTTCCATCCATTGTTCTCTCCACCAACATTACTGTGTGTATATTTTGATACAACCGTGACAGTACTATCATATTTATTGACATAATATTATTATTCTTTTTTCTTATAGAACAAGATTTTATATGAAACCATGGAACCTTTTGTATACACGGGAATTTGGAATACATGATGCAGAGCTGTTTCTTGGAATAGGCTGATATTTTTTCTGGTCATGTGATGATCGCAACATTATTGTATTTTACCACTATGTAGTTTCACATTAAGGAAAGCATAATTATTTTGATTTTACGCCAGTGGATATGTGTGACAACATCTTGAGTGTGTGCATATTCTGTACACACTCGAGATGTGACAACCATCTCCAATCTATGATATTCCTCCTCCGCTTTCTTTGATGAGAGATCTGGCATTGACTTTGTTACATTGAAATTTTTATGAATTTTTTTATATATATAATTTTTCACTACTTTTTTACCAATAATTTGTTGCGCTCTTCCCATAACCATACTTACAGAAGGAATTAAAAACTTCTTTTCTATATGTGACCTAGCGATCGAGACTACACAAACATGGCTGCGCATTGAAACTAAACATTGATATATCCCAAAATGGCGCCGCCGGTCGCATAATAGGCTTATGTTCCTTACACAGGATGTACGTATACTTTTGCTGCTCCATTGACAGGAAATACGTACTATCAGCGTCACTAGTTGACCTGAAGTGAACACGCGATGCAAATTAACGCATGCGCACAATGATCCACCCCACGCCAATGCATCATGTACGCCACAAGACCCGGTCAGATTCTATATATTGTTTTTAATCATGTTTTAACTATTCGCACCTGTGATTGATTATGCACTTTAGGTAGAGGTATAGATTTACTCTTTTAAATATGGATATATTACACTTGGCATAATATATATGCCTTTTTTATGTTTGATACATTTATTATGCACTATTTCATCAATTTTTTATGAATTTGTATGACTACTTTTTTATATTTTTCACTTAATGATTTTTGTATGGTTTGCACAATTAATTGATTTTGTTTAATCATGTAATGAACACACCCCTATAAATATTTGTAACACGGTATTTGTTGTATCACTGGCTTGAGGACGGTTTCATTGGGAAAACCGAAACGTTGCCTTTGGTGAAATAAAGACACAGATTACTATAGGTGGTGCCGTGGACTCTGCTTTTTTTCTATATATTGTGAGGCAGTGACAGGCCTCATGGCTGATAGGAGAGAGCGATGGCAGGTACGTGTCACCGAGGTTGCTGGCCTCGGTGGGGTGAGAGCCGGATTTTGTTGTCTGCAGCAGCTAGTGCTGTCAGACTCTGTTAGTTAGTTTGGCTGCAAAGCCAATCCGGGCCGGCTCTTACTGGGAGTAGGCAAAGAGCTGGGTGGGTGCCTACTCCCCACGGTCCAGTCCGGACTTTATCCGGCCCTTTAAAAAGGCAGCCTCCTTAGCAGCTGGGAGTGTGATTATCCTGGAGCTGCTAACAGGGCTGGGAGTTCTCTGTCCAGGAGGAAAGAGCTCAGCAAGGAGGTATTTTGTTCCTGGCTACCTGAAGCTGGATTCTCCTGCGGCTGGGCCGACAGCGTGGTGCGAACCTGCACCTACACCTCCCAGGTGACTGAACCTGTGTTGGACTGTTTTTGTTTGGCTACGTTATTTCCGTTGTGTGTGAACTGTCACCAAGAGACTGTTTTTCATTTTGTGTGCAAGTGTGAATAAAACACTGTTTGTTGCACAATCTGGACTCCTTGTTTTGCCTCTAAACTGCACCCGCACCGCTGTCTACCAGAGCGACTCCCCACATTTGGTGGAGGATGCGGGCAAGTCGTCCCTGCTGGAAAAGGCAAAGTGTTGCTAGGGGCAACGACCTGACTGAGAAGAGCAGGTGCTGTGAAAGTTGCCAAGGAATTGCTGTTTTGCTATGCAGTGATTTAAAGGGCCGGAAGCCTGTTTGTCTAGTGAAGCAAGAGCTGCTCATGCGATTGTGGACTGGTTTTTTCCTGACACAATGGAGGCGGTTGTAAAAGCCCTTGTGGAGGCTAACTTGCAGCACCAGGAGACCAACCAGCTACTACTTCAGCACGTGTGGCGGAAGCTGCTTGTACCAATGGTGATACCAGTAGTGAGAAGTGGCCCGGTTTGGCGGAAAACCAAGGCCACTGAGGGTGTAATGGAGCAGCTGGTGCTGGAGACTGATCGGTTGGTGAGAAAGCCGAGTGCGGCACTTGGAGTGGCGGCTCTGAGTGCAGTGTTGGAGGAGAATATGCATGCCGTTGCCAAGGGCAACCGTCGGGAAGACAAAGAGCTGGAGAGTGGTGCGTTTCTCAGGAGTGCCTATTTTCCTGCGACTGTGCACAGAATCTTAAAGGGTGCGGCTGGAATGTCCGTCCGGGAAAAGACAGGAGACAAGTCCAAGGCGTCTCCCATGGCTACTACTGCATTGAGGAGACGGGTGATGACCGTGCCGAGTCAGTGACGACAATCGGTAAGACTGTTCCGGTTGATTATTTTGTGGCAGACCCAGTGACAGTGAGCCGGGCGGCAGTTGCTACCTGCCGGGCCGGTGAGTGATAAAGCGCTGCAGCGTAAAAATGTCTCAAAAAAGAGTGACTATAGGAAAAATGCTGTGTCTGAACAGGCGGGAAGGCCTGTTGCGGTTGCTCCATCGCAGGAACCTGCAGAGGAGAAGCTCAGGGTGTTGTCTAAAGTGCCTGTGACCAAGGCTAGATTTGGGATGGCGAAAATCAGAGATCCCATGCTAGCCTGGGTACGAGGTAGAATGATAACTGTCCGGGACAATTATGTGAATACTGTGGACTATCCGGTGGTCCTCACGGAGGGTGAGACCACGGTGGGAACAGGGACTGATGGAGTTGATGTTGCAAATGTGCTCATGCATGATGTAATGTGGGGCAAATGCAAATAGAAAGCAATGGTTTAAGTGAAATGACCGTTAGAAATAATGGTGCAGACACGGTGCCAAGGGAAGGTGCAAAGTTTGTTGAAATGTGTAATGATATGTGTGACGATGATATACCTGCTCCTTTAAAGGGTGTGATCAGGGAAGAAGCTCCCCCTGTTGGTAAAAATGTGGATGGTATAAAAATGCTAATTGATGTTGAGAGCTCACCACTGAGGGAAACCACTGTGAAAAATGTGCAAGTACATGGGGCAGGCCTAGAGGGTGTACCACACGTACTAGAAGTGGATATGCAGTCTCCACAGATCTCCATGGTTAATAAAATGTCCCAGGTGGGGATTAGCTCATCGGTGCCCCTAGAGGACAGGATTGAGAATGACACGAGCGGTATATATAACGCACGTTCTGTGACCGATAGCAACTCAGAGAGAGAAACTGCCATGTCGAGGTCTCGCCAAACTAAAGTGGTTACTAGTAGCGACCAGGTGACAGTTATATCTGACGAGACGAGAGTTCAGTCGGGTGACGCCAGCCTAGTGTCTGAAGCTCATATCCAGACAGTCTTAGATGACCTGACAGGACAGTACAGCTGCAAACAGGAGGCTGACCTCCCTCTCGCCACATGGTCCCTAGATACGATAGAGAAGGGACTAGCTGTCGTCACAGAGTCACCGAAGAAGGCTGCAGAAGGGTCAAAAGAGGAGACCCCGGAAAAGACGAGTGAACTGAAGGGTCTACCTCCTGGTGTCCTGGGGAGGGAAAAGACTCCAGAAAGACACAAAAGTCCATAGTAGACCTCAACAATGGGTTTGAAGAGTCCCTGGGTGAAAATCCCACAGAGTGTCTAAAGAAGAATGGTGGTACTCCTACACCTGCTGTTACCCCAGAACAGAGTGAAGAGCAGCTGGAACAGAAGGCCCAAGAGGGGGCGCTGCTAACAAGCTGGTGGGGAAAACTGAGAAGACGACCAAGGCCCTCTCCTTGGCTAGAGCCCTTGAAAAAGCGCCTAAGGAGCGAGATGAATTGGAGTGGCTGAACAAGCAACTCAGAGCAGAGATGGAAGATCTCAGGAGCTCAAAAGATGACGTCTATGAGTTGGAGAGGCCTAAGCTGTTCTCCTGCGCAGCAGGTGGAAGAAAATGAGATACCTGAAGAGGATGCTCCTCTAAAAGATGCCAAGAAGTCAGAGCCTGTTAGGAATGGGTCTGGAGATGGTGGCGCCGTGGTGCCGGCCGAGGCAGAGAAGGTGAAAGATGTATCTGCTGAACCAGATGATGGTGCTGAGGTGGATGCAGAAGCCCAGAGACTCGTGGCAGTGTGTGGCCAGGACCTGGTCGTGAAAGACATTCCCTCTGCTGTCAATGCCTTCCAGAAAGCCAGCAGTCTGCTGGGGAAGAAATACGGGGGGGCCGACGACCAGTATGAGGGTGCTGTCTACTCCGATGGGCTGACTCTCCTGAATCCTGCCCGAAAGGAGAACCATATCCTGGATAAACCTTGGCAGGGATTGCCAGAAGATGATGAGTCTGATACGGACGTCCCAAGTACCTCCGTCCTTAAAGAGAAAGAGGAGGAGGCGGAGCTAAGAATGCAAGTATGTGATGCTGTGTCCGAGAAGGATGAAAAGCCTATCAAAGTGACTGAAGACTCCAAAAGAGACTCAAAGGCTGAAGAAGCTGATGCTGATGAGTTGGAGTGGGAGAAGTCCTCAGATGTTCCCAAGACCAAAGATAAGGCTAAAGAAGAGTCGGCCGAAGTGAGGGAACAGTTCAGTCGAGAGATGCAGCAGTCCAAGAAAGGATGTGAGGAACATGTGCTGATGCGAAATGTGGAGAGAAAAGAAAACGAAAAGAGAGAGGCCACGGGTGCGAAAGCGCATCATCCTCATTCGTGAAAGAGAGTACCGGGTCATGAGATGGGCAAGAAAATCCCGTAGGTCTTATCTGCCCCGTACTAAACTCATGCGGGTGAGAAACCAAGCGCTATTAGCCTGGGTCTGGCGGAATAAGGGGAAGACTGTAGGCCAGGTCGATGCCCTCTCACGAGCGTCTTGGTTGGGTGCTAGTGTTCACTCCTACGGGGTTGAACAAAGGGGGGGGATATGTGAGGCAGTGACAGGCCTCATGGCTGATAGGAGAGAGCGATGGCAGGTACGTGTCACCGAGGTTGCTGGCCTCGGTGGGGTGAGAGCCGGATTTTGTTGTCTGCAGCAGCTAGTGCTGTCAGACTCTGTTAGTTAGTTTGGCTGCAAAGCCAATCCGGGCCGGCTCTTACTGGGAGTAGGCAAAGAGCTGGGTGGGTGCCTACTCCCCACGGTCCAGTCCGGACTTTATCCGGCCCTTTAAAAAGGCAGCCTCCTTAGCAGCTGAGTGTGATTATCCTGGAGCTGCTAACAGGGCTGGGAGTTCTCTGTCCAGGAGGAAAGAGCTCAGCAAGGAGGTATTTTGTTCCTGGCTACCTGAAGCTGGATTCTCCTGCGGCTGGGCCGACAGCGTGGTGCGAACCTGCACCTACACCTCCCAGGTGACTGAACCTGTGTTGGACTGTTTTTGTTTGGCTACGTTATTTCCGTTGTGTGTGAACTGTCACCAAGAGACTGTTTTTCATTTTGTGTGCAAGTGTGAATAAAACACTGTTTGTTGCACAATCTGGACTCCTTGTTTTGCCTCTAAACTGCACCCGCACCGCTGTCTACCAGAGCGACTCCCACAATATATATATATATATATATATATATATATATATATATATATATATATATATATATATATATTTTTATTATTATTTTTATTATACACATATATATACATTTATACATAACCCCCCCTCCCAACATGACTAACCCCAAAACATTAAGTCCCTATATTATAAACTTATACATATACATAACATATAATTCATAGACAATACATGACACAAAATCCAACTTTTCAGCTATGGTTCGGAGCCTGGAAACCAAACCATCCTGCTTCATCATAAAAGAAAACAAAAATCTAATAGTGTCATGCCAGCCCACCACCAGGGCTGAGAGTTACTCGGTTCAGTTCGGTTTACCCCGAAACAAAAGCCCCTCCACAGATGAGAGACTTTAGGGCCACCCAACCTTTCGTTCTCATGAGAGCGCACTTTAACCAGGTCACCCATGATGCTCCTATATACCGTCTCCACTGGGAGGACTTTAGAACCCGTCGACACTAGACACCTTGCCCACCAAATGTGATACCTGACCACTGCGCTAACTAGGAATAAAGTGCAACGGTCCCGTCCACCCAGATCTTTGAATGCACCATAGGCCCACTCTGCATAGGATAGGGCAGCCAGCCTAGGCCAGCCGATGGAAGTCCCCACCTTTTTGTAGACCTGTATATTAAAAGTCTGTGCAAAATTGTAGAGCAGCACCCACCAGATCCCTTTGGTCTCATGGAATGCAGCAGCCCACCTGGAGTCCTAGATCCATAGAACATTCAATATATCCAATCCAAAAAACTAAAGCGTAGGCAGCATGTCCAGTGATAATCCCTTTATTGGGAAAAGCTTACATGTGCAAACGTGAAAAAAATGCTATGTTTCGGCTATATCCAAGCCTTTGTCAAGCATAGTGTGACTCTCACATGTTCAGGTTTAAATAGTGTATGACACGCCCCCACATAGTGGGGGTGGCCAATCAAGACACAAATTCACTTTAACACAATGTGGTTCAATATGAATCGCGAATAATTAATGTGATCTCAAATAGACAGTGCATAAGTGTACATAAATCTCACCCAATCATGCCGATGAGTCAAGCCACTGTGATCCCGTCCTAATGCGCGTCCCTCGGTAACCAATGCGCATGATCGCAGAGAAGGAGTATTTATCGCTATCTACAAATGCGCGTCACATGACCGCTGACTCACTCGTCAATGAGATCATGTGACCCATTAATGCGATTCATTCATCTGCGTACTGCGCCTGCTCAGCCTCTAGAGACTCATCCACTTCTCTCGTTCGTCCTCTCCATTCATAAAAGAGAAGAATCGCAATCTCAAAAAAGATCGGGACTCGTCCGCACTATTCGGGGAAAAAAAATCCGGGGAAAAAAAAAAATTCGCAAAAAAATCCTTTGGTTTTAACGTAATTTTATTCTTTCAAGAGTTATTTACAAGTTTCTGACCACTTATAAAATGTGTTCAATGTGCTTCCCATTGTGTTGGATTGCAACCCTCTTCTCCCACTCTTCACACACTGATAGCAACACCGCAGGAGAAATACTAGCACAGGCTTCCAGTATCCGTAGTTTTAGGTGCTGCACATCTCGTATCTTCACAGCATAGACAATTGCCTTCAGATGACCCCAAAGATAAAAGTCTAAGGGGGTCAGATGGGGAGACCTTGGGGGCCATTCAACTGGTCCACGACGACCAATCCACTTTCCAGGAAACTGTTCATCTAGGAATGCTCGGACCTGACACCCATAATGTGGTGGTGCACCATCTTGCTGGAAAAACTCAGAGAACATGCCAGCTTCAGTGCATAAAGAGGGAAACACATCATCATGTAGCAATTTCGCATATCCAGTGACCTTGAGGTTTCCATTGATAAAGAATGGTCCTACTATCTTTGTACCCCATATACCACACCATACCATCAATTTTTTTTGTTCCAACAGTCTTGGAGGGATCTATTCAATGTGGGTTAGTGTCAGACCAATAGCGGTGGTTTTGTTTGTTAACTTCACCATTCACATAAAAGTTTGCCTCCTCACTGAACAAAATCTTCTGCGTAAAGTGAGGGCCCTGTTACAATTTTTGTTTTGCCCATTCTGTAAATTCAGTGTGCCGAGCTGGGTCATCCTCGTTGAGATGCTGCAGTAGCTGGAGTTTGTAAGGGTGCCATTTGTGAGTAGCTAATATCCGCCGAAGGGATGTTCGACTAATGCCACTCTCCAGTGACATGCGGCGAGTGCTACGCTGTGGGCTCTTGCTGAATGAAGCTAGGACAGCCACTGATGTTTCTTCATTAGTGACAGATTTCATGCGTCCACATTTTGGCAAATCCAACACTGAACCAGTTTCACGAAACTTAGCAAGCAGTTTGCTAACTGTAGCATGAGACACCAAAAAATACATCCGGAATATAGAAAATTACCTTTATTAATATATTCATATATTTAAAAACATGATAAAGACATAGAAATAGCAGTAAACAAGAACTGGTGGTATAAAGAGCACCAGAGGAGTATCAGGAGAATAATAATGTGCAAATGACAGCGTATAGCGTATGGTAATCAGCCTATATAAGGAAACACATGATACAATGTAAAGTGCCTAGTGCAAACATAAGTAAAATGAGAATAACCTCAAAAAAGGTCAGACTACCTGATGTAAACATGTGATGATCTCCTGCGTCCCCAACCCGACGTACGTTTCACCAAAAGCGGCTTCTTCAAGGGTATAGAGTACAGTAATCAACACTACTCCTGACCTGCAGCCCTGACAGGTCAGAAGATCCAGACTTACAACGGACATATTTTTAAAATGTTTATTTCTGAACTTTTCCATAAAAGGGCCACCAATCCTTTTTATAGCATCTTTCCTTTCTTCCAATACTGACACCTCTTCCTCCAACTTATCTAGCTTAGCAGTGAGGGTTCCTCTCCTTCGATTAGGTATTAAGTCCTTCTGCATCTTGATATTTTTATATTCCAATTTTGCTTTCCTTAAGTCCATTTTGACCGTATCATACAATCCAAGAAGTACATTACACGGGAAGCCAGGTCTGATGCAGTATCTGTGGGAACCTGGATTCCCCAATTAGGCATCACTTTAATCCCCTTGCTTGTAGTTTGAGATACATTAGGGCAAGATGTGCTTGACACTCCAGAACGAGACACGTCAGGGCGAGATACACTCCAACTTAGGGATGAGCGAACCCGAACTGTATACATTTACGTTAAAGTACAGGTTCGGGTTCGTTGTTCGGCGATTTCTATGGCGCATTTTGAAAGCCTGCAAAGCAGCCAATCAACAAGCGTCATACTACTTGCCCCAAGAGGCCATCACAGCCATGCTTACTGTTGGCATGTCTGTGATTGGCCAAGTGCAGCATGTGACCCAGCCTCTATTTAAGCTGGAGTCATGTCACGTCGCACGTCACTCTGCTCTGATTAGTGTAGGGATAGGATGCAGCTGCTGTTAGGGCGAGATTAGGTAGGGATTAACTAAGCAAAAACACTTAATGAAGCGATCGATCTAGAGCTGTGAATCATCCAACTTCTGCTAGTTAATTGCTCACTGTTTTCAGGCTGCCCAGAGCGTTTTTCTGTCACTTTTTTCTGGGGTGATCGGTGGTCATTTTGTGTCTTGTGGTGCGCTAGCACAAGCTGCCACCAAGTCCATTAATCCATAAATAGTAGGTGAAATTCACTTAAAAAAATAGCAATCACCTAAATCTGGTGTTCCAGCTGAGGCTAGCCAAGTGTAATACTGTCTGGCAAAGAATATATATTTTTTTCTGGGGTGAAATTTCCAAAATAGCAATACCCTAAATCAGTGGTTTCTGCTGTGGCAGGACAAGTTTTATAGTGTCCGTCAAAGGATAGCTTTTGTTCTGAGGTGAAATTCAATTACCAAAATAGCATTATCGTAAATCTGGTGTTCCAGCTGTGACTGGACAAGTTTCATAGTGTCAGTCAAAGGATATATTATTTTCTGGGGTGAAATTCAGTTGCAAAAATAGAAATACACAAACCAACTGAAAGGTGGCATGAAGCAGGATGTGCTCAACCCAAAAATGCAGTTGTGCATATATATACAGGGGAGCAGATCCTGCACTTGTGGCCCGTTGCTAATGGCGATCCCCAGCAAAAATGCATACGGTGGAGGATGCCCACAGCGGACCACAAGTACCGCAATAGACATCCTACACAAAATGGCAATAGTGTGGATGTGATAAATAATATGACAATATAGCAATAACAAATGACAAAACAGGTGCACACTGCGGTCTTACTAAGCTCTCAAACTGATGTTAAAATTGAGAGGTTAGTCAACATGTCCTACAGTGGAGGACATGACTTAAGCCCGAGCACCACGCCAAGGTCTCTCAAGTAGCTCGGGTATAGACATAGAAATACCATAAATCTGGTGTTCCAGCTGTGACTGGACAAGTTTCATAGTGTCTGTCAAAGGAAATATTATTTTCTGGGGTGAAATTCAGTTGCAAAAATAGAAATACCTTAAACTGGTGTTTTAGCTGTGACTGGACAAGTAGTTTAATAGTATCCGTCAAAGGATATATTTTGTTCTGGGTTGAAATTCAATTACCAAAATAGCAATACCGTAAATCTGGGGTTCCAGCTGTGACTGGACAAGTTGTTTTTTTTTTTTTTTTTTTATCTTACACAATAAAAGCATTTTTGAAAAAAAAAATCATGTTTTTGTGTCTTTGTTTTGTTTTTTGTTAAGAATGCAACATATAAGAAAGCGCCAAAGCACTAGACATAGTCACAGAGAACAAGGCTGGGTATCAAATTAACATAGTTAAAACAACTAGGACATTATCTCAGACATATCTCAAGAACAGTAGGTGCATACGTACACTATGCAATTGCTCAATTAATCCTTTAGGTATCTAAAACGTTACCATGCTAGCCATTTAGTTTTGAATTCAGTGTGGGAGTATGTCTCCCAGGCTGCTATTTCCTCGAACCTATAGAGAGAATCAATCTTGTTTAACCAGTGTTCAAGGGACGGGGTGTCTGAGGGTGCCTTGGTAGTAGGAGGCGGACGGCACATAATAGCTGTCTAAATAAGTAGGAGTGTTTAATGGGTGGGTCTGTCAGATCTGTCAGATTAAGTATAGCCAAGAGAGGGGTGGGGGCAATTTTCGTGTCACAGATTGTGTTACATTTATCAAAGATGGAGTCCCACCACTTGGCTACAATTGGGCAGGACCACCAAATGTGATAGTATGAACCTCTATCGGTTTTGGGGGGAGAATCTGCAGGTGATATCAGGGGTCTTATACCATATAGAAAGCAATTTATACCCATTCTCCTGGATCCTGACACAGCGTAACGATGTGTTGGCTGTTAAAAACAGTTTAGATTGCTGGGTATCCGAGAGAAGGATCCCTAGGTCCTTTTATAAAAGCCGGTTTGGGCATTAGGACTGGACTACTCAGTTGTCTATACAGTTTAGAGATAAGCTTCACGGGTGGAGTGGGGCTACAATAAGACTTTTAAACCAAGCGAGTGGTCTCAGTAAGGAGGAAAATGGAATATGCTTGGAGATGTATGACCTTAGGAAACGAGAGCCTTGGCGATACTTTGTCAAATCTGGATAGGAAGCTATGATAGACGCTTCAGAGAGTGTTCCAATGTCATCAAACAGTTGGAGAATGGGGGTGTCCAGTGTCCTGAGGGAGGTAGGGAGGCTATCCATCAGTTCTTTAGGTGCAAGCGCTATGATGTCTCTCACCTGAAGTATTGGTGAAGGCAATGGAAAGCCCCATGGTGAGTTTTGGAACCAGTCCCAGGCTGCTAGTGTAGCTTTAACAGTGGGGGAGGGGGGTGGCTGGAGTCTTTCGCGTTTTCGTGGGCTCGCTAACAGGCTTCTAAAGGTATGTAAGAATTGGGCAGATTCAATGTTGACCAAGGTTTTGTGGGAGGTATTCCTAAACCAGTTTATGGACCTGGCAAGGAGGATAGCCTTATTATAAAGGTTTGCATTTGGGAGGCCAATACCACCAAATAATCTGGGTCTATTCAGGGTGGACAGTGCAATGCGAGGATGCTTGTTGTGCTAAATAAATGATCTAATGAGCTTGTTTAGAGCGGTATAGAAAGCGTTGGGGATAGGTATGGGGAGGACTTGCTGAAGATAATTTAGTCTAGGAATCACCAGAGAGGTCACCATGTCTCAGCACCATGAGAGGGTTGGTGTGTCTAGAGAGGACAATTGGTCACGTATAGAGTGTAATAAGGGGGTGTAGTTCATTTGTAAGAGTTTACTGGGATCTGAGCAGAGTTTGATTCCCAGATAAGTAATAGAGGGCGCTTTCCAGTTGAAAGGGGATTGTTGGGCCAGGGTCAGTTTTACCTTGGGAGGGAGACAATGTCAAGGACAAAGGATTTATTCATGTTAATTTTAAAATTGTAGATCGTGCCGTATTGTTCAAATAGGTCCGTGAGTATAGGTAAGGACCTGTCCGGGTTAGTGGTCAGAACTAAAAGGTTGTCGGCGAAAGCCGCTATTTTATGCTTATGGCCACCCAGAACAGGTCCTCTAATATGGGCATTTTGCCTGATCAATTGGAGCAAAGGTTCCATAGCCAAGACAAAGATCAGGCGGGAGAGGGGGGACCCTTGTCTTGTCCCATTCTTAAGAAAGGGAGGCGAGCATGTGTCATTCACCAGTACCGACGCCAAGGCATTATGATACATGGAGAAAAGTGATTTGATAAAGGCCTCAGGGAGGCCAAAGCAGTGGAGTGCACTTTTCATATACTCCCAATTCACTCGGTCGAATGCTTTTTCGGTGTCGGTGCCGAGGAGGGCTAGGGGTAACCGGTGGCTGGTGACATATGAAATAGCATCAATAATTCTAGTGGAATTATCTTTACATTCCCTTCCCACTATAAAACCCGTCTGGTCTTTAAAAATTAGCTGAGGCAATAGAGGGGAAAGGCGGTTGGCCAGCATTTTTGCAAGAAGTTTGAGATCTATATTTAGTAATGAGATGGGGCGATAGTTGGCACAGGAGGAGGGATCTTTGCCCTCTTTCGGAATAATAGTAATGTTAGCTTTGGTCATGTCTGGGGATAAAGGGAGGCCTTGAAATGTCTCATTGCAGACACTCAGAAGGTGAGTACATAAAGAGTGTTTAAAGGTGGTATAATACAGTGCTGACAGGCCACCTGATCCCAGGGCCTTCCCTTTTGGCAATTGTTTAATAGCCAATAGTAGTTCATCGGGTGAGAAAGGGGCTTGTAGGGCATTAAGTTGTTGGGCATATAGTTTGTGGAGTCTGGCACGTTGGAAAAAGGAAGTAATAAGGTCAGATTTGGAGGAAGGAGTGTGTGAAGGGTCGGGTTGGGCTATGTTATAAAGGGATTGATAGTAGGCTTGAAAATGGTGGGCTATGTCTGTGGTAGAGGTAACCTGACCTCCATCACGCTTGACTATCTTGGATATAAAGCTTTAAGCCTTCCTGCGTTTCACTATGTTCATCATAAATTTTTAACTTTGTCACCATGTGCAAAGTATTTATATCTAGAATGTAGATGGAATTTGGCTGATTGTAAGTTCAAGAGATTCTTTAGTTCAGCTTGGAGGGAGTCAAGCCTGACAAAGTGGGCATTCTGGAGAGATTGTTTGTGTAGCGTTTCAATCTTGTGGATCTCCGAAAGAAGGGAGTTGATGAGGGCGTTTCGCTTTTTTTTTAACATTGGGAGCCTAAGCTAATAAAATAGCCTCTAACCACCGCTTTATGAGAATCCCATAGAACGTGTGGTGAGGTATTTGTGTGATTGTTCAGAAGGAAAAATTCCTCAATATGTTTTTTAATATAGGTTATATCATCCGTAGATGAAACCAGCTGTTCGTTCAGTCGCCAGCGATAAGATATGGGGGGGATTTGAGGAGCCTGGACAGTAGTCAAAACCGGGGAGTGATCGGAAAGAAGGATAGAGTCTATATATGAGTTGGAGCAAAGATTAATATGTTGTTGGGAGATCAGAATATAGTCCAGTCTATGGTAGGAGCGGTGGAGATTAGAGTAAAATGTATAGTCTCTGGACAGAGGTCTTAGAGTCATCCAAGTGTCAATCAGGCCTAAGGATAGGAGTCTTTTCTTGAGGGAGCTCAGCGTTTTGAATGAGAGCGAGGATTTGTGGGAGGTAGTGTCAAGTCGTGGTTCAAAGGTAAGATTGAAGTCTCCTCCCATAATGGTAATGGCCTCCATTAAGGCCTCAGCAATAGTGAGCAGTCCAACAAACCATTCAAACTGATCGGTATTGGGTGCATATACATTTATAAAAATGTAGATTTGGTTAGCAATGGTACCTTTCAGCAGCAAGTAGCGACCCTCTGGGTCCTGGATTTGTGCAAGCAGTTGAAAGGAAGTTCCTTTCCTGAAGCCTATGCTCACCCCTCTTGAGGCCGAAGAACCGGATCCACAGTGATACCAATCTGGGAAGCTAGAATAAGATAGATTTGGATAATGATTGAAACGGAAATTAGTTTATTGTAATAGAATGACAGAGCAATTTTTCTTTTTGAGGTGAGCAAAGATCTGGCATCTTTTCAAGGGGGCCTTAAAGGCCTTCACGTTATACGAGGCTATCTGTAATTCCGCCATTTTTTGGTTAGAAAGAGTGTGGTCCGGATCTCCGGTCCCGGGGAGGCCATCCACAAGAACTATGTCATATGAGAGGCAAAAACATGGCATAGCATGGTGAGTAGTGTAGAGACATTGTCCATAACAGGTAACATCAAAAACTCAACACCAGAACAATAGCGCCACATGGTGATCCGATTATTTATCAGTACCAGGTGGGGCAGGACTTCGCACTAAAGAAGTGCAATATAGATCACAATGTTGATCAGAAGATAGATCAAAGTGGTATAAGAGAGAGATATAAGGAGTGAGAAAAGGAAAGTGAGAAATAGGGGGGAGAAAGATCATGGTCCAGCATCACCCTAAGACCGTCATTGGGACCCAGAAGGGAGGTAGGAAAAGCATGTAGAGAAGGAGAGAAGAAAGAAGAGATAAAGAGGAGAGATCAGAGGGTTTAATGGTATGAGAAAGGGACCGCAGAAGAAAAACAGAAGAGGTATATAAAGAATTTGAAGATGGAGCCAGGAGGGAGAGACAGGGGTAGATATTTCGAAGGCATTACAGAAGGTACGGTAACACAGGTATGCACTTTACATTGAACCTGCAGTATTTAGCAGGGTACCTGTTAGAACGGTATTCAGCTAACAAGCTAATAGGCAGGTAGAAAGACACCGGAAAGAAAGAGCAGCATACATAGTATAAAACAGCAACAAAAGGGATTAAAGTCCAATACTAAACATGCCGGTAATATTTTTTCATAGACGGGTGTCTGAAGCTGTAGAGACAAATTAGCCGTCCTTGGTAAGGTACTATGGTAGTCAGTATAAGAACAATGCTTATAGGACATTATAGGTATAGACATATATCTGGGCACATCCCCGTAGGGCAGGTATAGCAATGGCAAAAATAGAAAAGAACATATAGAAAAAAAAAAGAAAAGAAAAGAAAGCATAAGCGATGTTGAAAGGGACTGGGGTCCCATACCTGGCTTAGTGCAAATTGGTCTGCAGAGATGTAAGTTAGGAATCCAAAACATGGCCCATGGCACTGGAGGGGCTCGTTAAAAGTCTCTGAAATAGCGATGCAGGTAGGACACTACAGGAGTGTCCAACTTGCGAGGAACATCCGGTACATTCAGTTTTCCATTGATAGCCTTCTTGGATGCGAACCTGGTGTATTTCTTCTGCTCTTCTGTGTTTTTGGGGTGCGCAGTTTCTCCCAAGGCTCGATAGGCGGAAGGTCCGGAAGGTCGGGCAAGGACTGGACCGAGCCCCAATTCTGAATGTCCAATGGATCAATCTGCAGGTGATCGTAAACAGACGGTAGGTCTGTGTACGTGGTGATAGAGATTCTTTTTCCTTCGTGAAGGAAGGAGAGTCCGAATGGATAGGACCATCTATATGGTGTGTTATGCGAGCGGAGCCAGTCAGTAAGGGGCTTCAACGCTCTCCTCTTTAATAACGTGGATTGGGCTAAGTCTTGAAAAATGAGGACTTCGTGTCCGTCCCACTTCACCGTTCTGGTTTCTCTAGCCCTGGACAGGACCGCTTCTTTTACTTAAAAGCTATGTGCACGTTCAAGGATTACCTCGTGAGCAGTGTCCGGGCCTAGTAGAGGGAAGCAGAGTTGGACAATGGTATTAGATATGTCACCCGGCGGGATGGTTTCTGGCAGGCCTCTAAAGCGTAAGTTATTGCGCTGTCCCCTTTTCTCTTGGTCTTCCAGGGCGCAGTATAGGGAATTTATGTTGGCTTGTATAGAGGCTAGGTGTCGTTCAACTGCCAATTGATGCTGTAGGACGGGGATCTGGGCCTCCTCCAGGGCTTTAACTCTCATGACTACGTGCCGGATGTCTTGCTTTATGTCCGCAATGTCTGAGCTAATAGGTTCCAGGGAGGCAGCTGGGGAAGAGGCTAACATCTCTTTTAGAAAGGAGCGGGAGATGGGGAGAGTGTCTGCGTCAGTCTCATCTCCCTTCGGTTGTTCATCCGATTCTGCAGGCTTGCGTCCAGGCAGACTGGGAGAAGCTGGCGCCATCTTGCCATCACGCGCCACATAGGAAGCGGTCACTTTAATGAATTTCTCCATCTCTCCGCTGGTAATCACCGATTTTTGCTGTCCCTGGTGTTTTCCAGGTTTCGAGCCTCCTATATTCAGCATCATAGGTCGGCCAAGCTGTAATACCACGCTGTTTGGGTGATGTTTCAGACGGAGCTAAGCTCTCATACCGCCATCCACTCTCGGCGCTAGCTCCGCCCCTGACTGGACAAGTTTCATAGTGTCCGTCAAAGGATATATTATTTTCTGGGGTGAAATTCAGTTGCAAAAATAGCAATACCGTAAATCTGGAGTTCCAACTGTAACTGGACAAGTTTCATAGTGTCCGTCAAAGGATATATTATTTTCTGGGGTGAAACTCAGTTGCAAAAATAGAAATACCGTAAATCTGGTGTTCCAGCTGTGACTGGACAAGTTTCATAGTGTCCGTCGAAGGATATACTATTTTCTGGGGTGAAATTCAGTTGCAAAAATAGAAATACCGTAAATCTGGTGTTCCAGCTGTGACTGGACAAGTTTCATAGTGTCCGTCAAAGGATATATTATTTTCTGGGGTGAAATTCAGATGCAAAAATAGAAATACAGTAAATCTGGTGTTCTAGCTGTGGCTGGACAAGTAGTTTAATAGTATCCGTCACAGGATATATTTTGTTCTGGGTTGAAATTCAATTACCAAAATAGCAATACCGTAAATCTGGTGTTCCAGCTGTCACTGGACAAGTTTCATAGTGTCCGTCAAAGGATAGATTATTTTCTGGGGTGAAATTCAATTGCAAAAATAGAAATACCGTAAATCTGGTGTTCCAACTGTGACTGGACAAGTTTCATAGTTTCCGTCAAAGGAGATATTATTTTCTGGGGTGAAATTCAGTTGCAAAAATAGAAATACAGTAAATCTTGTGTTCTAGCTGTGGCTGGACAAGATGTTTAATAGTGTCTGTCAAAGGATATATTTTGTTCTGTGGTGAAATTCAATTGCCAAAATAGCAATACCTGAAATCTGGTGTTCCACCTGTTGCAGGCCAAGTGTAAATCTGTCCGTAAAAGGGTATATTACACTCAGCGTGCATCTCCAAGTGTATTTCTTTCCATAAAGGGTATATTACACAAAATGTTAAAATACAAGTGCTGAAAGCATAATCCTATATATTTTTTCACACGCTACTGTGCATCTCAAAGTGTAAATATGTCCGTAAAAGGATACCTTTCATCCAGGGCCTAAATACTAGCCCTACAATTGATATTCCCCTAAATCTGTGGTTATTGCTGTGCCTGGATTAGTGTAATACGGTACATAAATAGATAGCCAGATAGTGTTAGGTGCCTGTAAAAAAAGACCTGAATTTGAATTCAATACATTGGGCCAAATAATTTTTTTCTTATTGTGGTGAACGGTAACAATGAGGAAAACATCTAGTAAGGGACGCGGACATGGTCGTGGTGTTGTTAGTGGACCCTCTGGTGCTGGGAGAGGACGTGGCCGCTGTGCCACAGCCACATGTCCTAGTGAACCAACTACCTCAGATTCCAGTACCCGCCAGAATTTACAGCGATATTTGGTGGGGCCCAATGCCGTTCTAAGGATGGTAAGGCCTGAGCAAGTACCAGCGCTAGTCAATTGGGTGGCCGACAGTGGATCAAGCATGTTCACAACATTATCTCCCACCCAGTCTACTGCAGAAAGCGCACAGGTGGCGCCTGAAAACCAAGCCCATCAGTCTGTCACATCACCCCATGCATATCAGGGAAACTGTCTGAGCCTCAAGTTATGCAGCAGTTTCTTATGCTGTTTGAATACTCTGCTGGCAGGGTTTCCCAAGGGAATCCACCTAGCCCTTCCCCAGTGGTGGAAGACATAGAATGGACTGACGCACAACTGCCTTTTTGATCGCTTGGTATTACACTTTTAGTGATGTAAGGTGACAAAAATTGCTTTTTTTACACCATTTATTATTATTTTTTTTTTTATGGTGTTCACCTGAGGGGTCAGGTCATGTGATATTTTTATAGAACAGTTTTTTACGGACGCGGCCACCAGTAACCGAGCAACCCAAAGGCAGCTTCAAGGAGTTCCCTGGCATGGCACCTCTTCAAACAATGTGCTGACGACAAGACCTGAGTGGTTTGCACGCTGTGCCATCAGAGCCTGAAGCGAGGCATTAACGTTCTGAACCTTAGTACAACCTGCATGACCAGGCATCTACATGCAAAGCATGAACTGCAGTGAACTAAACACCTTAAAAACAAGGAACTCACTCAGGCTCCCCCTGCTCCCTCTTCTGCTGCTGCCTCGGCCTCTTCCTCCACCTTGGGAGGAATGTTGGCACCTGCCGCCCACCAAACAGAGGATGTGCCACCAACACCACCACCTCAGTCACCAAGCATCTCCACCATGTCACACGAAAGTGTTCAGCTCTCCATCTCACAAACGTTGGAGAGAAAACGTAAATTCCCACCTACCCACCCTCGAGCCCTGGGCCTGAATACCAGCATTTCTAAACTACTGGCCTTTGAAATGCTGTCATTCAGGCTGGTGGACACAGAAAGCTTCCAACAGCTGATGGCGATGGCTGTCCCAGAGTATGTTGTTCCCAGCCACCACTACTTCTCCAAGAGAGCCGTGCCTTCCCTGCATAACCAAGTATCCGATAAAATCAAGTGTGCAATGCGTAATGCCATCTGTGGAAAGGTCCACCTAACCACAGATACATGAACCAGTAAGCATGACCAGGGACGCTATATGTCCCTAACTGCACACTGGGTAAATGTAGTGGCGGCTGGACCCCAAGAGGAGAGTTCTTTGGCGCACGTCCTTCAGCCGCCAAGGATCGCAGGGCATCATTCTTTGCCTCCTGTAGCCTCCTCCTTCTACTCGGCTTCCTCCTCCTCTTCTTATACCTGCTCATCCAGTCAGCCACACACCTTCACCACCAACTTCAGCACAGCCAGGGGTAAACGTCAGCAGGCCGTTCTGAAACTCATATGTTTGGGGGACAGGCCCCACACCGGGCAGGAGTTGTGGCGGGGTATTGAACAACAGACCGACGAGTGGTTGCTGCCTGTGGGCCTCAAGCCCGGCCTGGTGGTGTGCGATAATGGGCAAAATCTCGTCGCAGCTCTGGGCGCATGTGCTAAATTTGGTGGTGCAGAAGTTCATTCACAATTACCCCAACATGTCAGAGCTGTTGCATAAAAGAGGGCCGTCTGTGCGCACTTCCAGCGTTCACATCCTGCCGCTGCTCGCCTGTCTGCACTACAGCGTAACTTCGGCCTTCCCGCTCACTGCCTCATATGCAGCGTGCCCACCAGGTGGAACTCCACCTTGCACATTCTGGAGAGACTGTGCGAGCAGCAGCAGGCCATAGTGGAGTCTCAGCTGCAGCATGCACGGGTCAGTCACACTGCGGAACAGCACCACTTCACCACCAATGACTGGGCCTCCATGTGAGACCTGTGTGCCCTGTTGCACCGTTTCGAGTACTCCACCAACATGGCCAGTAACGATGACACCGTTATCAGCGTTACAATACCACTTCCATCTCTCCTTGAGAAAACACTTAGGGTGATAATGGAAGAGGAGGTGGCCCAAAAGGAGGAGGAGGAGGAAGAGGGGTCATTTTTAGCACTTTCAGGCCAGTCTCTTAGAAGTGGCTCAGAGGGAGGTTTTTTGCAAAAGCAGAGGCCAGTTATAAATGTGGCCAGCCAGGGCCCACTACTGGAGGACGAGGAGATAGAGGATGAAGCATGTTCACAGCGGGATGGCATCCAACGCAGCTTGGGCCCATCACTGGTGAGTGGCTGGGGGGAAACGGAGGACGATGACGATACGCCTCCCACAGAGGACAGCTTGTCCTTACCTCTGGGCAGCCTGGCACACATGAGCGACTACATGCTGCAGTGCCTGCACAACGACAGCAGAGTTGCCCACATTTTAACGTATGCGGTATACTGGGTTGCCACCCTGCTGGATCCCCGGTACAAAGACAATGTGCCCACCTTACTTCCTGCACTGAGGTGTGATAGGAAGATGCACGAGTACAAGAGCACGTTGGTAGACGCGCTACTGAGAGCATTCCCAAATGTCACAGGGAAACAAGTGGAAGCCCAAGGCGAAGGCAGAGGAGGAGCGAGAGGTCGCCAACGCAGCTGTGTCATGGCCAGCTCCTCTGAGGGCAGGGTTAGCATGGCAGAGATGTGGAAAGGTTTTGTCACCACGCCACAGCTAACTGCACCACCACCTGATACGGAATGTGTTAGCAGGAGGCAGCATTTCAATAACATGGTGGAACAGTACGTGTACTGACTGATGGTTCGGTCCCATTCAACTTCTGGGTCTCCAAATTGTCCACGTGGCCAGAGCTAGCCTTTTATGCCTTGGAGGCGCTGGCCTGCCTGGCGGCCAGCGTTTTGTCTAAACGTATATTCAGCACGGCAGGTGGCGTCATTACAGACAAACGCAGCTGCCTGTCCACAGCCAACGTGGACAAGCTGACGTTCACAAAAATGAACCAGGCATGGATCCCACAGGACCTGTCCATCCCTTGTGCAGAATAGACATTTATAACTACCTCCCCTTAACCATATATTCTTGTACTCCAGGGCACTTCTTTATTGAATCTTTTTTTTTTTTTACCATTATTTTGCGGGGCAACCCAAAGTTGAATGAACCTCTCCTCCGTCTGGGTGCCAGGGGCCTAAATATCTGAAAGTGGCCTTCTCCATTGGTGGGTGACATAAAGGCTGATTCTCTGCTTTGGGACCTCTCTCCTCTGTCTGGGTGCTGGGGCCTAAATAATTAAAAGTGGCCTTCTCCGTTGGTGGGTGACATGATGCCCCTTTTGCTGCTATGGGACCTCTCTCCTCAGTCTGGGTGTCAGCGGCCTAACTTTCACGTACTTGCTTGCTGTCTTTGTGGCAGACATTTAACAATTTTTACTGTCATGACTGCCCCAATGTCTGGGTGTCAGGTGCCTAAATTTCACGTACTTGCTTGCTGTCTTGGTGGCAGACATTCAACACTTTTTACTGTCTAATGACTGCCCCATTGTCTGGGTGTCAGTAGCCTATATTTCGTTTAATTGCTTGATGTATGAGTGAGAGACATTAAACTCTTTTTACTGTCAAATTGCCTCTCCTCTGTCTGGGTGTCAGGGGCCTACATAACTGATAATGTCTTGTTCCATTGCAGGCCTAAGGCCTGTGTTGCTGTTACGGGACCGCTCTCCTCTTTGCGGGTGCGATGGCCCTGAGTCTGTTAATGAGGCCTGTGGCACTGCAGGCAGACATGAATCCTTTTTGGCTGTGATGAGAACATCAACTCCCATAGCATTCCCACCTGATGCCACCCCAACCTCCTATTCCACCTCCTCCTCCTCCAAGTTGCCAATTGATATTGGTTCACTTTTATTTATTTTATTTTGTCATTTCCCTACCCACATTTGTTTGCAGGGCATTTACCTACAATTTGCTACCTTTTGCAGCCCTCTAGCCCTTTCCTGGGCTAATTTACAGCCTTTTTAGTGCCCAAAAGTTTAGGTCCCCATTGACTTCAATGGGGTTTGGGTTCGGGGTGAAGTTCGGGTCGAGTTCGGATCCCGAACATTTTTGGGAAGTTCGGATAAACTTCTCGAACCCGAACATCCAGGTGTTCACTCAACTCTATACATGTTGCTATCTGGTTTTAACTGGCAGAAAGATATATTTTTTTACACATTTCTTTTAAGTGTAGAGAGACTTTTGTTCTGTTTCATCTGGCATGGTTACTGATTTATGTGCCACATGTTGGCCATTGCACTCCACACAACTTGCCTTGCACCCATACAAGCACCTAACATCATGCCACTGTGGTAGATTGTGATAGCCAGAGCCACTACTATTCCTATCCTCTGCTCCAGCTCCTCAGGGTGTCACTGCACATGTGCTGCATTTTTCTGGCTGTAGCAATTCATGGTTTAGTTACAGAGTACCTTTTTGGGTCTTATTTGGCTTTGAGTCCTGTTTGGCTTTTCATTTTTATTTATTTTTTCTTCTGTTCTATATCCTTCTAGATTCTCCAGATGGATTATTTGGGGTGACTATCTCAGATGTTATTGCTCAGGATCGCAGAGAACATCAACGCATTCTGCCTGTTAGAAATAGAAGAGCATTTGCTGAAATTGAAAGCAGTGTCTTGAGTTTTCTGATACAAACTGAACGTGCATCTTACCCAGGCATGTTAATGAACCTTTCTTTATCATCTGTATTGAGAGATGGTACAAAACAGACAAGAAGAAGGGTGAGAAATCCAAATTCTCTAAAATACCTGGTCTATTGGCTTTAAAGGGCTTGAGTCACTTCAGCAAGAGGCATTTATCATGTTAAGAAAGTTAATACAAGCCACTGTATTGTGTTTGTCCATAATGTTTCCTTTGCTGGCTGGATTGATTTCTTTTATCACATTATACACTGCTTGTTTCCATGGTTATTATGACCAGACTGCAATCCAGCAGCGGTGCATGTGCTTGCACAATGTAGGAAAAAGCGTTGGCCTCTCTGGTGGCCGGGACTGTAGGAGCTCACATATGCTGGCGCTTTTTCCTATAGTGTACAAGCAAGGCTACCAAGGCAACCATGGAAACAAGCAGTGTATAATGTGATGGAAAATTGAATCCAGCCAGCAAAGGAAGCAATATGGACAATAACAATACATTAGTAAGTGGCTTGTATTAACTTTCTCTACATAATAAATGCTATTTGCTGAAGTGACACAACCCGTTTAAGCTTAATTCACATAGAAGAGTACATAAAAAATTAGAGGACAAAATGGCACCTTTACTGTTGTGCTATTCTGTCTGGCAAATGATGGAAACGCAACACTTTTGGCATCTGTCATATGACTGATGGCATCAACGTTATTTAAATTCTGTTCCTGTAATAGCAGTGGCAAAAACAACATAGATGTGAACTAGGCTTTATTGTAATGTTTGCTTTGCTGAATGTGTAAAAGTATTTTTTGTTGCAAAAATTTAGTTTTTTTCCTAAGAAACTTTGTCACTTGTATAATACACAAACTGTACATGTATTGAAAATATTTCAAAGTCTTAGACTCGGCTAGAAGGCCAACAGATGTTTCTTTCTTCTTCAACATTGCCAATGAAATCATGCTAGTATTAAGGTGTCTTGCATTTTTCCTGTGGTAACTGGAAATGCAACAAAGAAGCTGGGTATACTACTTTAGCCCACTCTTGAGGTACGCTGTAACCCCAGAGATCCAAATCCATCTATTCTTGTTCCCTTAGCAGACCACTGTGATCCAAATCCATCTATTCTTGTTCCCTTAGCAGAGCACTGTGTACAGTATGTGGTAAATAAGTAGGTTTTTGGTTAAAGGGGGACCTATCCGCAGGATAGGTCATCAGTATCTGATCGCGGAGGTCCAAAAGTAAATCAATAAGAAGTCATACGCATGGAAGTCATACACACTCCAAAATTGTATCAATAAAGACTACAGCTCGCCCCATGAAAAATGACTCAACTCTGTAGATGTAGCTGTAAAAGGGTTGTGGGGGTCAAAATATGGCAATACAAAGAAAAAAATCATCTTTCAAATATGTGTATGAAAACACAAGAAAAACTATAAAGATTTAGCTAGGCTGTAATCGTACTGACCCATAGAATGAAGGTAACAGGTCAGTTTTACCAAAAGGGGAAGACGGTAAAAATGCAACAAAAATTTGAGTTTCCCACTATATCGTATGCAATATAAAATGGTGCCATGAGAATGTACAAAAATAAGCCTTTATACTGCTATGTGAATGAAAAAATGAAAAAGTTATTTCTCCTAGAAGGCAGGGATTGAAAAATGAAAACTGACTAACTAAAAACGCCCTGTCCTCAAGTGGTTAAAGGTTTTTTCCATTTTGGACATTGGAGACATATCACTAGAATATACCCCCAATGTCTAATACATGTGGATCTCACCTCCGGGACCTGCACCTATACTTAGAACAGAGCCCGCATGTGCGGTCGCTCTCCATTTATTCCTGTCTAAGCAATAAAAATTACCAAGCAGTGCGCTCAGCTATTTTCAGAAGTCCCATTGAAATGAATGGGAAGCTTACCACTCAAACGCAACCACCACTCCTTTCACTTTTATGGGGCTTATAGAAATAGCAGAGCCAGCGCGGTGGCTCCGTTTTAAGTATAGGTGTGGGTCTCAGAAGTGGAACCTGCACCTATCAGACATTAGGGGCATATCCTAGCATGTAATACCAAGTGATCAATAAGTCATATGTGCCCCAAAATGGTACCAATCAAACCATTATATCATCCCGCAAAATATGATACCCTATCTAAGACAATCGTCCAAAAAATAAAAAAAATATGGCTTTCAGAAAATGGAGACACAACATGATTTTTTTTCAAAAATGCTTTTATTGTGTAAAACCAAAATAAAAATAAAAAATACAGATATTAGGTATCGCCACATCCATAAAAACCTGCTCTAATAAATATCCCATGATCTAACCTGTCAGGTGAACATTGTAAAAAACAAAAAATAAAAAGTGTGCCAGAACAGCCATTTTTTTGTTACCTTGCCTCACTAAAAGCCTAATATTGAGCGTTCAAAAATCATATGTGCCCCAAAAAGGTACCAACAAAACTGTCACCTTATCCCATGTTTTCCAAAATGGGGTCACTTTTTGGAAGTTTCTACTGTAGGGTGCATCAGGAAGGGCTTCATATGAGACATGGTATCTAAAAATCTGCAAAATCTGCCCTCCAAAAACCATCTGTCGCTCCTTTCTTTCTGCGCCCTGCCGTGTGCCTATACTGAAGTTTACGACCACATATTTGATGTTTCTGTATACTTCAGATTTAGGATAATAGATATGGAGTTTTGTTTGGCCATTAACCCTTGCTGTGTTACAGGAAATAATGGATTAAGATGGAAAATCTGCCAAAAAAAGTGAAATTTAGAAAGGTCATCTCCATTTTCATTTAATTCTTGTGGAACATCTAAAAGGGTTAATAAAGTTTGTAAAATCATTTTTAATAACGTAAGGGGTGTAATTTCTAAAATTGCATAATTTATGGGTGGTTTCTACTATGTAAGCCCCACAAAGTGACTTCATAACTGAACTAACTAAAAAGTGGGTTTTGAATTATCGCTACCCAATTGATACTTTTGTACCGATATCAATTCTATACCGGGATTTGACATTTACCGATACTAGGCTGTGCTACCGCGCAGCCTAGAATCAGAGAACATGGCGCACGCTGCTCTCAGTGCTCTCTATGTTCTACTCAGTAGCACAGGTGAGAAGGAATCTCTCCTTCCTCCCCCTGTGCCACTGCTGCCAATAAGAAGAGAGAGTGGACAAGGAGGGGAGGGGCTCCCCTTCCCCCAGTGCTAAAAACATTGGTGGCACAGTGCACCCCCCCCCCCCCAGTATTAAATCATTGGTGGTGCAGTGGCATCTTCTGATCGGAGCCCCAGCAGTGCAATCCTGGGGCTCCGATCGGTTACCATGGCAGCCAGGACGCTACTGAAGCCCTGCAGGCCGTTGTAATTACCCTGCTGCTGTTTGTACTATGTACAGGGCAACAGGGAGAGTGTGAAGTCCTATTCACCCTAATAGAACTCTATTAGGGTCATTAGGACAAGGAATGAAAAGATTCCAGGTTCTAGCCCCTAAGGGGGGAAATAGTTATTAAATATAAAGGTTAAAAAAACAAACACCAAAATATTAAGTTTAAATCACCCCCTTTCCAAATTTTACATATAAAATATACAAACAATAAATAAATATATAACATATCGCCACGCCCAAAAAAGTGTGAACTATTAAAAAAAATATCTCTTATGTGGCAAACACCCTGCGATTCTCCATTTTTTAGTCACCTTGTCCCCCCAAAAAATAGGATTGGACTGTTCGTTATGGGCCAGACGTTTCATAAAATGTGGAATGCGCGCTGCTTTTTTGGTGGTTTCTTTTTTTTCGCGTGGTATCGAGTATCGCAATACTTTTTTATGCTATCGAAATGGAATAAAAACAACCCTATTCTGGAGTGTAATAATATTACAGGCTATAGCTTCTAGAGATGGGTCGTTGATCCAGGGAGTTATTCCGATTGCCTGATTGGGGTCAGGAAGGAAATTTTTTCCTCTAAAGTGGGGAAAATTTGCTTCTGCCTCACAAGGTTTTGTTTGCATGCCTCTGGATTAACTTGAAGGATAACAGGCTGTACTACATGGACAGATGTCTTTTTTCAGCCTTATAAACTATGTTACTATTACTAATTCTAGAAAAGCTTCCATGAGTTTTGGAGTAGCAGGAAAATTATACCATATCTGGATTTTTCCCTCTCCATTCATCCCTCCAGTCTAACTCTCAGCACCATTTACAAAGATTTGACTTTTTTTTGTATACTCCTTATCACTATTGGGATTATATCTATATATATTTTTTTTTTTTCAAAATCTGTTTATTGTTTTCAAAGTAAGGTAGAATTAACAGCACAACAGAGGAAATAAACTTATGGTGTCAGTGCATAAGGTCATCACGGCAGAATAAAGCCAAAAATAGTGCAAATTGGTACATGAGGTAATTGTTACAATGCTCAATTGAGATGAATTTTGTCATAACAGGTCTCGACACTCTAGAACTAGTATAACATTACAAACACATAACTAGAGAAAGTAGGGAAGGAAGGGATAAGAGACTTAAGGGGGTGGGGTGATGAGGGGAGGAGAGAGGGGGAGTGGCTGTCTCCTGGATGAGCCCTAGGAAACTGGATTATTGGAATATTTGAGAAGGGACAACAAGGATAGGTGTGTATGGTGCTCAATATCTATTTAAAATGGGGGTATAGGTGTGAACCAATGAAGATAAGAGGGGAGCAAGCGAGGGGAAGGCATTATAGAGAAGTTCTCTGTAGAGGAACCAAGGTGCCCAAGTACGGGAGAAAGCTTAATAAGACCTAGCGATCTAGTCTATATTTTTTAACCAGTGTAAGATTGAGGGAACCTCTCTAGACTTCCAGTAAAGTGGAATTAAGAGCCTGGCCACTTCCAATATGTGGTTAAGAAGACATCTAGTTTTTTTGGGTATATCAGAGAGGAAGAGCGAGAGCAAAGCTAAATCTGGTTTGAGCGAGAGGAAGGTATTACATGCCATATTAATAATCCTGAGGATCTGATGCCAGAAAGGTTTGATTAACTCACAGTCCCACTTTAAAAAGGAGCCTCTCGCTCTCTCGCATCTCCAGCAGTTTGCGTTTGTTGTGTCATACATCTGACTCAACCTGAGTGGTGTTAAATATCACCTTAAAATGATTTTGAAGGAGTTTTCTTGTGGTTGCATAAAACTAATGCAATTTGGGGGGTTAAGAATTTGGTTTAAGTCTTTCCCATTCTCTAATGAAGCAAGGGACTGATGGGTTTTCCGGGGGAAGAGAATGTTTGTTTATGGTGGAAATTATTTTAGATGGTGTTTTTGTTTGTGTGCAGAGCCGCTCAAACCAGGAATAGGGTCGTTGCTCCCCATTTGAAATTAAATAAGGGCGAATATGTTCACATACATATTTGTGTTGTTTCTCCTCTATTTGAGGAATGTTTAATAAGTCTGCCATTTTAGTGGCAGGGAGAAAGGCGCCCTCCTGGTCAAAGAGCTCGGTGAGGAGGATGTTTACTTTCTGAAATGCAGGGTGAACTTTCCAAGACTTATACTCAGTTGGTGAAAAACTGTCTTTAAGTGTAGTTAATGGGGAGGGGAATTCGGAGCATAGATCGCTGGTATGGTTGTCTTTCCTTATTTTCATTGTAGCAGCGGGGAGTACTCCAATAGCTGAAGGTGATAATATTTTAGGAGACTGAGTGAGTATTAAGTGCCTCGGGGGTATTTGGTTAAGCCCTCCTCCATACTTGTCTAGTGAAGGAAAGCCAATTCCGCCTTTGTCAGAAGGGAGTTGGAGAATTTTGCGCAATATGCGTGGCTTGACTTTGTCCCAGATATAATTAGAGCAAATTTTTTTGAACTGTTGGAAGATTTTTTTTTACGTCTGCTAAGAGCCTTTATAGTGGTGTAGAACACTGTGCCTTGCAGTAACACGCATAGGGAGTCCGCTGTGGTAGTGAAACAATACTGCGAGTCAGTATGACAAGCAAATGACAGGTGTCGCTCTTAGAATCACTGCATACTTCACTTATTTGGGCAGTCACGGGGCCAAAACTGACTAAATAACTCAAGTATCAACTCAGCCTTAGGGTGCTTTCACACTTGCGTTCTGAGGATCCGGCAGGCACTTCAGGCCCGCCGGATCTGTCAGAACCCAATCGCCTATACGCATTTGAAGACTGATCAGGATCCTGTTTAGTCTTCGATATGCTTTCAGTTTACCATGGTAGCCAGGACGCTACTGAAGTCCTGGCAGCAATGGTACTCCGCAGCAGTGTACTTACCTGCGCTGCGGCTGCCAGGCGCTCCTCCATGACGTCACAAGTCCCTGCGGCGCGTAGATCAATGTGCCACCTGGACCTGTGACGTCATGAAAGGGGCGCCCAGGGGCAGCTGCGCATGCAAGTACACTGCTGCAGAGTACTTACCATGGCAGCCAGGACTTCAGTAGCGTCCTGGCTGCCATGGTAACCGTTTAGAACTGCTGCTGCGCATGCGCAGAGGTAAACGTCGGATCCGGCGATGTGGCGAAACGACGTTTAGCTTAATTCCGAATCCAGATTAATGCCCTTCAATGGGCATTAATTCCGGATCCGGCATTACGGCAAGTCTTCCGGATTTTTGGACAGAGACAAATCCGCAACTGCGGTTTTGTCAACGTCCAAAAAACGTTACAATACTGACATCCTGAACGGGTTTCTCCCCATTCAGAATGCATTGGGATAATCCTGATCAGTTTCTTTCCGGAGTAGAGACCGACGACGGATCTCTACACCGAAAAGTAAAAACGCAAGTGTGAAAGCACCCTTACAGGTAGATGTTAGCGCCAAGAAGAAGCACACTCCTTTTACACCATTGTCAGCTAATTAAGTAAGTTGTGTTGACGTCACTGATTAATTTTCCCCATTCTATGATCCATCAGAACAATAACCCAGAAAAAAACGAATCCTGTCTGTGAAGCATACGCCTTCACTCGGTCAGCATTTGTTCAATAATCCATCCAGTATTGCTAAAGGCAAAAAAAACAGGAGTGGACCTAAAATAGAGATGACACGTGAATCGAATATTTCCATGTCTTCTGTGTTTTGTACCCACTCCTGCTTTTGGCTACCAAATCGTAAACCAATTCTGATGGAACCATACAGGCCTTAAAGCTGCTACACAGACAGGATCCGTTGTGCGTCTCATTTTTCCTTCCCTCTGACAGATCAGAAGAAATGTCAAATAAATGATGATGTCAGCCAGGCCGAAAGCCAAAATAGTGGACCAGTCATGAAGTGAGGAGGTTGGGAATAGCATGAGAAGTCCACAAAGTGGACCTATGACATAGTGGTGAGGTGGAAGCCACATGAGGAGACCACAGAGTGTCCCAATGACAGGGTCTGGAGGTGTAAGTAGCAGCACCATCAGGAGGAGGCCACAGAGTGGCACAATGACCGAGTGAGGAGGTGGCAGCAGCATGAGTAGGCCACAGAGTGGCACAATGACAGTGTGGAGGTGGCAGCAGCATGAGTATGCCACAGAGTGGTACAATGACCAAGTCTGGAGGTGGCAGCAGCAGGAGGAGACCATCGAGTGGCACAAAGGCCGAGTCTGGAGGTGTCAGCAGCATGAGCAGGCCACAGAGTGGCATGATGACAGAGTCATAAGTTGGCAGCAGCATGAGGAACAAAATCAGCCAACACATAATCAAAACACCAAAATGGCTACCCTCATGGCAAAACAATACTAACACCAAAAATAATGACCATTAGGGTATTAAATAGTCACATCTTTATTGTTAAACATCCAAAGAAATACTAATTTTATTCTTAAAATTAACAAGAAAATGGATCAAAAGGGAACACAGCACATTACTGAACAAGTCTCCACGTGTATAATAACATGTACATAATAACGCAATATAACACAATAGGGTACATTTGGTTCAATACATAACCTGCCACAATCTGCAGTATACACTGAACCAAGTAGGCCAGAAACAGTCAAATAAAATTCAAGTGCTGTTGTATCAAAAACGATTCCCTTAGGAATCATAGTAAACAACCATGTGCAAGGCACTATAGGGTATTAATATATACGCAGTATTAATATAACTGTGCAACAAAAAATCTAATGTCAGTATCTCTGGGCAGCAACAACCATTCAAGTCATGACCCTGGTATATTTACCAAGTAATGAGGGCTGGTTCAAAGGTAATGACGTTGTCCGAGCCTCCACTCCCCAATGCACGTTTCGCCTTGTGGGCTTCTTCCAGGCATGACTTGAATGGTTGTTGCTGCCCAGAGATACTGCCTTGCACATGGTTGTTTACTATAGGATTCCTAAGGGAATCGTTTTTGATACAACAGCACTTGCATTTTATTTGTCTATTTCTGGCCTACTTGGTTCAGTGTATACTGCAGCTGTTATTGGGTTCCCATTATTGGTTTTCCTATTTGCTGTGCTTTTTTCCATTTATTTTGTATACAGATTGTGGCAGGTTATGTATTGAACCAGATGTACCCTATTGTGGTATATTGCGTTATTATGTACATGTTATTATACACGTGGAGACTTGTTCAGTAATGTGCTGTGTTCCCTTTTGATCCATTTTCTTGCTAATTTTAAGAATAAAATTAGTATTTTTTTGGATGATTAACAATAAAGATGTGACTATTTATTACCCTAGTGGTCATTATTTTTGGTGTTAGCAGCATGAGGAAGCCACAGAGTGGCACAATCACAGAGTGTGGAGGTGGCAGCAGCATGAGGAAGCCACAGAATGGCACAATGACAGTGTCGTTCAACCAAGATACTTCTGGGGGAACCTGCCTGGCATGAACAGGCCTCTAGTAGCTACAGACAATGAGGCAAGGACCTGAAAAGTAGTATTTTCTGAAATACTGCCTGAACCATGAGCCACACAAGAAAGGCAACGGGAGGTTAGGAAGGTTAAAAAGTGGCTCAAGAACTGATGTAGGAAGGAGGGGTTCTGGTTCCAGGAGAACTAGGCCGACTTCTCTGTCGGCTAAAGGCTCTATCGTAGGGACGGGCTGCACCTCAATGGGGAAGGGGCAGCTGTGTTGGGGAGAAAGATGGCTAGAAGGTTGGAGGAGTGTTTAAACTAGGGACTGAGAGGGAGGGTAATTACATTATAGGAGGGGAAGATAGTGTAGATAGAGACCAGGGGCGAGGTAGTGTGACTGAGGGAGGAATGGAAGGGGGGACTAGAACAGTTCAAAATGAAAGATGTAGGGTAAAAAATACACATAAACCTCTCAAATGTATGTATACTAATGCCAGAAGCCTGACTAACAAGACTGGTGAACTGGAATTAGTGATGTGTGAGGAGGACTATGATATAGTGGGAATAACTGAGACATGGCTAGATAATAGCTATGACTGGGCAGTTAATATAAAAGGTTACAATCTGTTATAAAGGATCGTCAAAACCGGAGAGGGGGAGGGTGTCTGCCTTTATGTAAAGTCCTATCTAAAGCCCACAATCCGAGAATACATCTGTGAGGGACATGAACATGTTGAGTCACTGTGGGTAGAAATACATGGAGCAAAAAACAATAATAAATTACTAATAGGAGTTTATTATAAACCAGAGTCCACAGAAAATTTACTGCTAAACGAGATAGACGAGGCGGCAAATCCTAATGAAGTTGGTATTATGGGGGACTTCAACTACCCAGATATAGACTGGGAAAATGAAAGCTGTACATCCCATAAAGGAAACAGGTTCTTGGCAATAGCCAAAGACGATTAACTTTTCCAACTGCTTCAGGACCCCACTAGAGGGACGGACATACTGGACTTAGTATTAACCAATAGACCTGACAGAACAACAGATGTGCAGGTTGGGGGACACCTAGGAAATAGTGACCATAAAGTAATAACCTTCAATTATTCTTCAAATGAGAGTTTCCAAAGGGAGGAACAAAAATACTAAACTTCAAAAAAGCAAAATTTAGCCAACTAAGCGAGGCCATAGGCCTAACAAACTGGGACAAAGTCCTCAAAAACAAAAATACAACCACAAAATGGGAGATTTTTAAAAGCATTGTAAGGGTGGGTTCACACTAGCGTTAGGGATTCCGTTATTGCTTTCCGTTATAACATGGTTATAACGGAAAATAACGGAATGCCCAGACAGAATGCAAAACGGAAGCCTTTAAAAAGGCATTCCGTTTGCTTTCCATCATAATACAAGTCTATGAGAAAGCATAACGGATCTGTCTGGGTCCCGTTATGCACGACGGAAAACAAAGTCCTGTCCACAGGACTTTGTTTTCAGTCTTGCATAACGGGAACCAGACGGATCTGTTATGCTTTCCCATAGACTTATATTATGACGGAAAGCAAACGGAATGCTTTTTAAAGGCTTCCGTTTTGCATTACTTTATAATAGAAGTCTATGGGCAAAAGAACGGATCCGTCCTTCCTTCTTATGGATTCCGTTATGTTCCATTATAACTACGCCGTAACGGAAGGCCATAACGGAAACCATAACGCTAGTGTGAACCCACCCTAACATCTAATTGTGAGAGGTACATACCTTATAGGAATAAAAGGCTACGAAACAATAAGAAACCGATAAATAGAACCGTAAAGAAAGCAATAAATGACAAAAAGAAAGCATATAAATCACTAAAACAGGAGGGGAGCCAGGAAACACTGATAAACTATAAAGGAAAAAATAGAATATGTAAAAAACTAATAAAAATTGCCAAACTAGAGACCGAGAGATTAATTGCCAAAGAGAGTAAAACTAACCCTAAAATGTTCTATAGTTTTATAAATGGTAAAAATATAAATCTGAAGGAGTCGGCCCTCTACATAGCAATGAGGGGGTGTTGCAGAGAGCGACGAGGATAAAGCAAAACTATTAAATATTTTTTTCTCCACTATATTCACTGAGGAAAATAAACTGTCAGATGAAATGCAGAATGTAAAAGTAAATTCCCCATTAAAAGTGCCTTGTCTGACCCAGGACAAAGTACAACAGAAGATTAAAATAGACAAATCGCCAGGACCGGATGGCATACACCCCCGTATCCTGAGGGAATTAAGTGATGTCATAGCCAGACCTTTAATTCTGATATTTACGGACTCTATACTGACAGGGAATGTTCCACAGGATTGGTGCATAGCAAATGTGGTGCCAATATTCAAAAAGGGCCCAAAAACAGAGCCTGAAAATTATAGGACGGTAAGTTTAACATCTGTTGTTGGTAAACTGTTTAAAGGGTTTCTAAGAGATGCTATCTAGAAGTATCTTAATGAAAATAAGCAAATAACGCCATATCAGCATGGCTTCATGAGGGATCAGTCATGCCAAACGAATTTAATCAGTTTCTATGAGGAGGTAAGCTCTAGACTTGACAGCGGCGAATCAATGGATGTCGTATATCTGGACTTCTCCAAAGCATTTGACACTGTACCTCATAAAAGGTTGGTATATAAAATGAGGATGCTCGGGCTGGGAGAAAATGTCTGTAAGTGGGTAAGTAACTGGCTGAGTGACAGAAAACAGAGGGTGGTTATTAATGGTACACACTCAGATTGGGTCACTGTCAATAGTGGGGTACCTCAGGGGTCAGTATTGGGCCCTATTCTCTTCAATATATTTATTAATGATCGTGTAGAAGGCTGACACAGTAAAATATAAATTTTTGCAGATGACACTAAACTGTGTAAAGTAATTAACACTGAAGAGGACAGTTTTCTCCTACAGAGGGATCCGGATAGATTGGAGGCTTGGGCAAAGAAATGGCAGATGAGGTTTAATACTGACAAATGTAAAGTTATGAACATGGGAAGGAATAATGCAAGTCACTCGTACATACTAAATGGTAAGACACTGGGTAACACTGACATGGAAAAGGATCTAGGAATTTTAATAAACAGCAAAATAAGCTGTAAAAACCAGTGTCAGGCAGCTACTGCCAAGGCCAATAAGATATTGGGTTGCATCAAAAGGGGCATAGATGCCCGTGATGAGAACATAGTCCTACCACTTTACAAATCTCTAGTCAGACCACAATTGGAGTACTGTGTACAGTTCTGGGCTCCTGTGAACAAGGCAGACATAGCAGAGCTGGAGAGGGTTCAGAGGAGGGCAACTAAAGTAATAACTGGAATGGGGAAACTACAGTACCCTGAAAGGTTATCAAAAAACATAGAAAATGATTCTTTACGGTAAGAGCAGTAAGACTATGCAACTCTCTGCCTGAGGAGGTGGTGATGGTAAGTACAATAAAGGAATTCAAGAGGGGCCTGGATGTATTTCTGGAGTGTAATAATATTACAGGCTATAGCTACTAGAGATGGGTTGTTGATCAAGGGAGCTATTCTGATTGCCTGATTGGAATCAGGAAGGAATTTTTTCCCCTTAAGTGGGGAAAATTGGCTTCTGCCTTCACATTTTTTTTTTGCCTTCCTCTGGATCAACTTGTAGGAAACAGGCCGAACTAGATGGACAAATGTATTTTTTCAGTCTTATATACTATGTTACTATGTAGAAGACAAAGCGTCAAGATAGCTTTGAGCCCGGACGAGTAGCGAAGTTTATCAAGATACGTCACTAAAGATTTTACCGCATATAACCGCAGCGCTGACCGCAGAATAAAATTTGTTTTTCAACTGAAATACATCACTAAAGGTTTTGCCACATATACCTGCAACAGTGAACGCTGAACATACTTTGTTTTTCTACCAAAATACGTCACTAAACATTTTACCACATATGACTGCAAAAGTAAACGCTGAATATATTTTGTTTTTGTACTGAAATAATAATAACTGTGCAAGTGAAATGCTGTGAAATGATTCCTCCCTATCCTTTCCCTGCACTTGTAAATCACTTTTTTAGCACTGTCCCTAGCGCCTTTTGATGTCTATTTCTGCACTAAGATGCTGTGAAATGATTCCTCCCTATCCTTTCCCAGCACTTATAAATTGTTTTTTCAGGTTTTTTTTCACAATGATGTTTTTCCAATTGCTGTCCCTAGCGCATTATCACGTCTGTCCCTGCACTCAGAACGCTGGAAAATGTGACATCACAGGGCTGGCTGGCTGCTGATTGGCTGCATGCATGCATGTTAATCTGGGTGATCCCGCCTTCCCAAAGTTCCTTGCCCCATGTCCTCAGTCCTCACACGTGTGGCCGCCGCCATTTTTGGAAATATTGCGATTCGTTACCACGAAGCACGAGGAAATTCGCATTCGTTGCAAATCGAATTTTTCCTGAAATTCGGATCCAATTCCACTTCGTCAGTTTTGATTCACTTATTTCTAATTTTGATACAGTATATGCGTTTGGGCTTTTTACATAGACATTGATGGCTTGCGTGAATTGTGTGGGGATGCCAAATTTGGCTAAAGTAATTTCCATGTATGACCAGAAAACCCTGTCAAAGGCCTTTTCTGCATCAGTACCTAATAAAAAATAATGGCCGTTAATATTTCTGGGATTAATTAATTTGTATGCATTATCTCTACCCTCTCTGCCTGAGACAAACCCTGTTTGATCTGAGTGGATCATATTAGGGAGTATGGGTTGTATCCTGACTGCAAGGATTTGCTTATAGTTTCCCATCTAGATTTAGCAAGGAGATTGGGCGATAGCTTGCACAGTTGGTGGAATCTTTCCCTTGTTTGTATATTAGAGTGGTATGTGCAGAAACCGTCTGGGATGGGAAGTGATTGCCTTAATGCCTTGTAGGGCATAGTTCATAGAATTCAGGATATGAGGTGTCAGGAGTTTCTGGAATGTAGTGTAATACACCGAAGGCAATCCGTCTGGGCCTGGGGCTTTAACTTTTGAACTAGTGGGTATAACTTTTTCTAATTCAGGGAGAATAATAGGTGTGACTAGTTTCTCGGCCTGTTCTGTGTTTATTTTTGGCAGAAGGAGTGATTGTAGAAAGGAGGCAAAGGCCTGGGTCCATTTGTTGACTGTATCTAGGTCATGTAGTACGTTTAGGTTATAGAGAGAGCTATAGAATTGATGGAAGGCTTTGGCAATCTGTTGGTCATCTGTATATAGCGTGTCAGTATTGTCTCTAATAGATGAGATTCTAGACTTATGTTTTCTCTGTCTCATCTTTGATGATAAAAATCTAGAAGGTTTATTACCACGGGCAAAAATCTTTTGAGTGGTGGAAAGTACCCTAGAGCTATTGTGAAAGTACCCTAATGAGCAGTGGCGTAACTAGAAATGACTGGGCCCCACAGTAAATGTTTGAATGGGGCCCCCTCCCCCAGTAATTTTTTTTACAACCCCTACCTTTCACGCCACCCCCATTCCTGTGGTTAGTAAAGATCGCTCTCTCAGACCAGGCCAGGCAGCTGTTCCATCCTTTTTCTACACTGTCTATACTGCTACTGTATATAATTTCATTGTGTAATAATGTTGAGGGGCCTTGACAAAATCTTTTAGTACTTCTCCTCCTCTTGGATGTTCTACCCGCTGCTGCTTCCTTTGCTGAGTTGTCAGATACAAGTGAAGCGGTTGATGATGATGATGTGTCCGTGTATGTTACGTGGGTGCACGCTCGAAGAGAAGAAGAACAGGGGGAAAGTTCAGATGGGGAGACAAAGAGGAGGAGGAGATGAGTTGGAAGCAGGGGGAGATCGTCGCAAGGAGCTAGTGGCACAGTCAGACAGCATGTATCGGCACGCGGGGTCAGCCAGACAGCACGCCAATCAACACATGCTGTTGCCACCACCAGAATGCAGTCATTGCAAAGCTCAGCAGTGTGGCATTTTTTTTGTGTGTCTGCCTCTGATAACAGTGATGCCATTTGAAACCTGTGCCAAAAGAAACTGAGTCGTGGGAAGTTCAACACCCACTTATGTGCAACTGCTTTGTGAAGGCACATGATCTCACATCACAAACGCCTATGGGATCAACACATAAGTGCAAGCAGCACACAAACTCAAAGCCACCATCCTCCTCCTGGTCCAGCATCTTCAGCCACGTCAACCACTGCTGTCCTCCCTGCCCCCTCTCAACCACCCTCCACTCTGCCTCTCACCTTCAGCAGTTCCTGCTCATCTGCCCACAGTCAGGTGTCTGTCAAGGAAATGTTTGAGCGTAAGAAGCCAATGTCACAGAGTCACCCCCTTGCCCGGCATCTAACAGCTGGCTTGTCAGAACTCTTAGCCCGCCAGCTTTTACCATACAAGCTGGTGGAGTCTGAGGCCTTCAAAAAATTTGTAGCTATTGGGACACCACAGTGGAAGGTACCAGGCTGAATTTTTTTTTTCACAAAAGGCAATCCCCAACCTGTACTCTATTGTGCAAAAGGAAGTCATGGCATGTCTGGCACACAGTGTTGGGGCAAGGGTCTATCTGACCACTGATACCTGGTCTGCAAAGCACGATCAAGGCAGGTATATCACGTACACTGCGCATTGGGTAAACCTGCTGACGACTGCCAAGCATGGAATGCGTGGCTCTGCAGCGGAGTTGGTGACACCGCCATGACTTGCAGGCAGGCCTGCTGCCACCTCCTCTACTCCTCCTACTCCATCCTCTTCGCTAACCTCCTCGGCTGAGTCCTCTTCTGCTGCTGCGTCTTGCTCCGCATCATCAGCTGCACCCCCCCAGCTCCCCAGGGGGTATTCCACATCCCGGATACGACAGTGTCACGCTGTCTTGGGGTTGACTTGCCTGAAAGCAGAGAGTCACATCGGACCAGCACTCCTGTCCGCCCTGAACGCATAGGTGGATCAGTGGCGGCAAAGTGGTGTGTGACAACGGAAGCAATCTGTTGGCGGCATTGAATTTGGGCAAGTTGACACATGTGCCTTGCATGGCACATGTGTTCAATCTGATTGTACAACGCTTTGTGTGTAAGTACCAAGGCTTGCAGGACGTCCTCAAGCAGGCCAGGAAGGTGTGTGGCCTTATCAGGTGTTCCTACACGGCCATGGTGCACTTTTCCGACATTCAGCGGCGAAACAACATGCCAGTGAGCCGCTTGATTTGCGACAGCCTGACACGTTGGAATTCCACACTGCTAATTGTCGACTGCCTGCTCCAACAAGAAAAAGCTGTCAATGAGTATTTGTATGACCGGGGTGCTAGGACAGCCTCTGCGGAGCTGGTTTTTTTTTTGCCACGTTACTGGATGCTCATACGCAATGCCTGTAGGCTCATGCGTCCTTTTGAGAATGTGACAAACCGAGTCAGCCCCACCGAAGGCACCATCAGCCACCTCATCCCATTTGTTTTCTTCCTGGAACGTGCCCTGCAAAGAGTGCTGGATCAGGCCGAAGATGAGCGTGAAGAGAAAGAGGAAGAGTTGTGGTCACCATCACCACCACAAACAGCCTTATCATTATCGCTTGCTGGACCTGCGGCAACGCTGGAAGAGGAGTCTGAGGAAGAGGAGTCAGAGGAGGAATGTGGCTTTGAGGAGGAGGAAGACCAACCACAGCAGGCATCCCAGGGTGCTCGTTGTTGTCACCTATCTGGGACCCGTGGTGTTGTATGTGGCTGGGGGGAAGAACAGACCTTCAATGACATCAGTGAGGACAAGAAACGAGAGATGAGTAGCTCGGTATCCAACCTTGTTTAAATGGGTCTTTCATGCTGTTATGCCTGTTGAGGGACCCTCATATAAAAAGGCTGAAGGAGAACAACCTGTACTAGGTGGCCACGCTACTAGACCCCCGGTATAAGCATAAAGTGGCTGAAATGCCGAATTACCGGAAGTCGGAAAGGATGCAGCAGTTCCAAAACAAGTTAAAAAGTATGCTTTACACAGTATATAAGGGTGATGTCAGATCACAACGGGAATCTAACAGGGGAAGAGGTGAAAATAATCCTCCTACTACCACGACGGCAAGGACAGGACGCTTTACAGACGTGTTGTTGATGGAGGACATGCAGAGCTTTTTAAGTCCTACGCTTTGCCACAGCCCTTCGGGGTCCTCCCTTAGAGAACGACTCGACCGACAGGTAGCAGACTACCTCACCTTAACTGCAGATAGACACTCTAACTACTGGGTGTGCCGGCTTGACCTATGGCCTGAGCTATCCCAATTTGCAATAGAACTTCTGGCCTGCCTCGCTTCAAGTGTCCTGTCAGAAAGGACCTTCAGTGCAGCAGGAGGTACTGTCACTGACAAGAGAAGTCGCCTAGGTCAAAAAAGTCTAGATTACCTTTGCGATTAGGGGACGTAACAGGGGTTTAACAGATAAGAATAGTACTAGTTAACACACCACTCATATAGGGTTGCACAGTACATTGCACGGCGCACACGCAGTGCCCCAAATTTGAAGTAAGAGGACCGACCAAGCTTCTTTTTCCATCTACCGGTTCCTAAAATCTATTCGATACACATCCCCTGATAGGGGACGTAACAGGGATTAAACTGATAAAAATAGTACTACTGATTACTGAACACACCACTCATATAGGGTGGCACAGTACATTGTGCGAGGAAGAGACCTTCAGTGACGTCAGTGAGGACAAGGAACATGGCTAGCTTGGTATCCAACCTTGTGCAAATGGAGAGTTTGCGGTTGTGCAAATGGACTGTTTGCAGTTGTTTGCGGTGCGTTAAACGGGGAGTTTGGTCTGTCACTGTGAAGCGGGCGTAACCCTTACACTACCTGATTGATACAACATAATACCTGATCGTATACACACACACTAGATGTTTTAAAGCACGTTATTCCAAACAATTTAGGAATGTTATGTGATTTATGCCCTTTAATGGATTAAAACCCGACTCTGCATCCACTACGTAATTTTCCATGGGAGTTTTGCCATGGATTCCCCTCCGGCATGTCACAGTCCAGGTGTTAGTCCCCTTGAAACAACTTTTCCATTCCTACTGTGGTCAGAAAGAGTCCCTGTGGGTTTTAAAATTCGCCTGCCTATTGAAGTCTATGGCGGTTCGCCCGTTCACGAACATTTGTGGAAGTTCGCGTTCACCATTCGCGAAAGGGAAAATTTTATGTTCGCGACATCTCTAGTAGGGGTATGCTTCCTTGTAAAGTGTGTTTCCTATATGAAACATATCTGTACCCTCTCTTTATGAAAATGGTGTAGAATCTGTCCTCGCTTAGTGGGAGATTTGAAGCCCCTAACTTTATACAATATTATTGTAATCAGGGCCATCTTGATGGCCTAAAGTGTGTGAGTATGAGGTGATGGTAAACAAACGAGTTGACGATCTCCAGATAGATCAGAGAAAATTTTCTCGGGCTTTTGGAAATCCTGTTGGGGAGATTACATCCCTGGAGACAGCAGCAGGGAGGAGAGGAGAGGGGAGAGAGGGAGGCATGGCTCAACAGTTTTAACAATAAAAATGGTCCATATTATATGCAATCAACATTTTGAAAGAAATCTAACTTTGATCTTGTCATGTAAGCTAAAATTAAACATTGTTACGGTACTTTTACACTAGCATTAAAGTTTTCAGGTATTGAGTTCCGTCACAAGGGCTCAAAACCGGAAAAAACGCTTCAGTTTTATCCTAATGCATTATGAATGGAAAGCATTCCATTCATTATACATCAGAATGTCTTCAGTTCAGTTCCTTTACGGTATTTTCTCTGGCGAAAATTACGGAACACTTGCCGGAATGCCGGATCCGGCATTCATTTCCATTGAACTATATTAATGACGCATTCGGTATCAAGTGTTCTGGAAAACCCGATCCGGTTTCCCGATCTGCGTATGCGCAGACATTTAAAAATGTGAAAAAAATAAATACCGGATACAATTTTCCAGTTTACACGGGAGAGACGGATCCTGTGTTTTGATGCATTTGTCAACCGGCCCCTAAAGTTGAGCGAACACCTGGATGTTCGGGTTCGAAAAGTTCAGCCGAACTTCCCGAAAATTGAAGTCAATGGGGACCCAAACTTTTGGGCACTAAAAAGGCTGTAAAATAGTCCAGGAAAGGGCTAGAGTGCTGCAAAAGGCAGCAAAATGTAGGTAAATCTCCTGCAAACAAATGTGGATAGGGAAATTAAAATAACATAAAATAAAAATTAAGCAAAATCAATTGGAGAGAGATCCCATAGCACAGAATCAGGCGTCATGTCACCCACCAATGGCGAAGCCCACTTACAGATATTTAGCCCACGGCACCCAGACAGAGGACAGAGGTCGCATAGCAGAGAATCAGGCGTCATGTCACCCACCAATGGAGAAGGCCACTTTTCAAAAATTAGGCCCCTGGCACCCAGACGGAGGAGAGAGGTCGCATAGCAGAGAATCAGGCGTCATGTCACCCACCAATGGAGAAGGCCATTTCCAGATATTTAGACCACGGCACCCAGACAGAGGAGAGAGGTCGCCTAGCAGAGAATCAGGCTTCATGTCATCCAGCAATAGAGAAGGCCACTTCCAGATATTTAGCCCACGGCACACAGACAGAGGACAGAGGTCGCATAGCAGAGAATCAGACGTCATGTCACCCACCACTGGAACAGGCCACTTTCAGATAAATTGGCCACTGGCTAGTGTTGAGCGAACAGTTTGAGAATAGTTCGGGTTTGTACTGAATTTTGGGGTGTTCGGGACACGGACCCGAACCCTAACATTTTCAAAAAAGTTCGGGTTCGTTGTTCAGCGATTACTTCACGCTTTCTGAAGGTCTGCACAGCTGCCAATCAGCTATCATTTTACTTCTTGCCCTAAGAGCCCATCACAGCCATGCCTACTAATGGCATGGCTGTGATTGGCCAAGTGCAGCATGTGACCCAGCCTCAATTTAAGCTGGAGTCACGTAGCGCCGCACGTCACACTGCTCTGATTAGTGTAGGGAGAGGACGCAGCTGCTGTGAAGGCGAGATTAGGCAGGAAAAAGTCAGCAAAAGCACCTAATGAAGTGATCGATCTACAGCTGTAAATGATTGAACTTCTGCTACAGTAGTTACTTGCTCACTGGTTTTTAGGCTGCACAGAGCGTTTTTCTGTCACTTATTTTCTGGGGTGATCGGAAGCAATTTTGTGACTTGTGGTGCACCAAAACAAACTGCCACCAAGTCCATCAATCCATCAATACTAGATTTTTTTTGCTACATCCTACATCAGGGGCTTGGCTGTGCTAATTGTCACCCCTAGAAACTCAGGATAGCAATTTCTATATTTTATTAAGGGGTTAAATACAATTGTCCAAATACCAATCCCCTAAATCTGGTGTCCCAGCTTTGGCTAGCCAAGTATAATAATGTCTGCTGTCTGGCAAAGGATAGATTATTTTCTGTGGTGAAATTCAATTGTCAAAATAGCAATCCCCTAAATTTGGTGTCACAGCTGAGTATAATAGTGTCTGCCAAAACATATATTTTGTTCTGGGGTGAAATTCAATTGCCAAAATAGCAATACCATAAATCAGTGGTTTCAGCTGTGGCTGGCCAAGTTTCATAGTGTCCTGCAAAGGATATATTTTGTTCTGGGGTGAAATTCAATTGCCAAAATAGCAATACCCTGAATCTGGTGTTCCTGCTGTTGCAGGCCAAGTGTAAATCTGTCCATAAAAGGATACCTTTCATCCAGGGCCTAAATACTAGCACGAAAAGAGATATTCCCCTAAATCAGTGGTTACTGCTGTGCCTGGATTAGTGTAATACGCTACATAAATAAATAGGCAGATAGTGTTAGGTGCTTGTAAAAAAAGGCCTGAATTTGAAATCAATACATTGGGCCAAATATTTTTTTTCTTATTGTGGCGCTTGGTGAACAGTAACAATGAGGAAAACATCTAGTAAGGGACGCGGACGCGGTCGTTCTGGTGTTAGTGGACCCTCTGGTGCTGGGAGAGGACGTGGCCATTCTGCCACAGCCACACGTCCTAGTGAACCAACTACCTCAGGTTCCAGTACCCGCCAGAATTTACATCGATATTTGGTGGGGCCCAATGCCGTTCTAAGGATGGTAAGGCCTGAGCAGTTACAGGCGCTAGTCAATTGGGTGGCCGACAGTGGATCCAGCACATTCACAACATTATCTGCCACCCAGTCTTCTGCAGAAAGCGCACAGGTGGCGCCTGAAAACCAAGCCCATCAGTCTGTCACATCACCCCCATGCATATCAGGGAAACTGTCTGAGCCTCAAGTTATGCAGCAGTCTCTTATGCTGTTTGAAGACTCTGCTGGCAGGGTTTCCCAAGGGAATCCACCTAGCCCTTCCCCAGTGGTGGAAGACATAGAATGCACTGATGCACAACCACTGATGTTTCCTGATGATGAGGACATGGGAATACCACCTCATCGGAGTCCGCAAGTCTCTGATGATGACGACCCACAATGCCCCGGAGGCCAGCGTTTTGTCTGAACGTGTATTCAGCACGGCAGGGGGCGTCATTACTGACAAATGCAGCCGCCTCTCCACAGCCAACGTGGACAAGCTGACGTTCATAAAAATGAACCAGGCATGGATCCCACAGGACCTGTGCCTCACATGTGCAGAATAGACATTTATAACTGCCTCCCCCTCAACCATGTATTCTTGTACTCTGGGGCACTTCTTTATTGAATCCTCATTTTTTTAACTTTTCCATGATCTTGCGGTGCAACCCAAAGTTGAATGAACCTCTCCTCTGTCTGGGTGCTGGGTCCGAAATAACTGAAAGTGGCCTTCTCCGGTGGTGGGTGATATGACGCATAATTCCTTGCTGTGGGACCTCTCTCCTCTGTCTGGGTGCTGGGCCGAAATAACTGAAAGTGGCCTCCTCCAGTGGTGGGTGGACAGGCGGCTGCGTTTGTCAGTAATGACGCCCCTTGCCGTGCTGAATACACGTTCAGATAAAACGCTGGCCGCCGGGCAGGCCAGCACCTCCAAGGCATAAAAGGCTAGCTCTGGCCACGTGGATAATTTGGAGACCCAGAAGTTGAATGGGGCCGAACCATCAGTCAGTACGTGAAGGGGTGTGCACACGTACTGTTCAACAATGTTAGTGAAATGCTGCCTCCTGCTAACACGTTCCGTATCAGGTGGTGGTGCATTTAGCTGTGGCGTAGTGACAAAACTTTTCCACATTTTTGCCATGCTAACCCTGCCCTCAGAGGAGCTGGCCGTGACACAGCTGCGTTGTTGGCGACCTCTTGCTCCTGTTCTGCCTTCGCCTTGGGCTTCCACTTGTTCCCCGTGACATTTTGGAATGCTCTATGGAGCGCGTCTACTAGCGTGCGCTTGTACTCACGCATCTTCCTATCACGCTCTAGTGCAGGAAACAAAGGTGGGCACATTGTCTTTGTACCGGGGATCCAGTAGGGTGGCAACCCAGTAGCCCGCACACGTGGAGTTCCACCTGGTGGGCACGTCGCATATGAGGCGGTGAGCGGGAAGGCCGAAGTTACGCTATAGCGCAGACAGGCGAGCAGTGGCAGGATGTGAATGCCGTAAGCGCGCACAGACGGCCCGCACTTTATGCAGCAGCTATGACATGTCGGGTTAGTTGTGAATGAACTTCTGCACCACAAAATTCAGCACATGCGCCAGGCAAGGGATGTGCGTCAAACCGGCTAGTCCCAAAGCTGCGACGAGATTTCGCCAATTATTGCACACCACCAGGTCGGGCTTCAGGCCCACCGGCAGCAACCACAGGTCGGTCTGTTGTTTAATACCCCGCCACAACTCCTGCGCGGTGTGGGGCCTGTCCCCCAAACATATGAGTTTCAGAACGGCCTGCTGACGTTTACCCCGGGCTGTGCTGAAGTTGGTGGTGAAGGTGTGTGGCTGACTGGATGAGCAGGTGGAAGCAGAGGAGGAGGAAGCCGAGTAGAAGGAGGAGGCTACAGGAGGCAAAGAATGATCCTTGGTGGCGGAAGGACGTGCGCCAAAGAACTCTCCGCCTGGCGCCCAGCGGCCACTACATTTACCCAGTGTGGAGTTAGGGAGATATAGCGTCCTTGGCCGTGCTTACTGGGCCACGTATCTGTGGTTAAGTGGACCTTTCCACAGATGGCGTTGTGCAGTGCACACTTGATTTTATCGGATACTTGGTTGTGCAGGGAAGGCACGGCTGTCTTGGAGAAGTAGTGGTGGCTGGGAACAACATACTGTGGGACAGCCATCGCCATCAGCTGTTTGAAGCGGTCTGTGTCCACCAGCCTGAATGACAGCATTTCAAAGGCCAGTAGTTTAGAAATGCTGGCATTCAGGCCCAGGGCTTGAGGGTGGCTAGGTGGGAATTTACGCTTTCTCTCCAAGGTTTGTGAGATGGAGAGCTGAACGCTGCCATGTGACATGGTGGAGATGCAGGTGGTGATGTCGGTGGCACATCTTCTGTTTGGTGGGCGGTAGGTGCCAACATTTCTCCCGAGGCGGAGGAAGAGGCCGAGGCAGCAGCAGAAGAGGGAGCAGGGGGAGCCTGAGTGAGTTCCTTGTTTTTAAGGTGTTTACTCCACTGCAGTTCATGCTTTGCATGTAGATGCCTGGTCATGAAGGTTGTGCTAAGGTTTAGAACATTAATGCCTCGCTTCAGGCTCTGATGGCACAGCGTGCAAACTACTTGGGTCTTGTCGTCAGCACATTGTTTAAAGAAGTGCCATGCCAGGGAACTCCTTGAAGCTGCCTTTGGGGTGCTCGGTCCCTGGTGGCGATGGCCATTAGCAGGCGAACTCTCTTGGCGGCGACTGTTCTGCTTTTGCCTCCTGCTCCCTCTTTTGTTACGCTGTTGGCTCAGTCTTACCACTGCCTCTTCCTCTGAACTATGAAAGTCAGTGGCACGACCTTCATTCCATGTGGGGTCTAGGACCTCATTGTCCCCTGCATCGTCTTCCACACAGTCTTCCTCCCTGACCTCCTGTTCGGTCTGCACACTGCAAAAAGACGCAGCAGGTGGCACCTGTGTTTCGTCATCATCAGAGACGTGCGTACTCCGATGAGGTGGTATTCCCATGTCCTCATCATCAGGAAACATAAGTGGTTGTGCATCAGTGCATTCTATGTCTTCCACCACTGGGGAAGGGCTAAGTGGATTCCCTTGGGAAACCCTGCCAGCAGAGTCTTCAAACAGCATAAGAGACTGCTGCATAACTTGAGGCTCAGACAGTTTCCCTGATATGCATGGGGGTGATGTGACAGACTGATGGGCTTGGTTTTCAGGTGCCACCTGTGCGCTTTCTGCAGAAGACTGGGTGGGAGATAATGTTGTGAACGTGCTGGATCCACTGTCGGCCACCCAATTGACTAGCGCCTGTACTTACCATCCTTAGAATGGCATTGGGCCCCACCAAATTTCGCTGTAAATTCTGGCGGGTACTGGAACCTGAGGTAGTTGGTTCACTAGGACGTGTGGCTGTGGCAGAATGGCCACGTCCTCTCCCAGCACCAGAGGGTCCACTAACACCACCACGACCGCGTCCGCGTCCCTTACTAGATGTTATCCTCATTGTTACCGTTCACCAAGAACCACAGTAAGAAAAAAAATATTTGGCCCAATATATTGATTTCAAATTCAGGCCTTTTTTTTTACAGGCACCTAACACTATCTGCCTATTTATTTATGTACTGTATTACACTAATCCAGGCACAGCAGAAAACACTGATTTAGGGGAATATCAATTGTAGGCCTAGTATTTAGGCCCCGGATGAAAGGTATCCTTTTATGGACAGATTTACACTTGGAGATGCACAGTAGCGTGTGAAAAAATATGTAGGATTATGTCTTCAGCAATTGTTTTTTAACATTTTGTGTAATATACCCTTTAACGGACAGAAATACACTTGGAGATGCACGGTAGCGTGTGAAGTTATTGAGGATGACACTCTCAGCACTTGTATATACACCTTGAGTGTAATATACCATTTTACAGACAGAAATACACAATGAGATGCACAATAGTGCGTGCAGATTTACAGGATTATGCTTTCAACAATTGTAATGTAACACTTTTTGTAATATACCCTTTTATGGAAAGAAATAAACTTGGAGATGCACGCTGAGTGTAATATACCCTTTTATGGACAGATTAACACTTTGCCTGCAACAGCTGGAACACCAGATTCAGGGTATTGCTAATTTGGCAAGTGAATTTCACCCCAGAACAAAATCTATCCTTTGACCGATACTATTAAACTTATCCTGTCACATCTGGAACACCAGATTTGCTGTATTTATATTTTTGCAACTGCATTTCACCCCAGAACAAAATCTATACTGTGACGGACACTATTAAACTTGGCCAGCCACAGTTGAAACCACTGATTTATGGTATTGCTATTTTGGCAATTGAATTTCACCCCATAAAAAAAATATACTCTTTTACGGACAGATTTAAACTAGGCTTGCAACAGCTGGAACACCAGATTCAGGGTATTTCTATTTTGGCAATTAGATTTCACCCCAGAAAAAAAATATACCCTTTTACGGACAGATTTAAACTAGGCCTGCAACAGCTGGAACACCAGATTAAGGGTATTGCTAATTTGGCAATTAAATTTCACCCCAGAACAAAATCTATCCTTTGACGGATACTATTAATCTTGTCCAGTCACAGCTGGAACACCAGATATACTATATTTCTATTTTGGCAACTGAATTTCACCGCAGAAAATAATAAATCCTTTGACGGACACTATTAAACTTGGCCAGCCACAGCTGAAACCACTGATTTATGGTATTGCTATTTTGGCAATTGAATTTCACCTCAGAAAAAAGATATCCTTTGCCGGACACTATTGAACTTGTCCAGTGACAGTTGGAACACCAGATTTACTGTATTTCTATTTTTGCAACTGTATTTCACCCCAGAACAAAATCTATCCTTTGCCGGACACTATTAAACTTGGCCAGCCACAGCTGAAACCACTGATTTATGGTATTGCTATTTTGGCAATTGAATTTCACCCCAGAAAAAATATATCCTTTGCCGGACACTATTAAACTTGTCCAGCCACAGCTGGAACACCAGATTTACGTTATTTCTATTTTTGCAACTGAATTTCATCGCAAAAAAAAATTTATATCCTATGACGGACACTATGAAACTTGTCCAGTCACAACTGGAACACCAGATTTCCAGTATTGCTATTTTGGCAATAGAATTTCACCCCAGAACAAAATATATCCTTTGCTGGACACTATTAAACTTTGCCAGCCACTGCTGGGACACCAGAATTAGGGGATTGCTATTTTGGCAATTGAATTTTACCACAAAAAAAAAAATCTATCCTTTGCCAGACAGCAGACAGTATTACACTTAACTAGCCACAGCTGGAACACCAGATTTAGGGGATTGCTATTTTGGTAATTGTATTTAACCCCGTAATAAAATATAGAAATTGCTATCCTGAGTTTCTAGGGGTGACAATAAGCACAGCCAAGCCCCTGATGTAGGATATAGCAAAAAAAAAAACTAGTATTGATGGACTTGGTGGCATCTTCTGCTGGTCCACCACAAGACACAAAATGGTCGCCGATCAAAGTGACAGAAAAACGCTCTGTGCAGCCTAAAAACCAGTGAGCAATTAACTAGCAGAAGTTGAATGATTCACAGCTGTAGATCGTTCACTTCATTAGGTGTTTTTGCTGACTTTTCCCTGTCTAATCTCACCCTCACAGAAGCTGTGTCCTCTCCCTACACTAATCAGAGCAGTGTGACGTGCGGCGCTACGTGACTCCAGCTTAAATAGAGGCTGGGTCACATGATGCACTTGGCCAATCGCAGCCATGTCATTAGTAGGCATGGTTGTGATGGCTTCTTAGGGCAAGAAGTAAAATGCTAGCTCATTGGCCGCTGTGCAGCCCTTCAGAAAGCTGGAAGAAATTGCCGAACAACGGACCTGAACCCAAACTTTTTTGAAAATGTTCGGGTCCGTGTCCTGAACACCCCAAAATTCGGGTTCGCTCATCCCTACCGGCCCCTCATCCGGATCTGGATGCAAATGCAATCCGTTTGCAACCAGATTTCTGGATCCAGCAGGCAGTTCCAGCGATGGAACTGCCTGCCGGAATCCAACAACACAAGTGTAAAAGTAGCCTTAGATATAAACGATAAGGCAAGCAGAGATAAAGATCTCAAATAACTATATATTTAGATATCCTAAGGATGTCAGCTAGTCCAGAGTTGGGAGTCAGAGAATCGGATGTATCCTCTGAGAGTGCGGTATTTGATCATTCTGCTTCCAAGATAAGGCATCTTGGGGTCAACCTATTAGTTTTCTTCTTGGATTTGGTTGGGCGGTTCGAGCCTACTATCTCCCAGGGGGTCGATGGGGTTATTTCAGGAAGAGTAGCTATATCTGTGGCATTTGACCAGTCTTGGATATCCAGATCTTGAATTTCAATGCAAAGTAGACTTCTTTTAGGTCTCCAGGTGATCTGTTCACTAGCTTTGAAGGGGGATATCAGCATCCCAAAAGGGAATAAACAGCAAAATGAGATTCTCTTTTGCTTGAGAAGGTGGGTGAGCGGCTTGAGCCTTTTGCGTTTAGGGAGAGTTACAGTCGCAAGATCTTGAAAAATTGTGACTGTGGCTACTTCATATTGTATATTGTTAGCTTCTCTTGCTTTTGACATTATTAGTTCCTTTTGTTCAAAATTGAAGAATCTGTATATCATATCTCTAAGGGGGGTCGGTGTGCCTGGGTCCTGGGTGAAGTGCCCTGTGAACTCTTTCGATCACAATTGGTTCAACGTAGTCTGGACCTAATAGTTTTAGGCAAATTTCTGTAACTACTTTGGAAGACCTCATTAGCAAATAATTCTGGTATCCCCATGAAGCTCATATTGTTTCTGTGTCCTCAGTTGTCTTGATCTTCTATATAAAGTGTATTTAGATGCACTTGGCAGCTGGAAATGTTGTCTGAGGTCACTTTAGTGAATGATATTATGTCGGCTTGTGTCATCTCCAATGAGTCAACTCTATTGCCTACCAATGACGTGGTGCACTCCTGCAGTCAGCAGGATGCCAGTCTGGTATCTCACAGACCATGTTCCACGGACGTCTGCATGAGGCTTTAGCAGGGCCGGGCCGACACAGAGGCTGGGTAGGCTCCAGCCTCAGGGCGCTCCAGCCTCAGGGCGCAGCAGGGGCCAGACCGGAGTCAAACACTTTAATTTGTAAGTCCCCCAGGCCAGACTAGTGGCGAGCCGACGAGCGCTTGCTTCTAGCTGCTGCAGGCGCAGCCTGCTGCCGCTTGAGTTGTGCGAGTGAGTGCCGAGTGCGACAGTGCGGAGTGCGGACTGCAGTTAAAAGACAGGACCTAGGAGGGAGCTGGCAGCGGCCGGGAGAATGGTGGGCGGGCCCAGAGCGTGAGCGACCATGATACGTCACGCTGATGTCACGCTGCGCCAGGCAGAGCCCGCCCGACTCCTGCGCCTGCTGCCTTCTCCAAGGTCTCCCTCAGCTCAGGCAGCCTGCCCAGCTGCCCTGGTGTGGACTGTAGGCTGCGGAGGTGCAGACCATGCAGAGCTCGGCCACGCTACAGCAGAGGTAGGAGGAGAGGAGGGGGACAAGTTACAACATGGGGGGGGGGAGAGAATAAAGAGCATGAAAACATGGGGGGGGGGCAGAAGAAAGAGCATGACAACATGGGGGGAAGAAAGAGCATGAAAAGATGGGGGAGAATGACAGGGGGCAGAAAGAGCATGACAAGAAGAGGGGATTATGACAAGAGGGGGGAGAATGACAAGAGGGGAGAGCATGACAAATTACTATGTGGGGGCACTGCTGTGTGGTTGTGGGGGCAGTGTGGCGGACATTACTGTGTGGGGAGCAGTGTGCGGACATTACTGTGTGGGGGGCAGTGTGGCGGACATTACTGTGTGGGGGGCAGTGTGGCGGACATTACTGTGTGGGGGACACTACAGTGTGGGGTGGCATTATACAAAAGCTCTGCAGATGCAACTCCCATGTATTGGGTCACCACAATTTGGGTGGTCATTCACTAAATGAACCCTGTTATGGGGAGAATCTGTGGATGACACATATTTGTCATCCACAGACACCCCCCACCCCCCCAAAACAGGGTTAATTTACTGAATGACCACCAATAAAAGAGGTGGGGGTCACATATGCTATTTCATAATGACAGCAGGGCTCGTTCAGTGTGACTGTTCTACTACACCCCCCACCGATTCCCCAATAACAGTATCATCCATCACAGATCCCCCATAGCAGTGCATCCTCAAGTTGGAAGTGGGGCGCACTTGGGCAGCTCAGCCTCTGTTGGTGGTGGACCTTGTCCCAGCCCTGGGCTTTAGACTCGGTGTACTGTGTGTGACAGTGCTTGCTTCACAGATCTGATTGGTTGTAGGGGGGCTGGCAGAAGCCTGGCTTTTACTCTAGGATCATGTTCCACAAGACCTGCTAGAGTCTCTCTGCTATGTCAGACTGAGCTGCTTCAAACGGATCAGGATGCCAGTCCGGTATCTCACAGACCGTGTTCCACGGACGTCTGCATGAGGCTTAAAGTGGTTGTCCGGTCCCAAAATCAAATTTCTGTTTTTGTGCTCCTAACTAGGGTTGTTTCGGGTATCGAAGTTTCGATACCCATTTGATACTTTTCTCTGGTATCGAGCTCGATACCAGGATTTGTTTTTTATCGATACTGGGCTGCGCTACTGCACAGCCAAGTATCAGAGAATGTGGCCGTGCTGCTCTCAGCGCGGACTATGTTCCCTCAGCAGCACGGGGAGAAGGAAGCAGTCTCTCCCACCAATAGAAGGAGAGGGGCGTAGGAGGGGCAGGCGCACTGACCACCAATAACTAGTAACATTTTATATATAAATATAGGCAGAAGAAACACACTGCCGACACCTGCCTGTGACCGAGCGCTGCGATCCACGGCAATTAACCTGAGGGGGTAACTGCCGCGGATTGCAGCGATCGGTCACAGGCAGGTGCCGACAGTGTGTTTCTTCTGCCTGCATTTGTATATGAAACGTTACTAGGCATTGGTGGCCAGTGCGCCTGCTCCTCTCCCTCACCAGTATTAAAACATTGGTGGCCAGTGTGGCCCCCCTGTCCCCGGTATTAAAACATTAGTGGCCAGTGTGCCCCCCCTGTTCCCAGTATTAAAAGACATTATTGGCGGCCAGTGCGCCCTCCCTCATTCCCCCTTCCTCCCTCCCCTCCCTAATGAAGGGGGGCTTCAGTATTAATATCATTGGTGGCAGTGATCACAGGGTCCCCTCACCTCCACTCTTCTGTAATGGTGGGGCTCCGATCGGTTACCATGATAGCCAGGACGCTACTAAAGTCCTGGCTGCCATAGTCTGCTCCCTGCGGCTGTGTGCACTATGCACAGGGCAGCAGGGAAAGTGTGAGATCCTATTCACCCTCAGAGCTGTATCAGGGTGAATAGGATAAAAATGATCCCAGGTTCTATCCCCTAAGTAAATAAATAAGCTGTAAAAAAAAAAAAAAAAAAAAAAAGTACAACAAAATATTAACTCCTTGCCGACCGCCTAACGCACGGATGCGTCCAGGCAGCGGCAAGTTTGCTCCTCCTGGACGCATCCGTGCGTCATCTCGCGAGAGGCGAGATCTGCTGTGAACGCGCGCACGTTCACAGCAGAGCGCGGCTCTGCAGTTATACTACAGCCTGCCAGCGATGATCCATCGCTGGCAGGCTGTAAATGTAAAATAAATTAGATCAAACAGGTGCATCAGACGCTGTTTTGTTAACAGCGTCTGATATACCTCCTACCTGGTCCTCTGGTGGTCCCATTTACTGGGATCAACCACCAGAGGACCAGGTAACAATGTAAAGTTGCACCAAACACTACACTAACCCCCCACCCCCACCCTCACTTTATAACCACTATTAACCCTTTGTTAACCCCTGATCACCCCATATAGACTCCCTGATCACTCCCCTGTCACTGATCACCCCCCTGTAAGGCTCTATTCACATGTCCATATGTGTTTTGCGGATCCACAGATCCGTGCCACGGATCCGCGGTGCGGATCCGCAAAACACGGACACCGTCAATGTGCTTTCCGCATTTTGCAGATCCGCACATTGCCAGAACTATATAGAAAATGCTTTTTCTTGTCCGCAATTGCGGACAAGAAAAGGACATGTTCTATATTTTTGCGGAACGGAAGTGCAGACCCGTAAGTGCGGATCCGCAATTCCGGATCCGAGCGGGACAAAGTCTGTCCCCATAGAAATGAATGGGTCCGCAATTCCGTTCCGCAAACAGAATTTCGGACGTGTGAATGGGGCATAAGGGTCCCTTATCACGGCCAGTTAGTTAGCAGTCACTGATTTTGGCAGAGATTTTTTAATCCACATTGATCGATGCGAATGAAGAAATCTGTGCCGTTCATTTTTTTTCTTTTTTCAGCCCAGAGGCTGAACGGAAAAAAAAAAAAATCTCATTACCCGTATGCTCAATATACGGAGAATCGCTGAAACTCCTAATGCTGGCCATACGTGTAATGATTGCGGAGACCCTCAAATGCCAGGGCAGTACAAAAACCTCACATGTGACCCCATTTTAGAAAGAAGACACCCCAAGGTATTCGCTGAGGGGTATGGCGAGTTCATGCAAAATTTTATTTTTTGTCACAAGTTAGTGGAATATGAGACTTTGTAAAAAAAATATATATATATCAATTTCCGCTAACTTGTGCCAATTTTTTTTTTTTCTGTGAACTCGCCATGCCCTCACGGAATACCTTGGGTGTCTTCTTTCAAAATGGGGTCACATGTGGGTATTTATACTGCCCTGGCATTTTAGGGCCCTAAAGCGTGAGAATCCAAATGCGTAAAATGCCCTGTGAAATCCGAAGGTACTCATTGGTTTTAGGGCCCTTTGCGCATCTTGGCTGCAAAAGTGGCACACATGTGGTATCAGCCGGACTCAGGAGAAGTAGGGCAATGTGTTTGAGTGTATTTTTACATATACCCATGCTGGTAGAGAAATATCTCTGTAAATTGACAACTTTGTATACACTTTTTTAAAAGTTGTCATTTACAGAGATATTTCTCACACTCCAGCAGGGTATATCTAAAAATACACCCCAAAACACATTGCCCTACTTCTCCTGAGTACAGCGATACCACATGAGTGACACTTTTTGCAGCCAAGATGCGCAAAGGGCCCTAAACCAATGAGTACCTTTAGATTTCACAGGGCATTTTACGCATTTGATTCTCACGCTTAGGGCCTCTAAAATGCCAGGTCAGTATAAATACCCCACATGTGACCCCATTTTGGAAAGAAGACACCCCAAGGTATTCTGTGAGGGGCATGGCGAGTTCACAGAATTTTTATTTTTTGGCACAAGTTAGCGGAAATTGATATATTTTTTTTTTTTTTACAAAGTCTCTTATTTCACTAACTTGTGACAAAAAATAAAATTTTACATGAACTCACCATACCCCTCACAGAATACATTGGGGTGTCTTCTTTCTAAAATGGGGTCACATGTGGGGTATTTATACTGTCCTGGCATTTTAGGGGCCCCTAAAGCGTGAGAAGAAGTCTGGAATCCAAATGCGTAAAAATGCCCTGTGAAATCCTAAAGGTACTCATTGGTTTTAGGGCCCCTTTGCGCATCATGGTTGCAAAAAAGTGTCACACATGTGGTATTGCCGTACTCAGGAGAAGTAGGGCAATGTGTTTTGGGGTGAATTTTTATATATATACCCATACTTTGTGTGAGAAATATCGCTGTAAACGACAACTTTTAAAAAAAATTTATACAAAGTTGTCAGTTTACAGAGATATTTCTCTCACCCAACATGGGTATATGTAAAAATACACCCCAAAACACATTGCCCTACTTCTCCTGAGCACGGCGATACCACATGAGTGACACTTTTTGCAGCCTGGGTGTGCAAAGGGACCTAAATTCCAACGAGTACCTTTAGCTTTTACAGGGCTGCTCACAATTTAGCCCCACCCAAAATGCCAGAACAGTAAACACACCCCACAAGTGACCCTATTTCGGAAAGTAGACACCCCAAGGTATTCACTGAGGGGCATAGTGAGTCCGTGGGAGATTTTTTTTTTTGCCAGAAGTTAGCAGAAATGGAAACTTTATTATTTTTATTTTTTCCTTAGAAAGTGTCATTTTCCGCTAACTTGTGAAAAAAATGAAATGATACATGAACTCACCATGCCCCTCCGCGAATACTTTGGGGTGTCTTCTTCTAAAATGGTGTCATTTGGGGGTATTTATACTATCCTGGCATTCTAGCACCTGAAGAAACATGACAGGTGCTCAGAAAGTCAGAGCTGCTTCAAAATGCCGAAATTCACTTTTTTGCACCATAGTTTGTAAACGCTATAACTTTTACCCAAACCAATAAATATACACTTATTGGATTTTTTTTTATCAAAGACATGTAGAACAATAAATTTAGAGAAAAATGTATATAGAAATGTAGTTTTTAAAAAAGAAAAAAATTTACAACAGAAAGTGAAAAATGTCATTTTTTTGCTAAAATGTCGTTAAATTTTTATTAATAGCAAAAAAAGTTAAAATGTCAGCAACAATGAAATACCACCAAATGAAAGCTCTATTAGTGAGAAGAAAAGGAGGCAAAATTCATTTGGGTGGTAAGTTGTATGACGGAGCAATAAACGGTGAAAGTAGTGTAGTGCGGAATTGTAAAAAGTGGCCTGGTCATTAAGGGTGTTTAACCCCTTAAGGACCAAGGGCGTACATGTACGCCCTGTGAATTTCCGATCACCGCTGCACACGTGGCGGTGATCGGAACAAGATGCCTGCTGAAATCAATCAGCAAGCATCTTGGCACAATGCCCAGGGGGGTCCTGTGACCCCCCATGTCGGCGATCGCAGAAAACCGCAGGTCAATTCAGACCTGCGGTTTTCTGCGGTTCCGGGTCATTCGGGTCTCAGGTGACCCGATAACCCGGAACAGGATGGTGATCAGTGGTGCTATATTACACCACCAATCACCATCCTTACCGTTGGCCACAAATTGTTCTGATTGGCTGTGCAGGGGGGCGGCGACAGAAGCTAACCTCCGTAGCTTCTCCCCCCTGCACACTGCCTGTTGTGCCGCCGGAGGATCAAGTCGCCCCATCGGATCCCATCGGACCCCCATCGGAGCCCATCCCACCAGGAAGACCCCAGAAGGACCCCATCCCACCCAGCAGACCCCCGAACAGCCCCAGCAGCTCACCCAGCCACCGACAGCCCCAGCGATCCACAGCCCCAGCCATCCAGTGTTCCAGCCCCAGCAGCAGAATCTAATAAAGTAAGTGCACCTGGGTGTCTGGGGTCCACAGCACTTAGTTGTGTGACCCTAGACCCCCCCAGGGGTGCATCCCCCCCCCCAACCCCCCTAATTTTTTGTGGGGCATTTTTTTTTGCGTGCGCCGACTGTGGTCGGGCGCTCTAGCGTCCGGCCACTGTTAGTGCATCGCTCACCCCACTGCTGATCACCGCTATCAGCTAGTCAGGCAGTTTTTTTTTTTTACACTTTTCCTTTTTTTAGTTAGGGTTTTTTGTTTTTGTTTTTTTTTTAGTTAGTTTAGTGCGCGAACACCTGGCCCCACACACACGCACACTTGAATAAAGTTTTGTTTACACACACGCACAACACACACACCCATGGACCGCCGGCTGTTCACGGTGGAGGAGGCATACGCCCAGATGCTCTCCGACACCGAGAGCGCCAGTGAGGATGAGGATGACCCCACATTCCTCCTGTCATCCGCATCCTCCTCATCATCATCTGATGATGATGAGCCCCAAGGCGGCGGAGACGCCGCCAGGCGGAGCCAGGGTCCCCACGTGCTAGGGACCCGTGGCCAGCACTAGTACGAGCAGCCCTGGGACTCGTACTAGTTTTCCGGCCCACCAGCCAAGTGCACCTGAGCCCCCTTCAGGTGAACGAGTCTGGTGCATCCCAGTGGACTATCAGCCTGCGATTCCTGAATTTGTTGGCAATCCAGGAATCCAGATTCCCACAGTGGGATTTACTGAAATAGACTATTTTAGTTTTTTTTCAGTAACCCACTTGTGAATCTGATGGTGGAGCAGACGAATCTGTACGCCCAACAGTTCGTCGCTCAGCACCCAGGCTCTTTTTGGCCAAGCTCGGTGGCTGGACGCCAGTCAGTGCAGCCGAAATGAGGACGTTTTGGGGCCTCGTGCTGCACATGGGCCTGGTCAAAAACCAAGTGCCAGGCATTACTGGAGTGGGGACGTCCTCTATCAGACCCCACTGTACAGTACGGCTATGGCACGCACCCGGTTTGAGGCCATACGGAAATGTCTGCATTATGCAAATAATGCAGCACGCCCCCCGAGGTGATCCTGCCTATGACCGGCTGTACAAGATACGGCCGATCATAGATCACTTTGGGGCCGCATTTGCGCAGGCCCACGTACCTGGAAGGGAGGTCGCGGCTGATGAGTCTCTCGTTGCTTTCAAGGGGAGACTTATTTTCCGCCAATACATTCCCAGCAAGCGAGCGAGGTATGGCGTGAAACTATACAAAATTTGTGAGAGTACCTCAGGGTACACTTACAAATTTCGTGTTTACGAGGGACGAGATTCCCGTATTCAACCCCCAGAATGTCCCCCCACTCTGGGTGTTAGCGGGAAACTTGTGTGGGACCTTGTGCACCCACTGCTGGATAAGGGTTACCACCTGTACGTGGATAACTTTTATACCAGTATTCCCTTGTTCCAGGCCCTCTCCGCCAGATCCACGTTCGCTTGTGGGACCATGCGGAAAAATCATCGCGGCCTCCCTACCCACCCTCTCCAGGTACCTATCCCCAGGGGTGAGACCCGTGCCCTTACCAGCGACAACCTGTTGCTGGTCAGATATAAGGACAAGAGGGATGTCCTTATGCTGACCACAATCCATGGCGGCAACGGTCCTCAAACCCGATTGTATCGTCGACTACAATCGGTATATGGGAGGAGTTGATCTATCTGATCAAGTCCTCACACCATATAATGCCATGCGCAAAACCCGGGCATGGTACAAAAAAGTTGCGGTCTACTTGGTACAGGTTGCCATGTACAACGCTTTTGTACTATCCCGATGCGCTGGCAGCACAGGGACTTTCCTCCATTTCTATGAGGCAGTCCTCAAGGACTTTTTTTTTTCCATAAATTATTTCATTGTATATAAGTTTTTAAAAAAATGTTGTTTTAGTGTATCCAAAGTCTGGGAGCCATACATATTGGGCATTGTCGCGTCCGTAACAATCTTATGTATAATAATAAAATATTACCTAACCCCTCAGATAAACACCCTTTTAAAAATAAATTAAAAACCATGTTAAAAAAAAAAAAATTGTCACCTTAGATCCCAGAAATTATAATAGCACGTCATAAAAATCAAATGCCCCCAAATAGAGCCAATCAAACCGCCATCTCATCCCGCAAAAAATGAGCCCCTAGATAAGACAGTCGCCCCAAAAAAAAATTTAAATTATGGCTTCCAGTATGTGGAGGTACAATTTTTTTTTTTTTTCCAAAGTTAATGATGTCATGCTGAAGCCAACTTTTATAAAAGTAGTCATATTAGGTATTGCCACGTCCGTAATAATGTGCTCTATAAAAATAACATTTGACCTAACCCCTCAAATAAACGCTGTCAAAAAAAAAAAAAAAAAAAGTTAAAAAAAAGCCATTTTTTTTGTTACCTTACATCATAAAAAGTGTAATAGTGTGCGATCAAAAAGTCATATGCCCCCCAAAATAGTGCCAATAAAACTGCCATCTCATCACGCAAAAAATGAGCCCCTACATTAGATAGTTACCCCAACAACAAAAAAAAATTAGACATATTAGGCATCGACGCGTCCGTAATACTCTGCCCTACAAAAATAACATTAGAACCAGCCTCTCGGATGAACGGCGTTAAAAAAATAAAATAAAAAACTGTGCCAAAACAACCATGTTTTGGCAAATTTCCGTTTTAATCCATACTTTCCGGTAATAAAGCAAGGGTTAACAGTCAAACAAAACTAAATAGTTATTGCCCTGATTCTGTAGTTTTCAGAAACACCCCTTATGTGGTCGTAAACTGCTGTATAGCCACAAGGCAGGGCATAGAACGAAGGGAACGCCACATGGTTTCTGGAAGGCAGATTTTTATTTTTATACCATGTCCCATTAGAAGCCCCCCCCTGATGTAGCCTAGACTAGAAACTCCAAAAAGTGACCCCATTTAAAAACTACACCCTCAAGGTATTCAAAATTACTTTACCAACTTTGTTAACCCTTTAGATGTTCCACAAAACTTAATGGCAAATTTAGAAATAATTTTAGAATTTCCATTTTTGTTATCTTGCCTCAAAAAGTGTAATATAGAGCAAGCAAAAATCATATTTACCCTAAAATAGTCCCAAAACAACAACCACCATATCCTGTAGTTTCCTATATGGGGTCACTTTTATGGAGTTTCTACTCTAGGGGTGCAGCAGGGGCTTGAAATGGGACATGGTGTAAATAAACCAGTCCAGCAAAATCTGCCTTCCAAAAACCATATGGCGTTTCCTTCTTCAATGTCCTCCCGTTTAGCCAAATAGTAGTTTAGGACCACATATGGGGTGTTTCTGCAATCTACAGAATCAGGGCAATCCATATTGAGTCTTGTTTGACTGTTAACCCTTTATTTCCAGTAATAAAGTAAGGGTTAAAATGGAAAATTTTCCAAAATTCTAAATTCCAAAATAGTTTCTCCATCTTCCATGAACTGTTGTGGAACACCTAAAGGGTTAACAGAGTTTGTAAACCCAGCTTTGAATACCTTGAGGGGTGTACTTTCTTAGATGGAGTCACTTTTTGGAATTTCTATGCTAGGGTGCATCAGGGGGCTTGCAATAGGACATGGTGTTAAAAACCAGTCCCGCAAAATCTGCCATTCAAAACCCATATGGCGTTCCCCTCCTTCAATGTCCTCCCGTTTGGCCAAACAGTAGTTTAGGACCACATATGGGGTGTTTCTGCAAACTAGAGAAACAGGGCAACCCACATTGAGTTTTGTTTGGCAGGTAACCCTTACTTTATTACTGGAAAAAATGGATTATAATGGAAAATTTTCCAAAAATTCTAAATTCAGAAATTTTATCTCCATTTTCCATGAACTGTTGTGAAACACCTAAAGGGTTAACAAAGTTTGTACCATCAGTTTTGAATACCTTGAGGGGTGTAGTTTCTAAAATGACATCATTTTTGGGTGGTTTCTATTATGTAAGCCTCACAAAGTGACCTCAAACCTGGACTGGTCCATAAAAAGTGGGATTTGGAAAATTTCTGAAAAATTTCAAAATTTGCTTCCAAACTTCTAAGGTATGTAACATCCCCAAAAAATAAAATAGCATTTCCCAAATACTCCAAACCTGAAGTAGACATATGGGGAATGTAAAGTCATCATTTTTTTGGGGGGTATTACTATGTATCATAGAAGTGGAGAAACTGAAACTTTAAAATTTGCTAAATTTTGCAATTTTTTTGGTAAAATTTGTATTTTTTATGCAAAAAAATAAACTTTTTTGACCCAATTTTAGTAGTGTCACGAAGTACAATATGTGACGAAAAAACAATCTCAGAACGGCCTAGGAAAGTAAAAGCGTTTTAAAGTTATTCACACTTAAAGTGACAGTGGTCAGATTTTGAAAAAATGGCCTGGTCCTAAGGTGAAAATGAGCCCGGTCCTTAAGGGGTTAAGCTAGGGGGGCTGAAGTGGTTAAGTATAAATCACCCCATTTCCCAATTTTACATACAAAATATATAAAAAATAAATAAATAAAATATTACATATCGCCACGTCTCAAAAGACCAAACTATTAAAAAATCCTCTTTTATGCGGTGAACGCCATAAAAGAAAAAAAAGAAAAGAAAAAATGCACAATTCGCCATTTTCTTTTAGTCGCCTTGTCCCCCTCCCCCGACAAAATAGGATAGGACTGTTGTATTATGAGCCGGCGGTTACATAAAATGTGGAATACACGCGGCTTTTTTTGGCGTTTTACTTTTTTTCGCGTGTAATCGAGTATCGCAATACTTTTTTATGGTATCGATACCGAATCAAAATTTTGGTATCAAGACAACTCTACTCCATACATGTATGCCCCCAATACCTGTTTTTCATTTTTGTGCTTTTCTTCCTGTTTGTGCTTCAAAATCTCCTGTGTGAAGCCTAGAATGTATTGGCTTCTTTGAGTCCGAGCTGTTTACATTCTTCAGTTTCCTGTTTAGTTCACAGGCTCATGAGTCACAGGCTGGCCACGCCCCTGTACTGCTCTGTCTGCAGCAGCCACACCCACTACAACTCCTGTGTCTATCTTTCTACACCCAGACATGAGTCTACTTCTCACACAGTCTCTAAATCCCATCACTGACAGTCTACAGGCTCTGCCCTCACATGTGTATCTAATCCTATCCTGTGTGATACACCCTGCTGAGCGGTGTATCTAATCCCATCACTGACCGTCCACAGGCTCTTCGCTCACCATCTCCAGAGTGTGATAAAGAAATCATATCCAATCACATCTGTATCTAATCCTAGCCTGTTTGACACAGCCTGCTGAGCAGTGCTTCTAATCTAATCACTGACTGTCCACAGGCTCTTCGCTCACTATCTCCAGAGTGTGATAAACACATCATATCCAAACACATCTGTATCTAATCCTATCATGTATGTGTCCGATACACAGCCTGGTGTGTGCGATACTGCCTGCGGAAGTGTGTATCTAATCCCATCTTCTACGATACAGCCTGCCGTGCTGTTTATCTAATCCTAATGTGTATGATCCTGTCTGAAGGGCTGTGTATCTCCAGGCATGCTCAACCTGCGGCCCTCCAGCTGTTGCAAAACTACAACTTCCATCATTCCCTGACAGCCTACAGCTATCATCCTACAGAAGGGCATCGTGGGAGTTGTAGTTTTACAACAGCTGGAGGGCCGCAGGTTGAGCATCCCTGAAATCCTTATGCACACCACCGTATCCGTTTTGCGATCCACACTTTTTGCAGTCCCATTGAGTTCTATGAATTAGAGGACCTCATTATAGGACATGTTCTTTCTTTACTGTAACTACGTCCATGTGCTTTCCACATCCGTATGTCAGTTCTGCAAAGTATAGAACAGGTCCTATTCTGGTCCTCATAATGCAAATTTAAAACCCATAGAACTCAATGGGACTGCAAAAAAAAATGTCAAAATCGCACACAGACAGTAACCATATTTAGTGGATCCGCGACTTGCAGACCGCAAAACAGACATGGTTCTGTGCATGAGCCCTATCATTCATACTGAGCACCCATAACAATGACATCCATGATGCTCCCATAACAGTGACATCCACAGTGCCCGCCTAACAGTCACATCCACAGTGCCTCCATAACAGTGACCTCCACCGATTCCCCCATAACAGTGATATCCACAGTGCCCTCATAACTCTGTCATCCAATGCCCTCTTTTGCGATTCCGTGTCCCCACTATGCCATGCCCCCTTGTTTGCCATCCATTGCCTCCTTGTGTCATCCAGTGCCCCCTATTTGCCAGCCAGTGCTCCCCTTGTGCCATCCAGCACCCGTTATGCCATCCAGCACCCCCTTATGCCATCCAGCACCCCCTTATGCCATCCAGTGCCCTTTGTGCCATCCAGCACCCCCTTATGCCATCCAGCACCCCAATTATGCTATCCAGCGCCCCTTGTGTCATCCAGCGCCCCCTTATGCCATTCTGTGCCTCCTTGTGCCATCCAGCACCCCATGCCATCCTGTGACCCTTTTGCCATCCTGTGCCCCCTTGTGCCATCCAGCGCCCTCTTGTGCCATCCAGCGCCCCTTGTGCCATCAATCGCCCCTTATGCTATCCAGCGCCCCTTGTGCCATCCTGTGCCCCCTTGGGCTATCCAGCACCCCTTATGACATCATGTGCCCCCTTGTGCCATATAATGCCCCTTGTGCCATCCTGTGCCCCCTTGTGCCATCCAGCGTCCCTTATGCTATCCTGTGCCCCTTTGTGCCATCCAGCGCCCCCTTATTCCATCCTGTTCCCCCTGTGTGCCATCCAGCACCCCTTATGCCATTCTGTGCCCCATTTTGCCATCCTGTGCCCCCTTGTGCCATAACAGTCACATCCACAGCGCCTCCATAACAGTGACCTCCACCGATTCCCCCATAACAGTGATATCCACAGTGCCCTCATAACACTGTCATCCAATGCCCCCTATTTGCCATTCAGTGTCCCAACTATGCCATGCCCCCTTTGTTTGCCATCCATTGCCCCCTTGTGTCATCCAGTGCCCCCTGTTTGCCAGCCAGTGCCCCTTTGTGCCATCCTGTGCCCACTTGTGCCATCCAGCACCCCCTTATGCCATCCAATGCTACCTTGTGCCATGCAGCGCCCCTTGTGCCATGCAGCGCCCCTTTTTTGCCATCCAGTGCCCCTTTTTTGCCATCCAGTGCCTTCCAGCGCCCCTTATGACATTCCCTTGTGCCATCCAGAGCTTCTTATACCATCCTGTGTGCCATCCAGCGTCCCTTGCGCCACCCTGTGTCCACTTGTGCCATCCAGCACCCTCTTATGCCATCCAGCGCCTCTTGTGCCATCCAGCGCCCCTTGTGCCATTCAGCGCCCATTGTTTGCATCCAGCGCCCATTGTGCCATCCTGTGCCTTCCAGCGCCCTTATGCCATTCCCTATGCCATCCAGAGCTTCTTATACCATCCTGTGTGCCATCCAGCGTCCCTTGTGCCATCCTGTGCCCCCTTTTGCAATTCTGTGCCCCCTTGTGCTATCCTGTGTCATCCAGCGCCCCTTATGCCATCCAGTGCCCCCTGTGACATGTACAGCATAGCGATCAGCCACAGAGGCTTACATTGCGCTGTGCAGGATTCAATACAGGCTTCACATAGAAGCCTGTACGATAGAGACGGCGGTACTGCACATGCGCACTAGCATTCAGCCTAGTGCGCTGTGTAGACGGCCAGGCATAGCTTTCTCCAGCAAGAGGTGGTGAGTGACGTCACTAGTGATGATCCGTCTCCTGCTGGAGAAAGGAAGAGAGGATTGGAAGACAGGGAGACCGACTTCAGCCGGAATAAGTGAAAAGAGAGCTAGAGGGACCACGGGACCAAGATCCAGATTGCAAGAATGGCTGTACTGTGGGAGGTAAGCATGTTAGTAATACTCTTTCCTCCACTGTTAGTTCTTTTTAGCTAAAAAATGTTTTAGCCCGGAGAACCCCTTTAAGAATCGAATAAGTCTACTAGTTAAAAGAATCAAATGATTCTACTTAGTTAGTAGACTTATTCGATTCTTTCGGGAGTCATCAGATAAGTTACTGAGTTAAAAGAATCGTGTGTCACCTCCAGTAGAACAATACACTGAATCTAATGACCAGGCTGCAGCAGTGATAAGGGACAGACAGATGGGACAGTCAGCAGAGAGATAAGAGAAATGACACAGAGTTTAGATTAGAGGAGATCCTCATTCAAATCAAATTAACCCTTTAGGATTAAATTGGCTTCTCAAGGAGATATGTATGTTAACACTCAGTTCACACTTTCGCGTAAAACGCCGCTTTTGAACGCACATAAAAACGCACAACAGTAAAGGAACCATGCATTCCAATGAGGGTGGTTCACACTTGCGCGTTTTTATGTGCGTTCATAGGCGCCTATAAACGTCCGACGCATAAGCAAGTATGTTCGCGTTAATTCGGGCTTTTTTCGAGCGTATGGTGCTAATAGACTTCAATGGGAAACGCGATAGGCGTGTTGTTCGGGCGTTTGTGCAGCGTAAAACGCGCCTATGGACGCGCGTTTTTCAAAATTCACACCTCAGATTGGCCAAACTATATAGGGAGGGCTGTTTGGTCATTGGCCAACTATGCAGTCAATCACATAAACGCGCGTCAAACGCGCCTACACTATTTACCAAAACGCTTGAAAAAACGCGCCTACACGCCAGTCTTGAACGCACCAAAAACGCTAGGCTTCAAAACGCTCAGGTCTGAACCCAGTGTAAAGGTACAGACATCCCTTCTGAAACACCTGTCTCATTCAGTAGCTATATAACTAAATGAGAGAGATGTCCTTTTTTTTTTTTAATAAGATATAACACATTTAAACCTCCATTTTAATTATGTTATTTACCCATGCAGTCCTGAGTTTTTTACACCCCCTGGATTTACACACAGGGTTTTAAAGAATAAACCATTTTTAATAGAACATTGTCAAACTTTAAAACGCTGGAATAATTAGAATAAAAAAAACGCACTTAAATTATTCACTCCCATACACCGCGAAGACTATGGACAAATTAGACTGCTAGCCATTTTAGACTCCATTCACATTACTGTTTCTCCATACTGTTCTCCGGCTCCGTTGAGAAGAGGGAGAACGATAAGGACGGATTATGCAGATAACTGAGACCTAACTGAGCGTAACGGAGCCTAAAAACTCTATAGACCAGGGATAGGCAACCTCCGGCACTCCAGCTGTTGTGAAACTACAACTCCCAGCATCCATACTTGCTCTGCTTCTTCCAGAACTCTCACAGAAATGAATGCAGCATGCTGGGAATTGTAGTTTCACAACAGCTGGAGTGCCGAAGGTTGCTGATCCCTACTATAGACTATAATGGGGTCCGTTCAGAGTCTGCTCAGAACATGATTTTTGAGCGGAGACGAAAGTCCTGCATGCAGGACTTTCGTCTCTGCTCAAAAATCATGTTCTGAGCGGACACCCAACAGACCCCATTATAGTCTATGGGGTCTTTAGGCTCCGTTCTCAGTTAGGTCTTGGTTATCTGCAGAATCCATCCTTTCTGTTCTCCTGCTCCTTAATGAAGCTGGAGAACGGAAAGGTGAAACGATGACGTGAACGAAGCCTTCACGGACCGTGTGATACCGGACTGGCACCCTGCTTAGTGCAGGAGTGCGCGGCGTCATTGGTTGTTATGACGCTGTGCGCTTCCTGCTGCCACTGCTGAACAGTAATGCAGTCCCATGATCTATACGAGTGTATTACTGTACTGCAGCAGGAAGCGCACGGCGTCATAGGAGCGAATGACGCCGTGCACTCCTGCACTAAGCAGGGTGCCAGTCCGGTATCACACGTTCCGTGTTCCACGGACGTGTGAATGCAGCCTTAGCTGTGACATCACCTCATTAGAATGCCCAGGAACATGCTTCTCACTATTGCAGCTGATTGCACATCACTTTGTTATCACATTGGCTGATTTCATAGAATGGCAAATCTGACAGAAAATCAGACTTGTGACAGCTCTGATCACTGTGATTAATGTTCCCCAGGAGCTGCCTGCCTTCTCTGAATCAGTGGATCTTCTATGAAGGATCAGACAGAGAAAATTTAGCCCTCTGCTCCACCACGAGGTAGGCCGCACTTATTGAAGTGGCTCTGGAGCCTTTGTGGCAGCAGATTCTGCCACCCCAGAGTGTGCGGAGAGCAGATACTCTATAATGAATCAAGGCTGTTAAGGTGAGCTGGATACAACATGTTTTACTCTATAATGGAGTCTGAAAAGGGGGTTTAGCTAGCTGGATGGCCGTGGATTGTTCGGCTTGATGCAGGAGCTGAAGGGAAGCTCTTGTTTGTTGTGCATAACAGCATTAAAGTTACCAACTATCAAAACTGGCACATGAATCAGGTTTTTATCAATAATAAACTCGTATATTGTTCTCTATATTTCTAGGTTGAAGGGAGGCAGGAAACAATCCAATACCAGGACAAATTCCACTATTTTTAACCGTACAATATCTACACATCTACCTCTAACTAAACTACAGTGGCAGCTAAATTCACATTTTTTACATAATAGAATACTTAATCCTCTAGAATATGAGTTATAAAATTCAACTATCCACTGTTTTTCAACCAATTAACATCTTCAGTAAGGTTGTAAGTACATTATATCAGGGTGATATGTTCTAGCAAGGTTAAAGAGGACTTTTCATCAGTTTTGCAAAAGTCTAATTAGGAAGATACCTTATAGGGTGGCCCCCACTGATGCCATGGCATTTAGCAATTAGCATACTGAGCGGGGAAAATACTGGGGGGCACAGCGGGCAAACGGAGCGACGCCCAGGAATAATAGTAAGCGCAATAGGATACATGCTTTATTTTTTACCCAACGTGCTACTTATCTTATAAAATCTGGACCCATGAAAGGTCTTCTTTAACCACTTCAGCGGGGGGCTTAAACACCCTTAATGACCAGGCCACTTTTTACAATTCTGCACTACACTATTTTCACCGTTTATTGCTCGGTCATACAACTTACCACCCAAATGAATTTTACCTCCTTTTCTTCTCACTAATAGAGCTTTCGTTTGGTGGTATTTCATTGTTGCTGAAATTTTTACTTTTTTTGCTATTAATCAAAAATGACCGAAAATGACATTTTTCACTTTCTGTTGTAATTTTTTTTTTTAAGCTACATTTCTATATAAATTTTTCTCTAAATTTATTATTCTACATGTCTTTGACAAAAAAAAAAACAATAAGTGTATATTTATTGGTTTGGGTAAAAGTTATAGCGTTTACAAACTATGGTGCAAAAAAGTGAATTTCCGCATTTTGAAGCAGCTCTGACTTTCTGAGCACCTGTCATGTTTCTTCAGGTGCTAGAATGTCAGGATAGTATAAATACCCCCCAAATGACACCATTTTAGAAAGAAGACACCCCAAAGTATTCACGGAGGGGCATGGTGAGTTCATGTATGATTTCATTTTTTTTCACAAGTTAGCGGAAAATGACACTTTCTGAGGAAAAAAAATAATAAAATTTCCATTTCTGCTAACTTCTGAAAAAAAAAAATCTCCCACGGACTCACTATGCCCCTCAGTGAATACCTTGGGGTGTCTTCTTTCCAAAATGGGGCCATTTGTGGGGTGTTTGTACTGTTCTGGCATTTTGGGTGGGGCTAAATTGTGAGCAGCCCACTAAAACCTAAAGGTACTCGTTGGAATTTGGGCCCCTTTGCGGACCCAGGCTGCAAAAAAGTGTCACTCACGTGGTATCGCCGTTCTCAGGAGAAGTAGGGCAATGTGTTTTGGAGTGTATTTTTACATATACCCATGTTGGGTGAGAGAAATAACTCTGTAAATTGACAACTTTGTCTGAAAAAATTTAAAAAGTTGTCATTTACAGAGATATTTCTCACACAAAGGCCCCATGCACACGACCGTTGTTTGTTTCCGCGTCCGTTCCGTTTTTTTTCACGGATTGGATGCTTCCCCATTCATTTCAATGGGTCCGTCAAAAAATGCGGATGGTCAACCGTTTGTGTTCCGCATCCGTGATCCGTGTTTTCATTCCGTCAAAAAAATAGTGCATGTCCTATTTTTTTCACGTTTGCGGACAAGGATAGGCATTTTTACAATGGATTCGTCAAAAAAAACGGTCCGTCAAAAAAAACGGTCCGTCATCCGTTTGTTTTGACGGACGCAAAATTTCAAGGAGGAGCGGACGCGGAGGCAGGCAACGGTCGTGTGCATGTAGCCAAAGTATGGGTATATATAAAAATACACCCCAAAACTCATTGCTTCTCCTGAGTACGGCGATACCACATAAGTGACACTTTTTTGCAGCCAAGATGCGCAAAGGGGCCCAAATTCCCATGAGTACCTTTAGGCCTCTTTCACACGAGCGTGTCCGGATTAGGTCCGGATGCGTTGCGGATGCGTGCAGTGAAAACTGTGCGATTTCACAGACAAAGCCATTCAGTTTTGCCTGCGATTGCGTTCAGTTGTTCAGTTTTTTCCGCGCGGGTGCAATGCGTTTTGATGCGTTTTTCACGCGTGTGATAAAAAACTGAAGGTTTACAAACAACATCTCCCAGCAACCATCAGTGAAAAACGCAACGCACCCGCACTTGCTTGCGGATGCAATGCGATTTTCACGCAGCCCCATTCACTTCTATGGGGCCTGCGTTGCGTGAAAAACGCAGAATATAGAACATGCTGCGATTTTCACGCAACGCAGAAGTGATGCGTGAAAAACAACGCTGATGTACACAGACCCATTGAAATGAATGGGTCCGGATTCAGTGCGGGTGCTATGCGTTCATGTCACGCATTGCACCCGCGCGGAAAACTCGCTCGTGTGAAAGGGGCCTTAGGATTTCACAGGACATTTTTACGCATTTGGATTCTCACGCTTTAGGACCCCTAAAATGCCAGGGCAGTATAAATACCCCACATGTGAACCGATTTTGGAAAGAAGACACCCCGAGGTATTCCGTGAGAGGCATGGCGAGTTCACAGAAAAAAAAAAACTAAATGGCACAAGTTAGCGGAAATTGATATTTTTCTTTTTTACAAAGTCTCATATTCCACTAACTTGTGACAATTTTTTTTTTTTTACATGAACTCACCATATCCCTCACGGAATACCTTGGGGTGTCTTCTTTCTAAAATGGGGTCACATGTGAGGTGTTTGTACTGCCCTAGCATTTGAGGGTCTCCGCAATCATTACACGTATGGCCAGCATTAGGAGTTTCTGCTATTCTCCTTATATTGAGCATACGTGTAATGAGATTTTTTTTTCCGTTCAGCTTCTGGGCTGAAAAAAAATGAACGGCACAGATTTTTTCATTCGCATCGATCAATGTGGATGAAAAAATCTGTACAAAAATCAGTGACTGCGGTGCGGTGGGATGGGCGCTAACTACCTAACAAGTAGCTAGCTAACTGGCGGTGATAAGGGACCCTTATGCCCCATTCACACATCCGCAATTCTGTCTGAGGAACAAACCTGCCACCGCCTGGACGCATCCGTACGTTAGGCGGTCGGCAGGCGGTTAAACACCGCCAGTCTCTTCAACCTATCTATCAGCCCTCTAACATTCCATGAAAAATCAATAATCATGAATAAAACATTTTTTTTATTGAACATTGTTTTCATTGTAAAATACACCATACATCACTCATAAAAGCAGATAAAACCACTCACAATAATATGCTTTCTATTTACCAACTCTTACACGGGGTTCAGACCTGAGCGTTTTTGAAACGCGCGTATTTTAGCGCGTTTTTGCAAATAGGAAACGCGCGTCAAATGCGCGTTCGTGAATCTGGAGACCAATAGAAAAAGGCATATCTACACCTTAACGCGCGTTTTACGCGCGTTCCCATTGAAGTTTATGGGAGGAAAAACGCGACAAACGCCCAAAAAAATGCTCCTGAACGAGCTTATGCGTTGGGCGTTTTACAGCGCGTTTTTACGCGCTGTAAAACGCTCAAGTGTGAACCACTCCCATAGGGATGCATTGGTTTTCATGTCTTAAGCGTTTTACAGCGCGTTTGAACGCGCTGTAAAATGCTCAGGTGTGAACCTAGGGTTAGGCTGCATTCACACGGGCGAGTTTTCCGCGCGGATGCAAGGCGTGATGTGCACCCGCACTGAATCCGGACCCATTCATTTCTATGGGGCTGTGCACATGAGTGGTGATTTTCACGCATCACTTCTGCATTGCGTGAAAATCGCAGCATGCTCTATATTCTGCGTTTTTCACTCAACGCAGGCCCCATAGAAGTGAACGGGGCTGCAGGAAAATCGCAAGCAAGTGCGGATGCAGTGCGATTTTCCGGCATGGTTTCTAAGCGACGGGACCCGATCTTCATTATTTTCCCTTATAACATGGTTATAAGGTAAAGTAATAGCATTCTTAATAAAGAATGCTTTGTAGAATGAGGATTAAGGGGTTAAACATAAAAAACCTAACTTACCTTAGCCACTTGATCGCGTAGTTCGCGATCTCTCTTCAAGCTTTAGCTGCAGTTTAAAGGACCTGTGATGACATCACATCACATGGTTCAATCACATGGTCTGTGATGGACCATGTATTGGACCATGTGATGTGACGTCATCACAGGTCCTTAGACTACAGCTAATGCTTGAAGAGAGAAGAGAGATCGGCAACTATGCGATCAAGTGGCTAAGGTAAGTTAAGTTTTTTTATATTTAACCCCTTAATCCTTATTCTACAAAGCATTCTTTCTTAAGAATGCTATTATTTTCCCTTATAACCATGTTGTAAGGGAAAATAATAAAATATACAGAATACTCAACCCGAAACTGGACTTCAGTGATGCATTACAAAAGTTTGTACACGCGCGGAAAAATCGTGCATATTACCGCAACGCACCAGCATCTAATCCGGGCGTCAAACATGACGCCCGTGTGAACCCAGCCTTAAATAAAGTGGTTGTCTGAGATTTTTTAACTAATGACCTATCCTTTGGACACCTGGGATCCCCGCTGATGAGCTGTTTGAGAAGACCCAGCACATACAGCTTTGGCTAGGCCATTTGGCATCACGTTCATCGGTCACATAGTCTAAATACAGCACAACCCTTAATATTATTATCATTTCATGCGCTTATATAGCGCTGACAGACATATTCCGCAGCGCTTTACAAACATTAGCATCGGGCTGTCCCCAATGAGGCTCGCAATCTAAGTTCGCTATCAGTAGGTCTTTAGAGCGTGGGAGGAAACCCATGCAAACACGGGGAGAACATGCAAATTCCATGCCGATGTATTATACAGAAAGAAATATATTTACAGCATTAACCAGGCAGTTTGTAGTAATGGTTAAGTCCTTCTTTAGGCAGTAAGCTTACTTGTATTAGACTTGGGAGTGTAAAGGGAAAAGCACAAATTCTGTGTTGTGGGAAAGCTGTAGCAGAAAATTGTCTATTTTTAAACCGTCCAGAATCTCTCTAGTAGTGGAATTTCCCACAACTGTCATTGCCATTTCATGCATAATGCATCACATCTGGTCAGTATATTTCTTTATATTATGCTGACTTTGTGTTATATTTCATACTAAGGCTACTTTCACAGTGGCATTTTGGCTTTCCGTTTGTGAGATCCGTTCAGGGCTCTCACAAGCAGTCCAAAACTGATTAGTTTTGCACTAATGCATTCTGAATGGAAAAGGATCCGCTCAGAATGCACCAGTTTGCCTCAGTTCAGTCTCCATTCAGTTTTGGAGACGGACACCAAAATGCTGCTTGGCACCTGGCTGCAGAAATGCAGAAACCAGTAATTTAACCCCATAGATGCTGTGTTCAAAAATGATTGTGGCATCTTTGAAGTTAGACAGATGGATGTGGCTCCCTCTGCCTTCCGATTGGAGCTCCTGGAGTGAAATCGTGGAGCCTGGGGCCTGCTGAAGCTTCACAGGACTGTCATGTTAAGCTCCCTGCTAAGCTGTGCACGAGGCACAGCTCAACCAGCAGAGGGAGAAAATCCCATTCACTATAATAGATCTCTAGACTGAACTATCAAAATATTAGGCTACGTTCACACGACGAAATTTGTCGCGCGACAAATAGGGCACAACTTCACTGCAACATTTGTCGCGCAACAATTTTTATAATGGGAGTCTATTGTGTCGCATTGCGACATGCTGCGACTGCGACGCGCTGCGGATTTGTCTCCGTCCAAAAATCCGGAAGACATGCCGTAACGCCGGATCCGGAATTAATGCCCATTGAAGTGCATTAATCTGGATCCGGCGTTAAGCTAAACGTCGTTTCGGCGCATCGCCGGATCCGACGTTTAGTTTTTGGGAATGGTTACCATGGCAGCCAGGACACTAAAGTCCCGGCTGCCATGGTAAAGTGTAGTGGGGAGGCAGGGGAGAAGTCTACTTACCGTCCGTGCGGCTCCCGAGTCCCGGGGCGCTCCACAATGATGTCAGAGCGCCCAATGAGCGTGGATCACATGATTGCATGGATCATGTGATCCATGCGCGTAGGGCGCTCTGATGTCATTGTGGAGTGCCCCGGGAGCCGCACGGATTGTAAGTATCTGCTCCCCTGGCTCCCCACTACTTACTATGGCAACCAGGACTTTAGTAGCGTCCTGGCTGCCATAGTAACACTGAAAGCATTTTGAAGACTGATCAGAAGACTGAAAAGAAGTGCACGCCGGATCCACACAACGCAAGGGTGAAAGAAGCCTTACACTGACTGGCTGGCCGGAACACGTGATACCATTTCATATAGGAGCTGAGCTCCTGCGTTCGGCTCATTCAGTGTCAGGGAGAGCAGACAGCAGGCAGGGAAAAATAGCGTTTTGCTCTAAACTTACTGATTTCACTCCAAAAACCTTATTGAAAGACATAACAGCCCTTTTAAGGACTAGAGTGTGTGTTTAACAGCAGTGCAGGACATTTTTTTTTAAGAAGGGGGTTAATTCAGCACTATCAGGGACAGGCGTCACTAGGAAGGGACAGATAAGGGCAGGGTTTGAAAATCGCTTTGATAACTTCTAAAAGACAGAAAGATTTCCGAATAGTGACATCTACAATACGCCATCATTAAGCAGTGTGTTGGGCAGATATTATAAAAAGGGCGTTATTCACTACAGTGTTCCTTGGTACTGAGATATACACTGCACCATCATAAAGCAGTGTGTTGGGCAGATATTATAAAAAGGGCGTTATTCACTACAGTGTTCCTTGGTACTGAGATATACACTGCACCACTATACAGCAGTGTGTTGGGCAGACATTAATAAAAGGGGCCTATTTACTACAGTGTGCCTGGTACTGAGATATACACTGTACCATTAGAGAAATTATTTGTTCAGGGGAAATTAACCTAACTTGTGCCACATCTGTGTGTGCGTTCAATCCGCAACCGTTATATTAATTACTCCAGCAGACAGTGATTTATATTTTGTTCATAGTTAACAAGTTTTGGGCACATCTGTGTGTGCGTTTAGGCCGCAACCGTATATACAGTATTCCAGCAGAGAATGCATTTTATTTGGGACAAATTTGTATCCAATATAGAACTACATACGAATAAAGTGTGTATTGTCAAAATTACATTATTTCTGGCACAGTGTAGTGATGAAAAATTGTATTTCTCTGTCTCCTGTTCATTACAGAATGCAAATAGTGTGTACTGTAAAAATTACATTCTCTGGGCTAGTGCAGTGCCGAAAAATGTTATTTATTTCTCCTGTACATTACAGAAAGCAAATACAGTGTGTACTGTAAAAATTACATTATCTCTGTCCTAGTGTAATGCCTAAAATTTTTATTTCTCTGTCTCCTGTTCAAAATTCATTAGCTGTGGCTTGGTGTACTCCTTAAAATCTTTATTTTTCTGTGTTCAGTGCATTATAGCAAGCCAATACAGTGTGTACTGTAAAAATAACATTATCTCTGGGCTAGTGTAGTGCCGAAAATCTGTATTTTTTCTGTATCCAGTACTGTCCTGCATCAGAAAACTGTCTTTAGCGGACAGTAAAACAATCTGCGCCACATCTACAGACAAAACCACAAATATGAAGAAGGCGAGCACAAAGGGAGGTGGAAGTGGGCATGATGCTGATGGTGCAAGCAGGGGTGTGGCCCTGGGCATGATGCTGATGGTGCAAGCAGAGGCTGTGGCCCTGGGCGTGATGCTAATGGTGCAAGCAGAGGCCATGGCTCTTTGGCTCTCTCGCCAAGCACGCTTGAAGAGGTACCTGAGATATTGTGACCTAATTCCCAACCTCTTGAGCCTTCACAGTCTCAAGAAGATGATGGTGGTGAACTGCAATCATTCATTCATGAGGTGGATGATGATGAGACACAGTTGCCAATCACTGAGGTGGTGGTTAGGTCAAGTCAGGAGGATGAGCAGTGTGAGGAAGTGGTGGACGATGAGGTCACATACCCAACATGGTTAGGTCAAAAGCCGAGGGATCCATAGCACCGCAACAGACTGGAAGAGGCAGTGGGGTGGGAAAAGGTAGACGTCGGCCCACACCAAACAGGCCCGCTACCTAGGGGTAGGTGTTCCGCAGTATGGCGCTTTTTTGAGGAAAGCGCAGACAACAAAAGAGTGGTAGTTTGCAACCTGTGCCGTACCAAAATGAGTCATAGCGTGAACACTAGCAACTTCACGACCACCAGCATGATCTACCACATGGCATCCAAGCACTGAATAAGTGGGCCGAACGCCTGGGTCCACACTCTGTGTCTGAGGGTCCTACCACTGCCTCCACTTCCCCTGTGTTACACACTGCTGGCCAATCCCCCGTCGAAGGCACAGGCCCGGATGCCCCTCACCCTGCACCTGGACCTTCGCATGAATCGTCAGCAACAACATCCACTATCCTGTCCCAGCGCAAGTGCAAATACCCACCCACAGGCCATATCCCTAAATGCGCAACTTTCGAAATTACTGGCCCTTGAAATGTTGCCATTTCTGCTTGTGAACACTGAGGCCTTCCTCAGCCTAATGGCGGCGGCTGTCCCTCGGTACGCAGCCCTCCACTATTTTTCATGGTGTGCTGTGCCCGCCTCACACCAGCATGTTTCCCAGAACATCACCCGTGCCTTGACCAACACACTTACTGGGAAGGTCCACCTCACCACTGACACATGGTGCTGGTGGCCATCAGTCGTTAGCTGGAAGCAGTGCAGCACTGCTGTGGGTAAGCGTCAACAGGCCGTGCTGAAGCTGATCTGCTTAGGGGACAAACAGCATGCCGCCGCAGAGCTGTGGCAGGGTGTAAGGGACCAGACCGAGCTCAACCTAGAAACAGGCATGATTGTGTCCGACAATGGCTGTAACTTGGTGCCGGCTTTGGAGCTCGGCAACCTGACACACATTCCATGCCTAGCCCACATCTTAAACTTAGTGATTCAGCAGTTTATCAAAATCTACCCCAATTTGAAGGAGCTACTAGTGAATGGGCGCCGCTTGTGTGCTTATTTCCGCAAGTCGTCCACAGCTTCAGCCGCTCTGTCAACGCTGCAGCAGCGCTTGTGACTTCCAGCTCACAGACTTTTGTGCGACGTGAGCAAGCGGTGGAACTCTACGTTCTACATGTTGGCCAGGCTTTGTGAGCAGCAGAGGGCAGTTGTGGAATACCAGCTGCAACATGGTCGTTGTCTTTCCAGTCAACTGCCACTATTCACAAGCGAGGAGTGGGCATTGATGTCAGACCTGTGTGAGGTTTTAAAAAACTTTGATGAATCCACAGAAATGATTAGTGGCGATAACGCTATTATCAGCGTAACCATCCCACTGCTGTGTCTACTCAAACGATCGCTGCTTACAATTGAGGATGCTTTGAATGTGGCAGATGAGGTAATGGGGGAGGAGATGTCACCGGGTGATAGCCAGACCTCCCCCAGTTCGTCTTCTCAGCGCAAATTTGGCCATGAAGAGGAGGAGGAGGAGCTGAAGACACTTGCCTCTGCTACAGAGGCTAGTACCCATGGAACTTTAGTTCCATCTGTTCAGCATGGATGGGCAGAAGAGGAGGAGGAGGATGAGGGGATGGAGAGTCATCCTGGAGGTGACATCGACGTCTTGCCCGTTGGTACTCTGGCACACATGGTTTACTTCATGTTAGGCTGCCTTACCCGCGACCCTCGCGTTATACGCATTTTAGGCAACACAGATTACTGGGTGTTCACCCTTCTCGACCCCCACTACAAAGAGAACTTCTCATCTCTGATTCCTGTAGTGGAGAGGACGAGTAAAACCGTGCAATACCAGAAGGTACTTGTTGACAGATTGCTCCAAAATTTTCCATCTGACAATGCGGCCGCCAGAGTTCGTACTTCCTTAGGCAACCGAGGAAGGGAGACAAGGGAACACACAGTAGTTCCAACAGAGTCAGGGCAACACTTTCCAAGGCATGGGACACTTTCATGATACCCAGCCAGCAACCTCACCCTGAATCACGGCCTAGTGCTACAAAGAAGGAAAAGTTTTGAGTTGAGTTTTGAAGATGGTAAAAGAATACATTGCAGACCGTGTCAGCATCCTAAATGATCCCTCAGTGCCTAAAACTACTGGGAGTCCAAGCTGGACACGTGGCACGAGCTTGGGCTCTACGCCTTGGAGGTGCTGGCCTGCCCGGCCGCCAGCGTGTATTTAGTGCTGCTGTTGGCATTATAACAGATAAGCGTATACGCTTGTCCACTGACAATGCTGACAGGTAGTGATGTCCCAAACTATTTGCCGGCGAACATAGCTTGTTAGCGTTCGCCGCGGCGGGCGAACATATGCGATGTTCGGTCCGCCCCCTATGCATCATAATTGAGCAAACTTTGACCCTGTACCTCACAGTCAGCAGACATTCCAGCCAATCAGCTCCCTTCCTCCCACACCTTCCCACCTCCTATAAAAAAAAAAAAAAAAAACGGCAGCCATTTTAGATTCAGTCTGAAGACTGCAGTATGTTAGTGAGAGCATGGAGTGTGAAGCTGCTGTGCTGATAATGATAATGAATTCATAGGGAAACCGTTATCTAGGCCAGTGTTCTGTGTCCACAGACTCATCTGCTGTAAGGACAGCGTCACAGCACCCCAAAAAGCCCTTTTTAGGGCTGCTACATTAGTCTGATTTTATTTTATTTTCTCTCCATATATATATATTGCAGTTGCCTGGCCTGCCCATGTGTGAGAGGCTGCAGGCCCACAGACTGTAGTGTACCCACTGCCAGTGCCCACCACTCATATCGTGTGGCACAGGACTTTGCATAAAAAAAAAAGGCATTTAATTTTTACACTTTAATCTAATTTCAGTTGCCTACCTGCTTCCAGTGTGTGTCATGCCCACTTTCACTGACTGTAGTGTGCCCACTGCCAGTGTCCACCACTCATACCGGGTGGCACAGTAGCTTGCCGATAAATAAGGCATTTCATTTTTACCCTTTAATCTAAGGTTAGATGCCTGCCAGTGTGTGTCAGTCCCACTTCCACTGACTGTAGTGTGCCCATCACTCATACCGTGTGGCACAGTACCTTGCACGCATAATACCACTAATCAAAAAAAAAAAAAAAAATGACAGGCAGAGGTAGGCCACCCCGCAGGGGCCATCGTGGTGCTGTGATTTTCTTTGGCCCTAGAATAATGCCCAGTGTTCAGAGTCCACATACCCTGAACTCGAAAAATTCAGAGAATATATAATAGTTGACTGGCTTACACAGGACACCCAAACTTCTACTGCTTCCGCTCGGAACCCTGACGCACCATCCTCTTCCAGCTCAGCTTCGGGCAACTCTCAAGTTACCACTCGCCCGCCTGCCGCCACCACCAACACTAGCACCACAGCCGCTTCATTTGATCTGTCACAGGATTTATTTACACATCAGTTGGAAGAAATGAGTGATGCGCAACCATTATTGCCAGAGGATGTAGATAACAGGGATATGTCTCAGTCAGGCAGCATTATACACATGGACGTACGGTGTGATGATGATGATGATGTTGTACCCGCTGCTGCTTCCTTTGATGAGTTGTCAGATACAAGTGAAGCGGTTGATGATGACGATGTGTCCGTGGATGTCACGTGGGTGCCCGCTCGAAGAGAAGAAGAACAAGGGGCAAGTTCAGATGGGGAGACAGAGAGGAGAAAGAGACGAGTTGGAAGCAGGGGGAGATCATCGCAAGGAGCTAGTGGCACAGTCAGACAGCATGTATCGGCACCCGGGGTTAGCCAGACAGCACGCCAATCAACCCATGCTGTTGCCACTACCAGAATGCCATCACTGCAAAGCTCAGCAATGTGGCATTTTTTGTGTGTGTCTGCCTCTGATCTGATAACAGCGATGCCATTTGCATCCTGTGCCAAAAGAAACTGAGTCGTGGGAAGTTCAACACCCAACTAGGTGCAACTGCTTTGCGAAGGCACATGAGCTCACATCACAAACGCCAATCTGATCAATAAATGAGTACAAGCAGCACACAAACTCAAAGCCACCCTCCTCCTCCTGGTCCAGCATCTTCAGCCACCCCAACCACTGCTGTCCTCCTTGCCCCCTCTCAACCACCCGCCACTCCACCTCACGTTCAGCAGTTCCTGCCCACAGTCAGGTGTCTGTCAAGAAAATGTTTGAGCATAAGAAGCCAATGTCACAGAGTCAACCCCTTGCCCGGCATCTGACAGCTGGCATGACGGAACTCTTAGCCCACCAGCTTTTACCATACAAGCTAGTGGAATCTGAGGCCTTCAAAAAGTTTGTAGCTATTGGGACACCCCAGTGGAAGGTACCCAGCGAAATATTTTTTCACAAAAGACTATCCCCAACCTGTACTATATTGTGGAAAAGGAAGTCATGACATGTCTGGAACACAGTGTTGGGGCAAGGGTCCATCTGACCACTGATACCTAGTCTGCAAAGCACGGTCAGGGCAGGTATATCACGTACACTGCGCATTGGTAAAACCTGCTGACGCCTGCCAGGCATGGAATTCGTGGTTCTGCAGCGGAGTTGGTGACAACGCCGCGACTTGCAGGCAGGCCTGCTGCCACCTACTCTACTCCTCCTACTCCACCCTCTTCGTTAACCTCCTCGGCTGAGTCCTCTTCTGCTGCTGTGTCTTGCTGCACATCATCAACTGCACCCCCCCCAGCTCCATAGAAACATAGAATGTGTCGGCAGATAAGAACCATTTGGCCCATCTAGTCTGCCCAATATACTGAATACTATGAATAGCCCCTGGCCCTATCTTATATGAAGGATGGCCTTATGCCTATCCCATGCATGCTTAAACTCCTTCACTGTATTTGCAGCTACCACTTCTGCAGGAAGGCTATTCCATGCGTCCACTACTCTCTCAGTGAAGTAATACTTCCTGATATTACTTTTAAACCTTTGCCCCTCTAATTTAAAACCATGTCCTCTTGTAGCAGTTTTTCTTCTTTTAAATATTCTCTCCTCGTTTACCGTGTTGATTCCCTTTATGTATTTAAAAGTTTCTATCATATCCCCTCTGTCTCTTCATACTTCCAAGTTATAAATGGTAAGGTCCTTTAGTCTTTCCTGGTAAGTTTTGTCCTGCAATCCATGTACTAGTTTAGTAGCTCTTCTCTGAACTCTCTCCAATGTTTCAATATCCTTCTGCAGATATGGTCTCCAGTACTGCACACAGTACTCCAAATGAGGTCTCACTAGTGCTCTGTAGAGCGGCACGAGCACCTCCCTCTTTCTACTGTTAATGCCTCTCCCTATACACCCAAGCATTCTGCTGGCATTACCTGCTGCTCTATGACATTGTCTGCCCACCTTTAGGTCGTCTGATATAATGACCCCTAAATCCCTTTCCTCAGATACTGAGGTTAGTACTGTATCACTGATTTTATATTCTGCTCTTGGGTTTTTACACCCCAGGTGCATTATCTTGTACTTAGACATTAAATTTTAGTTGCCAGATTTTTGACCATTCCTCTAGTTTTCCTAAATTCTTTTCCATTTGGTATATCCCTCCAGGAACATCAACCCTGTTACAAATCTTTGTGTCATCAGCAAAAAGACACACCTTACCATTGAGGCCTTCTGCAATTTCGCTGATAAAGATATTAAACAATATGGGTCCCAGAACAGATCCCTGAGGTACCCCACTGGTAACAATACCATGGTCTGAATATACTCCATTGACTACAACCCTCGGTTTTCTGTCCTTCAGCCACTGCCTAATCCATTCAACAATGTGTGAGCCCAAGCTCAAAGACTGCAGTTTATTGATAAGCCTTCTATGTCGGACAGTATCAAAAGCCTTACTAAAGTCTAGATAAGCTATGTCTACTGCACCTCGGCCATCTATTATTTTAGTCACCCAATCAAAAAAGTCAATAAGATTAGTTTGACATGATCTCCCTGAAGTAAACCCATGCTGTTTTTTATCAATCAACCCATGGGTTTTTAGATGTTCCTCAATCCTCTTCTTGAGTATGGTTTCCACTATTGATGTCAGGCTTACTGGCCAATAGTTGCCCGATTCCCCTCTACTACCTTTCTTGTGAATAGAGTTGAGCGAACATCTATTTTTAGTTTGGCGTCCAAAGTTCGGGTTATCGTAGCATCTCGTTATGGATTCCACTACCACGGACCATAACAGCATTTGGAATCCATAAGGGGCTGCTTCATTGAACCCGAACCTTGGACAACCCTAAGGACCTGGGGTGACGTCACTGTCATGTGATCAGTGAGGGGGGCATGGCTCAGCACTGAATTGGATAAGAGGTGACCCAGTACTGAGCCATGCCCCCTGCACTGATCACATGATGGTGACTTCACCCCAGGTCCTTAGGGTTGTCCAAGGTTCGGGTTCAATGAAGCAGCCCTTTATGGATTCCAAATGCCATTATGGTCCGCGGTAGCGGAATCCATAACGGGATGCTACGATAACCCGAACCCGAACTTTGAACGCCGAACTAAAAATAGAAGTTCGCTCAACTCTACTTGTGAATTGGGACGACTCCTGTTACCAGTGATTGGTTAACTAAATCTGTTAATGGTTTTGCTAGTACACCTCTAAGCTCTTTTAGTAGCTTTGGGTGTATCCCATCAGGCCCCTGTGATTTATTTGTATTAGTTTTAGAAAGCTGACTTAAAACCTCTTCCTCTGTAAAGACACATGCATCAAAGGATTCATTAGTCTTCCTCCCTAACTGAGGTCCTTCTCCTTCATTTTCCTTTGTAAAAACTGAACAGAAGTATTCATTGAGGCAGTCAGATAGTTCTTTATCCTCTTCCATATACCTTCCTTCTTTTTTTTTTAATTTGGTAATTCCTTGTTTTAATTTCCTTTTTTCATTTATGTATCTGAAGAATGTCTTATCACCTTTTTTCACTGACTGAGCTAATTTCTCTTCTGCCTGAGCTTTAGAAGCTCTTATAACTTGCTTGGCCTCTCTCTGCCTAATCTTATAGATTTCCCTGTCATCCTCGTTTTGGGTGTTTTTATACTTACTAAATGCCATCTTTTTGTTTTTAATAATTTTGGCCACTTCTGCTGAGTACCACAGTGGTCTCTTTCTTTTTTTGCTTTTACTGACAAGCCTAATGCACTTTTCTGTTGCCTTCAATAGTGCCACTTTTAAGTAGTCCCATTTCTCTTGGACTCCATTGAAATTTTTCCAGTCTGATAGGAACTCATATACCACTGATCTCATTTTAGAAAAGTCTGTTTTCCGATAATCTAAAACTTTTGTTTTTGTGTGGAGTGACTCAGTCACTGTACTTATAGTAAACCACACTGACTGGTGATCACTAGATCCTAAGCTTTCCCCTAAAGTAATATCAGATAACAAATTGCCATTTGTGAATACCAAATCTAAAATGGCCTCCTTCCGGGTTGGCTCCTCAACTACTTGCTGTAGAGATAATCGCAGTAGGGAATTTAGAATGTCTGTACTCCTGGCAGAACTAGCTCTTTTGGTTTTCCAGTTTATATCAGGAAGATTAAAGTCTCCCATAATGACAACTTCCCCTTTCAATGCCATTTTAGCCATTTCCTCAACTAGTAGATCATCTAATTATTTAACTTGGTTAGGTGGTCTATATATATGACACCTACACGAGTTACCTTATGATTACCAAGCTGCAAAGTAACCCAAACTGACTCTAAATTGGTCTCACTGACTTGTATTAGATTAGATTTTATGCTATCTTTCACATATAGGGCCACTCCACCCCCTTTCTTGCTTTCTCTGTCTTTCCTATATAGAGAGAACCCAGGTATTGTTATATCCCAGTCATTGAACCATGTCTCAGTAACAGCCACTAACTCTATATTCTCAGATGCCATTAGAGACTCAAGTTCTTGATCTTTTTCTCTAAACTGCGAGCATTTGTAGACAAGACTCTCAGCTTGTCATTTTTTTATCCTATCAGCTCCTGGCATTGTTTTTTCGGGGGGCAGCCGAACTGATCGATTATCTCTTTTGTGCCCCCCTTTCCTAGTTTAAATGCTCCTTTGCAAAAACTTTGAACTTTTCAATGAGGACATTTGTTCCCTTGAGAGAAAGATGCAAACCATCTTTCTTGTACAGTTCTTTTCCATTCCAGCTAGAGCCAACATGAGACACAAAGCCAAATCCCTGGTTCAAAGACCATTTACCAAGCAATACATTGAATTCCTTAATAAGCAACTGCTTGTCATGCTGACGGTTATGCACAGGCAGAACTGCAGAGAATGAGACAGTCCATGCAATCTCCTGTATATTATTACCAAGTGTGTGAAAAGCTTCCTTCACCTTTGAAACTTCATTGCAAGCCAGATCATTCGTTCCAATATGGACAATAACATCCACCTCCTTTTCCTTCTTTGCTTGCTTAATAATGTTAAGGATACGTTGTCTGTCCCTGCTAGCAGTAGCACCAGGGAGACATCTCACAAAACCCTTTTCTTCAAAACTTGTACAACGCTTTGTGTGTAAGTACCCAGGCTTACAGGACGTCCTCAAGCAGGCCAGGAAGGTGTGTGGCCATTTCAGGCGTTCCTACACGGCAATGGCGCACTTTTCCGATATTCAGCATCAAAACAACATGCCAGTGAGGCGCTTGATTTGCGACAGCCCAACATGTTGGAATTCAACACTGCTAATTGTTGACCACCTGCTCCAACAAGAAAAAGCAGTCAACGAGTATTTGTATGACCGGGGTGCTAGGACAGCCTCTGCGGAGCTGGGAATTTTTTTTGTCACTTTACTGGACGCTCATGCGCAATGCATGTAGGCTCATGCGTCCTTTTGAGGAGGTGACAAACCTAGTCAGTCGCACCGAAGGCATCATTAGCGACCTCATCCCATTTGTTTTCTTCCTGGAGCGTGCCCTGCGAAGAGTGCTGGATCAGGCCGCAGATGAGCGTGAAGAGGAAGAGTTGTGCTCACCATCACCACCAGAAACAGCCTTATCATGATCGCTTGATGGACCCGCGGCAATGCTGGAAGAGGAGTCTGAGGAAGAGGAGTCAGAGGAGGAATGTGGCTTTGAGGAGGAGGAAGACCAACCACAGCAGGCATCCCAGGGTGCTCGTTGTTGTCACCCATCTGGAACCTGTGGTGTTGTACGTGGGTGGGGGGGGGGGGGAGAACAGACCTTCAATGACATCAGTGAGGACGAGGAACGGGACATGAGTAGCTCGGCATCCAACCTTGTGCAAATGGGGTCTTTCATGCTGCCATGCCTGTTGAGGGACCCTCGTATAAAAAGGCTGAAGGAGAACAACCTGAAATGGGTGGCCACTCTACTAGACCCCCGGTATAAGCAGAAAATGGCTGAATTGTTACCGAATTACTGGAAGTCGGAAAGAATGCAGCACTTCCAAAACAAGTTAAAAAGTATGCTTTACACAGCGTATAAGGGTGATGTCACAGCACAACGGGAATCTAACAGGGGAAGAGGTGAAAGTAATCCTCCTCCTACCACGACTACGCCGGCAAGGACAGGACGCTTTACAGACGTGTTGTTGATGGAGTAAATGCAGAGCTTTTTAAGTCCTACCCATCGCCACAGCCCTTCGGGGTCCACCCTCAGAAAATGACTCAATCGACAGGTAGCAGACTACCTTGCCATAACTGCAGATATCGACACTCTGAGGAGCGATGAATCCCTTGACTACTGGATGTGCAGGCTTGACCTGTGGCCTGAGCTTGCGTGACTTCTCCGCCACCAACTAGGCTTCAAGCCGCAATGTTTTAGTACACTTTCTGCATGGAAAACATCAATTTTTCCGGCTGCGACTGCAACAATACCTAATTTTTCAAGCATGTGTACATGCCTAATTTTTCTGGCCTCTGGTTCTGCACTGTGGCTGCAAAAACAAAACAAAAAAAAGGCACATACATGTGTCAATTCCCCTTCGTGATCGTTACCTTGTTGTGGTGAAGTGGCTTGCGTATCACAATGAAGCGATCACCTCTAGGCGTGTGTTGGCAATGTTGGCAAACCCCAAATGATAAGGTCGTTGCTTCATTGTGAACAGACCAAAAGCGATCGGCTGGATAATTTTTCATAGAAAAAACATAAATTTTCTTTGTGATCATCTAATGTGAACATTAAAGCCTACTAGGCCAACAATGGGCCCACACTGCAGAATCATTGTTTCCTGGGTCACTTAACTGTCACTGAACTACTGTACCTGAGCACGACCATAGGCTTTGAAAAACCGCCATCGCCTGCAATCTCCCAAACGTGCGCACGAGCACAGTCATCACTACACCAAGATTGACGCATAAAGGAATAAAATTTATGTCATGAGTGTGTCAACTATTGACAACTCTTTGCGGTTGTCTAAAATCTATTTGATACACGTCCCCTGATAGGGGACGTAACAGGGATTAAACTGATAAGAATAGTACTACTTAATACACCACTCATATAGGGTGTTACAGTACATTGCATGGCGCACACGCAGATACCTAAAATTCAAATGAAGCGGGCCGAGCATTGGTCTTTTTCCATCTGAGCTGAGCGCTCCCTCCTGTCACTCCATTGTAGCGTGGCCAAGCTCTTTAAGGTCCGCGGGTACAGGAGCATCTGTCTCCTGTACCCGGCCGGACTAACATGAAGTGCGCACACAGTGTGCGCTTCCTGTCAGTCCGCCCGGGTACAGGAAACGAAAGCTCCTGTACCCGTGGAGCATAAAGAGCTCGGCCGCGCTACACTAGAGGTAGCGGGGGGGGGGGAGAATGAAAAGAGGGGAAAGAGAATGACAAGGGAGGGGGAGAGAATGACAAGGGGGAGGGGGAGAGAGAACTGGCGTTCATTAAGGGCTTCTGCAGTTTGTTACAACTGATAATCTATCCTCTGGATAGATCATCAGCTTCTGATCGGCCGGGGTCTGACACCCGGGACCCCCGCCGATCAGCTGTTTGAGAAGGCAGCGGCGCTGGCAGGAGAGCCTCGGCCTTCTTGCTGTTTACCGCAGTGACGTCACGACTAGTATCATTGGCCTTGGCGGGGTTAAGCTCTGTTCACTTGAATGAAGCTTAACCCCACCCAGGCCAATGATACTAATCGTGACATCACTGCGAGAAGGCTGAGGCGCTACTGCCAGCGCAGCTGCCTTCTCAAACAGCTGATTGGCAGGGGTCCCGGGTGTCAGACCCCTGCCGATCAGATTAAATAAACTGCAGAACCCCTTTAATATGGCAGATCATATGGGTAGGGCATTGTGATGTCACATGGGGGGGGGGCAAACTTCTCTTTTGCCTAGGGCGGCAAAAATCCTTGCATCGGCCCTGCTCACCTCCAATGTTTTATACAGTCTGCTCACCTGCAGCCCATCACTGCAATGTTTTATGGGGTTCTTTAGGCTTCAGGCCCTTCCCTCCAATGCTTTATACCGTCTGCTCACCTGTAAGCCATCACTTCAATGATTTATGGGGTTTGCTAGGCTTCAGGCCCTCACCTCAAATAGTTTATACCATCTGCTCACCTGTAGCCCATCACTGCAATCTTTTATGGGGTTCACTAGGCTTCAGGCCCTCACATCCAATGTTTTATACTGTCTGATCACCTTTAGGCCATCACAGCAATGATTTATGCATTTCGCTAGGCTTCAGGCCCTCACCTCCAATGCTTTATACTGTCTGCTCACTGGCAGCCCATCACTGCAATGATTTATTGGGTTCTCTAGGCTTCAGGCCCTCACCTCCAATGCTTTATACCGTCTACTCACCTGTATACATTCACTGCAATGATGTATGGGGTTTGCTAGGCTTCAGGCCCTCACCTCCAATGATTTATACCGACTGCTCATCCGTAAGCCATCACTGCAATGATTTAATAGGTTTCCTAGGCTTCAGGCCCTCACATGCAATGCTTTATAACGTTTGCTCACCTGAAGCCCATCACTGGAATGTTTTATGGGGTTCTCTAGGCTTCAGGCCATTACCTCCAATGTTTTTTACCGTCTGTTCACCTGAAGCCCATCACTGCAATGTTTTATGGGGTTCACTAGGCTTCAGGCCCTCACCTGCAATGCTTTATACCATCTGCTCACCTGTAGGCCATCACTGCAATGATTTTTGGGGTATTCTAGGCTTCAGACCATCACCTCCAATGCTTTATACCGTCTGCTAACCTATTGGCCATCACTGCATTGATTTATGGGGTTCGCTAGGCATCAGGTCCTCACCTCCAATGCTTCATACCGTCTGCTCACCTGTAGGCCATTACTGCAATGTTTTATGGGGTTTGCTAGGCTTCAGGCCCTCACCTCCAATGCTTTATAAGGTCTGCTCAACTGTTGCCCATCACTGCAATATTTTATGGGGTTTCACTAGGTTTCAGGCCCTTACCTCCAATGCTTTATACCATCTGCTCACCTGGAGGCCATTACTGCAATGATTTAGCGGTTAGCTAGGCTTCATGCCCTCACCTCCAAAGCTTTATACTGTCTGCTCACCTGTTGGCCATTACTGCAATGTTTTTTGGGGTTATCTAGGCTTCAGGCCCTCACCTCCAATGCTTTACACCGTCTGCTCACCTGCTGGCCATCACTGCATTGATTTATGGGGTTCGCTAGGCATAAGGTCCTCACCTCCAATGCTTTTTACCGTCTGCTCACTTGTAGGCCATTACTGCAATGTTTTATGGGGTTTGCTAGGCTTCAGGCCCTCACCTCCAATTCATTATACTGTCTGCTCACCTGTAGGCCATCATTGCATTGATTTAAGGGGTTTGCAAGGCTTCAGGCCCTACCTCCAAAGCTTTATACCGTCTGCCCACCTGTAGGCCTTTACTGCAATGTTTTATGGGGTTCTCTAGGCTTCAGGCCCTCCCCTCCAATGCTTTATACCGTCTGCTCACCTGTATCCCATCAGTGAAATATTTTATGTGGTTTAATAGGCTTCAGACCCTCACCTCCAATGCTTTATACCATCTTCTCACCTGTAGGTCATCACTGCAATGATTTATGGGGTTCGCTAGGCTTCAGGCCTTCACCTCCAATGCATTATACCGTCTGCTCACCTGTAGGCCATTACTGCAATGTTTAATGGAGTTCTCTAGGCTGCAGATCCCCACCTCCAATGCCTAATACCATGTGCTGACCTGTAGGCCATTACTGCAATGATTTATGGGGTTCTCTAGGCTTCTGGCCCTCACATCCAATGCTTTATACCGTCTGCTCACCTGTAGGCCATCACTGCAATGATTTATGGGGTTCGCTAGGCTTCTGGCCCTCACCTCTAATGCTTTATACTGTCTGCTCACCTGTAGCCTATCACTGCAATTTTTTATGGGGTTCGCTAGGCTTCAGACCCTCACATCCAATGTTTTATACCAGCTGATCACCTTTAGGCCATCACAGCAATGATTTATGCGTTTCGCTAGGCTTTAGGCCCTCACCTCCAATGCTTTATGCCATCTGCTCATCTGTAGGCCATTTTTGCAATGTTTTATTGGGTTCTCTCGGCTTCAGGCCCTCACCTCCAATGCTTTATACCGTCTGCTCACCTGTAGGCCATCATTGTATTGATTTATGGGGTTTGCTAGACTTCAGGCCCTCACCTCCAATGCTTTATACCGTCTGCTCACTGGTAGCCCATCACTGCAATGATTTATAGGGTTCTCTAGGCTTCAGGCCCTCACCTCCCATGCTTTATACCGTCTGCTCACCTGTAGGCCTTCAGTGCAATGATTTATGGGGTTTGCTAGTCTTCAGGCCCTCCCCTCCAATGCTTTATATTGTCTGCTCCCCTGTAGGCCATTACTGCAATGTTTTTTGGGGTTCGCTATGCTTCAGGCCCTCACCTCCAAAGTTTTATAAGGTCTGCTCACCTGTAGCCCATCACTGCAATATTTTATAGGGTTTACTAGGCTTCAGACCCTTACCTCCAATGCTTTTTATTGTCTGCTCCCCTGTAGGCCATTACTGCAATGTTTTATGGGGTTCTCTAGGCTTCAGACCCTCACCTCCAATGCTTTATACCGTCTGCTCACCTGTTGGCCATCACTGCATTGATTTATGGGGTACGCTAGGCATCAGTTCCTCACCTCCAATGCTGTATACCTTCTTATCACCTGTAGGCTATTACTGCAATATTTTATGGGGTTTGCTAGGCTTCAGGCCCTCACCTCCAATGCTTTATACCGTCTGCTCACCTGTAGGTCATCACTTCAATGATTTGTGGGGTTCGCTAGGCTTCAGGCCTTCACCTCCAATGCTTTTTTCCGTCTGCTCACCTGTAGCCCAGCAGTGCAATGATTTATGGGGTTCGCTAGGCTTCAGGCCCTCACCTCCAATTCTTTTTACTGTCTGCTCCCCTGTAGGCCATTACTGCAATGTTTTTTGGGGTTCGCTATGCTTCAGGCCCTCACCTCCAATGTTTTATAAGGTCTGCTGACCTGTAGCCCATCACTGCAATTTTTTATGGGTTTCACTAGGCTTCAGTCCCTCACATCCAATGCTTTATACCGTCTGCTCACCTGTTGGCCATCACTGCATTGATTTATGGGGTACGCTAGGCATCAGGTTCTCACCTCCAATGCTGTATACCGTCTGCTCACCGAAAGCCCATCACTGCAATGTTTTATAGGGTTCTCTAGGCTTCTGGCCCTTATCTCCAATGCTTTATACCGCCTGCTCACCGGTAGCCCAGCACTGCAATTATTTATGGGGTTCGCTTGGTTTCAGGCTCTCACCTCCAATGCTTTATAAGGTCTGGTCACCTGTAGCCCTTCACTGCAATATCTTTTGGGTTTCACTAGGCTTCAGGCCCTCACTTCCAAAGCTTTATACCGTCTGCTCACCTGTAGGCCATCACTGCAATGTTTTATGGGGTTCTCTAGGCTTCAGGCCCTCACCTCCAATGCTTTATACCGTCTGCTCACCTGTAGCCCAGCACTGCAATGATTTATGGGTTTCGCTAGGCTCATGCCCTCACCTCCAATGCTTTATACCGTCTGCTCACTTGTAGGTCTTTACTGCAATGTTTTTGGGGTTTGCTAGGCTTCAGGCCCTCACCTCCAATGCTTTAGAAGGTCTGCTCATCTGCAGCCCATCACTGCAATATTTTATGTGGTTCACTAGGCTTCAGGCCCTCACCTCCAATGCTTTATAAGGTCTGCTCACCTGCAGCCTAGCCCTGCAATATTTTATGGGGTTCTCTAGGCTTCAGGCCCTCACCTCCAATGCTTTATAAGGTCTGCTCACCTGCAGCCTAGCCCTGCAATATTTTATGGGGTTCTCTAGGCTTCAGGCCCTCACCTCCAATGCTTTATACCATTTGCTCACCTGTAGGCCAATACTGCAATGTTTTATGAGGTTCTCTAGGCTTTATGCCCTCAACTCCATTGCTTTATACCGTCTGCTCACCTATTAGCTATCACTGCAATGATCTATGGGGTTCGCTAGGCTTCTGGCCCTCACCTCTAATGCTTTATACCGTCTGCTCAGCTGTAGCCCATCACTGCAATTATTTATGGGGTTCGTTAGGCTTCAGGCCCTCACCTCCAATGCTTTTTAAGGTCTGCTCACCTGTAGCCCATCACTGCAATGTTTTATGGGGTTCTCTAGGCTTAAGGCCCTCACCTCCAATGCTTTATACCATCTGCTCACATGTAGGCCATCACTGCAATGATTTATGCGGTTTGCTAGGCTTCAGGCCCTCACCTCCAAAGCTTTATACCGTCTGCCCACCTGTAGCCCATTACTGCAATGTTTTATGGGGTTCTCTAGGCTTCAGACCCTCACCTCCAATGCTTTATACCGTCTGCAAACCTGTTGGCCATCACTGCATCGATTTATGGGGTAAGCTAGGCATCAGGTCCTCACCTCCAATGCTTCATACCGTCTGCTCACTTGTAGGCCTTTACTGCAATGTTTTATGGGGTTTGCTAGGCTTCAGGCCCTCACCTCCAATGCGTTATAAGGTCTGCTCCCCTGCAGCCCATCACTGCAATATTTTATGTGGTTCTCTAGGCTTCAGGCCCTCACCTCCAATGCTTTATACCATCTGCTCACCTGTAGGCCATTACTGCAATGTTTTATGAGGTTCTCTAGGCTTTATGCCGTCTGCTCATCTACTAGCCATCACTGCAATGATTTATGGGGTTCGCTAGGCTTCTGTCCCTCACCTCTAATGCTTTGTACCGTCTGCTCACCTGTAGCCCATCACTGCAATTATTTATGGGGTTCGCTAGGCTACAGACCCTCACCTCCAATGCTTTATACCATCTGCTCACCTGTAGGCCATCACTGCAATGATTAATGCGGTTTGCTAGGCTTCAGGCCCTCACCTCCAATGTTTTATAAGGTCTGCTCACCTGTAGCCCATCACTGCAATATTTTATGGGGTTCACTAGGCTTCAGGCCCTCACGTCCATTGCTTTATACCGACTGCTCACCTGTTGGCCATTACTGCAATGTTTTATGGGGTTCTCTAGGCTTCAGGAATTCACCTCCAATTCTTTTTACCATCTGCTCACCTGTAGCCCTGCACTGCAATGATTTATGATGTTCGCTAGGCTTCAAGCCTTCTCCTCCAATGATTTTTACCGTCTGCTCACCTGTAGGCCATTACTACAATGTTTTATGGGGTTCGCTAGGCTTCAGGCCCTCACCTCCAATGTTTTATAAGGTCTGCTTACCTGTAGCCTATCACTGCAATATTTTATGGGGTTCACTAGGCTTCAGGCCCTCACGTCCATTGCTTTATACCATTTGCTCACCTGTTGGCCATCACTGCAATGTTTTATGGGGTTATCTAGGCTTCATGCCCTCACCTACAATGCTTTCTACCGTCTACTCACCTGTTGCATTGATTTATGGGGTTCGCTAGGCATAAGGTCCTCACCTCCAATGCTTCATACTGTCTGCTCACTTGTAGGCCTTTACTGCAATGTTTTATGGGGTTTTCTAGGCTTTAGGCCCTCACCTCCAATGCTTTATAAGGTCTGCTCACCTGCAGCCCATCACTGCAATATTTTATGTGGTTCACTAGGCTTCAGGCCCTCTCCTCCAATGCTTTAAAAGGTCTAGAGGTTTCGGTTTAGAGGAAGGCCAAAATAATCGGTGACGTCAACACAAACTTACTGCTGACACCCCCTCTACTCTGACAGGGTGCCTTTACTTGTATACGCATTTAATAGGACAGGTTCTGTAGACATCTATGTGGAATCAGCTGATGAGTTGATATTTAAGTTATTTGGTCAGTTTTGGCCCCGTGACTGCCCGAATAAGTGAAGTATGCAGTGATTCTAAGAACGACGCCTGTCATCTACATGTCATACTGACTCTCAGTATTATTTCACTACCAAAGCAGACTCACTATGCGTGTTACTGCAAGGCACAGTGTTCTACACCACTATAAAGGCTCTCAGCAGCCAGGAAATAGATGTTTTTTAACGTAATTCGCTGCAAATATATTCAGATTGAATTAAATTTTTCCCTAGAAATTTGTCGAGTGGAATTTTTGAAAAATTCGCTTATCACGACTCCCAATGTACAAAAATTTCAGAATCTGTATCATGATAAAGACACCTTTCCTACAGTCTGTCTACAAGCGAGTACAACTACAGTCTGACAAAAAAAAGCTATAAAGACATTTGTGCATTTTTTGATTGTGTGATGTCCTTGTGATGCATACTTCCAATTGACATTCGCTCGTTCAATCATGTATATCATTTTAAAATCGAGGATTGTCACACACAAGACTTGCCCCCTTTGTATGATCGAATGTACATGCAGTTTTTCATTATTCAGCTTCTTAAAGACGACCTTTCACCAAAAAAAAAAAAAGTGTAATCGTTATATTACCTTTTAGGGGACCTGCCCCTGAAGTCTTCACCATATTTTTTTTTTTTAAATGACCCCCCGTTCGGCCGCCTTTGTTCCCAAAATGTTCTGCGTCTCATATGCAAATGAGGCGCAGAAAGTTATAGTAGGCGTCTCCTCGGATGTTCTGGTGGGAGTGCCTGGGTGTTTCTCCTCTCCCCCTGGCTGCGAGCGCATCCAATAGCAGCGCTCGGCTCTTAGCCAGGGAGAAGGAGCTCAAGTTAGCAGGTAACCTCACACCTGTACAGTCTTCTCCGCTATGGTCCTCTTCTGAGCTGGGGAATCCAAGATGGCGCGGGTTCCGGGACTCAGCAAGCTCAAGTTCCTGCGGTTCTCGCGAGAACTTGAGCTCCTTCTCCCTGGCTAAGAGCCGAGCGCTGCTATTGGATGCGCTCGCAGCCAGGGGGAGAGGAGAAATGCCCAGGCACGCCCACCAGAACATCCGAGGAGATGCCTACTATAACTTTCTGCGCCTCATTTGCATATGAGGCGCAGAACATATCGGGAACAAAGGCGGCCGAACGGGGGGTCATTTAAAAAAAAAAAATATGGTGAAGACTTCAGGGGCAGGTCCCCTAAAAGGGAATATAACGATTACACATTTTTTTTTTTTGGGTGAAAGGTCCTCTTTAAGTCGTATCTACCAACTAGTGATGAGCGGCAGGGGCAATATTCGAATTTGCTATATTGCGCAAATATTCATTAGAATATTTGTCATATATTTGCGAATATTCGTATTCAAGATTATTCTATTGATTGCGAAAAATCGGCAATGATTTGCCGAATTTTGGGATGTTCGGGACATGGACCTGAACCCGAACATTTTCATAAAAGTTCAGGTTCGGGTCCGTTGTTCGCCGATTCTTCCCACTTTTTGAAGGGCTGCACAGCAGCCAATCAGCAAGCGTTTTACATCTTTGCCCTAAGAAGCCATCACAGCCATGCCTACTAATAGCTTAGCTGTGATTGGCTGAGTGCAGCATGTGACCCAGCCTCTTTATAAGCTGGAGTCACGTAGTGCCACACGTCACTCTGCTGGTGTTAGTCTAGGGAAAGGTTGCTGCCTGTGCTCTCAGGGAGAGATTAGGGAAAAATTATGTAGAAACTGTTGTTGTGCAATCCTCAAGAAACAGCAAATATTGAGGGAGGGTGCTTCTGCAATCCTAAATTTATGTACCCAGCCACTGCAAGGGAATTTTTTTTTAAAATCCACTGCTCTATTACTGAGGTGGGGGTCGGTGGCCATTTTAGCCACGGCAGTGTCCTTGGAACTGCATGTGACCTGCATGTATGCACGCCTGCCAGGGACATCAGTCTAATCTTTTTTGGTAGCTCAGTGAAGAAAAAAATGCTTTTTTTCTGGCAGGTCAAGTCCCCTACATTACCTTTTGTATAATTAAGGGGGGACATAGTCCATTTCTGTAGACTGGGACTTGTGGTGCTATAGAGCACTTGTGCATACAACGCACAAAACCGTATATTCAATTTCAGCAGTCAAATAGTGCATCAGTGTATTTTTGTGAACAAAGCGGTATTCCTGGTGCACAAAGCACTTTTATTGTAAATACACAGCTCAAATACATATTTGACATTTCTGCAGTGAAATAGAGAATCAGTATATTTTTGGGAAAAAAAGCGGTATTCCTGGTCCACAAAACAGTTGTGCATACAGCGTACAGATACATATTTTGTATTTCTGCAGGGAAATAGTGCATCAGTGTGTTTTAGGGAAAAAAAAAGACGTGTTCTAGGCCCACAAAACAGTTTTGCATAAAGCGTAGAAATACCTATGTTTAATTTCCAGCCGTTAAATACTGCATTTGGGAATTTTGGTGACAAAAGCCGTTTTCTTGGTCCACAAACCAGTTGTGCATACAGCGTACAAATTCCTATGTTTAATTTCCAGCATTTAAATACTGCATTTGTGTGTTTTAGTGAAAAAAGCTGTGTTCTGGGTCCCCAAAGGTATTTGTACATACAGCGTACAAATTCCAATTTTTAATTACAGCACGGAAATAGTGCTTTAGGGTGTTTTACTGAAAAAAAGGCGTGTTCTAGGCCCACAAAATAGTTGTGCATAAAGCGTAGAAATACCTACGTTTAATTTCCAGCAGTTAAATACTGCATTTGTGTGTTTTACTGAAGAAAAGCCATGTTCTGGGTCCACAAAGCAGTTGTATATACAGCGTATAAATACCTATTTTAAATCTCAGCACTGAAATAGTGCATTAGTGTGTTTTAGTGAAAAAAAGCTGTGTTCTTGGTTCACAAAGCAGTTGTGCATACAGCGTACAAATACCTACGTTTAATTTCCAACTGTTAAATAGTGCATTTGTGAATTTTGGGGAACAAAGCCGTGTTCTTGTGTAACGGTCCTTGGCTCACCTGAGTCAGAGGACAGCCGGCTGGTGGTTGGAGTCCAGTGGCAAAGACCCACAGAAGCAGGAGGCAGGTAGCGTGGTCGATCAGTCCGGGTCGGCAGTAGAGATGGCAGCGAGGTAACAGCAGGAGTAGACAGAGGCGTGGTCGGTGGAAGGCAAAGGGTCAATGCAGGCGGCAGTTCAGTGAGGTCAATTGGGCCGGGTCGGCAACAAAGGTAAACAGCAGTAGTCGTGGAGGAGCAGAGAGGAAGCTTTCTACAGGCTTGGAGGCACAATAACCAGCAGAGGTCTGGAGCTAGAGGCTGGGCTTATAAAGGGGAAGTAACAGGTGCACGGAATCAAGACTGATGAACAAGAGTAGGCTGGAGCAAGATAGATCAAAGAGTTCAGCAGGAGGAAAAGTCCAGAAGGGCTGGTAGTCTAGTGGCTAGAGCTACTGCCTGGGACATGACTGGTCACAGGTTCGATTCCTGACATCTTGGTTCACAATGCAGTTGTGCATACAGCGTACAAATACCTATTTTAAATTTCTGCACTGAAATACTGCATTAGTGTTTTTTTGGGGGGAAAAAGACTTAATCTTGGTCCATAGAGAAATTTTCAATAAACCGCACAAATACCTACGTTTAAATTTCAGCTGTGAAATACTGCATTAGTGTATTTTGTGGGAAATAAACCCGTATTGTTGTTACACAGAGCAGTTTGGCATACAACGCCCAAAAACGTATTTTAAAATTTAGCAGGGACATACTGCATTTCTGTTGTTTGTTGCAATAAACACTGGTTTTGTGATACATAGCAGATCTGGTTTGAAAAATCAAATTTTTGGTGATAGTGAAGTAATTGTATTGAATTGCTTCTGTGGTGTGCCGATCGACAAAGAGGGCAGGGGTGAAGACTGGGTGGAAGATGATGTTGAGAACAATGAGGTCCTACACAGGTGACAGTGACCGAAAATGTGAATAATCCTCTTTTAAATTGTTGGGTGCAATATTACCTTTTTTGCCGGGTACAAAGCCCTGCTTTGCATAGGTGACAGTGACCAAAAATGTGAATAATCCTCTTTTTAATTGTCGGGTGCAATATTACCATTTTTGCCAGGTACAAACCCCTGCACTGCCTGTCAGGGAACTTACAATTGGCAGTTACATTCTTGCATGACATAAAGCCTTTTTGGGCTGTGAAGCCAAAGGTAGTCGCCAACAACATGTTTTTTATTTTTTATTTTTTTAAATAAATAGCTGCAGACTCCCAAAAATTGGAAAAATATTAAAAAAAAAAACAAAGTGTAAGTGCACAGTAGTATAACAATGGTTTAGTGAGGCCGGTATACATGTCTATTCTGCATAAGGTACAAACAAGTCCTGTGGGATCCAGGCCTGGTTCTTTTTAATAAACTAAAGCTTGCCCACATTGGCTGCGGACAGGCGGCTGCGCTTGTCTGTGATAATGCCCCCAGCCAGGCTAAACACACGTTCAGACAATACAGTGGCTGCAGGGTAGGCCAGCACCTCCAAGGCGTAAAGGGCAACCTCAGGACATGTGCCCAAATTGAAGACCCAGAAGTTGAATGGGGCAGACCCAGTGGCGTAGCTAGAAATGATTGGGCACCAGAGCAAATATTTGACTGGCGCCCCCCCTTCCACAGTAATTTTTGCGCAACCACTGCCTTTCATGCTGCCATTCCTGGGGCTACTAAAGATCGCTCTCTCAGACCAGGCCCAGCAGCTGTTCCATCCGCTTTCTACACTGTCTGTACTGCCACTGTATATCATTTAATTGAATAAAACTGTTGAGGGGGCCCTGACAAAGTCTTTTAGTCCTCCTCCTCCTCCTGGATGGGCCCCTTCTAGGTCAGGGCCCCAAAGCAGTAGCTTTCCCTGTAGCTATGCCCCTGGGCAGACCCATCAGTCAGTATGTGTACTGTTCCACCATGTTGCTGAAATGCTGCCTCCTGCTAAGACGTTCCAGATCTGCTGGTGGTGCATGTTGTTGTGGCGTGATGACAAAGCTTTTCCACATTTCGCGCATGATAACCCTGCCTTCTGAGTTGTTGGTGGTGACCCAGCTGCGTTAGCGACTTCTTTCTCCTCCTCCTCTGCCTTCACCTTGTGCATCCACTTAGTCCCCGGTGTCAGGTGTGAATGCCATAAGCAGCGTGTCTACTGGCGGGCGCATCTTCCTATCACACTCCAGTGAGAGAATTAAGGATGGCACGTTGTCCTTGTAACGGGGATTCAGCAGGGTCGCCACCCAGTAATCAGCACAAGTTAGAATGTGGCAGTAACTTGGCGGCATGTAGTCGCTCATCTGTGCCAGGCTGCCCAGAGGCAAGGACAAGCTATCCTCTTTGAGGGAGGTATATCGTCTGTATCCTCTGTATCCCCCAGCGTTCCTCCTACTCCTCATCCTCCAGAACTGTGCCCTGGCTGGACAATTGTGTTCCAGGCCAGGGCCTGTTGGTGCAGGAACCTACCCTCCGAGCCACTTGTATTTGGCTGGCCTTAAGTTAAGGATAAGGTGTGTATATAGTTTTGTTTGTTTATATAGTTTGTTTAGCTGCATTATAGTTATTTTAATAATATGTTTTTAAGTAAATTTGTAAATAGTTTGTTAATGGTTTTAGTGAAAGGGGGGTGGGGGTGTTGTGTGTGCTCAATTAACTGAATTGATTTTCACTGTCTGGTGCTCAGGAATTTCTGCACCCCAAATTCAGCACATGTGGCAGGCAGGGGATATGCGTCAAACCGGCTAGGCCCAGACCTGCTATTATATTTCGTCCATTAGCGCACAACACCAGGCCGGGCTGGAGACCCAGTGGCACCAACTAATCATTGGTCTGTTGTTCCATGCCTGTCCACAGCTCCTGCGCGTTGTGGGGTTTGTCCCACAAACACACACGTTTTAAAACAGCCTGCTGTTTTAATCCCTCTGGCTGTGCTGCTGTGGGTGGTGAAGGTGTTACGCTGAGCGGATGAGGGGTTGCTAGAGGAGGAGGAGGGAGCTGAGTAGGAGGAAGAGGAGGTAACAGGAGGCAATGAGAAATGCCCTGCAATCCTCTGGGGCGGAAGGACATTCGCAAAAATGCTATGCACCTCAGGCCCAGCCGCCACTGCATTTACCCAGTGTGCTGTTAAAAAGAGATGTAACGTCCCTGCCCGTGCTTACTGGTCCATGTATCAGTTGTGGATCTTGCCACAGATGGTGTTGCGCAGTGCACACCTGATTTTGTCCGCCACTTGGTTGTGCAGGGAAGGGATTGCTCGCCTGCAAAAGTAGCGGTGGCTGGGATCCACGTACTGTGGGTCAGTGTTTGTCAGCGCTTCATCTGGCCCATGACGTCATCGAGAAGCGACGTCTACCTTATACCTGTGCTCGCCCATGCGATCACCTGTGGGTGGGAGCACAGAACGATAGCGCTAGTCTACTCCCCCCTCAGGTGATACCTCATACATAATAAACACAAAAAAACAAGTGTTACCACAATAATTTGGGACACAGGAAATTATCAAGATGCATGACAGGGAATACCTGTACAAAAATGAACAACACACAGCATCGACTTTTTTTTTAACGGAAAAATTTGATCCTGTAGCTTTTGAGGCTGACTTGTTTAGGGCTGTGCGCAAGCTATTGTTGCACAAGTTTTATAGCGTTAGCCCTCCCAAACAGAGGATAATAAAACAGGAGAAGTCCCGGTTACAACTACTCCATTGGGCTTTTGTACGACTGATAAATATGACGAGGCAGAAATAGCTTGCCTTCCGTTTTTGGCTGATTGTGATTTGCAGTCTGATGTAAGTCCCCCATCAGACATTGGTTCTTTCCGTGGAGGTGCTAAATCCACTTTTTGTCCCCCATTGCCTGCCGGTAGTAGTATCGATCTCTTCTATAAGCAAGTACTAAAAGACGTTAAAGCTCTAGCTTATCCCATTGCGCAGTCTAATATGACATGGGAAGAGCATTCTGCTAATAATTGGCTTGCTAGGAGAGATGACATCATTGTGAAACCGGCGGACAAGGGGGCAACATAGTGCTCCTTACCAGGGAGTACTATATGGCTGAAGCAAACAGACAATTGGAGGACGCCACTGTTTACGAGAAACTTAGGGATGACCCTACACGGGACGTCATTGATAGGCTGATTAACATTTTGCGCAGATATGTGGATATAGATTTCTTACCCCGCAGTGCCTTGGATCGCCTTGTCCCACCGTTCCCCAAACAACCCAATTGGTATTTTGTGCCTAAGGTACACAAATCCTTAACCCAAACTCCTGGCCTTCCAATTGTGGCAGGGATAGGATCTGTCACCGAACCCCTATCCCAATATTTGGACTGGATCCTTAGGCCCCTCTTGTCTAGCATTCCCACCTATTTAAAGGACAACAATGCCTTTTTGAATGCAATTTTCGATTTTGAATGGCAGGAAGGTTTTGCTTTGGTGTCGCTTGACGTTGAGAGCCTGTACACCTGCATCCCTCAGGATGCGGGTGTGCAGGCTGTCAGGCAGGTGCTTGTGAATGCCGGTAAGAGTGAACCTTGCGTGTCCTTTGTAGAGGAAGCCCTGGGTTTTGTTCTCACTAACAATGCTTTTGCGTTCGGGGAGTGGTGGTACAGACAGATCCTCGGCACTGCGATGGGTACCCCAGTATCCTGCACTTTTGCCAATATCTTCTTGGCAGTGTTTGAGGACCGTTATGTTTTTTCTCTTGCCAACACTTTTACACAGCATGTCAAGTGCTATTTTCGATATGTGGACGATGTCTTCCTGATATGGCAGGGATGTAGGATTGCTTGTGAGGAGTTTGTCAGCTACCTAAATGCTAATGACATGAACATGGTTTTTTACCATGAATTTTGGGGGCGATAGCCTTGATGTTCAGTTGAAAGTTCAGCAGGGCAAACTCCTCACCAGCACCTACCGCAAACCAACATCTATCAATGCCCTTTTGCACTATAAGAGCTATCACCCTGACAATGTAAAATGTGCAGTCCCCTATGGCCAATTCGTTCGCCTACGGTGAATCAATAACACTGATGAGGGATTTGAGGCCCAATCTAGAGAATTAAAACACAGGCTCCTGGTTAGGGGCTATCCCGAAAAAGAGGTAGATATTGCCATGAAAAGAGCGGCCCAACATAAGCAGTATGATCTACTACACAGACAGTGAGAAGAAAAAAACTATCGTAGCAAGGGCAGGTTCGTATTTGCCTTCAAATATAGTCCTATGTCAGAAGTAGTCAAACAAGCCATTTTCCGTAACTGGGACATGCTAAAAAATGAGGAAGACCTCAAGAAGTATACAGCAAATAGACCCATTGTCACCTTCAAGAGATGCCACACCATCAAAGATAGATTAGTGAGGAGTAAATTCATAAAAAAAAAGGCCATGAACTGGTTGTCAGGTAATAGAATAGTGGAAAACTACAGATGTGGTAACTATTCTTTTTGTTCACAGATAATACAAGGAAAAAATCTGGTTTTTGGAGGCCTGCAGCATGCATTGAGGCAATTCGTTAATTGCCGTACTAAATATGTGGTTTATATAGTTATGTGTGGATGTGGCTGATATTACATAGGTAAAACGATACGTCCTATGTTTGAAAGGTTCCGCGAGCTTATTGGCTTGGTGAGAACAGGCAAAGGTTGCTCCAGGCTAATTAACCACATTAGGGAACAGCATCAGGGTAACACTTCATGCTTAACGTTTGCAGGCATAGAGCATATATGTAATCCAGCACAAGGAGGAGATAGGCACCGTGAACTATTGCGCAAAGAAGCAGCCTGGATAGTGTGAGCAAATTATTGTGGTAACACTTGTTTTTTTGTGTTTATTATGTATGAGGTATCACCTGAGGGGGGAGTAGACTAGCACAGGTATAAGGTAGACGTCGCTTCTCGATGACGGCATGGGCCAGATGAAGCGCTGACAAGCGCGAAGCGGTCGCCGCCCATACCGACACATGAGTGAGAAGCTGTCCGCCCTGGTCTGCTATGTTTTAATGATGTCTCAATAAATTTGATTTTTAAGTCATGGTGAGTGCTGCTTCAACTTATCTATTCATCTACATGAAAGTTTCAGTATTTGGGAGATGGACAGCTGATAGCTGAACACTTCCATGGGATTCGGTGGAGATGCTTGGTGACGGTGCCAGATGTGGGCTCAGGTGTAGAATGTTTATTTATTATTTTTCTGTATTTTATGTTATTTTAAGTCATTTTCCTATCCTATCCACATTTGTTTGCAGGGCATTTGCCTACATTTTGCTGCCTTTTGCAGCCCTCTAGCCCCTTCCAGGGCTATTTTACAGCCATTTTAGTGCCCAAAAGTTCGGGTCCCCATTGACTTCAATGGGGTTCGGGGTCAAGTTCGGGTTAAGTTCGGATCGCAAACCCGAACATTTCAGTGAAGTTTGCCCGTTCCCTTGGAGGTCCCTGGCACCTATTTGTTGGACATATTGTACAGTAACAGTATATGTAAAATAAGTTATTCACTGTGGACACCCGAATAACAGTAGTATTAGACAGCTTATTCCTCCCAATTTCAGAATCAAGGCCTAATGAAATTGCTTATCTATGCAGTACTGTGTCAGACAAGCTGCCAGGCTGTGCCCCCCTGGTGATGTGCCACTTAGGCCATGCCCCTTGTTTAAGAATCAAGGCATAATAGAATTGCTCATCTATTAAACAAGGTGGGCACCCCAATAACAGTTTATTTACACAGCTTATTATTAGTCTTGGTGGCAGACATTTAACTCTTTTTGGCTGTGATGAGAACTTCAACTCCCATAGCATTCCCACCTGACGCCACCCCAACCTCCTATTCCACCTCCTCCAAGTTGCCAATCGATATTGGTTAATTTTTATTTTATTTTAATTCATTTCCCTATCCACATTTGTTTGCAGGGGATTTACCTACATTTTGCTGCCTTTTGCTGGGCTATTTTACAGCCTTTTTAGTGCCCAAAAGTTTGGGTCCCCATTGACTTCAATGGGTTTCGGGGTGAAGTTCAGGTCGAGTTCGGATCCTGAACATTTTCGTGAAGTTCGGCCAAACCTCTCGAATCCGAACATCCAGGTGTTCGCTCAACTCTGGTCAGGACGCTAGGTCAGATGATCTGCGCTGCGCTGCGTCTGCGCTGCGTTCCATTTGATGTGGCTTGCGTTCCACAGGGCCGAGAGCACCCAGATAGAGAGAATAAATCAGAACTGGGGTGCATAATTATAAAGTGTAAGAACGTGACTGTGCTAAATAATATTACATAGTGATCATCTGTGATTAAAAAAACAATCTGGGTGGCGATAGGAGAATACTATTAGGTCCGAGAACTCTCCACATGGGGAGAAATTCCACAGCGTCCGGAAACAGCCATTGCGCAGGCGCCGGCATAGAGCAGACAAGGCTGGTGCATAACTCTGTGTGAAGAACATGCGACACCTACTTGTGACATCATGTGCTCACCTGATCCGCGCTAACAACAAGCAGGGCGGAAGCATTCATATGTGGCCTGTGCGCATGTCATGGTATGGCGTTAGTGTACACTTTAACCATAGCAACCTAGGCATCGGAATCAGAGGGAATAATACATTATAATAGCCAGTAAAGAGGTCAATGACGGTGTCCAGAGGGAAACTATAGTGTATTAACCTATTGAGACCGGAGTGTCCTGTACCCATCTAGGGTTGTGTCAGCCCAAGATTATCAGTCCTGGTCGACACAGACCCGAGTACCAGAGCATAGAAACCATATTCCTATGGTTCAATCCTCAGACTCATGGGATTCCCGGACAAACAAACTAGATTAGTCACTACTAAGAGAAATAAGTGCATTTCCATGCACCATTACTCTGCTGTCAGGTAACTCCCCAATGACATCAATGAACATAATCTAATCATGGTATAATCCACCCTTCTGACAGCCTATATGAAAATCTAATAATCACCAACATCTGCATGAAAGCGCCCCTAGATATTGATTCTATGCAGAAAATATTTTTGTAAAGAGTCACCAGTCTTGATGAAGTGGTGAGTCTATCCAGACCTGGCAATTCTCCATATCATTCGGGCCAATTCCAGATTCTCAATATGTGTCGATTGGGACTGATAATCCTGGGCCGATGCAACCCTAGATAGGTACAGGACACTCCGGTCTCAATAGGTTAATACACTATGGTACCCCTCTGGACACCGTCATTGACCTCTTTACTGGCTATTATACTGTATTATTTCCTCTGATTCCGACACCTAGGTTGCCATGGTTACAGTGTGATGTTGCGAACATAAAATTTTCCGTTTGCGAACGGCGAACGCGAACTTCCACAAATGTTCGCGAACGGGCGCCATAGACTTCAATAGGCAGGCGAATTTTAAAACCCACAGGGACTCTTTTTGGCCACAGTAGTGATGGAAAAGTTGTTTCAAGGGGACTAACACCTGGACTGTGGCATGCCCGAGGGGGATCCATGGCAAAACTCACATGGAAAATGATGTAGTGGACGCAGAGTCGGGTTTTAATCCATAAAGGGCATAAATCACCTAACATTCCTAAATTGTTTGGAATAACGTGCTTTAAAACATCCAGTGTGTGTATACGATCAGGTATGATGTTGTATCGATCAGGTAGTGTAAGGGTTACGCCCGCTTCACTGTGACAGACTTAACTGTGACAGACCAAACTCCCCGTTTAACGCACCGCAAACAGTCCATTTGCACAACCGCGAACTCCCCATTTGCACAAGGTTGGATACCAAGCTAGCCATGTCCCTTTCCTTGTCCTCACTGATGTCAATAAAGGTCTCTTCCTCACGCAATGTACTGCACCACCCTATATGAGTGGTGTGTTCAGTAATCAGTAGTACTATTTTTATCAGTTTAATCCCTGTTACGTCCCCTATCAGGGGACGTGTATCGAAAAGATTTTAGGAACCGGGAGATGGAAAAAGAAGCTTGGTTGGTCCTCTTACGTCCAAATTGGGGCACTGTGCGTGCGCCGTGCAATGTACTGTGCCACCCTATATGAGTGGTGTGTTCAGTAATCAGTAGTACTATTCCTATCAGTTTAATCCCTGTTACGTCCCCTATCAGGGGACGTGTATCGAATAGATTTTAGACAACCGCAAAGAGTTGTCAATAGTTGACACACTCATGACATAAATTTTATTCCTCTTTGCATTAATCTTGGTGTATTGATGACACTACAGTCAGTGGACGTGGACCTGACATACACTGGCAGCAGGCAGGCAACTGAAATTAAAGTGTAAAAATGAAATGCCTTTTTTTTTAATGTAAAGTCCTGTCACCCGTTATGAGTGGTGGGCACTGGCAGTGGGCACACTACAGTAAGTGGAAGTGGGCCTGACACACACTGGCAGGCAACTAACCTTAGATTAAAGGGTAAAAATGAAATGCCTTTTTTTTATGCAAAGTCCTGTGCCACCTGGTATGAGTGGTGGGCACTGGCACTGGGTACACTACAGTCAGTGGAAGTGGACCTGACACACACTGGCAGCAGGCAGGCAACTGAAATTAGATTAAAATGTAAAAATTAAATGCCTTTTTTATGCAAAGTCCTGTGCCACATGGTATGAGTGGTGGGCACTGGCAGTGGGCACACTACAGTCAGTGGAAGTGAGCCTGACAGACACTGACAGGCAACTAACCTTAGATTAAAGGGTAAAAATTAAATGGCTTATTTATCGGCAAGCTACTGTGCCACCCGGTATGAGTGGTGGGCACACTACAGTCAGTGGAAGTGGGCCTGACACACACTGGCAGGCAACTAACCTTAGATTAAAGGGTGAAAATTAAATGCCTCTTTTTAATGCAAAGTCCTGTGCCACACGGTATGAGTGGTGGGCACTGACAGTGGGCACACTACAGTCTGCGGGCATGCAGCCTCTCACACACAGGCAGGCCAGGCAACTGCAATATATATATATATATATGGAGAAAATAAAATAAAATTAGACTAATGTAGCAGTCCTAAAAAGGGCTTTTTGGGGTGCTGTGACGCTGTCCTTACAGCAGATGAGTCTGTGGACACAGAACACTGGCCTAGATAACGGTTTCCCTATGAATTCAGAATCATCAGCACAGCAGCAGCTGCAGTCTCCCTGCTCTCACTAACATGCAGCTTCAGACTGAATCTAAAATGGCTGCCCTTTTTATAGGAGGTGGTAAGGGGTGGGAGGGAGGGTGCTGATTGTCTGGAATGTGTCTGCTGACTGAGGTACAGGGTCAAAGTTTGCTCAATGATGATGTATAGGGGGCGGACCGAACATCGCATATGTTCGCCCACCGCCGCGAATGCGAACAAGCTATGTTCGCCGGCGAATAGTTCGGGACATCTCTAGTGAGCACATGACGTCACAAGTAGGTGGCGCATGTTCCTCACACAGAGTTATGCACCAGCCTTGTTTGTTCTATGCCGGCGCCTGCACAATGGGTGTTTCCGGACGCGGAGGGATTTCTCCCTATGTGGTGAGTTCTAAGACCTGACAGTATTCTCCTATCGCCATCCAGATTTTTTTTTAATCACAGGTGATCACCATGTAACATTATTTAGCACAGTCACGTTCTTACACTTTATAATTATGCACAATATGTGAAATGTTCATGATAACACTTTGGATGCTGGAATGATATTTATACAGTGATACATGTATTGAAATGTATTGGTACACTGAATATTGTAATTTTTGTGTATGTTTATTTGAGGTATTGTGATGACATAAGTGCTAATCACTGATTATCAACACATGTTTACGGTCTAAATATTGAGTGTGCACACTTGTAATCACTGCTTGACAAAGGCTGATATGGACAGCTGAAACGTTGCAGAGGTGGAATAAAGGATCACGTTTTTCATCATTTTGGAGTGCTGCCTATTCTATTAACTATTTATTGAAGCTCCTGTATGGGAATACTTACTAAATGACTACTATGAGGATTTTCTGACACAGTTTATGATTCAGCTTTATAGCTGAGTGGTTAAGGTCCTTGCCTTTAATGTAAAAGTTTGTCCAAATCCTGGCAGAAACTTTTCAGAAATAAAGGCAAAATTAGACTTAAATACACTCGGTGTACCCAAGCACTGACTCCATATATGGACATAGCTATATATGGAGTCAGACCAGGGACTCCTAAGCCACGGACTCACACTGGGGGATTCCCTCACTGTACAGCGATCTTCTGCATAGACCTCAGCGCAGAGGGTGCCTGGTTTAATGCTTGGGTTCTCCCATTGGCTTCCATTGTGCTCTCTAGAGCACCCGAGCATTCCAAAGTGTTCTACTCGAGCACCAGATCAACCGAACACTTTGGTGCTTGATCAACACTACTTCTGAGCTGTTGTGCAGCGAATTGACAAAATTACAGCCTTTTTTGGGGTGTATTAGTGGGGGAAAAAAAGTGTTATTAGCCGTTCAGCCATGCAGTTATATGTTCTGAAGCCTTTTTTCGGGTGTATTACTGGGGGAAAAAGGGCTTATTAGCGTTTGTGCAGTGAAGTGGCAAAATTACAGCCTTTTTTGTGGTGTATTAATTTCCTTTTTATTTATTTATTTGATCTAACAGTATGTCAGACAGAGAAGCGACAGGCCCTGCACAGGGGAGGGGCAGAGTCCTAAATGTTTCTGGCCCAGGCACAGGTGGCAGCAGATTAAGGGGGTGTGGCAGCAGGGGTCACTTCGAGAGGCCTGAGCTCCAAGTGTCGGCTAGCGGTCGTGTCTTGACTGGCATGCAACCAAGCGGTGCTTGAATGGTTGACTCGGTCTTCAACTTCATCCCAAGTGACATCAGACACCCCAAGCCAAGAGTCGTGGGGTCATCAGACACAACCCTTAGTTGACATGGCCTGGGAACAGGCCCTGTGCCCTCACCTGTCCTCAACCTGCCTTTGTCCTTTTCTGTTCTCTTAGAAAGACAAGTATTATATGCTGTGGGCTCAGCTCCCCTATACAGTGAGGACAAGCTACTAGAGGACAGTCAGCAGCTACTGTCCAACCAAGAACTGAAAGAAACATCCGCTGCTTCCTCTGGTAGGCTGGCAAGTAACATAGTAACTGTCACGACCGCTATCCCAGCAGCAGTTGTGTCGCACCAGACGGAGGGGGAGGAGGACCCTTATCTATGGATGGGAAATAGAATGGCCACCTCTGACTAACCCTAAGCTGGCATCTGTCTGCCCTGATACCCTAGACGGGGTGTGAACCTGTACAGCGAGCAGGATGCCTAAACCCTCAGTCACCCTAAGAAGACTAGACTGGAGAAAGGCAGATGGGAGCACTAGTTACCATCACTCATGTCTAGGAGAACAACAGGGGAAGACAGCAACAAACAAACAATCTCCAGCAGAGATAGAGGTTTGTTTTTGTTGTGGGGAAAGGGGTCATTTTGTAAAGGTATGTCCCTCAGTACTCAAGAGACCACAAACAAAGGAGCCGCCGGAAAAACTAGAGTCCCCAGATTGTGCGGAGGATAACAGTCTGGGCGTATTCGTTTCCTCCATACGCATATCTCAGTTTTTGTTGTCTGCTACTGTTGTGGCGGGCAATAAGACTGAGATCTGTTCCGTCTTTTTGGACAGTGGGGCGGGGGTCAACTTGGTGGATTCACGGTTTGCTAAGGCTCTGGGTTTTACTCCGGAACCGGTACGCAGAACTATTCCTGTTTTTGCCATCGACTCCTCCCCTCTTACTCAGAGAGAGTTAACTCAGATCATCCATAATATCCATCTGCAGGTAGGGGACCTCCATAAAGAGCATATCTCTTGTTATGTCCTGGACGGTCTTCCGGCTCCTATGGTATTGGGTCTTCCCTGGCTGGTGACTCACAATCCAGTGGTGGATTGGCAGGCCGGGGAGATTGTGGAGTGGAGTGAACATTGTAAGGACAACTGCTTGAGTAGTAGGTCCTGAACAATCTCTGTAACATCTCTACCTGCCTTTCTGTCAGATTTTATGGATGTGTTCCCTGAGAAGGGTTGTCAGGGGTTACCACCTCATCGTCCGTATGATTGCCCGATTAATCTATTACCTGGAGCAAAACTACCTAAAACCCGGTTATACAATCTTTCCGGCCCGGAGAGGAAGGCTATGCAAGATTATATTTCGGAGAGTTTGGCTAAGGGACACATCAGACCCTCTTCTTCACCCGTGTCTGCAGGGTTATTTTTCCTTAAAAAGAAAGATGGGGGCCTGCGTCCTTGCCTGGATTTCCGGGAATTAAACTGGATAACTATCCGTGATCCCTATCCTCTTCCTCTCATTCCCGACCTCTTTAATCAGGTTGCTGGTGCTAAATGGTTCTCCAAAATGGATCTCAGAGGAGCCTATAACCTGGTTCGCATCAAAGAGGGGGATGAGTGGAAGACGGCTTTTAATACTCCGGAAGGGCATTATGAAAATCTGGTCATGCCATTTGGTCTTACTAATGCGCCTGCGGTGTTCCAACATTTTGTCAACGATATTTTTAGTCACCTTATCGGGAGATTTGTTGTGATATATCTTGATGACATCCTGGTCTATTCTCCGGATCTGGATACACATAAGATCCATGTGAGACAAGTGCTGCAGATATTAAGGGCCAACAAATTGTTTGCTAAATTAGAGAAATGTGTGTTCGCCGTGAAAGAACTGCCGTTTCTGGGGTATGTGATGTCAGATTCAGGTTTCCGCATGGATCCAGAGAAAGTCCAGGCAATTATGGACTGGGATCTGCCTGAGAACCTGAAGGCATTGCAACGCTTCCTGGGGTTTGCCAATTTTTATAGAAAGTTTATAAAGAACTATTCCTTGGTTGTCAAACCACTGACGGACATGACCCGAAAGGGATCCGATTTTTCCAAATGGTCACATGCAGCCAAAACTGCCTTTACATCTCTCAAGGAGAGATTCACCTTGTCCCCTATTCTCGTACAGCCAGATGTCTCGCTTCCTTTTATTGTAGAGGTTGACGCATCAGAGGTGGGGGTGGGAACGGTACTATCTCAGGGCCCGTCCCCTGGTGAATGGCGTCCGTGTGCTTTCTTTTCAAAGAAATTGTCTACTGCAGAAAGGAACTATGATATTGGCAACAGGGAACTTTTAGCTATTAAGTTGGCCTTAGAGGAGTGGCGTCATTTTCTGGAGGGGGCGGTTCATCCCGTCACGGTGATTACTGATCACAAAAACTTATTATATCTGGAGTCTGCTAAACGTCTCACCCCTAGACAGGCTCGGTGGTCGTTATTTTTTACTAGGTTTAATTTTGTAATAACCTCTCGCCCGGGGGCAAAAAATACTAAGGCGGATGCATTGTCTCAAAGTTTTCCTGGAGGGGGTGATGTTGATGTACCAGAGCCTATTTTGCAAAAGGGGGTGGTGGTCTCTGCATTACACTCAGGTTTAGAGGGGAGGGTGTTGGAAGCTCAGGGGGACGCGCCTCCTGCCCTTCGGGTAAACCGTTTGTGCCAGAAAATTTACGCCTGGAGATACTAAAAGAACACCATAACTCCACACTGGCAGGACACCTAGGTAGTAAGGCAACCTCTGAATTAGTGTCTCGTCGGTTCTGGTGGCCTAAGTGGCGCCAGGAGGTGTTGAATTTTGTGTCTTGTGGGGGGTTCCGCGACGCCTAGGGATAAGGGTCGCATGGTCAGCGTCGGGCGGACGACTGGACCACAATCCCCCAAAAGACACCGGTGAGGTAACAGCCAGGAGGCTGATGGACATTGGGCTGGGAAAGCCGCATGGGTGCCGTGTGTGTGAACAGTGTCTTAGGTGAGTCAGGGACATACTGTGTTAAGTTAGAGCCCAGCCGGGCAGGTGTTTGTTTTGAATTTCATTTATTTATGTTGATGTTGGGACAATAAAGCGATGTTTTGGCCCCTAAAGCTGCGGTGGACGACTATCTGTATGTGAACGATCCTCGAGACCAGAGCTAACCCCCCCACATTTGGTGTCGGATGCGGGCAGTCGTCCCTGCTGAAAAAAGGCAAAGTGTTGCTAGGGGCAACGACCTGACAGAAAAGAGCAGGTGCTGCTGGAAAACTGCTGGTGTTAATCTGGACTTATTTTCTTCTGTGGTGCAAGCTGTGTTCGTATTTAAAGGGTCAGAAGCACAATAAAAGAAACTGACCTGTGGAAATTTTTTGGTTAAAATGGCGACCTGGGTGAAAAGTGGTCTGGTTTGGCGGAAAACCGAGGCCACAGAGAAAATAATAGAGCAGCTGGTGCGGGAAACTAATTGCATGTTGAGGAAGTCAAGTGCTGCACTCAGAGAGGCTGCTCTGAATCGTAGTGGACTGTTCGAGGTAATATGTGCCGTTGCCAAGGGCAACCGTCGGGAAGACAAAGAGGTGGAGAGCGGTGCGTTTCTCAGGAGTGCCTATTTTCCCTGCGACTGTGCACAGAATCCTAAAGGGTGCGGCTGGAATGTCCGTCCAGAAAAAGACAGGAGACAAGTCCAAGGCGTCTCCCATGGCAATTACTGCATTGAGGAGAAGTGTGGTGACCGTGCTGGAGATATTCCTGGACTACCCTTATCTTCCGGGAGTGCCGAGTCAGTGACGACAATCGGTAAGACTGTTCCTGTTGATAATTTTGTGGCAGACCCTGTGACAGTGAGCCGGCGGCAGTTGCTACCTGCCGGGCCGGTGAGTTATAAAGCGCTGCGGCGTGAAGATGTCTCAAAAATGAGTGACTATGGGAAAAATGCTGTGTCTGAACAGGCTGGTAAGCCTGTTGCGGTTGCTCTCTCGCAGGAATCTGCAGGGAGAAGCTCAAGATGTTGTTTAAAGTGCCCGTGACCAAGGCTAGATTTGGGATGGCGAAAATCAGAGATCCCATGCTAGCCTGTGTAAGAGGTAGAATGATGTCTGTCCGGGACAATTATGTGAATCCTGTGGACTATCCAGTGGTCCTCACAGAGGATCAGACCATGGTGGGAACAGAGACTGAGGGACTTGATGTTGGAAATAGGCTCATGCGTGATGTAATGTGGGGCAATGGAGACACTTCTGTAGGAAGTAATGAAGCTCCTACAGAACCTGTACCTGTCCCTTTAAATGAAGGTGTAAGGGAAATGCAGATAGGAAGCAATGGTTTAAGTGAAATGACCATTAGAAACAATGGTGCAGACACGGTGCTAAGTGAAGGTGCAGAGTTTGTTGAAATGTATAATGATAATGTGGATCTATGTGCAAGAAGTGATGAGGATGATGACAGTCCTTTTCCTTTGCAGGCTGTGATTGGGGAAAAAGCTCCCCCTGTTGGTAAAAATGTGGATGGTATAAAAATGCTAATTGATGTTGAGAGCTCACAACTGAGGGAAACCACTGTGAAAAATGTGCAAGTACATGGGGCAGTCCTAGAGGGTGTACCACACGTACTAGAAGTGGATATGCAGTCTCCACAGGTTTCTATGGTTAATAAAATGTCCCAGGTGGGGATTAGCTCATCGGTGCCCCTAGAGGACGGAAATGAGAATGACATGAGCAGTATATATGAAGCAGGTGCTATGACCGGCAGCAACTCAGAGAGAGAGGCTGCCATGTTGAGGTCTTACCAAACTGACGTGGTTACTGGTAGCAACCAGACGATAGTTATACCTGATGTGACGAGAGTTCAGTCGGGTGACGTCAGCCTAGTGTCTGAAGCTCATATCCAGGCAGTCTTAGATGACCTGACAGGACAGTACAGCTGAAAACAGGAGGCTGACCTCCCTCTCGCCACACGGTCCCTAGATACGATAGAGAAGGGACAAGCTGTCGTCACAGAGTCACCGAAGAAGGCTGCAGAAGGGTCAAAAGAGGAGACCCCGGAAAAGATGAGTGAACTGAAGGGTCTACCTCCTGGTGTCCTGGGGAGGGGAAAAGACTCCAGAAAGACACAAAAGTCCATAGTAGACCTCAACAATGGGCTTGAAGAGTCCCTGGGTGGAAATCCCACAGAGTGTCTAAGAAAGAATGGTGGTACTCCTACAACTGCTGTTACACCAGAACAAAGTGAAGAGCAGCTGGACCAGAAGGCCCAAGAGCGGGGCGCTGCTAACAAGCTAGTGCGAAAAATTAAGAAGACCACCAAGGCCCTCTCCTTGACTAGAGCCCTTGGAAAAGTGCTTAAGGAGCAAGATGAATTGGAGAGGCTGAACAAGCAACTCAGAGCAGAGATGGAAGATCTCAGGAGCTCAAAAGATGAAGTCTATGAGTGGGAGAAGCCTAAGCGTGCTCCTGCGCAGCAGGTGGAAGAAAATGAGAGGCCTGAAGAGGAAGATCCTCTAAAAGATGCCAAGAAGTCAGAACCCGTTAAGAATGGGTCTGGAGGTGGTTGCGCTGGGGTGCCAGCCGAGGCAGAGAAGATGGAAGATGTATCTGCTGAACCAGATGGTGGTGCTGAGGTGGATGCAGAAACCCAGAGACTCGTGGCAGTGTGTGGCCAGGACCTGGTCATGAAAGACATTCCCTCTGCTGTCAATGCCTGCCAGAAAGCCAGCAGTCTGCTGGGGAAGAAATACGAGGGGACCGACAACCAGTATGAGGGTCCTGTCTACTCCGATGGGCTGGCTCCCCTGAATTCTGCCCGAAAGGAGAACCATGTCCCGGGTGAACCTCTGCAGGGATTGCCAGAAGACGACTAGTCTGGCGAAGGTCCTGATATCCCCGGTGCCTCCAACCTTGATGAGAAAGAGGAGGAGGAGTTAAGAAGGAAAGCATATGATGCCATGTCCGTGAAGCATAAGACGGCTAATAAAGTGAATGGAGACTCCAAAAAAAAGACTGAAAAAGAGTCTGCTGAAGTGGGGAGTACCACAGTACCACTGAAGAAGCAGAAGATTCTGAAACTGAAGCCAAACCTGACATAACCTCTGGGGGGAGTAAAGGAAAAAGAAAGATGCTATCTGTGGATAAAACAAAGAGACAAAAAGAGGCTGACAGGTCAAGGTCCGCTAAAACTGTGGTAGTTGCTAGTAGCGACCAGGTGTCTCTAGTATGTGACAAGGTGACGGGTAGGATAGAAAGCTTCGTGTTTGTGATGAACTGGGTTCTGCTGGCGTGGTTGTGGCAGAATAAAGGGAAGCCTGTGCGGCTGGCCACATCTTCCAGGGGGACCGTTGAGCTTAAAGATGGCAGGATAATGCGGGTGCCCTATCCCGAGCGACCAGTCGGTACATGTGTTCACTCCCACAGGTGTGAACAGAGGGGGGGGGGGGGGATATGTGGCAATGTGAACACTGGGGTGTGCAGTGAAACCCCAGGGAGGCCGTCAGACAGGGCTGTTTGCACCGAGAGCGTGTCACCAAGGTGCCTGGCCTTGGTGGAGTGAAAGCCCAAGTATTAGTGTTAGTATAGCTGGCTCAGCCAGTTCCAGGGCGGGCTTTTACTGGGAACAGGCAATGTGCTGGGTGGGTGCCTGTTCCCCATGCTCCAGTCCGGGATTTTGGACAATGCCCATGTCCAGGGATTCTATTTAATCCTCTTGTTGGACATGGGTGGGGCCCCCCACTCTGGGAGAGGGTGTTTTTGTGTAGCAGTGTCCTGTGAGGTACAGAAGCCTGGAGTGGTTCTGTGTGTGGTTTCATCTGGGAGCGCTGAGAGACCACAAGGCTGGGAGTAGCCTGAAGTTTGGGGGGTCCCGCGACGCCTAGGGATAAGGGTCGCATGGTCAGCGTCGGGCGGACGACTGGACCACAATCCCCCAAAAGACACCGGTGAGGTAACAGCCAGGAGGCTGATGGACATTGGGCTGGGAAAGCCGCATGGGTGCCGTGTGTGTGAACAGTGTCTTAGGTGAGTCAGGGACATACTGTGTTAAGTTAGAGCCCAGCCGGGCAGGTGTTTGTTTTGAATTTCATTTATTTATGTTGATGCTGGGACAATAAAGCGATGTTTTGGCCCCTAAAGCTGCGGTGGACGACTATCTGTATGTGAACGATCCTCGAGACCAGAGCTAACCCCCCCACAGTCTGCATGTGCTACCTGTGCTCGTTCTAAGGTGGATCATACTCGTCCGGCAGGGCGTCTTTTACCTCTGGCCATCCCCAACAGGCCTTGGACGCACCTATCAATGGATTTCATTACGGATCTACCAGTATCAGCGGGGAAGACTGTTATTCTTGTTGTTGTTGTCAGATTCAGTAAAATGGTGCACTTTATTGCTCTTACCGCATTGCATGATGCTAACACACTGGCTCAAGTTTTTATTGACCACATCGTGAAGCTTCACGGGGTCCCTTCCGATATTGTTTCGGATCGTGGTACCCAATTTGTTTCTAAATTTTGGAAAGCTTTTTGTTCTCGTTTAGGGGTTCATCTGTCGTTTTCTTCATCTTTCCATCCACAGTCCAACGGTCAGACTGAACGTACCAATCAAAACCTAGAGACGTATTTGAGATGCTTTGTTTCTGAAAATCAGGAGGAATGGTCATCTTATTTACCGTTAGCCGAGTTTGCCATTAATAATCGTCGCCAAGAATCCACCGATAAGTCACCATTTTTTGGTGCGTATGGTTTACATCCTCAGTTTTGTACGTTTAGTGAGGGGGGGCCGTCTGGGATTCCCGAGGAGGAACGATTTGCGTCTTCACTTTCATCAGTGTGGCAGAGTGTGCAAGAAAGTTTGAAGAGAATTGGTGGTAGATACAAACGTGTGGCTGATAAGAAGTGCTCTGAAGGTCCGGACCTTGGGGTGAATGACTTGGTGTGGTTGTCTACCAGAAATATCAAGTTGAAGGTTCCCTCGTGGAAATTAGGTCTGAGATTTATTGGTCCTTATAGGGTAATTAAGATCATTAACCCGGTGGCTTTTCGTCTGGAGCTACCTCAGACTCTAAGGATCCATAATGTCTTCCACAGATCTCTGCTTAAGAGATATGTAGAACCTCCTGAACCATTGCCACTACCGCCTCCACCGGTGGTTGTTGATGGCAGTCTTGAGTTTCAGGTAGAAAAGATTGTTGATTCACGATATGTTCGCCGCTCTCTTCAGTACCTGGTACACTGGAGAGGTTATGGTTCCGAAGAGAGAATGTGGGTGCCAGCATCAGAGATAAAGGTGGACAGACTCATTTGGGCTTTTCATAGGTCCCATCCGGAGAGGCCTGGTCTTGAGGGTCCGGTGGCCCCTCTAGAAAATGGGGGTACTGTCACGACTGTGACTGATCCAGACAGGTCTGGGAGGAGAAGGTCGCAGCGACTTGCTACTCGCGATAGCTTGTGAGTTTGCTCCGTGGTTCAGGGTATGTCATCCGGGTTTTGCCTTGTGAACCTTTTTGTCATGACTGGGAGTTTGTAGGCATCCTTCTCAGGTGAGTCCTGTCTGCCACTCCCAGCTACTATATTAGTTTCAGTTTCACTTGCAGTCATTGCCAGATATAGTTCTTTCTTCCAGTGCTATTCTGACCTTTGAAGGAGATCGTTTGACGGTATTGCTGTGGAGCTCTTGTCTAGACATATCCAGTCACGAGCAGAGAAGATGATCCCAATAACGACAGTCCACGCCAGACAAGAGCTTCACAGCAATACCGTCAAACGATCTCCTTCAAAGGTCAGAATAGCACTGGAAGAAAGGACTATATCTGGCAATGACTGCAAGTGAAACTGAAACTAATATAGTAGCTGGGAGTGGCAGACAGGACTCACCTGAGAAGGATGCCTACAAACTCCCAGTCAGGACAAAAAGGTTCAAAAGGCAAAACCCGGATGACATACCCTGAACCACGGAGCAAACTCACAAGCTATCGCGAGTAGCAAGTCGCTGCGACCTTCTCCTCCCATGTTACTGCATGTTACTGCAAGGCACAGTGTTCAACACCACTATACAGGCTCTTTGCAGACAGGAAATAGCTGTTTTTTAACGAATACATTCGGTCTTAAACAAATCTTTTTGGAAAATTCGACAAAGCGGCTGAATCAAATTTCTGAGAAATTCAATCATCTCTACTAATAAGAGCACAAATTCAGGTTCGGATACCCTTTAAAGAGAGACTCTTAACTGCAACTTTAAATGAAGGTGACACCGACACTTCAAATTAACATCGATAATATGATTTTATTAAATATAACTAGTGATGAGCGGCATAGGCAATATTCGAATCTGCAATATTCTGCAAATTTTTGCCTGAATATTCGCAATAAATTCGAGAGTTCGTGATTTGCAGTCATTATTTTCTTGATTGCGAAAATCGGCAATTAGAATATTCACGATCAAAACAAAGGGGTAGGCAACTTTCCTACTGGTTGCTAGGCATGTTGCTAAGTGCCGATATTCGAGATTAGAATTTTCGCGAGCAACACTATTCGCAAATACGAATATATAGCACTATATTCTAAATATTTGCGAATTCTCGAAGTGGAAATATTTGCGATTAAAATTTGCGATTAAAATATTTGCTTTCAACACTAAATATAATAATAAATAGATAGCTATACTAAGATACTGTATACTAAGTATACAGCGATATGATGTCCTATTTTTTGACAAGTTAAAGGGATTGTCCGGATTCAGAGCTGAACCCGGACATACCTCCATTTTCAACCAGGCAGTCCCCCCTGACTTGAGCATCGGAGCAGTTCATGCTCCGATTCTCTCCTTTGCCCTGCTTTAAATCGGTCTGGGATGTCAGTTGCGAAAAGCAGTCAGAATCTCGATAGGGAAAACATTTCTATGCAAAGCTTCCATTCCTTCCTGAGGCTACTTTCACACTCACGTTTTGGGCGGATCTGTTACGGTCTTTGGGAATCTCAGGAGGAATGGTCATCCCACATTTTGATGTGGCTTCGGTATATTGACGATATACTGATCTTTTGGAAAGGGAGCACTTTGGAATTCGAGGCCTTTGTACAACAACTCAATAATAATGATTTGGGACTCTTTTTCACATCCACCATTGGTGCATGGGAAATCACATTCCTTGACCAATATATCACTAAAAACCAAGATGGCCAGATAAGTACAAGGATGTTCAGGAAACCCAACGGCAACTAACAGCCTCCTGCAATGGGAATGCTTGCACCCACATGCACTGCGTAGAGGTATACCCAAAGGTCAATACCTTCGGGCGAGGAGAAATTGCTCGAATTCATCCGATTTTAAAAAGACGGCGGATGACTTACACAATAGATTTTCTGCCCGTGGGTACCCGGATTCAACCCTCAGGACTGCATACCACTATGCACGCTGTTCAGATAGTACTACTCTCCTGTCCTCTAAATGTCCTAACTCCCGTGATGACACAATACGCATCATTGGGACGTTTGATGCAGGACATGAATTGGTGAGGGAGACCATTACCCGGTATTGGGGAATATTACGTACTGATCTGGATGTGGGTGACCTAGTCAGACAAGCTCCCTCCATTAGTTATCGTAGAGGGTTGAAACCTGAGGGACAGGTTAGTGCACAGTTTTCTTTCACCGTCCACCACACAGACATGGTTAACCTCTACCATCAAGGGAACATTCAGATGTGGAGGATGTGTCGCCTGTATTTCTATTATGACAGGGGGGAATTTCACATGCACTAACACTGGAGAAAATTATGAGATCAGATCTTACATCAATTGTAAAACTACATCCGTTGTATACCTTATCACGTGCGAGTGCGGCCTACAATATATAGGCAAGGCAATTAGAGAATTTTGACGTAGGATTGGGGAACACCTTAATGATGTCGGGAACAAGAAAGACACGTCAGTGGTATGGCATAGGAACGAAAAGCATGCAGGCAGAACAGCTTCCATCCGATTCCACGGCATCGAAAAGATCCCTCAATTCCCTAGGAGCGGCGACGTTGACAAAAAACTACTCAGAAAAGAGCTTGAATGGATCTATCGGTTTAATACAGAAAGACCTAATGGACTTAATGAAAATAGCAGCTTTACCTGCTTTATAGAATAATGTGCTGCCCACTGAATGGTGGCTCTATATGGTCCTGTATTCGCAGGGTACAGCTCAATATTGTCCTAATAGCCTGTCCCTTGTATCCTACAACTATACCTGACCTCGGGGTCCCGATATTTATGACACTTAGTAGATCTGTGTGTATACAATCCAACACCGTTCATACGTACAATGTTATTGCACACTTAAACTTAGTGTCACCAGTATACACACCCTCATTGGCCTCATTTTCATTTTCATCAATCACCCCTTGAGACTTGCTTCAGTTGCAGGCCTAATGTAATAATGTTATGTCACATAATGCTTTGTGAGATATATACATCACATGGTACTGACACACACACTCATTTTGGCCAGGGTCATGGGCGTCTGCAGGGGGGGGGGGGGCAAGGGGGGCCAAGTGCCCCCTTCCCTCCGGGGCCCTGGAAATCTGTGAACTGAGATCTGCCCCTGCTCTGCAGCTGCTGCCCTGCGCAGCGCCGCAGAGTGAGGAGCGGTATCTATCAGGAGCATGCACGCGCCCTGATGAATCATCAGGGCCAGGCGCGCTCGGCAGTACAAAGCTTTGTCCACCTTCCGGACGGGAAAGACATTGCGGAGCCGGTACAGTCAGAGCAAGAAGAAGAGCCGCAGTGTGCCGGCCGCTTCTGGACTCAGGCAGCCTAAATAAATGAGCGAGAGCGACACTAACACAGTGAGTGACAGTCAGTCAGTATCACACTGTGACTGAGTCACTCCCTGACCCTGAGTGTTAGGTGTGGGGTGAGTCACTGATAGCCAGGCAGGCAGTGATGTGCCATGAGAGCCAGGCCAAGCAGGTGGCAGTCAGGGTGCTGGTGAAGGATGACCATAGACAGTACTGCCCAGAGGATGCCATCTCTGCTGTCCATATACCAGGCACTATTGCCCCTTCAATCATATATCGCCTGCCCGCCTGGTCAGGGTGACCAGGCAGGTGGTATATGAAGGGGTAATACTGGTGGTAGGCCTAGTATTCTGCCGACCATCTGCTTGTAAGTTACATATGACAAAAGCCTGGAAGTGTTCAGGTACAGAACACAACATTTAATGTGTTGGCGACAAAATGCAAATTAACATATTACTGAATGCTGAGACTATAAGGGGTAGAAAAATAATATCAAATTAATAGACATGCAAGTGAAATAAGAAGAATTGGTCTTTCCTTTTGTGGTGGCTTCCTATTTTAAAGTTTAGTCCCTGTACACAAACGGGTTTCCGTTCCACCCTCTTATATTTGCAGTTAGGCTTCATACACATCGGGGGCAAGGAGGGAGAGGGGAGGCAGAGGGAGCTATAGAACTAGGGATACAGCTTTGTATTCCTGGCACTTATAATATACATTTAATCTTTTCCATCACGTGGCACAGCTAATGCATTATTATACTTTGTGATAATGAATATTCCCCTTCTAGTGTTGAGCGAACAGTTCGAGCATAGTTCCCGTAAAGGTTCGGGTTCGTTGTTCGGAGATTTCTATGGCGCATTTTGAAAGCCTGCAAAGCAGCCAATCAACATGCGTCATTCTACTTGCCCCAAGAGGCCGTCACAGCCATGCCTACTATTGGCATGGCTGTGATTGGCCAAGTGCAGAATGTGACCCAGGCTCTATTTAAGCTGGAATCCCGGAGCGCCGCACGTCACTCTGCTCTGATTAGAGTAGGGATAGGATGCAACTGCTGCGTTAGGGCGAGATAGGCAGGGATTAACTCATCAAAAACACTTAATGAAGTGAAAGATCTACAGCTGTGAATCATTCAACTACTGCTAGTGAATTGCTCACTGTTTTTAGGCTGGGCAGACCATTTTTCAGTCACTTTTTTCTGGCGTGATCTGCGACGGCCATTTGGTGTCTTGTGGTGCGCCAGCACAAGCTGCCACAAAGTTCATTAATCCCTCAATAGTAGGGTTTTTTTTTTGTTATATCCTATATCAGGGGCTTGACTGTGCTTATTTTGTCACCCCTAGTAACTCAGGAAAGATTTTTCTATATATTATTGAGTGGTTAAACTGAAATTCACTTAAATAGCAATCCCCTGAATCTGGTGTTCCAGCTAGGCTAGCCAGCCAAGTGTAAAACTGTCAGCCAAAATATATATATTTTTTTTCTGGGGTTGAAATTTAATTGCCAAAAAGCAATCCCCTGAATCTGGTGTTCCAGCTGTGACTAGCCAAGTGTAAAACTGTCTGGCAAAATATATATATTTTTTTCCTGGGGTTGAAATTTGATTGCCAAAAAGCAATCCCTTAATTCTGGTGTTCCAGCTGTGGCTAGCCAAGTGTAATACTGTCTGCTGTCTGGCAAAGAATATATATTTTTTTCTGGGGTGAAATTTAATTGCACAAATAGCAATTCCCGGAATCTGGTGTTCCAGCGGTGACTGGATAATTTCCGTAGTGTCCGTCAAATGATAGATTTTGTTCTGTGGTGAAATACAGTTATAAAAATACAGTAAATCTGGTGTTCCAGTTGTTGCAGGCCTAGTTTAAATCTGTCCGTAAAAAGGTATATTTCCTTTTGTGGTGAAATTTATTTGCTAAAATAGCAATTCCATAAATCTAGTGTTCCAGTTGTTTCAGGCCTAGTTTACATCTGTCCGTAAAAGGGTATATTTCTTTCTGTGGTGAAATTTAATTGCTAAAATGGCAATTCCATAAATCTAGTGTTCCAGCAGTTGCAGGCCTATTTGAAATCTGTCCGTAAAAGGGTATATTTCTGTCTGTGGAGAAACTTAATTGCTAAAATAGCGATTCCATAAATCTAGTGTTCCAGCAGTTGCAGGCCTTTTGAAATCTGTCCGTAAAAGGGTATATTACTGTCTGTGGTGAAATTTAATTGCTAAAATAGCAATTCCATAATTCTAGTGTTCCAGCAGTTGCAGGCCTATTTGAAATCAGTCAGTAAAAGGGTATAGTTCTTTCTATGATGAAATTTAATTGCTAAAATAGCAATTCCATAAATCTAGTGTTCCAGCAGTTGCAGGCCTATTTGAAATCTGTCCGTAAAAGGGTATATTTCTGTCTGTGGTGAAATCGAATTGCTAAAATAGCTATTCTATAAATCTAGTGTTCCAGTTGTTGCAGGCCTTGTTTACATCTGTCCGTAAAAGGGTATATTTCTTTCTGTGGTGAAATTTAATAGCTGAAATAGCAATTCCATAAATCTAGTGTTCCAGCAGTTGCAGGCATATTTGAAATCTGTCCATAAAAGGGTATATTTCTGTCTGTGGTGAAATATAATTGCTAAAATAGCAATTCCATAATTCTAGTGTTCCAGCAGTTGCAGGCCTATTTGAAATCTATCTGTAAAAGGATACCTTTCATCCAGGGCCTAAATATTAGGCCTACAATTGATATTCCCCAAAATCAGTGGTTACTGCTGTGCCTGGATTAGTGTATTACGGTACATAAATAACTAGGCAGATAGTGTTAGGTGCCTTTAAAAAAAGGCCTGAATTTGACATCTTCACCTTGGGCCAAATATAATTTTACTTATTGTGGTGCTTGGTGAACCGCAACAATGAGGAAAACATCTAGTAAGGGACGCGGACGCGGTCGTGGTGGTGTCAGTGGACCCTCTGGTGCTGGGAGAGGACGTGGCCGTTCTGCCACAGCCACACAAAGTAGTGAACCAACTACCTCAGGTCCCAGTACCCGCCAGAATTTACAGCGATATTTGGTAGGGCCCAATGCCGTTCTAAGGATGGTAAGGCCTGAGCAGGTACAAGCATTAGTCGATTTGGTGGCCGACAGTGCATCTAGCACGTTCACAACATTATCTCCCACCCAGTCTTCTGCAGAAAGCGCCCAGATGGCGCCTGAAAAACAAGCCCATCAGTCTGTCACATCACCCCCATGCATATCAGGGAAACTGTCTGAGCCTCAAGTTATGCAGCAGTCTCTTATGCTGTTTGAAGAGTCTGCTGGCAAGGTTTCCCAAGGGTATCCACCTAGCCTTTCCCCAGTGGTGGAAGACATAGCATGCACTGACGCACAACCACTTATGTTTCCTGATGATGAGGACATGGGAATACCACCTCATTAGAGTCAGCAAGTCTCTGATGATGACGAAACACAGGTGCCAACTGCTGAGACTTATTGCAGTGTGCAGACTGAACAGGAGGAGATCAGGGAGGAAGACTGGGTGGAAGACGATGCAGAGGACGATGAGGTCATAGACCCCACATGGAATAAAGGTCAAGTCGCTGACTTTCATAGTTCAGAGTAGGAAGCAGTGGTGAGGCCGAGCCAACAGCGAAGCAAAAGAGGGAGCAGGGGGCCAAAGCAGAACAGCTGCAGCCAAGAGAGTTTGCCTGCTTCTGACCAGCACCACCAGGGATCCATCACCCCAAAGGCAGCTTCAAGGAGTTCCCTGGCATGGCACTTCTTCAAACAATGTGCTGACGACAAGTCCCGAGTGGTTTGCACGCTGTCCCATCAGAGCCTAAAGCGAGGCATTAACATTCTGAACCTTAGCACAACCTGCATGACCAGGCATCTACATGCAAAGCATGAACTGCAGTGGAGTAAACACCTTAAAAACAAGGAACTCACACAGGCTCCCCATGCTCCCTCTTCTGCTGCTGCCTCGGCCTCTTCCTCCGCCTCGGGAGGAATGTTGGCACCTGCCGCCCACCAAACAGAGGATGCGCCACCGACACCACCACCTGCGTCACCAAGCATCTCCACCATGTCACACGGCATCGTTCAGCTCTCCATCTCACAAACCTTGGAGAGAAAGTGTAAATTCCCACCTAGCCACCCTCGAGCCTGGGCCTGAATGCCAGCATTTCTAAACTACAAGGATCGCAGGGCATCATTCTTTGCCTCCTGTAGCCTCCTCCTCCTACTCGGCTTCTTCCTCCTCTTCTTCCAACAGCTCATCCAGTCAGCCACACACCTTCACCACCAACTTCAGCATAGCCCGGGTTAAACGTCAGCAGGCCATTCTGAAACTCATATGTTTGGGGGACAGGCCCCACAACACGCAGGAGTTGTGGCTGGGTATTGAACAACAGACCGACGAGTGGTGTGCGATAATGGGACTAGCCAGTTTTAAGCACATCCCTTGCCTGGCGCATGAGCTGAATTTGGTGGTGCAGAAGTTCATTCACAACTACACCGACATGTCAGAGCTGCTGCATAAAGTGCGGGCCGTCTGTGTGCGCTTCCGGCGTTCACATCCTGCCGCTGCTCGCCTGTCAGCGCTACAGCGGAACTTCAGCCTTCCCGCTCTACGCCTCATATGCGACGTGCCCACCAGGTGGAACTCCACCTTGCACATGCTGGAGAGACTGTGCGAGCATGCGTCAGTCGCACTGCGGAACAGCACCACTTCACAACCAATGATTGTGCCTCCATGCGAGACCTGTGTGCCCTGTTGCGCTGTTTCGAATACTCCACCAACTTGGCCATTGGCAATGACACCGTTATCAGCGTTACAATACCATTTCTATGTCTCCTTGAGAAAACGCTTAGGGCGATGATGGAAGAGGAGGTGGCCCAGGAGGAGGAGGACGAGGATGAGAGGTCATTTTTAGCACTTTCAGGCCAGTCTGTTAGAAGTGGCTCAGAGGGAGGTTTTTTGCAACAGCAGAGGCCAGGTACAAATGTGGCCAGCCAGGGCCCAATACTGGAGGATGAGGAGGAGGTGGAGGAGGATGAGGATGAAGCAGGTTCACAGCGGGGTGGCACCCGACACAGCTCAGGCCCATCACTGGTGCATGGCTGGGGGGAAACGGAGGACAATGATGATACGCCTCCCACAGAGGACAGCTTGTCCTTACCTCTGGGCAGCCTGGCACCCATGAGCAACTACATGCTGCAGTGCCTGCGCAACGACAGCAGAGTTGCCCACATTTTAACGTGTGCGGACTACTGTGTTGCCACCCTGCTGGATCCCCGGTACAAAAACAATGTGCCCACCTTACTTCCTGCACTGGAGCGTGATAGGAAGATGCGCGAGTACAAGAGCATGCTGGTAGACGCGCTCCTGAGAGCATTCCCAAATGTCACAGGGGAACAAGTGGAAGCCCAAGGCGAAGGCAGAGGAAGAGCAAGAGGTCGCCCATGCAGCTGTGTCACGGCCAGCTCCTCTGAGGGCAGGGTTAGCATGGTAGAAATGTGGAAACGTTTTGTCTCCACGCCACAGCTAACTGCACCAACACCTGATACGGAACGTGTTAGCAGGAGGCAGCATTTCACTAACATTGTTGAACAGTACGTCTGCACACCCCTCCACGTACTGACTGATGGTTCAACCCCATTCAACTTCTGGGTTTCCAAATTGTCCACGTGGCCAGAGTTAGCATTTTATGCCTTGGAGGTGCTGGCCTGCCTGGCGGCCAGCGTTTTGTCTGAACGTGTATTCAGCACGGCAGGGGGCGTCATTACTGACAAACGCAGCCACCTGTCCACAGCCAACGTGGACAAGCTGACGTTCATAAAAATGAACCAGGCATGGAACCCACAGGACCTGTCCCTCCCTTGTGCAGAATAGACATTTATAACTGCACTCCGGGGCACTTCTTTATTGAATCCCCATTTTTTTAACTTTACCATGATCTTGCGGTGCAACCCAAAGTTGAATGAACCTCCCCTCAATCTGGGCGCCGGGGCCTAAATAACTGAAAGTGGCCTGTTGGGCCATGGTGGGTGACATGAAGCCTGAACCTCTGCCACTTGACCTCTTTTCTCTGTCTGGCTGCTGTGGGCTAAATATCTGGAAGTGGCCTACTCAAGTGGTGGGTGATATGACGCCTTATTCCTTGCTGTGGGAACTCTCTCCTTTGTCTGGTTGCTGGAGCCTAACTAACTCAAAGTGGCCTTCTCCAGTGGTGGGTGATATGAAGCTTTATTCTGTGCTGTGGGACCTCTCTCCTCTGTCTGGGTGCTGGGGCCTAAATAACTCAAAGTGGCCTCCTCCAGTGATGGGTGATATGATGCCTTATTCCTTGCTGTGGGACCTCTCTCCTTTGTCTGGGTGCTGGGGCCTAAATAACTGAAAGTGGCCTTCTCCAGTGGTGGGTGATATGACGCCTTTTTCCTTGCTGTGGGACCTCTCTCCTTTGTCTGGGTTTGGGCCTAAATAACTAAAAGTGTCCTTCTCCAGTGGTGGGTGACATGACGCCTGATTCTCTGCTATGGGACCTCTCTCCAATTGATATTGCTTAATTTTTATTTATTTTATTTTATTTTAATTAATTTCCCTATCCACATTTGTTTGCAGGGCATTTACCAACATTTTGCTGCCTTTTGCAGCCCTCTAGCCCTTTCCTGGACTATTTTACAGCCTTTTTAGTGCCCAAAAGTTCGGGTGCTTATTGACTACAATGGGGTCGGGATGAAGTTCGGGTCCAGTTCGGATCCCGAACCCAAACAACCAGGTGTTCACTCAACTCCTTCATTATATTCTCTGAAACAAGCAGAGCATGGACGTCAATATACAATGTTTTACAAAATGGCACACAGTCTCCCTTAATTAGCACATGATATCCCCATGCTGTATAAAGCTGCTCTGGGTCTCCTACACAGTGTCTCCGGAGTGAGAGGACTTCATCTATACAATTGTCTGGACTGGGGATGTGCGCTGGTAGGAGTTTGGCCATGACCCCTTTGTCCCCATTGGTCCAGACAGACAGCTCCCTCTCCTCCTGCTCATTGGGTGCTTCTCTATTAATAGAGACAGACCCGCGTGGGCGCACGGCCATCATAGTGCCGATGCGCTGCGCTGTACTGAAGACACGTACAGCGTCTCTCGCCGATCTCAGCTTCCTACTTAATCCTTCTCAGTCCTCTGCCCAGCTCCTGACGAAGTGTCCGGCTCAATGAATACAGAAACGCGTTTAGCGGGCTGAGGAGACTTTAGCCATCTTTTAGGTAGCATTGGCACTAGTCGACTATACTACCACCGTTTTATGGGGGCCAATGAAATTTTTGGATCACGTCCCAATACCCTCAAGCGGCCAAACATTTACCGCGGTATAGGGGAAACTCAGAGACGGTGTATACCGCTGTGTATAGTGAACTGTCTGGTGTTGTACCCTACTATAGCCCCTCTATGCTCTTTGCCCATATGAGCATGGACTGTGAACTGTCTCGGCTCTCTAGCTGTACCGGTATACAGTATTCAGCTAGTTCACCCTTTGGAGACCTAACAAGAGATATTAAATTCTAAATAAGTCTCCTTGTTGCAATTGGTCATCCAAACAATTGTGCGGCCAGTGTGTGGTCAGGTGGCCCACATATCAATGATACACCTGTCAATCACTGCCTGTCTTATACGGATACACCTAGCCAACTAAAAGTCAAAATACAATGTTTATGTCAGGACTAGAGTTGAGCAAACACCTGGATGTTTGGGTTCGAGAAGTTCAGCCGAACTTCCCGAAAATGTTCGCGTTCGGGATCCGAACTCGACCCGAACTTCACCCGAACTTTTGGGCACTAAAAAGGCTGTAAAATATCCCAGGAAAGGGTTGCCCCGCAATATAATAGTAAAATTAAAAAAGAGGATTGAATAAGGAAGTGCCCTGGAGTCCAAGAATATATGGTTATGGGGATGTAGTTATAAATGTCTAATCAGCACAAGGGATGGACAGGTTTGTCTGTAATGACGCCCCCTGCCGTGCTGAATACTTGTTCAGACAAAACGCTGGCCGCCGGGCAGGCCAGCACCTCCAAGGCATAAAAGGCTAGCTCTGGCCAAGTGGACAATTTGGAAGACCAGAATTTGAATGGGGCCGAACCAACAGTCAGTACGTGGAGGGGTGTGCACACGTACTGTTCCACCATGTTAGTGAAATGCTGCCTCCTGCTAACATGTTCCGTATCAGGTGGTGGTGCATTTAGCTGTGGCATGGTGACAAAACATTTCCACATCTCTGCCATGCTAACCCTGCCCTCAGAGGAGCTGGCCGTGACACAGCTGCGTTGGCGACCTCTCGCTCCTCCTCTGCCTTCGCCTTGGGCTTCCACTTGTTCCCCTGTGACATTTGGGAATGCTCTCAGTAGCGCGTCTACCAAAGTGTGCTTGTACTCGCGCATCTTCCTATCACGCTCCAGTGCAGGAATTTAGGTGGGCACATTGTCTATGTACCGGGGATCCAGCAGGGTGGCAACACAGTAGTCCGCACACGTTAAAATGTGGGCAACTCAGCTGTCCTCTGTGGGAGGCGTATCGTCATCGTCCTCCGTATCCCCCCAGCCACGCAACAGTGATGGGCCCGAGCTGTGTTTTGTGCCACCCCGCTGTGAACATGCTTCATCCTCATCCTCCTCCACCTCCTCCTCATCTTCGTCCTCCCCGTCCTACAGTGGTGGCCCTGGTTGGCCACATTTGTACCTGGCCTCTGCTGTTGCAAAAAACCTCCCTCTGAGCCACTTCTAAGAGACTGGCCTGAAAATGCTAAAAATGACCCCTCTTCCTCCTCCTCCTTCTGGGCCACCTCCTCTTCCATCATCGCCCTAAGTGTTTTCTCAAGGAGACATAGACTGTCACGAGGGTGTCGGGAGCCACATCTGACTCAGTTATACCCAAGGTCAGGAAGTCGCAGCGGATGGCTGCGCGCTCTATGTCTAAAGATCATGCTGTTACTTAATGGTAGCTTTCTGTGTTTTTGACTTGCAATCCTTTTTGTCTCACTCAGGAATCCGTAGCTTATTCTCCTCAGCTGTTTCTTGTCTGCCACTCCCAACCTCCTTATATTCCCCCTTCCCACTTCTCTGGTTGCCAGATATAGAGCTTCCTGCCTGGACTTCTATACTAACCCACTGGAGCTGTGTAGCTGTTGTTCCTGGTTGTCGTACCAGAGCGTTACCCTTGGGCTTTTGTTGTCCGCTGTTGTCACCCACCTGGGCTTATATGTTTTGTCTGTATTGTCTGTCCTCTCCCTGGTGTTTTCCTTTAGTGTTAGTGGTGAGGACTAGTGCTCCCACCGCCCTATTCACTACTTAGGGCTCAGCTTAAGTAAAGCCAGGGTTTAGGCACGTGATCGGCGTACAGGTGAGGAACCCATCTAGGGATGTCAGGTCAGTCAGGTGCCAGATTCAAGGTGAGTTAGGGGTCACCACCTTTCCCTCTCCCTTGGACAGGGCTTTCCCTTTTCCCTCCTTTCGCATCACATGTCTGTGATCGGTACGCCGGTTGTGATATAGAAGTGGTATTGTAATGCTGATAACGGCGTCATCGCCACTGGCCATGTTGGTGGAGTACTTGAAACAGTGCAACAGGGCACATAGGTCTCGCATAAAGGCCCAGTCATTGGTGGTTAAGTGTTGCTGTTCCGCAGTGCGACTGACCCGTGCGTGCTGCAGCTGAAACTCCACTATGGCCTGCTGCTTCTCGCAAAGTCTCTCCAGCATGTGCAAGGTGGAGTTCCACCTGGTGGGCACGTCGCATATGAAGTGGTGAGCGGGAAAGCCGAAGTCCCAGAGCTGCGACCAGATTTCGCCGATTATCGCACACCACCAGGCCGGGCTTATGGCTCACCGGCAGCAAGCATTCGTCGGTCTGTCGTATATCCCGCCACAACTTCTGCGCGGTGTGGGGCCTGTCCCCCAAACATATGAGTTTCAGAATGGCCTGCTGACGTTTATCTCGGGCTGTGCTGAAGTTGGTGGTGAAGGTGTGTGGCTGACGGGATGAGCAGGTGGAAGAAGAGGAGCAGGAAGCCGAGTAGGAGGAGGAGACAACAGGAGGCAAAGAATGACTCCCTGCGATCCTTGCGGCGGAAGGACGTGCGTCAAGGAACTCTCCGCCTGGGGCTCAGCCGCCACTACATTTACCCAGTGTGCAGTTAGGGAGATATAGCGTCCCTGGCAGTGCTTACTAGTCCACATATCTGTGGTTAGGTGGACATTGCCAAAGATGGCGTTACGCAGTGCACACTTGATTTTATCGGATACTTGGTTGTGCTGGGAAGGGACGGCTCTCTTGGAGAAGTAGTGGCCGCTGGGAACAAGATACTGTGGGACAGACACCAGCTGTTTAAAGCTGTCTGTGTCCACCAGCCTGAATGACAGCATTTCAAAGGCCAGTAGTTTAGAAATGCTGGCATTCAGGCCCAGGGCTCGAGGGTGGGTAGGTGGGAATTTACGCTTTCTCTCAAAGGTTTGTGAAATGGAGAGCTGAACGCTGTCATGTGACATGGTGAAGATGCTTGGTGACGGAGGTGGTGGTGTTGGTGGCACATCCTCTCCTTCCGGGGCGGCAGGTGCCAACGTTCCTCCCGCAGGCGGAGGAAGAGGCCGAGGCAGCAACAGAAGAGGGAGCAGGAGGAGCATGAGTGAGTTCCATGTTTTTAAGGTGTTTACTCCACTGCAGTTCATGCTTTGCATGTAGATGCCTGGTCATGCAGGTTAATTTTCGAATATATGGCAAATATTCGCCCAAATATTCGCAAAATATCACGAATTCGAATATTGCCCCTGACGCTCATCACTAATTGAATTTCACCCCAGAACAAAATATATCCTTTGACGGATACTATTAAACTTCTTGTCCAGCCACAGCTAGAACACCAGATTTACTGTATTTCTATTTTTGCAACTGAATTTCACCAAAGAAAATAATATATCCTTTGATGGACACTGAAACTTTTCCAGTCACAGCTGGAACACCAGATTTACGGTATTTCAATTTTTGCAACAGAATTTCACCCCAGAAAATAATATATCCTTTGACAGACACTGAAACTTTTCCAGTCACAGCTGGAACACCAGATTTACGGTATTTCTATTTTTGCTACAGAATTTCACCCCAGAAAATAATATATCCTTGGACGGACACTATGAATCTTGTCCATTCACAGCTGGAACACCAGATTTACGGTATTTCTATTTTTGCAACTGAATTTCACCCCACAAAATAAAATATCCTTTGACGGACAGTATGAAACTTGTCCAGTCACAGCTGGAAAACCAGATTTCCGGTATTTCTATTTTGGAAATTTTATTTCAACCCAGAACAAAATATATCCTTTGACGGGTACTATTAAACTACTTGTTCAGCCACAGCTGGAACACCAGATTTACCGTATTTCAATTTTTGCAACTAAATTTCACCCCAGAAAATAATAAATCCTTTGACGGACACTATGAAACTTGTCTAGTCACAGCTGGAACACGATATTTGCGGTATTTCTATTTTTCGAACTGAATTTCACCCCAGAAAATAAAATATCCTTTGACGGACACTATGAAACTTTTCCAGTCACAGCTGGAACACCAGATTTCCGGTATTGCTATTTTGGAAATATAATTTCAACCCAGAACAAAATATATCCTTTGACGGATACTATTAAACTAATTGTCCAGCCACAGCTAGAACACCAGATTTACTGTATTTCTATTTTTACAACTGAATTTCACCCCAGAAAATAATATATCCTTTGACGGACACTATGAAATTTGTCCAGTCACAGCTGGAACACCAGATTTACAGTATTTCTATTTTTGCTACTGAATTTCCCCCCAAAAAATAATATATCCTCTGACGGACACTATGAAACTTGTCCAGTCACAGCTGGAACACCAGATTTCCGGAATTGCTATTTTGGTAATTGAATTTCACCCCAGAACAAAATATATCCTTTGACGGATACTATTAAACTACTTGTCCAGCCACAACTAGAATACCAGAATTACTGTATTTTGATTTTTGCAACTGAATCTCACCCCAGATAATAATATATCCTTTGACGGACACTATGAATCTTGTCCAGTCACAGCTGGAACACCATATTTACGGTATTTCTATTTTTGCAACTGAATTTCACCCCAGAAAATAATATATCCTTGGACGGACACTATGAATCTTGTCCAGTCACAGCTGGAACTCCAGATTTACGGTATTTCTATTTTTGCAACTGAATTTCACCCCAGAAAATAATATATCCTTTGACGGACACTATGAAACTTGTCCTGTCACAGCTGGAACACCAGATTTGCGGTTTTGCTATTTTGGAAATATAATTTCAACCCAAAACAAAATATATCCTTTGACGGATACTAGTAAACTACCTGTCCAGCCACAGCTAGAACACCAGATTTACTTTTTTCTATTTTTGCAACTGAATTTCACCCCACAAAATAAAATATCCTTTGACGGACACTATGAAACTTTTCCAGTCACAGCTGGAACACCAGATTTCCGGTATTACTATTTTGGAAATTGAATTTCAACCCAGAACAAAATATATCCTTTGACGGATACTATTAAACTACTTGTCCAGCCAGAGCTGGAACACCGGATGTACTGTATTTCAATTTTTGCAACTGAATTTCACCCCAGAAAATAATATATCCTTTGACGGACACTATGAAACTTGTCCAGTCACAGCTGGAACACCAGATTTACGGTATTTCTATTTTTGCAACTGAATTTAACCCCACAAAATAAAATATCCTTTGACGGACATTATGAAACTTGTCCAGTCAAAGCTGGAACACCAGATTTATGGAATTTCTATTTTTGCAACTGAATTTCACCTCACAAAATAAAATATCCTTTGACGGACACTATGAAACTTTTCCAGTGACAGCTGGAACACCAGATTTCCGGTATTGCTATTTTGGAAATATAATTTCAACCCAGAAAAAAATATATCCTTTGATGGATACTATTAAACTACTTGTCCAGCCACAGCTGGATCACCAGATTTACGGTATTTCTATTTTTGCTACTGAATTACACCCCAGAAAATAATATATCCTTTGACGGACACTATGAAACTTGTCCAGTCACAGCTGGAACACCATATTTGCGGTATTTCTATTTTTGCAACTGAATTTCACCCCACAAAATAAAATATCCTTTGTCGGACACTATGAAACTTTTACAGTCACATCTGGAATACTAGATTTCCGGTATTGCTATTTTGGAAATATAATTTCAACCCAGAACAAAATATATCCTTTGACGGATACTATTAAACTACTTGTCCAGCCACAGCTAGAACACCAGATTTACTGTATTTCTATTTTTGCAACTGAATTTCACCCCAGAAAATAATATATCCTTTGACAGACACTATGAAATTTGTCCAGTCACAGCTGGAACACCAGATTTGTGGTTTTTCTATTTTTGCAACTGAATTTAACCCCAGAAAATAATATATCCTTTGACAGACACTATGAAACTTTTCCAGTCACAGCTGGAACACCAGATTTACTGGTATTTCGATTTTTGCCTCTTAATTTCACCCCAGAAATTAATATATCCTTTGACAGACACTATGAAACTTGTCCAGTCACAGCTGGACCACCAGATTTCCGGTATTGCTATTTTGGTAATTGAATTTCACCCCAGAACAAAATATATCCTTTGACGGATACTATTAAACTACTTGTCCAGCCACAGCTAGAACACCAGATTTACGGTATTTCTATTTTTGCAACTGAATTTCACCCCAGATAATAATATAACTTTTGACGGACACTATGAATCTTGTCCAGTCACAGCTGGAACACCAGATTTACGGTATTTATTTTTTTGCAACTGAATTTCAACCCAGATAATAATATATCCTCTGAGGGACACTATGAATATTGTCCAGTCACAGCTGGAACACCAGATTTACGGTATTTATATTTTTGCAACTGAATTTCTCCCCAGAAAATAATATATCCTTTTACGGATACTATGAAACTTGTCGAGTCACAGCTGGAACACCAGATTTACGGTATTTCTATTTTTGCAACTGAATTTCACCCCAGATAATAATATATCCTTTGAGGGACACTTTGAATCTTGTCCAGTCACAGTTAGAACACCAGATTTACGGTATTTCTCTTTTTGCAACTGAATTTCACCCCAGAAAATAATATATAATTTTACGGATACCATGAAATTTGTCGAGTCACAGCTGGAACACCAGATTTACGGTATTTCTATTTTTGCTACTGAATTTCAACCCAGAAAATAATATATCCTTTGACGGACACTATGAAACTTGTCCTGTCACAGCTGGAACACCAGATTTGCGGTATTGCTATTTTGGAAATATAATTTCAACCCAAAACAAAATATATCCTTTGACGGATACTAGTAAACTACTTGTCCAGCCACAGCTAGAACACCAGATTTACTGTTTTCTATTTTTGCAACTGAATTTCACCCCACAAAATAAAATATCCTTTGACGGACACTATGAATCTTGTACAGTCACTGTTGGAACACCAGATTTCCGCTATTTCTATTTTGGAAATTTAATTTCAACCCAGATCAAAATATATGCTTTGACGGATACTATTAAAATACTTGTCCAGCCACAGCTAGAACACCAGATTTACTGTATTTCTATGTTTGCAACTGAATTTCACCCCAGGTAATAATATATCCTTTGACGGACACTATGAAACTTTTCCAGTCACAGCTGGAACACCAGATTTCCGGTATAACTATTTTGGTAATTGAATTTCAACAAAGAACAAAATATATCCTTTGACGGACACTATTAAACTACTTGTCCAGCCACAGCTGGAACCCCAGATTTACTGTATTTCAATTTTTGCAACTGAATTTCACCCCAGAAAATAATATATCCTTTGACGGACACTATGAAACTTGTCCAGTCACAGCTGGAACACAATATTTGCGTTATTTCTATTTTTCGAACTGAATTTAACCCCAGAAAATAATATATCCTTTGACGGACATTATGAAACTTGTCCAGTCACAGCTGGAACACTAGATTTCCGGTATTACTATCTTGGTAATTGAATTTCAACCCAGATCAAAATATATCTTTTGACGGATACTATTAAACTACTTGTCCAGCCACAGCTAGAACACCAGATTTACTGTATTTCAATTTTTGCTTCTGAATTTCACCCCAGAAAATAATATATCCTTTGACGGACACTATGAAACTCGTCCAGTCCCAGCTGGAACACCATATTTGCGGTATTTCTATTTTTCAAACTGAATTTCACCCCAGAAAATAATATATCCTTTGACGGACACTATGAAACTTGTCCAGTCACAGCTGGAACTCCAGATTTACGGTATTTCTATTTTTGCACCTGAATTTCACCCCACGAAATAAAATATCCTTTGACGGACACTATGAAACTTGTCCAGTCAAAGCTGGAACACCAGATTTACGGTATTTCTATTTTTGCAACTGAATTTCACCTCACAAAATAAAATATCCTTTGACGGACACTATGAAACTTTTCCAGTCACAGCTGGACCACCATATTTCCGGTATTGCTATTTTGGAAATATAATTTCAACCCATAACAAAATATATCCTTTGACGGATACTATTAAACTACTTGTCCAGCCACAGCTAGAACACCATATTTACGGTATTTCTATTTTTGCAACTGAATTTCACCCCAGAAAATAATATATCCTTTGACGGACACTATGAAATTTGTCCAGTCACAGCTGGAACACCAGATTTGTGGTATTTCTATTTTTGCAACTGAATTTAACCCCAGAAAATAATATATCCTTTGACGGACACTATGAAACTTGTCCAGTCACAGCTGGAACACCAGATTTGCGGTATTTCTATTTTTGCTACTGAATTTTACCCCAGAAAATAATATATTCCCTTTGACGGACACTATGAAAATTGTCCAGTCACAGCTGGAACACCATATTTGCGGTATTTCTATTTTTGCAACTGAATTTCACACCACAAAATAAAATATCCTTTGACGGACACTATGAAACTTGTCCAGTCACAGCTGGAACACCAGATTTACGGTATTTCTGTTTTTGCAACTGAATTTCACCTCACAAAATAAAATATCCTTTGACGGACACTATGAAACTTGTCCAGTCACAGCTGGAACACTAGATTTACGGTATTTCTTTTTTTGCAACTGAATTTCAACCCAGATAATAATATATCCTGTGAGTGACACTATGAATCTTGTCCAGTCACAGCTGGAACACCAGATTTACGTTATTTCGATTTTTGCCACTGAATTTCACCCCAGAAAATAATATATCCTTTGACGGACACTATGAAACTTGTCCAGTCACAGCTGGAACACCAGATTTCCGGTATTGCTATTTTGGTAATTGAATTTCACCCCAAAACAAAATATATCCTTTGACGGATACCAGTAAACTACTTCTCCAGCCACAGCTAGAACACCAGATTTACTGTTTTCTATTTTTGCAACTGAATTTCACCCCACAAAATAAAATATCCTTTGACGGACACTATGAAACTTGTCCAGTCACAGCTGGAACACCAGATTTCCGGTATTTCTATTTTGGAAATTTAATTTCAACCCAGAACAAAATATATGCTTTGACGGATACTATTAAAATACTTGTTCAGCCACAGCTAGAACACCAGATTTACTGTATTTCTATGTTTGCAACTGAATTTCACCCCAGATAATAATATATCCTTTGACGGACACTATGAAACTTTTCCAGTCACAGCTGGAACACCAGATTTCCGGTATTACTATTTTGATAATTGAATTTCCACCTAGAACAAAATATATCCTTTGACGGATACTATTAAACTCCTTGTCCAGCCACAGCTGGAACACCAGATTTACTGTATTTCAATTTTTGCAACTGAATTTCACCCTAGAAAATAATATATCCTTTGGCGGACACTATGAAACTTGTCCAGTCACAGCTGGAACACCATATTTGCAGTATTTCTACTTTTCGAACTGAATTTCACCCCAGAAAATAATATATCCTTTGACGGATACTATGAAATTTGTCGAGTCACAGCTGGAACACCAGATTTACGGTATTTCTATTTTTGCTACTGAATTTCACCCCAGAAAATAATATATCCTTTGACGGACACTATGAAACTTGTCCAGTCACAGCTGGAACACCAGATTTCCGGTATTTCTATTTTGGAAATTTAATTTCAACCCAGAACAAAATATATGCTTTGACGGATACTATTAAAATACTTGTTCAGCCACAGCTAGAACACCAGATTTACTGCATTTCTATGTTTGCAACTGAATTTCACCCCAGATAATAATATATCCTTTGACGGACACTATGAAACTTTTCCAGTCACAGCTGGAACACCAGATTTCCGGTATTACTATTTTGGTAATTGAATTTCAACCCAGAACAAAATATATCCTTTGACGGATACTATTAAAATACTTGTCCAGCCACAACTAGAATACCAGAATTACTGTATTTTGATTTTTGCAACTGAATCTCACCCCAGATAATAATATATCCTTTGACGGACACTATGAATCTTGTCCAGTCACAGCTGGAACACCATATTTACGGTATTTCTATTTTTGCAACTGAATTTCACCCCAGAAAATAATATATCCTTGGACGGACACTATGAATCTTGTCCAGTCACAGCTGGAACTCCAGATTTACGGTATTTCTATTTTTGCAACTGAATATCACCCCAGAAAATAATATATCCTTTGACGGACACTATGAAACTTGTCCTGTCACAGCTGGAACACCAGATTTGCGGTTTTGCTATTTTGGAAATATAATTTCAACCCAAAACAAAATATATCCTTTGACGGATACTAGTAAACTACCTGTCCAGCCACAGCTAGAACACCAGATTTACTTTTTTCTATTTTTGCAACTGAATTTCACCCCACAAAATAAAATATCCTTTGACGGACACTATGAAACTTTTCCAGTCACAGCTGGAACACCAGATTTCGGTATTACTATTTTGGAAATTGAATTTCAACCCAGAACAAAATATATCCTTTGACGGATACTATTAAACTACTTGTCCAGCCAGAGCTGGAACACCGGATGTACTGTATTTCAATTTTTGCAACTGAATTTCACCCCAGAAAATAATATATCCTTTGACGGACACTATGAAACTTGTCCAGTCACAGCTGGAACACCAGATTTACAGTATTTCTATTTTTGCAACTGAATTTAACCCCACAAAATAAAATATCCTTTGACGGACATTATGAAACTTGTCCAGTCAAAGCTGGAACACCAGATTTATGGAATTTCTATTTTTGCAACTGAATTTCACCTCACAAAATAAAATATCCTTTGACGGACACTATGAAACTTTTCCAGTGACAGCTGGAACACCAGATTTCGGTATTGCTATTTTGGAAATATAATTTCAACCCAGAAAAAAATATATCCTTTGATGGATACTATTAAACTACTTGTCCAGCCACAGCTGGAACACCAGATTTACGGTATTTCTATTTTTGCTACTGAATTACACCCCAGAAAATAATATATCCTTTGACGGACACTATGAAACTTGTCCAGTCACAGCTGGAACACCATATTTGCGGTATTTCTATTTTTGCAACTGAATTTCACCCCACAAAATAAAATATCCTTTGTCGGACACTATGAAACTTTTACAGTCACATCTGGAATACTAGATTTCCGGTATTGCTATTTTGGAAATATAATTTCAACCCAGAACAAAATATATCCTTTGACGTATACTATTAAACTACTTGTCCAGCCACAGCTAGAACACCAGATTTACTGTATTTCTATTTTTGCAACTGAATTTCACCCCAGAAAATATTATATCCTTTGACAGACACTATGAAATTTGTCCAGTCACAGCTGGAACACCAGATTTGTGGTTTTTCTATTTTTGCAACTGAATTTAACCCCAGAAAATAATATATCCTTTGACAGACACTATGAAACTTTTCCAGTCACTGCTGGAACACCAGATTTACGGTATTTCGATTTTTGCCTCTTAATTTCACCCCAGAAATTAATATATCCTTTGACAGACACTATGAAACTTGTCCAGTCACAGCTGGACCACCAGATTTCCGGTATTGCTATTTTGGTAATTGAATTTCACCCCAGAACAAAATATATCCTTTGACGGATACTATTAAACTACTTGTCCAGCCACAGCTAGAACACCAGATTTACGGTATTTCTATTTTTGCAACTGAATTTCACCCCAGATAATAATATAACTTTTGACGGACACTATGAATCTTGTCCAGTCACAGCTGGAACACCAGATTTACTGTATTTCAATTTTTGCAACTGAATTTCACCCTAGAAAATAATATATCCTTTGGCGGACACTATGAAACTTGTCCAGTCACAGCTGGAACACCATATTTGCGGTATTTCTACTTTTCGAACTGAATTTCACCCCAGAAAATAATATATCCTTTGACGGATACTATGAAATTTGTCGAGTCACAGCTGGAACACCAGATTTACGGTATTTCTATTTTTGCTACTGAATTTCACCCCAGAAAATAATATATCCTTTGACGGACACTATGAAACTTGTCCAGTCACAGCTGGAACACCAGATTTCCGGTATTTCTATTTTGGAAATTTAATTTCAACCCAGAACAAAATATATGCTTTGACGGATACTATTAAAATACTTGTTCAGCCACAGCTAGAACACCAGATTTACTGCATTTCTATGTTTGCAACTGAATTTCACCCCAGATAATAATATATCCTTTGACGGACACTATGAAACTTTTCCAGTCACAGCTGGAACACCAGATTTCCGGTATTACTATTTTGGTAATTGAATTTCAACCCAGAACAAAATATATCCTTTGACGGATACTATTAAAATACTTGTCCAGCCACAACTAGAATACCAGAGTTACTGTATTTTGATTTTTAAAAACAATAGCTGTAAAATGGGGGGCACTCTAAATATATAGGACAGCTGGATCTTGTTGCCAAAAAAACGTTTATTAAACACAAGATAAAAAACATACACTTCTTATAAATGCTCATAAAAATAATATGGAATAAAAAGCATACAATGTAGTTCATGGGAGTTCTCCTATAATGGTATAGTATAAGCTATTAAAATGCATAAGTAATGTGGGCTGGATAAATGTAGCTGGATAAGTGCAAAGCGAGATCCACCCTATAATAGGTGTTTAGAATGTTCCTTATCTCAGAACTTCCACACTAATAAGTGGTAGTGCAGATGCGTCCATTAGTAAAATAAGTAGCGGGCAATAGAAAGTCGGCACTTGAATAATACTTTACCGCTCCTGTGTTAGTAAAGTGCAGTCTTGATCCGACCAAGCGCGGCGTCCCGTGCTGGCTCGTAATGGAGATTGGCGTGTCACGTGATCAGCTGGATTCACGTGACTATGACGTAGCAGGAGTGGGTGTGCCTTATGCCTTTGCTCCACAGGTCCTGTAGCTGAAGGAGTTATAGCCGGAGAATCACTCGGCAGAACGGCCAATGCCAGGAGTGTAGCTCTCAGGTGTACGGCTCTCAGGTTCCCTTTGCTGCAGATAGGACCAAAGTAAGACACAAGCCGCGGACTTATAGTGTTTCTCTGCGTCTTTATGGTTCCTCCAAAATGTCAGTCACTCCATACGCGTTTCGGGGTATACGCCCCTTCCTCAGTGGTAGTGACTGCAAGTGGGATGTCCGGTTTTAATAGCCCAGCTTATTACTGGATTGGTAGATATCGATTCGGGGGTTGGAACCACACAGGTGTCTTATAATCGTCAAATTACATAGAGGAAACAAGGAACAATGTTTTCCCTTCATTATACTATTATTGTCAATCCTCATATAGGTGGAAACATATATCATATATTTCATGCATTTGCTATAAAAAGAGATGGATAAATTAAAATACAATATAATAAAATCATATATGTCAGTTCACAAAACGCCTAAAAAACGCATCCAATGTGAACTTGCTCATAATAGAAAAATGGGAAATAAATACAAAATTAATAAAAAATTATACATAATAAAATGTGCTCAAATCACTTCATGGGTCTTATCAGCACATTGTAGGACTGCATTGGTATGTATACTATATATAGCAATTGCTAAATTGTTACAGAGTATCATGGGAATCACAGGATGATCTTTAGATGTTTCATTAGAGACTATATTTATTAACAGGGTGTCATAAAAACACACAAGGCAATCTTAGATGTTTCCTTGGGGACTTTGCTGGTCGGGTGTTGATGGAGAAGCGGGGAGTGGGAGCCGTAGGGAAAGAAGGGGTCCAAGTGCTGATACGCAGCCTGACATTGGACCCCCTGTCTCACCACGGTCCCCACCCTCACAAAAACCGAACAGCTCCATCTCCGCATTATGTCCCTTTGGGATGAGGGTATCAAATTCGAAAATACGGCGGGATTCTTGCCTAGACATCTTCATAACGTGATTACCCCACGTTATGAAGATGTCTAGGCAAGAATCCCGCCGTATTTTCGAATTTGATACCCTCATCCCAAAGGGACATAATGCGGAGATGGAGCTGTTCGGTTTTTTGTGAGGGTGGGGACCGTGGTGAGACAGGGGGTCCAATGTCAGGCTGCTTATCAGCACTTGGACCCCTTCTTTCCCTACGGCTCCCACTCCCCCCGCTTCTCCATCAACACCCGACCAGCAAAGTCCCCAAGGAAACATCTAAGATTGCCTTGTGTTTTTTATGACACCCCTGTTAATAAATATAGTCTCTAATGAAACATCTAAAGATCATCCTGTGATTCCCATGATACTCTGTAACAATTTAGCAATTGCTATATATAGTATACATACCAATGCAGTCCTACAATGTGCTGATAAGACCCATGAAGTGATTTGAGCACATTTTATTATGTATAATTTTTTATTAATTTTGTATTTATTTCCCATTTTTCTATTATGAGCAAGTTCACATTGGATGCGTTTTTTAGGCGTTTTGTGAACTGACATATATGATTTTATTATATTGTATTTTAATTTATCCATCTCTTTTTATAGCAAATGCATGAAATATATGATATATGTTTCCACCTATATGAGGATTGACAATAATAGTATAATGAAGGGAAAACATTGTTCCTTGTTTCCTCTATGTAATTTGACGATTATAAGACACCTGTGTGGTTCCAACCCCCGAATCGATATCTACCAATCCAGTAATAAGCTGGGCTATTAAACGGACATCCCACTTGCAGTCACTACCACTGAGAAGGCGATACCCAAACGCGTATGGAGTGACTGACATTTGGAGGAACCATAAAGACGCAGAGAAACACTATAAGTCCGCGGCTTGTGTCTTACTGGTCCTATCTGCGGCAAAGGGAACCTGAGAGCCGTACACCTGAGAGCTACACTCCTGGCGTGGCCGTTCTGCCGAGTGATTCTCCGCTATAACTCCTTCAGCTACAGGACCTGTGGAGCAAAGGCATAAGGCACACCCACTCCTGCTACGTCATAGTCACGTGAATCCAGCTGATCACGTGACACGCCAATCTCCATTACGAGCCAGCACGGGACGCCGCGCTTGGTCGGATCAAGACTGCACTTTACTAACACAGGAGCGGTAAAGTATTATTCAAGTGCCGACTTTTATTGCCCGCTACTTACTTTACTAATGGACGCATCTGTACTACCACTCATTAGTGTGGAAGTTCTGAGATAAGGAACATTCTAAACACCTATTATAGGGTGGATCTCGTTTTGCACTTATCCAGCTACATTTATCCAGCCCACATTACTTATGCATTTTAATAGCTTATACCATACTATTATAGGAGAACTCCCATGAACTACATTGTATGCTTTTTATTCCATATTATTATTTTATGAGCATTTATAAGAAGTGTATGTTTTTTATCTTGTGTTTAATAAACGTTTTTTTGGCAACAAGATCCAGCTGTCCTATATATTTAGAGTGCCCCCCATTTTACAGCTATTGTTTTTCTTTCTCTGGACTTGGGTACCGCCAGGGGTGAGCACCTATTTCATATTTGATATATTCAGTGAGCCGCCAGACTACCATTTTTTTCCCGTATTTTGATTTTTGCAACTGAATTACACCCCAGAAAATAATATATCCTTTGACGGACACTATGAATCTTGTCCAGTCACAGCTGGAACACCATATTTACGGTATTTCTATTTTTGCAACTGAATTTCACCCCAGAAAATAATATATCCTTGGACGGACACTATGAATCTTGTCCAGTCACAGCTGGAACTCCAGATTTACGGTATTTCTATTTTTGCAACTGAATATCACCCCAGAAAATAATATATCCTTTGACGGACACTATGAAACTTGTCCTGTCACAGCTGGAACACCAGATTTGCGGTTTTGCTATTTTGGAAATATAATTTCAACCCAAAACAAAATATATCCTTTGACGGATACTAGTAAACTACCTGTCCAGCCACAGCTAGAACACCAGATTTACTTTTTCTATTTTTGCAACTGAATTTCACCCCACAAAATAAAATATCCTTTGACGGACACTATGAAACTTTTCCAGTCACAGCTGGAACACCAGATTTCGGTATTACTATTTTGGAAATTGAATTTCAACCCAGAACAAAATATATCCTTTGACGGATACTATTAAACTACTTGTCCAGCCAGAGCTGGAACACCGGATGTACTGTATTTCAATTTTGCAACTGAATTTCACCCCAGAAAATAATATATCCTTTGACGGACACTATGAAACTTGTCCAGTCACAGCTGGAACACCAGATTTACAGTATTTCTATTTTTGCAACTGAATTTAACCCCACAAAATAAAATATCCTTTGACGGACATTATGAAACTTGTCCAGTCAAAGCTGGAACACCAGATTTATGGAATTTCTATTTTTGCAACTGAATTTCACCTCACAAAATAAAATATCCTTTGACGGACACTATGAAACTTTTCCAGTGACAGCTGGAACACCAGATTTCCGGTATTGCTATTTTGGAAATATAATTTCAACCCAGAAAAAAATATATCCTTTGATGGATACTATTAAACTACTTGTCCAGCCACAGTTGGAACACCAGATTTACGGTATTTCTATTTTTGCTACTGAATTACACCCCAGAAAATAATATATCCTTTGACGGACACTATGAAACTTGTCCAGTCACAGCTGGAACACCATATTTGCGGTATTTCTATTTTTGCAACTGAATTTCACCCCACAAAATAAAATATCCTTTGTCGGACACTATGAAACTTTTACAGTCACATCTGGAATACTAGATTTCGGTATTGCTATTTTGGAAATATAATTTCAACCCAGAACAAAATATATCCTTTGACGGATACTATTAAACTACTTGTCCAGCCACAGCTAGAACACCAGATTTACTGTATTTCTATTTTTGCAACTGAATTTCACCCCAGAAAATATTATATCCTTTGACAGACACTATGAAATTTGTCCAGTCACAGCTGGAACACCAGATTTGTGGTTTTTCTATTTTTGCAACTGAATTTAACCCCAGAAAATAATATATCCTTTGACAGACACTATGAAACTTTTCCAGTCACAGCTGGAACACCAGATTTACGGTATTTCGATTTTTGCCTCTTAATTTCACCCCAGAAATTAATATATCCTTTGACAGACACTATGAAACTTGTCCAGTCACAGCTGGACCACCAGATTTCCGGTATTGCTATTTTGGTAATTGAATTTCACCCCAGAACAAAATATATCCTTTGACGGATACTATTAAACTACTTGTCCAGCCACAGCTAGAACACCAGATTTACGGTATTTCTATTTTTGCAACTGAATTTCACCCCAGATAATAATATAACTTTTGACGGACACTATGAATCTTGTCCAGTCACAGCTGGAACACCAGATTTACGGTATTTATTTTTTTGCAACTGAATTTCAACCCAGATAATAATATATCCTGTGAGGGACACTATGAATCTTGTCCAGTCACAGCTGGAACACCAGATTTACGGTATTTATATTTTTGCAACTGAATTTCTCCCCAGAAAATAATATATCCTTTTACGGATACTATGAAACTTGTCGAGTCACAGCTGGAACACCAGATTTACGGTATTTCTATTTTTGCAACTGAATTTCACCCCAGATAATAATATATCCTTTGAGGGACACTTTGAATCTTGTCCAGTCACAGCTAGAACACCAGATTTACGGTATTTCTATTTTTGCAACTGAATTTCACCCCAGAAAATAATATATCCTTTTACGGATACCATGAAATTTGTCGAGTCACAGTTGGAACACCAGATTTACGGTATTTCTATTTTTGCTACTGAATTTCAACCCAGAAAATAATATATCCTTTGACAGACACTATGAAACTTATCCTGTCACAGCTGGAACACCAGATTTGCGGTATTGCTATTTTGGAAATATAATTTCAACCCAAAACAAAATATATCCTTTGACGGATACTAGTAAACTACTTGGCCAGCCACAGCTAGAACACCAGATTTACTGTTTTCTATTTTTGCAACTGAATTTCACCCCACAAAATAAAATATCCTTTGACTGAAACTATGAAACTTGTCCAGTCACAGCTGGAACACCAGATTTCCGGTATTTCTATTTTGGAAATTTAATTTCAACCCAGAACAAAATATATGCTTTGACGGATACTATTAAAATACTTGTCCAGCCACAGCTAGAACACCAGACTTACTGTATTTCTATGTTTGCAACTGAATTTCACCCCAGGTAATAATATATCCTTTGACGGACACTATGAAACTTTTCCAGTCACAGCTGGAACACCAGATTTCCGGTATTACTATTTTGGTAATTGAATTTCAACCCAGAACAAAATATATCCTTTGACGGATACTTTTAAACTACTTGTCCAGCCACAGCTGGAACACCAGATTTACTGTATTTCAATTTTTGCAACTGAATTTCACCCCAGAAAATAATATATCCTTTGACGGACACTATGAAACGTGTCCAGTCACAGCTGGAACACCAGATTTCTGGCATTACTATTTTGGTAATTGAATTTCAACCCAGATCAAAATATATCTTTTGACGGATACTTTTAAAATACCTGTCCAGCCACAGCTAGAACGCTAGATTTACTGTATTTCAATTTTTGCTACTGAATTTCACCCCAGAAAATAATATATCCTTTGACGGACACTATGAAACTCGTCCAGTCCCAGCTGGAACACCATATTTGCGGTATTTCTATTTTTCAAACTGAATTTCACCCCAGAAAATAATATATCCTTTGACGGACACTATGAATCTTGTCCAGTCACAGCTGGAACACCAGATTTACGGTATTTCTATTTTTGCAACTGAATTTCACCCCAGAAAATAATATATCCTTTGACGGACACTATGAAACTTGTCCAGTCACAGCTGGAACACCAGATTTACGGTATTTCTATTTTTGCAACTGAATTTCACCCCAGATAATAATATATCCTTTGAGGGACACTTTGAATCTTGTCCAGTCACAGCTGGAACACCAGATTTACGTTATTTCTATTTTTGCAACTGAATTTCACCCCAGAAAATAATATATCCTTTTACAGATACGATGAAATTTGTCGAGTCACAGCTGGAACACCAGATTTACGGTATTTCTATTTTTGCTACTGAATTTCACCCTAGAAAATAATATATCCTTTGACGGACACTATGAAACTTGTCCTGTCACAGCTGGAACACCAGATTTGCGGTATTGCTATTTTGGAAACATAATTTCAACCCAAAACAAAATATATCCTTTGACGGATACTAGTAAACTAATTGTCCAGCCACAGCTAGAACACCAGATTTACTGTTTTCTATTTTTGCAACTGAATTTCACCCCACAAAATAAAATATCCTTTGACGGACACTATGAAACTTGTACAGTCACTGTTGGAACACCAGATTTCCGGTATTTCTATTTTGGAAATTTAATTTCAACCCAGAACAAAATATATGCTTTGACGGATACTATTAAAATACTTGTCCAGCCACAGCTAGAACACCAGATTTACTGTATTTCTATGTTTGCAACTGAATTTCACCCCAGGTAATAATATATCCTTTGACGGACACTATGAAACTTGTCCAGTCACAGCTGGAACACCTTATTTGCGGTATTTCTATTTTTCGAACTGAATTTCACCCTAGAAAATAATATATCCTTTGACGGACATTATGAAACTTGTCCAGTCACAGCTGGAACACTAGATTTCCGGTATTACTATCTTGGTAATTGAATTTCAACCCAGATCAAAATATATCTTTTGACGGATACTATTAAATTACTTGTCCAGCCACGGCTAGAACACCAGATTTACTGTATTTCAATTTTTGCTACTGAATTTCACCCCAGAAAATAATATATCCTTTGACGGACACTATGAAACTCGTCCAGTCCCACCTGGAACACCATATTTGCGGTATTTCTATTTTTCAAACTGAATTTCACCCCAGAAAATAATATATCCTTTGACGGACACTATGAAACTTGTCCAGTCACAGCTGGAACACCAGATTTGCGGTATTTCTATTTTTGCTACTGAATTTCACCCCAGAAAATAATATATCCTTTGACGGACACTATGAAACTTGTCCTGTCACAGCTGGAACACCAGATTTGCGGTATTGCTATTTTGGAAATATAACTTCAACCCAAAACAAAATATATCCTTTGACGGATACTAGTAAACTTCTTGGCCAGCTACAGCTAGAACACCAGATGTACTGTTTTCTATTTTTGCAACTGAATTTCACCCCACAAAATAAAATATCCTTTGATGGACACTATGAAACTTGTCCAGTCACAGCTGGAACACCAGATTTCCGGTATTTCTATTTTGGAAATTTAATTTCAACCCAGAACAAAATATATGCTTTGACGGATACTATTAAAATACTTGTCCAGCCACAGCTAGAACACCAGATTTACTGTATTTCTATGTTTGCAACTGAATTTCACCCCAGGTAATAATATATCCTTTGACGGACACTATGAAACTTTTCCAGTCACAGCTGGAACACCAGATTTCCGGTATTACTATTTTGTTAATTGAATTTCAACAAAGAACAAAATATATCCTTTGACGGACACTATTAAACTACTTGTCCAGCCACAGCTGGAACCCCAGATTTACTGTATTTCAATTTTTGCAACTGAATTTCACCCCAGAAAATAATATATCCTTTGACGGACACTATGAAACTTGTCCAGTCACAGCTGGAACACAATATTTGCGTTATTTCTATTTTTCGAACTGAATTTAACCCCAGAAAATAATATATCCTTTGACGGACATTATGAAACTTGTCCAGTCACAGCTGGAACACTAGATTTCCGGTATTACTATCTTGGTAATTGAATTTCAACCCAGATCAAAATATATCTTTTGACGGATACTATTAAACTACTTGTCCAGCCACAGCTAGAACACCAGATTTACTGTATTTCAATTTTTGCTACTGAATTTCACCCCAGAAAATAATATATCCTTTGACGGACACTATGAAACTCGTCCAGTCCCAGCTGGAACACCATATTTGCGGTATTTCTATTTTCAAACTGAATTTCACCCCAGAAAATAATATATCCTTTGACGGACACTATGAAACTTGTCCAGTCACAGCTGGAACTCCAGATTTACGGTATTTCTATTTTTGCACCTGAATTTCACCCCACGAAATAAAATATCCTTTGACGGACACTATGAAACTTGTCCAGTCAAAGCTGAAACACCAGATTTACGGTATTTCTATTTTTGCAACTGAATTTCACCTCACAAAATAAAATATCCTTTGACGGACACTATGAAACTTTTCCAGTCACAGCTGGACCACCAGATTTCCGGTATTGCTATTTTGGAAATATAATTTCAACCCATAACAAAATATATCCTTTGACGGATACTATTAAACTACTTGTCCAGCCACAGCTAGAACACCATATTTACGGTATTTCTATTTTTGCAACTGAATTTCACCCCAGAAAATAATATATCCTTTGACGGACACTATGAAATTTGTCCAGTCACAGCTGGAACACCAGATTTGTGGTATTTCTATTTTTGCAACTGAATTTAACCCCAGAAAATAATATATCCTTTGACGGACACTATGAAACTTGTCCAGTCACAGCTGGAACACCAGATTTGCGGTATTTCTATTTTTGCTACTGAATTTTACCCCAGAAAATAATATATTCCCTTTGACGGACACTATGAAAATTGTCCAGTCACAGATGGAACACCATATTTGCGGTATTTCTATTTTTGCAACTGAATTTCACACCACAAAATAAAATATCCTTTGACGGACACTATGAAACTTGTCCAGTCACAGCTGGAACACCAGATTTACGGTATTTCTGTTTTTGCAACTGAATTTCCCCTCACAAAATAAAATATCCTTTGACGGACACTATGAAACTTGTCCAGTCACAGCTGGAACACTAGATTTACGGTATTTCTTTTTTTGCAACTGAATTTCAACCCAGATAATAATATATCCTGTGAGTGACACTATGAATCTTGTCCAGTCACAGCTGGAACACCAGATTTACGTTATTTCGATTTTTGCCACTGAATTTCACCCCAGAAAATAATATATCCTTTGACGGACACTATGAAACTTGTCCAGTCACAGCTGGAACACCAGATTTCCGGTATTGCTATTTTGGTAATTGAATTTCACCCCAAAACAAAATATATCCTTTGACGGATACCAGTAAACTACTTCTCCAGCCACAGCTAGAACACCAGATTTACTGTTTTCTATTTTTGCAACTGAATTTCACCCCACAAAATAAAATATCCTTTGACGGACACTATGAAACTTGTCCAGTCACAGCTGGAACACCAGATTTCCGGTATTTCTATTTTGGAAATTTAATTTCAACCCAGAACAAAATATATGCTTTGACGGATACTATTAAAATACTTGTTCAGCCACAGCTAGAACACCAGATTTACTGTATTTCTATGTTTGCAACTGAATTTCACCCCAGATAATAATATATCCTTTGACGGACACTATGAAACTTTTCCAGTCACAGCTGGAACACCAGATTTCGGTATTACTATTTTGATAATTGAATTTCCACCTAGAACAAAATATATCCTTTGACGGATACTATTAAACTCCTTGTCCAGCCACAGCTGGAACACCAGATTTACTGTATTTCAATTTTGCAACTGAATTTCACCCTAGAAAATAATATATCCTTTGGCGGACACTATGAAACTTGTCCAGTCACAGCTGGAACACCATATTTGCAGTATTTCTACTTTTCGAACTGAATTTCACCCCAGAAAATAATATATCCTTTGACGGATACTATGAAATTTGTCGAGTCACAGCTGGAACACCAGATTTACGTTATTTCTATTTTTGCTACTGAATTTCACCCCAGAAAATAATATATCCTTTGACGGACACTATGAAACTTGTCCAGTCACAGCTGGAACACCAGATTTCCGGTATTTCTATTTTGGAAATTTAATTTCAACCCAGAACAAAATATATGCTTTGACGGATACTATTTAAAATACTTGTTCAGCCACAGCTAGAACACCAGATTTACTGCATTTCTATGTTTGCAACTGAATTTCACCCCAGATAATAATATATCCTTTGACGGACACTATGAAACTTTTCCAGTCACAGCTGGAACACCAGATTTCCGGTATTACTATTTTGGTAATTGAATTTCAACCCAGAACAAAATATATCCTTTGACGGATACTATTAAACTCCTTGTCCAGCCACAGCTGGAACACCAGATTTACTGTATTTCAATTTTTGCAACTGAATTTCACCCTAGAAAATAATATATCCTTTGGCGGACACTATGAAACTTGTCCAGTCACAGCTGGAACACCATATTTAAGGTATTTCTACTTTTCGAACTGAATTTCACCCCAGAAAATAATATATCCTTTGACGGATACTATGAAATTTGTCGAGTCACAGCTGGAACACCAGATTTACGGTATTTCTATTTTTGCTACTGAATTTCACCCCAGAAAATAATATATCCTTTGACGGACACTATGAAACTTGTCCAGTCACAGCTGGAACACCAGATTTCTGGTATTTCTATTTTGGAAATTTAATTTCAACCCAGAACAAAATATATGCTTTGACGGATACTATTAAAATACTTGTCCAGCCACAGCTAGAACACCAGATTTACTGTATTTCTATGTTTGCAACTGAATTTCACCCCAGATAATAATATATCCTTTGACGGACACTATGAAACTTTTCCAGTCACAGCTGGAACACCAGATTTCGGGTATTACTATTTTGGCAATTGAATTTCAACCCAGAATAAAATATATCCTTTTACGGATACTATTAAACTCCTTGTCCAGCCACAGCTGGAACACCAGATTTACTGTATTTCAATTTTTGCAACTGAATTTCACCCTAGAAAATATTTGCGGTATTTCTACTTTTCGAACTGAATTTCACCCCAGAAAATAATATATCCTTTGACGGATACTATGAAATTTGTCGAGTCACAGCTGGAACACCAGATTTACTGTTTTCTATTTTTGCAACTGAATTTCACCCCACAAAATAATATATCCTTTGACGGACACTATGAAACTTGTCCAGTCACAGCTGGAACACCAGATTTCCGGTATTTCTATTTTGGAAATTTAATTTCAACCCAGAACAAAATATATGCTTTGACGGATACTATTAAAATACTTGTCCAGCCACAGCTAGAACACCAGATTTACTGTATTTCTATGTTTGCAACTGAATTTGACTCCAGGTAATAAAATATCCTTTGACGGACACTATGAAACTTTTCCAGTCACAGCTGGAACACCAGATTTCCGGTATCACTATTTTGGTAATTGAATTTCAACCCAGAACAAAATATATCCTTTGACGGATACTATTAAACTACTTGTCCAGCCACAGCTAGAACACCAGATTTACTGTATTTCTATTTTTGCAACTGAATTTCACCCCAGAAAATAATATATCCTTTGACGGACACTATGAAACTTGTCCAGTCACAGCTGGAACACCAGATTTACGGTATTTCTATTTTTGCAACTGAATTTCACCCCACAAAATAAAATATCCTTTGACGGACACTTTGAAACTTGTCCAGTCACAGCTGGAACACCAGATTTACGGTATTTCTATTTTTGCAACTGAATTTCACCTCACAAAATAAAATATCCTTTGACGGACACTATGAAACTTTTCCAGTCACAGCTGGAATACCAGATTTCCGGTATTGCTATTTTGGAAATATAATTTCAACCCAGAACAAAATATATCCTTTGACGGATACTATTAAACTACTTGTCCAGCCACAGCTAGAACAACAGATTTACGGTATTTCTATTTTTGCAACTGAATTTCACCCCAAATAATAATATATCCTTTGACCGTCACTCTGAAACTTTTCCAGTCACAGCTGGAACACCAGATTTTCGATATTTCTATTTCGGCAACTGAAGTTCATCCCAGAAAATAATATATCGTTTGACGGACACTATGAATCTTGTCCAGTCACAGCTGGAACACCAGATTTACGGTATTTCTATTTTTGCAACTGAATTTCACCCCAGAAAATAATTTATCCTTTGACGGACACTATGAAACTTGTCCAGTCAAAGCTGCAACACCAGATTTGCCCTATTTCTATTTTTCGAACTGAATTTCACCCCAGAAAATAATATATCCTTTGACCGTCACTATGAAACTTTTACAGTCACAGCTGGAACACCAGATTTTCGATATTTCTATTTCGGCAACTGAAGTTCATCCCAGAAAATAATATATCCTTTGACGGACATTATGAATCTTGTCCAGTTACAGCTGGAACACCAGATTTACGGTATTTCAATTTTTGCAACTGAATTTCACCCCAGAAAATAATATATCCTTTGATGGACACTATGAAACTTGTCCAGTCACAGCTGGAACACCATATTTACGGTATTTCTATTTTTGCAACTGAATTTCAACCCAGATAATAATATATCCTGTGAGGGACACTATGAATCTTGTCCAGTCACAGCTGGAACACCATATTTACGGTATTTCTATTTTTGCAACTGAATTTCACCCCCAAAAATATTATATCCTTTGACAGACACTATGGAACTTGCCCAGTCACAGCTGGAACACCAGATTTATGGTATTGCTATTTTGGTAATTGAATTTCACCCCAGAACAAAAGCTATCCTTTGACGGACACTATAAAACTTGTCCTGCCACAGCAGAAATCACTGATTTAGGATATTGCTATTTTGGAAATTGAATTTCACCACAGAAAAAAAAATATATTCTTTGCCAGACAGTATTACACTTGGCTAGCCACAGCTGGAACACCAGATTTAGGGGATTGCTATTGTTTCAAGTGAATTTCACCTCTCAATAAGATATAGAAATTTCTATCCTGAATTTCTAGGGGTGACAATAAACACAGCCCAGCCCCTGATGTAGGATATAGCAAAAAAAAAAAAATCCTACTATTGATGGATTAATGGACTTTGTGGCAGCTCCACAAGACACAGAAAAACGCTCTAGGCAGCCTGAAAACAGTGAGCAATTAACTAGCAGTATTTGAATGATTCACAGCTGTAGATCGATCACTTCATTAAGTGTTTTTGATGAGTTAATCCCTTCCTAATCTCGCCCTAACAGCAGCTGCATCCGATCCCTACACTAATCAGAGCAGAGCGACGTGACGCTCTGGATGTTGATTGACAGGGCTAATCAGTGAAAACATCATCATGCCTGGCCCTCTCAATCAACATGGCGAGGGCGTGGCAGCTGCAGAGAGAGCTAAGCCTCTAGCTTTAAGGGCAACAACCCCGTTACTCCTAGAGATTTATTTGCATATATTAAAATCTCATTTTTCTCAGCAACATGGGCACATATGTACATGGAACCAACACTTCAACTGCCAAGCTTCATAGGTAGAAATCTGCTGACAGATGCTCTTTAAGGCCTCATGCACTTGACCGTATGTATTTTGTGAAATGGAACAACTGGCCCCTAATAAAACAGTACTATTCTTATCCGTAATGCGGACAATAATAGGACATGTTCTATTTTTTTGCTGAACGGAAATACAGACATACGGAAATGGAATGCACATTGAGTAACTTCCGTTTTTTTTGCAGACCCATTGAAATTAATGGTTCCGTATAAGGTCCACAAAAAAAAAATGGAACAGACACGGAAAGAAAATACATGTGCATGAGGCTTTAACCACTTCAGCCCCCCTAGCTTAAACACCCTTAATGACCAGGCCACTTTTTACAATTCCGCACTACACTACTTTCACCGTTTATTGCTCCGTCATGCAACTTACCACCCAAATGAATTTTACCTCCTTTTCTTCTCACTAATAGAGCTTTCATTTGGTGGTATTTCATTGTTGCTGACATTTTTACTTTTTTTGCCATTAATACAAATTTAACGAAATTTTTGCAAAAAAATGACATTTTTCACTTTCTGTTGTAAAATTTTTCAAAAAAAACTACATTTCTATATAAATTTTTCTCTAAATTTATTGTTCTACATGTCTTTGATAAAAAAAGTCCAATAAGTGTATATTTATTGGTTTGGGTAAAAGTTATAGCGTTTACAAACTATGGTGCAAAAAAGTGAATTTCTGCATTTTGAAGCAGCTCTGACTTTCTGAGCCCCTGTCATGTTTCTTCAGGTGCTAGAATGTCAGGATAGTATAAATACCCCCAAATCACACCATTTTAGAAAGAAGACACCCCAAAGTATTCGCGGAGGGGCATGGTGAGTTCATGTATCATTTCATTTTTTTCACAAGTTAGCGGAAAATGACACTTTCTGAGAAAAAAAAAAAAAAAAAAGTTTCAATTTCTGCTAACTTCTGGCAAAAAAAAGAAATCTCAGACGGACTCACTATGCCCCTCAGTGAATACCTTGGGGTGTCTACTTTCCAAAATGGGGTCATTTGTGGGTGTTTGTACTGTTCTGGCATTTTGGGCGGGGCTAAATTGTGAGCCGCCATGTAAAACCTAAAGGTACTCGTTGGAATTTGGGCCCCTTTGCGCACTAGGCTGCAAAAAGTGTCACTTATGTGGTATCGCCGTACTCAGGAGAGTAGGGCAATGTGTTTGGGGTGTATTTTACATATACCCATGTTGGGTGAGAGAATATCTCTGTAAACTGACAACTTTGTATAAAATTTTTAAAAGTTGTCGTTTACAGAGATATTTTTCACACACAGTATGGGTATATATAAAAATACACCCCAAAACACATTGCCCTACTTCTCCTGAGTACGGGGATACCACATGTGTGACACTTTTTGCAGGCTGGGTGCGCAAAGGGCCCTAAAACCAATGAGTACCTTTAGGATTTCACAGGGCATTTTTACGCATTTGGATTCCAGACTTCTTCTCACGCTTTAGGGGCCCCTAAAATGCCAGGACAGTATAAATACCCCACATGTGACCCCATTTTGGAAAGAAGACACCCCAAGGTATTCCGTGAGGGGCATGGCGAGTTCATGTAAAATTTTATTTTTGTCACAAGTTAGTGGAATATGAGACTTTGTAAAAAACAAAATAAAAAAATATATATATCAATTTCCGCTAACTTGTGCCAAAAATAAAAATTCTGTGAACTCGCCATGCTCCTCACGGAATACCTTAGGGTGTCTTCTTTCCAAAATGGGGTCACATGTGGGGTATTTATACTGCCCTGGCATTTTAGGGCCCCTAAAGCGTGAGAATCCAAATGCGTAAAAATGGCCTGTGAAATCCTAAAGGTACTCATTGGTTTTAGGGCCCCTTTGTGCACCTTGGCTGCAAAAAGTGCCACTCATGTGGTATCGCCGAACTCAGGAGAAGTAGGGCAATGTGTTTGGGGTGTATTTTTACATATACCCATGCTGCGTGTGAGAAATATTGCTGTAAACGACAACTTTTTACATTTTTTATTCAAAGTTGTCAATTTACAGAGATATTTCTCACACAAAGTATGGGTATATGCAAAATACACCCCAAAACACATTGCCCTACTTCTCCTGAGTACGGCGATACCACATGTGTGCCACTTTTTGCAGCCAAGATGCGCAAAGGGGCCCTAAAACCAATGAGTACCTTTTAGGAGGGCATTTTACGCATTTTTCTTCTCACGCTTTAGGGCCCCTAAAATGCCAGGGCAGTATAAATACCCCACATGTGACCCCATTTTGGAAAGAAGACACCCCAAGGTATTCTGTGAGGGGCATGGCGAGTTCATAGAAGATTTTTTTGGCACAAGTTAGCGGAAATTGATTTTTATTGTTTTTCTCATAAAGTCTACCTTTCTGCTAACTTTTGACAAAAAGTTAAATTGTTCATGGACTCACTATGCCCCTCAGCGAATACCTTGGGGTGTCTTCTTTCAAAATGGGTCACATGTGGGTATTTATACTGCCCTGGCATTTTAGGGCCCTAAAGCGTGAGAAGAAAAATGCGTAAAAATGCCCTCCTAAAGGTACTCATTGGTTTTAGGGCCCTTGCGCATCTTGGCTGCAAAAAGTGGCATACATGTGGTATCACCGTACTCAGGAGAAGTAGGGCAATGTGTTTTGGGGTGTATTTTTACATATACCCATACTTTGTGTGAGAAATATCTCTGTAAACTGACAACTTTGAATAAAAAAATGTAAAAAGTTGTCGTTTACAGAGATATTTCTCACACCCAGCATGGGTATATATAAAAATACACCCTAAAACACATTGCCCTACTTCTCCTGAGTACGGCGACACCACATGTGTGACACTTTTTGCAGCCAAGATGCGCAAAGGGGCCCTAAAACCAATGAGTACCTTTAGGATTTCACAGGGCATTTTTACGCATTTGGATTCTCATGCTTTAGGACCCCTAAAATGCCAGGGCAGTAGAAATACCCCACATGTGACCCCATTGTGGAAAGAAGACACCCCAAGGTAATCCGTGAGGGGCATGGCGAGTTCACAGAAAAAAAAAAATTTGGCACAAGTTAGCGGAAATTGATTTTTTTTTTTTTTTACAGTCTCATATTTCACTAACTTGTGACAAAAATAAAATTTTGCATGAACTCGCCATACCCCTCACGGAATACCTTGGGGTGTCTTCTTTCTAAAATGGGGTCACATGTGAGGTGTTTGTACTGCCCTGGCATTTGAGGGTCTCCGCAATCATTACACGTATGGCCAGCATTAGGAGTTTCTGCGATTCTCCTTATATTGAGCAGACGAGTAATGAGATTTTTTCCCGTTCAGCCTCTGCACTGAAAAGAAAAAAATGAACGGCACAGATTTCTTCATTCGCATCAATCAATGTGGATGAAAAAATCTCTGCCCAAAAATGTGCAAAAAACAAAACGGCACAGATTTCCTCATTCACATCGATCAATGTGGATAAATAAATCTCTGCCAAAAATGTGCAAAAAAAGTAGTAAGGCCCCATTCACACGTCCGTCAAAAATGTCCGCATCTATTCCGCAATTCTGCGGAATAGATGCGGACCCATTCAGTGTGAATGGGGCTGGCGGTGATGCGGAGAGCACACTATGCGCTCGCCGCATCAGCATTTGCGGAGCTGCGGCCGCAAACTTCCGGGTTTCGGCCCCCAAGCATCCGGCCGCAGCTCCGCAAAAAGATAGAGCATGTCCTATTCTTGTCCGCAATTGCGGACAAGAAAAGGCATTTTCTATATAGTTCTGGCAATGTGCGGATCCGCAAAATGCGGAAAGCACATTGCTGGTGTCCGTGTTTTGTGGATCCGTGGATCCATGGATCCGCAAAACACATACGGACGTCTGAATGAACCTTACAGTGGGGTAATTAGTGTCAGGGGGTGACAGGGGGTGACATGGGGTGATCGGGGGTTAATCAGGGGTTAATCAGTGGGGGTGGGGTGGATGGGTGGGGGGTCTGTGTGGTGTTTTGGTGCACTTATAAAGCTTTTGGTGGTCCCAAGCAAATGGGACCACCAAAGGAACGATCAGCAAGCATATCAGACGCTGTTAACAAAACAGCGTCTGATATGCCATTTTTTTAACTTCTACAGCCTGCCAGCGCACGATCAGCGCTGGCAGGCTGTAGCTTACCTTCTCCCCGACGTGATCCTGTGAACGCGCGCACGTGCGCGCGCGCGTTCACAGGAAATCTCGCCTCTCGCGAGATGACGCGCGGGCGCGTCAAGGAGGAACAAACCGACCGCCCGCAGGACGCAATCCTGCGTGAGGCGGTCGGTAAGCGGTTAAGTATGAACGCTTCCTGTTTATCCTGCTGGCTGTTATATAACAATTGCAAAACCAGACTATTAACCTCCTCACATGTTGCGGATTTTGTGCATTTTTTCTGTGCAGATATTGATGCTTCTAGCAAAGTGAATAGGATTTGACAAATTTTTTGCACCGTTGCATACAGTGCCTTACAAAAGTATTCACCCCCTTTGAATTTTTTGGTATTTTTTTACATTACAGCCTTTAAGTTCAGTGTTTTGTTAATCTGAATTTTATGAACACAATAGTCTAAGTTGGTGAAGTGAAATTAGAAAAATATATAAATAAAACTATTGTTTAGAAATAGAAAACAGAAAATTCCCATGTGCTTATGTATTTACTCCCTTTGTAAGGAAGCCCATAAAAGGCTCTGGTGCAACTAATTGCCTTTAGAAGTCACATAATTAGTGAAATAATGTTCACCTGTGTGCAATCTAAGCGTCACATGATCTGTCATTACATATACACACCTTTTTTGAAAGGCCCCAGGGGCTGCAACACCTAAGCAAGAGGCATCACTAACTAAACACTTCCATGAAGACCACGGAACTCTCCAAACAAGTAAGGGACATTTTTCTGAGAAGTACAAGTCAGGGTTAGGTTATAAAAAAATATCCAAAGCTTTAATGATCCCCAGGAGCTCCATCAAATCTATGATAACCGAATGGAAAGAACATGGTACAACAGCAAACCTGCCAAGAGACAACTGCCCACCAAAACTCACGGACAAGGAGGGCATTAATCAGAGAGGCAGCACAGAGAAGTAAGGTAACATTGAAGGAGCTGCAGAGTTCCACAGCAGAGACTGGAGTATCTGTACATAGGACGACAATAAGCCGTACGCTCCATAGATTTCTAAACAAAACGTTTTGTGTGCGGTTCCTAAAGTTGGTCAAGGGGCTGCAGTCCCAGAATCAGGGAGTAGGTCCGTTCTCCCTATGATAATAACACATAAAAATAAAGTTTGGGTCCGCGCTGAAGGTGCTTTAAGTAGAGGTCAGTTCACACGAAATTCCTTTTCCAGAGGCCATATTCACACACTATTGCCATTCTAACAATTTCTATATATAGAGAAATTGTTAAAATGGCAATAGTGTGTCAATAACCCATCCCTGATTGCTGGGGGGTTGGGGAGTAGATGCGAACATATGATCAGTGGGACGGAGTAATAAATACTGCCCTAATGAGAGTAAAAAAATGTGACACCCCAGGCGAAGCAAGTAGCGAAACCCGGGTCGGGCAGGAATTTTTAATATCTGGTGTCAAAAGAACAGATTCTGTAAGTACAATAATGCATCGAGAATCCTTGCGGGTCTGCACTATGTTTTTTTCCATTTGAAGGGATAACAACTGTTTCTGCTATTGGTCGGCTCAGAGATCTAGGGGGCTGAAGCCAGGACTGAGGAAACGGCCTCTGGGAAAGAAATTGTGTGTGAACTGACCTCTACTTAAAGCACCTTCAGCCTGAACCCAAACTTTATTTTTATGCATATGCTCCATAGAATTGGGCTTTGTGGCCAGAAGAAAGCCATTACTTTCAGCTAAAAACAAAAAAGAACATTGTGAGTTTGCGAAAAGGCTTGTGGGAGACTCCCAAAATGTATGGAGGAAGGTGCTCTGGTCTGATGAGATTAAAATTTAACTTTTCGGCCATCAAAGAAAACGCTATGTCTGGCGCAAAACCAACACATCACTTCACCCAAAGAACACCATTCCCAGAGTGAAACATGGTGGTGGCAGCATCATGCTGTGGGGATGTTTTTCAGCAGCCGAGACTGGGAAACTGGTCAGAGTTGAGGCAAAGGTGGATGGTGCTAAATACAGGGATATTCTTCAGCAAAACCTGTACCACACTATGTGTGATTTGAGGCTAGGACAGAGGTTCACCTTCCAGCAGGACAATGACCCCAAACACACTGCTAAAGCAACACTTGAGTGGTTTAAGGGGAAACATGTAAATGTGTTGGAATGTTCTAGTCAAAGCCAGATCTCAATCCAATAGAAAATCTGTGGTCAGACTTAAAGATTGCTGTTCACAAGCACAAACCATCCAACTTGAGGAGCTGGAACAGTTTTGCAAGGAGGAATGGGCAAAAATCCCAGTGGTAAGATGTGGGAAGCTCATAGAGATTTATCCAAAGTGACTTGGAGCTGTGATTGCAGCAAAAGGTGGCTCTACAAAGTATTGACATTAGGGGGGTGAATAGTTATGCACAATGACTTTTTATGTTATTTTGTCCTATTTGTTGTTTGCTTTACAATAAAAAAAAATAAAAATCTTCAAAGTTGTGGGTATGTTCTATAAATTAACCCCTTAGGGACCCTGCCATTTTTAACCTTAAGGACCAGGCCATATTTTGCAAATTTTGGTGACGTGTCACTTTATGTGGTAATAACTTTTAAAACGCTTTTACCTATCCAGGCGATTCTGAGATTGTTTTGTCATCACATATTGTACTTCATCACAATTGTAAAATTAAGTCAAAAAATTAAATTTTTATTTATAAAAAAATACCAAATTTACCAAAAATTTTTGGTTTTTGGAGGGCAGATTTTTACAGAAACACCCCATATGTGGTCATAAACTGCTGTACGGCCACACGGCAGGGCGCAGAAAGAAAGGAACGCCGTATGGTTTTTGGAGGGCAGATTTTACTGGGATAATTTTAAGCTGCCATGTCACATTTGAAGACGCCCTGATGCACCCCTAGAGAAGCACCCCATTTTGGAAACTACGGTATAAGGTGGCAGTTTTTTGGTACTATTATAGGGTACATATGATTTTTGGTTGCTCTATATTACACTTTTTGTGACTGTGACAAGGGGACATCCTCTGCATCTGGAGGAAAGAAGGTTTGTACACAAATATAAAAGAGGATTCTTTAGGGTAAGAGCAGTGAGACTATGGAACTCTCTGCCTGAGGAGGCGGTGATCGTGAGTTCACTAAAAGAGTTCAAGAGGGGTCTGGATGTATTTCTGGAGTGTAATAATATTACAAGATATAGCTACTAGAGAGGGGTCGATGATCCAGGAAGTTATTCTGATTGCCTCATTGGAGTCGGGAAGGAATTTTTTTCGCCTTAAAGAGGACCTTTTACTGGTCCACAGTTTATTAGGCAAAGGTATGTACATAAATATGAGCTGAGCGCTGTGATTGGCCAGCGCTCCAGCCCTGGGAGAAGGAGACGCCCAAGGCAAAATTGGAGAAGCACGAGCGCCGATACCGGGGGCTACAGAGGACGAACTGAGCGGCACCCAGGGATACAAGTAAGTGCAGGGAAATCCCTGGGTGCTGCTCCCCATGTACATACCTTTGCCTAATAAACTTTGGACCAGTGAAAGGTCCTCTTTAAGTGGGGAAAATTGGCTTCTACCTCACAGTTTTTTTTCTTACCTACTCTGGATCAACTTGCAGGATAACAGGCCGAACTGGATGGACGAATGTCTTTGTTCGGCCTTATATACTATGTTACTATGTTAAGGTAACTAAAAAATAGCTGTTTTGGCACTGTTGTTATTTTTTGTTATTTACAGTGTTCATCTGACAGGTTAGATCATGTGGTATTTTTATAGAGCAAGTTGTTGCAGACGTGACAATACCAAATGTTTCTATTTTTTGGGTTGTTTGTTTCAGTTTTACATAATAGAGCATTTTTGAAAATAATTATCTTTTAGTGTCTCCTTATTCTGAAAGCCATAGTTTTTTTTGGGGGGGTCTTATGTAGGGGCTCATTTTTTTCGGTATGAGATGACGGTTTAATTGGTACTATTTTAGAGTGCATATGACTTTTTGATCGCTTGGTATTACACTTTTTGTGATGCAAGGTGACAAAAATGGCTTTTTGTACACCATTTTTATAATTTTTTTTACGGTGTTCACATGAGGGGTTAGGTTATGTGATATTTTTATAGAGCAGGTTGTTACGGACGTGGCAATACATAAGATTTATACTTTTTTAATTTATTTAAGTTTTACACAATAACAGCATTTTCGAAACCAACAAAATGATGTTTTAGTGTCTCCATTTTCTGAGAGCCATAGTTTATTATATTTTTTGGGCGATTGTCTTAGGTAGGGGCTCATTTTTTGCAGGATGAGGTGATGGTTAGATTGGTACTATTTTGAGGGGCATAAGCCTTTTTGATCGCTTGGTGTTGCACTTTTAGTGATGTAAGGTGATTAAAAAAAAATTCTTTTAGCACAGTTCTTATTTTATTTTTTTGATGGTGTTCATCTGAAGAGTAAGGTTATGTGATATTTTTATAGAGCCAATCGATACGGACGCAGTGATACCTAATATGTCTACTTTTCTTTTTACTTTATTTTGGGAAAATAGCGATTTTTTTCTTTACTTTTGAAACTTAATTTTTTTTGTAAAACTTTATTTTTTTAAGTTTTTTTTTCACTTTTTTATTTGTCCCACTCTGGGACTTCAACTGTATTGTAATACATTGCCTGTGGGTCCCAAAGGCAGCTACAGACATCGTGCGTGTCGCGGTCAGCACTGACCGCAGCACATCAAGGGTTAATGTGCCGGCATCTGTGTTTTCACTGATGCCAGCGCATACAGCAGGGGTCCGGCTATCAGTGACTGCCGGACTCCTGCCGAAGATCATGCGGGCACAGCTCCTGCACCCGCCCGATCAGCATGACGTACATGTACGTCACTGGTCCTTAAGTCACGGCCAGATATGAATGGACTGATGATTATGATTAATATTCTGTTTGTCTTTATAGGGGGCGCTCTCTGTTGATTCTGTAGGAGAGCTTGGCGATGGAGATGATCGTCTTCTTGAAGCACTACAGTTGTCACATCCTTCAGAACTGGGTTCCCAACATGATGACAACAAGCTTTGCCTAAGTTTGAATCCAATTTATAAGCAAGTGCCCCGAATTGTTGAGAGATGTTGCTCTCACATTGAGAAATACGGTAAGACTTGACACAAGATTTTTTAATACAAAAGTTAGGTAAACCTGATACTATTTGGCTAGTAGCACACATAGGTTTTTTGGATTTTTTTGGACAAAAAACTCCATCACCAGATGAAGTTAATGTGAATATTAAATGCAGGACAAACAGTCATATTTTTTTTTTTACTGACGTGTTTTTCACCCTTGAGGTTTTTGAGTCAATGGCATTTTTTTTTTTCAAATTAAAGCATGCACTTATTCTGTCTTTTTCTTTTTCATCACCACCTGGAGTTTTTTTTTCCCCATAGACCTCCACATTTATTAATTTTTTTCTGCTGTAAAAAAGAACACATGTGCAGTGCGTGTAGTGTTTATAACGCCCCACTTTGGCCCCACTAAACTACCAGAGGCAAAGCCGTGTGATCGTTAAACCCTTAACGCAAAATTTCATGCATGTCTAGCAATCTTCCAATCACTTGTTGTAGTGTGCTAAGGGGACAAAAAATTGCAGTAACATTTTTTTTAAACCGATATTAAAACACAACAATATAAAAAAATTAAACTCCCCCATTTCCAAATCTAATATATAAAGCTGAGTGTATGTATATATGTTTGTATGTCCACTAAAGGAATCCGCACTGTCTCATTTACAATCACGAAATTTGGCACACTGGTACATCAGGTGTCCGGGAAGGTTTTAGATTGGGTCTCAGCTCTCTAGCATGTACTGTTCCTGGGATATTCCAAAACAATGCAAATATGGCCCAATCATTTGACCTACATTAGCCAATAGAAGCCTGCAGGTCTTTCTCATATCCCAACTGCCATACCTATGGTCACATGACCCTTAGCAGCCAATAGAAGTTCACAAGCCCTTAGTCTCCACATAAACACAGTTTTACTCCAGGTTTCCATAACAACCCAGCCATTTTTCTTCACTGCTGTACATCATCTTCAAAGGAGCAGGGGGCTGTGGATGACACTGTTAAGAGAGCGGAGTGCTTGGGAGGTCACAGTTAAGAGGGCAGGCTGCTGTGGAGGTCCCAGTGAAGGGGATGGTCCAATTTGGAGGTCAGTGTTAAGGGGCAGATTGCTGTGGAGGCCACTGTTAAGGGGGCGGGGTGTTGTGGAAATCACTGTTAAGGAGATAGGGTACTGTAGAGGTCACTGAAAAAAGGGGCGGCCACTGTGGAGGTCACTGTTAAGGGGGCGGGATGCTGTGGAGGTCACTGTTAAAGGTGTCGGTGCTGTGGAGGTCTTTGTTAAGGAGGCAGAGAACAGTGGAAGTCACAGTTAAGGGGACGGTCTGCTATGGAGGTCACTGTTAAGGAGGCGGGGTGTTGTAGAGGTCACATTTTAAGGGAACGGAGTTCTGTGGACGTCACTGTTAAAGGGCGGGTTATTATGAAAATCCCTCTTAACGAGACGGGGTACTGTGGAGGTCACAAATAAAGGGCTGGCCGCTGTGGAGGTCACTGTTGAAGGAGTAGAAGCTGTGGAGGTAACTGTTAAGGAGCAAGAGAATGTGGAGGTCACTATTAAATGGGCAGCTGCTGTGGAGGTCACTGTTAAGGGGGCGAGTTATTGTGGAAATCACTGTTAAGGAGACAGATTACAGTAGCGGTCACTAATGAGGTCCTTTTAAGGAGGCAGGGCACTGTGGGAGAGGGGTCAGTGTTAAGGGGTGGGGGGCTGTGGAGGTTAATGTTTATGGGGCAAGAGTACTGTAGATGTCACTATTATAGGGGATACTGTCAATGTCTTTTAACGACACACACAAACATGAAATGAAATGGATGAAATATATCCGTGCAAAGCCATGTCCTTCTGCTAGTTTTAAGTATAAAAATAAATACACAAAAAATAAACATAGTAGGTATTACCAGTAAAGATAAGCAAATAGAAGCTGACGAAGTGGAATTCAATCCAAATTTCAGGAAAAATTTGATTTGCACTGAATGCGAATTTCCTCACACTTCGTGTTAACATAGTAACATAGTACATAAGGCCGAAAAAAGATATTTTGTCCATCCAGTTCAGCCTGTTATCCTGCAAGTTGATCCAGAGGAAGGCAAAAAAAAACACCTGTGAGGTAGAAGCCAATTTTCCCCACTTAAGGGGAAAAAAATTCCTTCCCGACTCCAATCAGGCAATCAGAATAACTCCCTGGATCAACGACCCAATATTATTAGACTCCAGAGATACATCCAGGCTCCTCTTGAACTCTCTTAGTGAACTCACCATCACTACCTCCTTAGGCAGAGAGTTCCATAGACTCACTGCTATTACCGTAAAGAATCCTTTTCTATGTTGGTGTACAAACCTTCTTTCCTCCAGACGCAGAGGATGTCCCTTTGTCACAGTCACAGTCCTAGGGAAAAATAGATGATGGGAGAGATCTCTGGACTGACCCTGATATATTTATACATAGTTATTAGATCTCCCCTCAGTTGTCTTTTTTCTAAAGTGAATAACCCTAATTTTGATAATCTTTCAGGGTATTGTAGATCCCTCATTCCAGTTATTACTTTATTTTCCCTCCTCTGAACTCTCTCTAGCGTTGCTATGTCTGCCTTGTTCACAGGAGCCCAGAACTGTACACAATAATCCATGTGTGGTCTGACCAGTGATTTGTAAAGTGGTAGGACTATGTTCTCATCACAGGAATCTATGCCCCTTTTGATGCAACCCATTATCTTATTGGCCTTGGCAGAAGCTGCCTGACACTGGTTTTTACAGCTTAGTTTGCTGTAAATGCTGTAACGACTTGCATTTATTCCTAAAATGGCTGCTGCATGTGTTAGGACATGGAGCAAAGAAAGCTGGGAACGAGGGATCACCCACAATGCCATACATGCAGCCAATCAGCAGCCAGCCAGCCCCTGTGGTGTCACAACCCTATAAATAGCCTCAGCCATTTTGGATTCTGCCAATTTCCAGTGTGCTTAGTGCAGGGAGTGCTGGCACTAGGGATAGTGCTAGGAAAGACTTTATTGTGCTGAAAAAACGATTTAGAAGTTCAGGGAAAGATTAGTCAAGGTGTAGGGAAAGGATCGATTCGTGAGGCATCATCTACACTATAAAAGGAGAACAGGCTGCAATAGAAGAGTGTACTGCCTGGGTAATAGGAGAAATTCTGTTACACCTGGCTGCACTAATTAGGGGTCCAAATGAGTGTTATACTGCTCCTATTAGGTTGTTTGCACAATATAATACATCACTAATTCCAGCAAACCTTGCTTGTGATTGGGGTGCAAGTTCTGTGAGATACAGCCATGGGGTGCAAGTTCTGTGAGACACAGCACAAAAATACACACACACAGGAAATCAGAACACACATAGCAGCATATGGACAAATGGTTCCCCCTCCGGGGAACGATAGACCCCCTTCCAGAGGACACAACATAAGACAGAGAAATGTCTAGCAAACATGCTGGACACAAAGCACCACCACATATGCAGTGCACGGCGGTGTCAAACTGTTCTGCACCTAGTTTGCCTGGGTGAATGGAGTCACACAGGGGAGGAACTGCTCCGTGTCCTTCATCAAGAAATCGAATCCTGGCTTTCTCCTCGACAACTCAAACTCGGAACCATGGTGACTGACAACGGGAAGAACATGGTGTCGGCGCTGCGTCAAGGAGGGCTGATCCATGCGCCCTGCATGGCGCATGTGTTCAATCTGTTTGTAAAGAAGTTCCTAAAGTCTTCATTCCATCTGCAAGACATCCTGAAAATGCCCAGGAAACTTTTCATGCACTTCAGCCACTCGTACACTGCAAAGCACACCCTCCTTGAGCTGCAGCAGCAGAACGGCGTCCCCCAACATAGGCTGATATGCGACTTTTCCACCCGTTGGAATTCAGCCCTCCATATGTTGGACCAATTATATGAACAGAGAGAGGCCATAATGATTTCTTGATGACACAGGCGGACAGAGGTACTCCCCTGTGTAACTTTGATGTTAGCCAGTGGTAGCTCATGCGTGACACCTGCTGTTTGCTCGGGCACTTTGAGGAGACCACTTTATTTGTCAGTCACCAGGAGTACGGGATGAACAACATAATTCCACTGCTTCATGTCCTGAAACAGATGCTGCTAAATCTGGCTAGCAAGGGGACAGGAGACGTGGCAACTAGTGATGAGCGAGCGCCAAAGTATTCAGGTGTTCGGCCCCAACACATTGCTATGTTCGTGTGCTCGGCCGAGCACTGCTCTGAAGAAGGGAGGGTGCCTGGTCCATTGGAAAAGGTCAGAAAGTGACAGAAACACCACCAAAATAGATCGGGCACAGCATGGGTACGATGTCTGGATGCATTTGGACTCCCAGGACACTGATGGGAACCATGTTGTCCAAGTTGTATGCCACTTTTACAGACTGAAAAAAATACGCACAAACTCCCCCCCAAAAAATAAATAAATAAATAAATAAATAAATAGTGATGAGCGGCAGGTGCCATATTCGATTTCGACGAAATTCGCGAATATTCAAAAGAATATTCGTTTCAAATTCGTCGAAATCGAATATTCGTCATTATTCTAGTTTTTTGAGCTGACCCTAAAAAACCTGAATTGTGAGTGCCTGCAGGTGAGCTGACGCTCTAAAACATTACATGTGAGTGCATGCTGTTCAGCTGATGCTCTAAAACATTATATGCGAGTGCCTGCTGGTGTGCTGACGCTCTAAAACATTATTTGTGGTCGGTTCTACCTGTAATGTATAGGCTACATGACACGTAACCGTCTACCTGCCTAACTAACTAAAGTAAGTGGCTTGAATTGTGCTATAACCGCTGCATAGGAGGAATGCCTAAAAGGGGGCATACCCTGCAATGTGTTTATGAAAAAGAAGGGTGGGTTGGGAGGGTACGCAGCACTGTCAACACACCCAAGGGAGGCGCCTGCCTGGTATAAATGTGCTACTGACTCGCACAAATACAGGCCAATAAATCGGCCTTCATACTTTTGGTTGGGGCTACATGACACATAACTGTCTACCGGCCTAACTAACTAAACTAAGGGGCTTGAATTGTGCCATGACCGCTTTGTAGGAGGAATGCCTAAAGGGAGGAAAAAACCCCACAACTAAACTATAGATAATAGATTATAGCAACAACACTAACATGACCAACCTCTCAAATGCGAGAGAGCACATCTCTAGACTAGGTTGAGATATGTACCTATTGAACATGCAGAGCGCCATCTACCTAATTTCCAGATAATATGGGCCGACCTTTTGTTCCTAGGGGCAGCAGATGCTGCACCTAACCTGAAGAAAAGGCCAGATAGCTGTTGGTTTCAACCCCAAATAGGACACTGGCATACAGACATGCCGCATAACTGAGAGGTGGTTAGTGATGCAGTGGGAACGGCAACAGAGGACTCTCAAGGACTCGGTCTGTTAAGGCTGCCAGTAACTGCTGAAAGACACGACCGGGCACGCTGAATGGAATGTCGGAAAGAAAATGATTATATTGTGGGCCAAAAAATGGCAACAAAACTAGTGCCAGCGAAAGCATCAGAAAAACCAAATGGTTGAAACCGCTGTGGCCTGAGTGATGTGTCAGGTCTGATGTTGTGATACCACAACCTGATGAAAATGTGACTTACCCAACATTCTGAAGCTATAACAACCTTTGAAGAAACGTCAAGTAGCAAAGCCCGTAACCTTATGGGAAATGCACCCGTAACGTGACTCGTTGTATGCTAATAAATTTTATTTATTTTTTTAAATACTTTTCTTTTTTTTTTCTTTTCATCCTACTACCTGAGCAAAAGATGTAATTGACCACACCAACTGAGAATGGCGAGCTGTGACCTGATCTGAAAAGCAAAAATGACATGCAATGACGATCCTGGCTGTGGTAGTATGCTGACACTGACATGAGGCATGCAGTAATATAGACCACCTGCATTACACCACGCTGCTATAGATGAGTACTGTAAGAGGGTGCAAGGTATCATATGCGATGGCAGGTACGTGTCACCGAGGTTGCTGGCCTCGGTGAGTTGAGAGCCGGGTTTTTTGTCTGCAGCAGCTTATGCTGCTAGACTTTGTTACTTAGTTTGGCTGCAAAACTAATCCGGGCCGGCTCTTACTGGGAGTAGGTAAAGTGTAGGGTGGGTGCCTACTCCCCACGGTCCAGTCCTGGTTTTGGGCTGGGTATAAAACACAGCCAGCAGCTGTGTCTGGGTGGTGATTATCCTGGAGCCTACTAACAGGGCTGTGGGGTTCTCTGTGCTGGAGGACGGAGCTCAGCAAGGTGGTGTTTCCCTGCAACCTGAAGGTGGAATCGCCTGCGGCTGGGCCGACTGCTAGGTGTGAACCCGCACCTAAACCACCCAGGTGACTGGACCCTGTGTTGGCCTGTTTTTGTTTTGCCACGTTATTTCCGTTGTGTGTGAACTGTCACCAAAGAGACTGTTTTTCATTTATGGTGTGCAAGTGTGAATAAAACACTGTTTGTTGCACAATCTGGACTCCTTGTTTTGCCTCTAAACTGCACCCGCACCGCTGTCTACCAGAGCGACTCCCCACATTTGGTGTCGGATGCGGGCATGCGCAGTGAGGCTGGCGTGAACGCCGAAGTTTTGTTTTTCTAAAGTGCATGGAATATATTAAGCCAGCAAAGCTGCAAGCAGGAGTTTCTGGCAACATGGAGGCTGCTGTGAAGGCTCTCATAGAGGCTAACGTGCAGCAGCGGGAGACCAACCAACTACTGCTACAACATGTGATGGCGTTACAGGCGGCAGGAGCGTCCCACCACGTCCATGATGCCCGGAAGCGGTCCGTGCGGCGATCCCAAAAATGACCCCCGCAGACGACGTTGAGACGTACCTGGCGGTTTTTGAGAAGGTCGCCGTGAGGGAAAAGTTACCCCGTGACCAGTGGGCTGAGGTGGTCGCTCCGTTCCTGGCTTCCGGACCCCAGCAGGTGTTTTTCGACTTGTCGGACGACCAAGCGGCAGATTATGACACCGTGAAAGGAGAGATCCTAGCCAGACTGGGCGTGAACGTGCTGGTCCGCGCCCAAAGAGTCCACCAGTGGGACTTTAAAACGACTGAACCCGCTAGGCCGCAGTACTACGATCTGCTGCACAGGCTGCAAAAGTGGCTGCAGCCTGATCTACTAAGTCCCACTGCCATGCTGGATCGACTGTTGGCGGACATCTTTTGGAGGGCCCTGCCTTATCCCCTCCAGCACTGGATCGGCCAGGTATCGCCCACCAATGCCCTGGAGATGGTCGACCTGGTGGAGCGCTACGAGGCCACCAGAAACCTGCAGGGGACTCTTGCGGGGAAGGGGTCAGTCAAACCCCGGAGGCCTCTGCCCCAGTTCCGACGTCCGGCGACAGAGCGGCATGCACGGAATATACCCCCTGCGAGTCCGCCTCCCGTGGTATGCTGGAGGTGTCAGAAGCCAGGCCACATCAGGGCCGACTGTCCGCATCGGGATGAGCCGATGGATATGAACTACGGGGGTCATCACTCCCTGTATGCACGGAAGCTGTGCGCAACTGGCACCCGTGAGGTGCAGGACCATAACCACCTGTGTCAGGTAGAGGTGGGAGACTCTCTGGCGGTGGCTCTGCTGGACTCCGGGAGTTTAGTCTCCCTGGTAAGGGCTGCCCTTGAACGGCCTGCGGAGTATACTGGCCGTAAAGTCGGGGTCCTGTGCATCCACGGAGACCTGAAAGACTACCCCACTGCACTAGTGACTTTGTCCACCGCGGCTGGTAGGTGGACCCACGAGGTGGCTGTCGCTACTAAACTCCCACACGAACTGATACTTGGGAGGGACTTCCCCGGTTTTCCGGCGCTGTGGCCGGTAATAAAGGTATCTGAGGGACCCGAGACAGGGGTGACCCTAGTGGAGTGGCCTGATACCACTGGAAGGCCAGAACCCTGGGAGCCCGAGTCTGAAGGGCCGGCGGTAGGGGTGACCACTGCTCCAGCGGTAGAGGGGGAGACAACCCCACTGAGTGTAATGGTGGGAGACACGGAGGACTTGCCACCGGGACCTGAGTTGGCAGACCTCAATGTCTCCGGGGAAAATTTTGGGACCGCACAACACCGGGACCAAACCCTAACCAGGGCCTGGGAGAATGTGCTGGAAATTGATGGGAAACCCCAGAAACCAGGGGCTGAATTAATGTTCCCACGATTTATTGTTCTGCAGGATATGTTGTATCGGATGAACCAAATCCGAGGCGAACCTGTTGAACAGTTGGTGGTGCCCACAGCGTATCGCAAGCTTGTCATGGAGCTTGCCCACCAACATGTTCTTGGGGGACATCTGGGGTGGCAGAAAACCCAGGACCGCATACTGCAGCGATTTTATTGGCCCAGTGTGTTCAAGGAGGTAGAGAATTATTGTAAGTCCTGTCCGACCTGTCAGATAACTAGCCCCCAGCCACATTTCCGTAGTCCTCTGGTACCTCTGCCAATTATTGAAGTACCGTTTGAGCGAATCGCTATGGATTTAATTGGGCCTGTACCAAAGTCTGCCAGGGCCACCAACACATTCTGGTAGTTCTCGACTATGCCACTCGGTATCCGGAGGCGGTGCCTCTGCGACATACCTCAGCTAAGCTCATTGCCAAAGAGTTATTGGAGATGTTTTCCCGTGTGGGCCTGCCAAAAGAGGTTCTGACAGACCAAGGGACCCCTTTATGTCCAAAGTAATGAGGGAACTGTGTAAGTTGTTGCGTATAAAGCAGTTACGGACGTCCGTTTACCATCCGCAAACAGACGGTCTTGTGGGAGAGGTTTAACCAAACTCTAAAAAATATGTTAAAGAGGGTGGTGTCTAGAGATGGGAAGGACTGGGACCTGCTTCTGCCCTATCTCATGTTCGCAGTGCGAGAGGTGCCCCAGTCCTCTACTGGGTTCTCGCCCTTCGAACTGCTTTATGGCAGACACCCTCGGGGCCTGTTGGATATCGCCAAGGAAGCATGGGAACAACAGCCTGTCCCCACAAAAGTGTCATTGAGTATGTCGCCCAGATGCAGGAACGGATGGAAAGGGTGTTGCCCTTGGTCCGGGAGCATATGGAGGCAGCGCAACAAGCCCAGAGTAGGGTGTACAACCGTCAGGCTCGGGTACGGGACTTCAATCCGGGAGATCGGGTTTTGGTTCTGGTACCCACCCTTGACAGCAAATTCCTAGCTAGGTGGCAGGGCCCCTATGAGGTGATCGAGAAGGTAGGGAAGTGAATTACAAGGTACACCAGCCAGGGCGGCGCAAGCCGGAGCAGGTGTACCACGTGAATTTACTTAAGCCGTGGAAAGATAGGGACGCGGCCGACGACCACAGCCCCCGGCCAGGGCTTCTAGGTGAAAGGGTCCAGCCCCACAGTTCGAGGCCTGTGAAGCCGTAACCACGGTAAAAATTGCAGACAGCCTGTCTTCCAAACAAGTTCAGGAAGTCAGGAGTTCCTCAGTCGGAACACGGATGTGTTCTCGGACCTCCCTGGCCGCACGTCTCTCATCCGACATGACATCGTCACTGAGCCTCAGGCCAAGGTCCGGTTAAAACCATACCGGGTACCCGAGGCTCGGCGGCGGGCCATCGCGGAGGAAGTGCAGTTAATGTTGAAGCTCGATGTCATTGAGGAGTCGAAAAGTGAGTGGGCCAGTCCCATAGTCCAAATACCCAAGCCGGATGGGATGTTGCGGTTCTGCAACGACTTTCGCAAGTTAAATGAAGTATCCAAGTTTGACGCGTATCCCATGCCCCGAGTAGACGAGCTTGTTGAAAGTTTAGGACAAGCCCGTTATTTTTCTGTGCTGGACCTCACTAAAGGGTACTGGCAGGTACCCTTAACGGAGTCGGCTAAGGAAAAACCGCATTTGTTACCCGCAGGGCCTGTATCACTACAAGGTGTTACCCTTTGGCCTGCATGGCGCCCCCGCCACTTTCCAAAGGTTAATGTACATAGTGCTGCGACCACATCGTCGGTACGCCTCGGCCTACTTAGATGATGTAGTCATCCACAGCACCGACTGGGAAAGCCATTTACCCAAGGTGCAGGCGGTAGTGGATGCCCTGAGGAAAGCCGGACTGACCGCTAACCCAAAGAAGTGCTCCATAGGGTTAGAGGAGACAAAATATCTGGGATATGTTATTGGGCGGGAGTCATCAAACCTCAGGTAACTAAGGTAGAGGCCATTCGTAACTGGCCCCGACCGGTCACCACCAGGCAGGTAAAGTCGTTCCTGGGGATTGTAGGATACTACATGAGGTTTGTGCCCCACTTTGCCACAATAGCAGCGCCATTGACAGACCTGTTGAAGGGGCGAAAGTCTGGGAGGGTTAGCTGGAGTGAGAAGGCGGAGGAGGCTTTCTCCGCGTTGAAGTCGGCCCTGTGTGGGTCCCCGGTTTTGGTGACACCCGAATTCAACAAGGAGTTTGTCGTACAGACCGACGCCTCGGAGGTAGGCCTCGGTGCGGTACTGTCGCAGGAGGTCAACGGGGAAGAACATCCCGTTGTCTTCCTGAGCCGTAAGCTCAGCCCCGCCGAGTCCAGATATAGTATAGTGGAGAGGGAGTGCCTGGCTATCAAGTGGGCACTCGAAAGTCTCCGCTACTACCTGTTAGGGAGGAGGTTCCGTCTGGTGACCGACCATTCCCCCTCAAATGGATGAGTCAGGCCAAGGAGAGGAATGCTCGGGTCACCAGGTGGTTCCTATCGCTTCAAAATTTCAAATTCTCCGTGGAACACAGGGCAGGCCGCTTGCAGGGCAAAGCAGATGCCCTGTCCCGCGTCCACTGCCTCACGTGTGTTCACCCCCTCAGGGTTGAACAAAGGGGGGGGGGTGTGTAAGAGGGTGCAAGGTATCATATGCGATGGCAGGTACGTGTCACCGAGGTTGCTGGCCTCGGTGAGGTGAGAGCCGGGTTTTTGTCTGCAGCAGCTTATGCTGCTAGACTTTGTTACTTAGTTTGGCTGCAAAGCTAATCCGGGCCGGCTCTTACTGGGAGTAGGTAAAGTGTAGGGTGGGTGCCTACTCCCCACGATCCAGTCCTGGTTTTGGGCTGGGTATAAAACACAGCCAGCAGCTGTGTCTGGGTGGTGATTATCCTGGAGCCTGCTAACAGGGCTGTGGGGTTCTCTGTGCTGGAGGACGGAGCTCAGCAAGGTGGTGTTTCCCTGCAACCTGAAGGTGGAATCGCCTGCGGCTGGGCCGACTGCTAGGTGTGAACCCGCACCTAAACCACCCAGGTGACTGGACCCTGTGTTGGCCTGTTTTTGTTTTGCCACGTTATTTCCGTTGTGTGTGAACTGTCACCAAAGAGACTGTTTTTCATTTATGGTGTGCAAGTGTGAATAAAACACTGTTTGTTGCACAATCTGGACTCCTTGTTTTGCCTCTAAACTGCACCCGCACCGCTGTCTACCAGAGCGACTCCCCACAGTACATATAAACGATGCAACCATCAGCACATACCCCCTGTTGAGATGTGGGTGTATATGCCGTTAAACAGTCTAAACTCAGTTCTTGGCAAAAGCAACGCTCATATTTATTTTGAGCAAAAATAAAGCAATAAAACAAGGCAAAATAACAGCAAAATAAATGGTCCTCATGTGTCTTTGCAATTACCTTTTGTAGCAAGTAGCTCCCCTAGTGTCCAGCTAACATTCTGAACTGAAGATGGATCCCCAGCACTTGCACAGGTGATTTTTAAGTACACAAACTCAGGTTCACAACCTTAAAGTGATACACACACATTTTACATTTCCAAAAACAAATGTTACAAATGAAACATACCTCAACACAGAGGAGCTTACAGTCTACTTAATATAAATTTCACAAAATAGCAGTTATACTAAAGAAAAAAAACACTCTATTAACAGCAACTCTGCCTTACCTGGATTAATCAGCTGCCTGCATCTCACACTCTATAATGCAAGTAAGGGGATAATGCTGTATGTCTGAACAATGCCTTAATCTGTCTGCAGAAATAATAGCGTATAGAGAGAGAGGTTTGCTGGCGAGCAAGATAGTTAAAGCAGACAAGAAAGACATGCAGATATATGCAGACAAACTAATGATATATTCACCCCCTAACACCCCACCCCAAAATGGGGCAGCATGGACCACGGCGGCGTGCCCATGGCGTAACCAAGGTCCATGCCGCCAAATACAAAAAAGCAGCCGGTGCTACTACCCATGTGCCGCTGGCATGAATGTGTAAAACCTTATTGTAATAATGGCACGTATCCTACCATCCCCCCCCCTCCACCTGCCTAACCGTACTGCTGCGTAGGCGCCAAGCGTGGGCTGCCAGGCAGATCGCTTCGGTGCGGTGCTGCTTCTCCTCACCAAAGGAGCCAACACACTGCCGACCGGACTGTAACAGGACGACGCTGCACGAGCTTGCAGCAAACCCTCACCTGACTTGAAGGACCTCAGCTGGGTTCCTGAACGCCGACTGGGTATGGAAGCTGCTGATTCAGCCCATGTGCTGCATCAGATGGCTCAGACTGCACACAACTATGCAGCACCATCGATACACCCAAGGGAGGTGCCTGCCTGGTATAAATGTGCTACTGACGCCAATAAATCGGCCTTCATACATGCGAGTGCATGCTATACAGCTGACGCTCTAAAACATTATATGCGAGTGCATGCTGTTCAGCTTGAGTTGAGGGCCTACAGTTGAGCTACCCTATAAAAAAATTAGAGTGGAGGGAATAGATACAATCTCGATGAGGAGGAGGAGGAGGAGAAAACAAGATTCAACCATATACTCTTTTTATGTGGTGGAAAAGGTGCATGGGAATACACTACAGTAGATTATTGAGTACATTATAAATGATAGATTGAAATTGCCTTTATGTTCATCATCAGCTCAGCTCTCCCCTGGTGGAGTTGAGAAGTCAGGGGCAATCCAGGCCTCGTTCATATTTGTCTGAGTCAACCTGTCAGCATTGCCAGTGGACAAGCGGATATGCTTATCTGTTATAATGCCACCAGCAGCACTAAATACATGCTCAGACAAAATGCTAGTGGCAAGGCAGGCCAGCACCTTCAAGGCATAGATCGCAAGTTCATGCCAGGTGTCCAGCTTGGATACCCAGTAGTTGTAAGGCACTGAGAGATCATTTAGGATGCTGACACAGTCTGCTATGTATTCCTTCACCATCTTCCAAAACGTTTCCCTCCTTGTAGCACTAGGCCACGCTTCAGGGTGAGGTTGCTGGCGGGGTGTCATGAAAGTGTCCCATGCCTTGGAGAGTGTTTCCCTGCCTTTGTTGGAACTGCTGAGTGTTTACCTTGTCTCCCTTCTTCGTTTGCCTAAGGAAGTATGGTGGGGAAACTGTTTGAAGGTTTTCTGAAAGATGCTATTTTAGAGGATCTCAACGGAAATAAGCAAATAACGCCATATCAACATGGCTTCATGAGGGATCAGTCATGCCAAATAAATTTAATCAGTTTCTATAAGAAGGTAAGTTCTAGACTTGACAGCAACAAATGAATGGATGTTGTATATCTGGACTTCTCTAAAACATTTGACACTGTATCACAAAAGGTTGGTATATAAAATGAGGACGCTCAGACTGGGAGAAAACGTCTGTAAGTGGGTAACTAACTGGCTGAGTGAAAACAGAGGGTGGTTAGTAACGGTACACACTCAGATTGGGTCACTGTCACTAGTGGGGTACCTAAGGGGTCAGTACTGGGCCCTATTCTTTTTAATATATTTATTAATGATCTTGTGGAAGGCTTGCATAGTAAAATATTAATTTTTGCAGATGACACTAAACTGTGTAAATTAATTAACACTGAAGAGGACAATATATCAAGAGGACAATCTATTTATCCCCAGGACTGTGACGAGGGGACATCCTCTGCTTCTGAGGGAAAGAAGGTTTGTACACAAACATAGCAGAGGATTCTTTACGGTAAGAGCAGTGAGACTATGGAACTCTCTGCTTGAGGAGGTGGTGATGGTGAGTACAATAAAGAAATTCAAGAGAGGCCTGGATGTATTTCTGGAGTATAATATTATTACAGGCTATAGCTACTAGAGATGGGTCGTTGATCCAGGGAGTTATTCTGATTGCCTGATTGAAGTCGGGAAGGAATTTTTTATTTCTCTTAAGTGGGGAAAATTGGCTTCTACCTCACAGTTTTTTTTTTGCCTTCCTCTGGATCAACTAGCAGGATGACAGGCCGAACTGGATGGACAGATGTCTTTTTTCGGCCTTATGTACTATGTTACTGTACTACATCCGCAAACTATGTTTTTGGGGGAAATTGAAATATTTTTTGCCACATCTGTGTGTGCGTTTAATCCACATCCGTGACATATACTGTACTCAATCTGCAAACTATGTTTTTTGGGGAAATTTAACTAATAGGTTCTTATGAGTGTAGGAGTCCCACTACCTGAACAATTGTGCCACAATGTGAATGAGGCCCTCCTTTATGTGATATACAGGCTGTTTCAGAGTGCCTATTGCTTGTACTTTTTTGCAGCACTTGCACTTTATATACAATTGAATATACAGGAAGGAATGTTTCCTAATAATTTTCCCTGTGAAATAGATTTTTTTGGGGGGGGTTTGTGCGTATTTTTGTCAGTCGGTAAAAGTGGCGTACAACTCGGACAACATGGTTCCCAGCAGCGACCTGGGAGTCCAAGATGCATCCAGACATCATCCCCATGTTGTTCCCGATCCATTTCGGTGATATTTCTGTCACTTTCTAAACTTTTCCAATGGACCAGGCACCCTCCCCTGCTCAGAGCAGGGGATTCCTGGTTGTCTCCCATTGACTTCCGGACGAGCATACGAATATAGCAATGTGTTTGGGCCTAACACCTGAACATCCGAATACTTTGGTGCTCGCTCATCACTACAGACCAGCTGAAGCTGTGGACGACTTGCGGAAATGGGCACACACTTGGCACGCCCTTACTAGTAGCTCTTGCAAATTGGGGTAGGTTTTGATAAACCGCTGAACCACTAAGTTTAAGACGTGGGCTAGGCATGGGATGTGTGTCAGGTTGACAAGCTCAAAAGCTGCCACCAAGTTACAGCAATTGTCAGACACAGCCATGCCTGGTCATAGGTAGAGTGGCGAGAGCCACAGCTAGGTCTGGTCCAATATACCCTGCCACAGCTCTGCGGCGGTGTGCTGTTTGTCACCTAAGCAGATCAGCTTCAGCACGGCCTGTTGACGCTTACCCCCAGCAGTGTTACACTGCTTCCAGCTAGCGACTGATGGCTGACTGCTGCTGGAGGTGGAAGTGGAGGAGGAGGTGGCAGAGGAGGAGAAGTGGGAGTTGAAGCCAGTAACATAGCTGCTGGCGGAGACCCTGGTGGGGTCCTGGGCGTGGGTAGCACCTGTGCCACCCCAGGGTATGACTTAACCTGGCCTCCACAACATTCACCCAGTGTGCGTTTAGGGAAATGTAGCGTTCCTGGCCACCAGCACTTGTCCATGTGTCTGTGGTGAAGTGGGCCGTCCCAGTAATTGCGTTGGTCAGGGCACGGGTGATGTTCTCGGACACATGCTGGTGTAAGGCGGGCACGGCACACTGTGAAAAATAGTGGCGGCTGGGGACTGCGTACCGAGGGACCACAAGCCTAAAAGGCAACATTTAAAGGGTCAGTAATTTTGAAAGTTGCGCATTTAGTGATATGGACTGTGGGTGGGTGGGTATTTGGGCTTGCATTCAAATGCCTGTGTTATCAACATTTGGACGCTGCGCTGGGACAGGGAAGTTGTTGCTGACGGTCCAGGTACCGGTCGAGGGGCATCCAGGCATGCGCCTTCGACAGGGGATTGGCCAGCAGTGCGTAACACAGGGTGAGAGGAGGCAGTCGTGTGACCCGCAGACCCAGATTGTGGATCCAGGCGTTTGCCCACTTATTAGGGTGCTTGGATGCCGTGTGGCGGATCATGATGTTGGTGGTCAGGATGCAAATTGCTAGTGTTCACACCCTGGCTCATTTTGGTATGGCACAGATTGCAAACTACCACTCTTTTGTTGTCTGCACTTTCCTAAAAAAAGCGCCATGCTGCGGAACACCTACCCCTTGGCAAGGTAGATTTACGCATGGGGGTGCTCGGTATAACGGTCGCGGCCTGTTTGGTGTGGGCCGACTTCTACCTTCTGCAACCCCAGTGCCTCTTCCAGACTGTTGCAGTGCTGCGGATCCCTCCCCCTCTGTACTGCTGTTCTCGCTCTGCTTTTCACCTTCCCATGTTGGGTCAGTGACCTCATCATCCACCACCTCCTCTTCCATTTCCTCACTCTGCTCATCCTTCTGACTTGACCTAACCACAACCTCAGTGATTGACAACTGTGTGTCATCATCATCCACCTCGTGAACGAATGATTGCTGTTCACCACCATCATTTTCTTGAGACTGTGAAGGCTTAAGAGGTTGGGAATCAGGGCACAATATTTAGGGTACCTCTTCAAGCGTCCTGGGCATGATGGCCAAATCTAATAGTGGCGCTGGAAAGAGCTCCTCAGAATATCCAAGTGTGGGATCACTCGTTTGGCAAGCCTCTCTATGGTGGGAGGAAGGATAATCAGACTGAGGATTCGGTTGACCCGACTCTTGGCTACAGAGACTGGATGACAGGGTGGTGCTTAACCGACTGGAAGAATTATCTTCAGCAATCCAACCGACAAACTGTTCGCACTGGTCCGACTTAGACGGTGTTGTTCTGCAACGCCCACCTAATATGGACATGAAGCTGGGTATGCTGGATGTTTTTTTTTTCTGGTGCACTGGCAGCAGGCACAGTTTCATTGCACCCATGGCCACGGCCTCAGCGTGCACCATCAGCATCACGCCCACTTCCACGTCCCTTAGTGCTCGCCTTCTTCATATTATTAGTTTTGTCACTAGATGTGGCGCAGAATGTTTTACTGTCCACTAAAGACACAGTTTACGTCACAGAAACCCACAGAATATGGACACTATATTAGGCCCGGATTATTGGAATTTGTAATACAGACACTGTTTGAAGATGTTCTGCAGTATTGGTTACAGAACACCTCAGATTATGGACACTAGATGTGGCCCAGATTATTGGAATCTGTAATGCAGACACTGTTTGCAGATGTTCTACAGTATTGGTTACAGAACACCACAGATTATGGACACTAGATGTGGCCCAGATTATTGGAGTTTGTAATACAGACCCTGTTTGCAGATGTTCTACAGTATTGGTTACAGAACACCACAGATTATGGACACTAGATGTGGTCCAGATTATTGGAATTTGTAATACAGACACTGTTTGCAGATGTTCTACAGTATTGGTTACAGAACACCACAGATTATGGACACTATATTAGGCCCATATTATTGGAATTTGTAATACAGACACTGTTTGCAGATGTTCTACAGTATTGGTTACAGAACACCACAGATTATGGACACTAGATGTGGCCCAGATTATTAAAGACACAGTCTACGATGATGTACAGTATATGTCACTAATAGGTATAAAATAAAAATATCTTGCTGCTGTCAAACACACACAGTAGTCCTTAAAAAGACTTTTGGTAGTAAAAACATCAAATGTCTCTCCCTGCACTATCTGTTTCTTCCGAAGCACTGTCCCTGAGACTGCAGGGGCTAAATAGATTGCTGCTCTAAAACACACGCACACAGTAGTCCTTAAAAGGACTTTTGGGTCTTGGAAAAGCTTTCTCTGAATAAAAACTGTGAAAATCGCTCCCTACACTGTCCCTTCCTATGCTCTGCTCTCCCTGTCTATGTATATAGCACCTGATGACGCGTTCCGGCCAGCCAATCACTGTAATGCCAGCAGCCAACATGGCTTCTGGCATTACAGTGAGGGCAGTACTTACCTACACCTTTATTGGCTGCTTAAAACCTGCAAAACGTGCAGGGCGGAGACTTGAGCATTGCGCTCGAGCACATGCGGTAGTCGGCCGAGTACCGCCATGTGCCGAGCATAGCGATGCTCGAGCCGAACGGATATTCGGCCGAGTATGCTCGCTCATCACTAGTGGCGACTATATCTCACGGCTATATGAGCCCTGTGGGGGCTGAACTAGAGATGGAGAAGGAGGACATTGAAGCACAAGCAATGTGTAGAGAAATGGGCGATTTTTCTGCACAGTTGACAGAAGAGGAGGAGCAGGAAAAGCCAGAGGAGCTACAGCGCGATGAGGAAGATGAGGCAGAGGACCCAGACACACCGTGGCAGTTTGCAGTGGAGATGGAGGCAGGGGATCCCTTTGAGTCACTTTTGCAAATGGTCTGAGGCATGCTCCCTTGCTTGCACAGTGACAGCCAAATTGTCACCATTTTTGCAGAGGGATGACTACTGGCTCTCCACCGTGTTAGACCCTCACTACCGGTCGAAAATGGGGGCCTTTTTTTACACCCGCTGCGAGTGAGGACAAACTGTAATATCGAGACATCCTATGTAGTCTGTTGGCCTCTGCTTTTGTGCGCCATCTCCAATCCTCACGTAGGGCCCTCTGCGCTCACATTCCATTGCCATGGCTGCTTGGTGGGGGGGGGGGTGGAGGGGCAGTACTAGCTCCATCAACAGCAACTTAAGTCTAGAGTCGCTGATGAGCAGTTTTCTTCACCCGCCTACTGATAAAACTACTCACCAGCACCAGCAGCTAGACATAGAGCAGGTTGTGGCATACTTGGAGTGCACCCTGCCACCCCACATCAAAGATCCCCTGGACTACAATCACTGCAATCCTACATTTTTTTCCCCAGCCCTGAGCCCAGTGATACTGCAAAGTGTTTTTTTTTTTTATCCTGCTGTTACTGAGGTGGGGGTCGGTGGCTATTTTAACCTCTGCAGTGTCCTTGGAACTGCATGTGACCTGCATGTGTGCCAGCCTGCCAGGGACATCAGTGATAGCTCTATCCAATCCGAGGTGGTTATGAGATGGTTATACAATGAGGCATCAGACCTCCACAGGTGAATTATCCCTTTCAGTGAATACTCTCTCCTCAAGCTGGGAGAAATTAACCTTTCAGCTCTTAAGAGGAATAGTTAAGATCTGAAGTCTTTATTCAATAGTATGTGTATTTATAGGACATTTTGGTAAGGAAAACCAGAGGAAACTGGAATGAGTCACGTGTTACAGTTTTTTTACAATACTGGTGTTTGCCAGATACAATTCATTTAAGGGTTCTTTACATATCAGCTGTGTTAATTTAGATGCTAACAAGTTAAACTTGTTATAGCTTGCTGTCATGTACGTGAGGTTCTTGTCATCCACTGTATTTCCAAGTGAAAACTGTCTGCCGTCTCTGTAGTATCTGGTGGGATGGGCTCGCATACTTTAATTAAGAGCCCTCTGGAGCATTTGTCTTCAGAGGAAATTAACTGTATTGTCGCTAAACCGTGTATAATCAATACAAGGGACAGTCCCTGATAGAAATATAATATATATCTAATATACATCTGATAGCAAGGTTAAAAATCCCTTTCAACCCAACCATTGATCCCAACTTTTTATACAAAAAAAGAACAGGATCTTTTTTTTTTTTTTTGAGAGCCCCACTGTGTGTCCTCCTCCAGCTAAAGACCTTATGTGTATATGTACATAACATGTGAAACAAAAGTAGAAATCATAAAGGAGATTTAAAAGAAAACCTTCTTGTGCAATTGGCGCACAGTAGGAAAAAAAATCTCCTGCATAGTTGAAAAGGGGAAAAAGAGAAAGGAAAGTTGGAATAACTATGAAGGAGATTTGAAAAAACCTTCTGTGTAATTGCCACACAGTAGGAAAAAAATCTCCTGCATAGTGGAAAAGAGAGAAGAAAGAAAGGTAAGAAAGAACACAAAACATAAAATAAGCCTTTGGGATCAGTGTTGTTCTGAGAGTAGCACCATGTGTCCTCCTGGGTATGTTATCTGTTTGTTTGCTGGAGGCATGCAAGCTCTACACATAGATAGGATGTTTGGGATCAACTGAGCACAACAGCATAGAGTGATTATGCACATGATTACCCCCACTATGGTGACCACCAGCCTTTGGATAAATGCAGTTCCAGGCAACCACCCAAAAAAACAATCCCACCAATTTTGACTGATATTCTTCTTGATGTCTTTTGTTAGTTCACTCAATGTCTTGATATGGCCTTGTATTGATTTTAAATGATCGCTCAGCTGGTGCTACTTCGACCATTTTTCTGTGAGTGCATATGAGGATCTGTTGCTGCAATATGTGTATAGATTTGGATGTGCATATACATCAGAATCCTCCATACTTGTGTCATTCCACACTGCACTATAATAGATTTTTAGGACACTAGCTGGGGTGGGAACAGCCAAGAGGCAGGTCGAGAACAAGTCATATGAGTTGTAGTGATCCGTAATGCAAAAATCCGAAGAATTTAGTATATTGCAGCATTAAAGGCCCATATGTTGTCCTTTGAGTCTAACAAACTTGGGGTCAATCGTAGAGTGGAGACACAAATGTCTCTTCTGTCTCACTTCCTGGGGTGATGAGGGGCAAACTGAGGGTAGCTTCTCAAAGTGATGGGCACACATTGCCACTAGCCAAACAGTGGCTGCTAGCATTGTGTCTGCCACAAAGAATGCCATTGCTGCACGGATGTGAGGTCTTCCAGGGGCAGGGGTGTACATTGGCATTGTACAGAGCACTGAAGCTTGCTTCTTTATAATGACTGGATCCAACTGGGACTCGTCTGGTTCTGGTCACTCAGGCAGAGGTGAGGCTTCCTTCAATTGGGATGCATGAATCCAAATAGGATAGTTGTCTGTTGACACTTTAGTTCTGGTCATGGCCTGGGCTGTCACAGGGGTTCCATAGGGTGGGTCCAGCGACTTCAACTTATGAAGGGACTTCATCAGGACCGTTTCCAGGCTTGAATGGGTAGGTTGGTGCAACTGTTGGCAAAGGAAACGAAAGCGAAGTATCACCATAATCACTGTTTAATTTTCCAATCAGTCCCAAACCATGTATTTGGAGTATAAGAATGGGGGCTGCTATTTTGGGAATTCCTACTACTCCTCCCTTTGACCATAGACTGTTAGCATCTCTGGTCAGCCCTTGAAGCTCCCAATAAGCGATTTCTACTGATGCTGTAAATATTTGGAGCTGGGACAACATTATGTTGTTTTCAAGCGTGAGCGGTACTAGTGGAGAATTTACAAAAACCTTGGTTGCGCAATTTTGTGTGACACGGGAGGCTGCTTTTGCTTGCCTGTCTCCTAACCTGTTCCCCTGGGCAACTAGTGTCATTGAAGTTGTGTGTGCCTGACACTTAATGACTGCAATGGCCTCTGGAAGTTGAATTGCTGCAAGGAGATTTGAAATGAGTTGTGCATGTGCTACTGGCTTGTCTGTCGCTGTAGTGAACCCTATATGCTGCTATATTACTCCAAAATCCTGACACTCCGAAAATTTAGAGTCTGTGTACGCATTTACTTGCCTGCCAGCCATAATTTTGCAAGCTCTAGCAAGTGCGATTAACTCTGTAGCTTGTGCTGATGAGACAGTGGCTGGCATGGCCTCAAGAACTCTATCGGGCAATTGTACAACTGCATAACCAGCATGAAACGTGTGATCATCTAGTCGGGTGCAGGAGCCATCTACAAAAACATCTTCTGCATCAGGAAAAGGAACACTTTGTAGGGTGGGGTGGGGGCTGGTAGCTATGTGAATTTGTTTTGCACATTAATGTTGTTCTGAAATCTTATCTTGTGGGCCCTGGGCTGGTGGTCCAACCTTTGGGCAGTCATGTGTTGTGTGGAAAGATTTTTTTTTTTAAAAGGTGTAAGAAAGAGTGTGACGTGTACAGTGTGGTATCATGTCCCAGTGTGATCGAGCTTGTCAATTCTACAGCTATTGCACATGCTGCCAAGGTCCTGAGGCATGGTGGCATGCTCTGTACAGTGACTGGGAGTAGTTTGGATATATATGTAACAGTCCTCATCTATCCTCCATGGTCTTAAGCTAACACAGCAGCTATGGTTTTGCAATTTTCACGTGCATACAGGTGAAATGGTACATTGTATTGTGGGATGCCCAATGCAGGGGCTGAAACAACGTGGAACCATGCTGTGGATGCCAGTTTACAAGGACTTTCTGGAGAGCGGTGGAGTAAACTGCAGGTATATCAATTAGAACTTGTGGCAATCTGCACCAGGTCCTTTGATGGCCTTTGAAGACAAACGCCATCAGTGGCTGCGTCTTCCTATTCAACGGTACACTAAATACACATTTGAGAGATTACCCACACTGAAAAAAAAAACTTTGAAGTTTAGTGAATACTGAAGCAGTTGGTCTCTATATATAAAAATAAACAAAATACTTACAACAAAAAAAATCTTGTTAATTTAAAAATGTTAAAAAGGAAACAAATATAAAGGTAGAAAAAAAAAATCATATAAAAATATTCTGCTGGCCATTAACACATCGTACACAGACAGACAGACACATACTAACACCATCTGCCAACTCAACTTTTGTTCTGGTGTGTGAACAAAAACATCTTCCTGTGAGTTTCATTGAAGGAGCAAATGATATTTACACCTACATTACAAAGGGTTAAGTGGGAACAAAAAATACTTCCACATGACAAAGGTACAGTATACGTGACTGTTTTAACCAACACAGGCCTGACTGTTATTTAATTGTTTGCAAACAATTACTAATTATTGAGCTCATGATACCACATGGTGACTATGAAGACCTTTTTAAACTGATCTTACTCATGCTTAATAGTGTTGAGCGCGAATATTCGAATTGCGAATTTTTATCGCGAATATCGCAACTTCGATAATTCTCGAATATTTGTTTTTTTTTTTTTTTGTTTGTTTTTTTGTTAATCCTTGTTGCTCTCTGGTTGTCTTCCCACTTCCCAAAAGCTGTTCTTACCTGTCCGGAGGATTCCTGGCTCCCTTCCCGCTTCAGTCAATGCCTTTTGCCGCTTCTGCCGACTTCCCGTGTGCATGGCATGGAGCGTCCCCATCCCTATGGGAACGCCTCCATGCTAAAATGTACTGTCGGATGTGAGAATCACGATCTCACAAATTTGACTAAGTTGTAATCGCAATGTGATTATTATAACCTGAATTATTCGCATTGCGATATTCGTTCTATTCTAGCAATACAACCATTAGGAACTTAGCTCTAAGATCAATTCGCAATTCGAGTATATGTTCGCCTCGCGAATGAAACTTAGAGCTGAGTTGCTAATGGTTGCATTGCTAGAATATAACGAAGATTGAGAATATAGCGCTATATTCGTGAATTCGAGATATTCTCAATCTTCGTTCTATTCTAGCAATACAACCATTAGGAACTTAGCTCTAAGATCAATTCGCAATGCGAGTATATGTTCGCCTCGCGAATGAAATTTACAGCTGAGTTCCTAATGGTTGTATTGCTGGAATATAACGAAGATTGAGAATATCTCGAATTCACGAATATAGCACTATATTCTCAATCTTCGTTCTATTCTAGCAATACAACCATTAGGAACTCAGCTAGCTCTAAGTTTCATTCGCGACGCGAACATATACTCACGTTGCGAATTGATCTTAGAGCTAAGTTCCTAATGGTTGTATTGCTAGAATAGAATGAAGATTGAGACTATCTCGAATTCACGAATATAGCACTATATTCTCAATCTTCGTTCTATTCTAGCAATACAACCATTAGGAACTCAGCTAGCTCTAAGTTTCATTTGCGACGCGAACATATACTCAGGTTGCGAATTGATCTGAGAGCTAAGTTCCTAATGGTTGTATTGCTAGGATAGAATGAAGATTGAGAATATCTCGAATTCACGAATATAGCACTATATTCTCAATCTTCGTTCTATTCTAGCAATACAACCATTAGGAACTCAGCTAGCTCTAAGTTTCATTCGTGAGGCGAATATTAATTCGCGTAAAATTCGCAATATATCAAATAATGACGAATATTCGATTTCGACGAAAATATCGCGAAATCGAATATGGCACCTCCCGCTCATCACTAATGCTTAACTAAATGTAGTCAGTACTGTACTTCCACTCCACATAAAACCTGTGAACACAACAAAAACATTAGTGTTTAGCCAGCTTGACTAAGCTGCCATTAGTGGCTCCTGAAAAGAAACACAAAGACCATTATTACACACAATTATCATAACAGTCACATCTTTATTCCCTAAGCCTTGTCCTGTTATCTGTATGGCTGGAATATGAGTCCCATATTCTTCCTAAACTAAGCAAGTATTGTTCACAAAATTTGCTATATTGTTAATTAAAAATGTTAATGCAATTTGGGGCCAACTGCATACCAGCCAAAATGGAAGATTGGCATACTCAGAAAAATCCTGTATTTCAGGTTCTGTAAAACCAGAAGCTTGTGGGACAGTTAACTGTGCGCATATCTCACCATCTGATTCTGTGGTTAATTTAGTTAATACAGGGTACATTGGCACATATGGGGATTTTAATCTGCTGTCTTTCATTTGAACTGCCAAAGTCAGTCCAAAAGGTCTGCAATGATAACCATGCCTGTCCACAAGTTTTCATATACATTTTATCCCAATGAGGGTCTCCTTTGTACCATGGAAAAGTGTCCATGTCATTCAAACATAGGCCCTTGATCATGGCAATATGAAAATCTGAGAAAAGAACCCTCTTTAGGGAATGGGTCAGTACATTTCATTTCTTCTGCCCATTTACAGCCCAAGGATCAGTATAAAATGGACCTTAAACACCTCTGGACAAACATTTCTGGACTTACCCCCAATTCATTTTTAGGCTACAGTTTTACTATAGAATGATTTGCAGCAGATTTAGGCACATGATTTTCAGTTCTAAACTTAAAATTGAATTTCTTTCTGGGATTCTTCTTACCATAAGAATTGCCTATTTTATTAAGCAAAAAAATATACAGTGAGATCAGCTAAATTTGAAGGTTTAGCTAAGAATGGTTATGTTTGTGTTTAGTGCAAATACTTACTGACAAACCTTATGCTTATCAGTTTATATGTTTTTCATCCTATTTCTTCTAATCCAGGCTCATGACTGCTCCTTAATTTATAGTTGATTTTTTAACTATTCTGGGGGGTATTTGCATCCTATTTCTTCTAATCTGGGCTCATGATTACTCCTGAATTTATGTTTGATCTTACACTATCCTGGATGGCCAATTTATACCTTAAATTTCAGCATGAACTCGCATACAATCTATATACAGTCTATACACAATCTATACAGTAAAATTCAATCTTATATATCTAACGACTAAAAAATTGCTTAAGCAACTATACAGCAATATACATTGTTTTAGGAGAGAATATTCACTGCACACAGTACTGTTTTCAGATTTGGGGACTCCAGACCCCATAATTTGTTTAGGAATATCAGATTCCTGGGACTTCAGATCCCTTTAGGGTGGGCCATTTATATGGATACACCTTAATAAAATGGGAATGGTTGGTGATATTTGTGAGTAGTATATGTGAGGGGGAAAACTTTTCAAAATGGGTGGTGACCATGGTCGCGATTTTGAAGTCGGCCATTTTGAATCCAACTTTTGTTTTTTCAATAATTAGAGGGTCATGTGACACATCGAACTTATTGGGAATTTCACAAGAAAAACAATGTTGTGCTTGGTTTTAACGTAACTTTATTCTTTCATAAGTTATTTACAAGTTTCTGACCACTTATAAAATGTGTTCAATCTGCTGCCCATTGTGTTGGATTGTCAGTGCAACCCTCTTCTCCCACTTTTCACACACTGATAGCAACACCGCAGGAGAAATGCTAGGACAGGCTCACAGTATCCATAGTTTCAGGTGCTGCACATCTCATATCTTCACAGCATAGACAATTGCCTTCAGATGACCCCAAAGATAAAAGTCTAAGGGGGTCAGATCGGGAGACCTTGGGGGCCATTCAACTGGCCCACGATGACCAATCCACTTTCGAGGAAACTGTTCATCTAGGAATGCTCGGACCTGACACCCATAATGTGGTGGTGCACCATCTTGCTGGAAAAACTCAGGGAACATGCCAGCTTCAGTGCATAAAGCATATCCAGTGACCTTGTGGTTTCCATTGATAAAGAATGGCCCCGCTATCTTTGTACCCCATATACCACACCATACCATCAATTTTTTTGTTCCAACAGTCTTAGAGGGATCTATCCAATGTGGGTTAGTGTCAGACCAATAGCGGTGGTTTTGTTTGTTAACTTCACCATTCACATAAAAGTTTGCCTCATCACTGAAAAAAATCTTCTGCGTAAACTGAGGGTCCTGTTCCAATTTTTGTTTTGCCCATTCTGCAAATTCAGTGCGCCGATCTGGGTCATCCTCATTGAGATGCTGCAGTAGCTGGAGTTTGTAAGGGTGCCATTTGTGAGTAGCTAATATCCGCCGAAGTGATGTTCGACTAATGCCACTCTTCAGTGACAAGTGGCGAGTGCTACGCTGTGGGCTCTTGCTGAATGGTAGCTAGGACAGCCACTGATGTTTCTTCATTAGTAAACCAATATCGCACAACCACCAGTGCAAAAAAGAGAGGGATCAGAGTCGCATGTAAAATACATGTATCAAAAGTTTATTGGTTACAAAAAATTATACAAACAGGACAGACCATCCACTAAGGCCCAGTAACAATATAGGGCACTACCCGAGAACTGGTGCCTGGGTAGGTGATACCACAAACCAAAGGGCAATATAAGTAATAAATACGCCACCAAAAGAAGTTGTCAAATGAAATACAAGACAACACACATAAAAAACCTTTATAAATATTCCCAGGGGCAGGTATGATATAGGGTCAGCAAACTAAATAACCCGGCTGCTGAACTAGTTAGCCGGGAAAACAATGGTGCACATGAATATAAACACAACCTACTAAATATAGCGGGCGATGCACCACCCAAATCGACTGAACCATGTAACAAAAATTAACCCCAAACAAAGTATCATTAAAGGCAATAAGATGGCTATATCAAACATATAGTACAATTACCCATGGTGAGGGAACTGCTAGACCAGGCACCTTTTTTTCACTGGTGGTTGTGCGATATTGGTTTTGTAGTAGAATCCAGTGCTGCTCTCTACTTCATGTATTTCTGAGGTATTATATAGGTGCTAACTGTTTCTTCATTAGTGACAGATTTCATGCGTCCACATTTTGGCAAATCCAACACTGAACCAGTTTCACAAAACTTAGCAAGCAGTTTGCTAACTGTAGCATGGGAGATGGGTGGTCTCATAGGGTGTCTTGCATTGAAATCTGCTGCAATGACCCGGTTACTTCATTTACCAGACATCAACACAATTTCTATCCGCTCCTCACATGTTAACCTCGGTGACAATGTCAATGGCTGTAAACAAAGAGAAACTTGTAAATAACTCGTGAAAGCATAAAGTTACGTTAAAACCAAGCACACCATTCTTTTTCTTGTGAAATTCCCAATAAGTTTGATGTGTCACATGACCCTCTTCTTTTTGAAAAAACAAAAAGTTGGATTCAAAATGGCCAACTTCAAAATGGCCGCCATGGTCACCACCCATCTTGAAAAGTTTCCCCCCTCATATACTAATGTGCCACAAACAGGAAGTTAATATCACCAACCATTCACATTTTATTAAGGTGTATCCATATAAATGGCCCACCCTGTACATATATAAAAAATATATAGAATTACTTACAGGATACTGTTTATGGCAAATCCAACCTTCTGACAGCAAACTGATAGCTCTTTCCAATCCGAGGTGGTTATAGGATGGTTATACAATGAGGTATCAGACCTCCACCGGTGAATTATCCCTTTCAGTAAATATTCTCTCCTCCAGCTGAGAGAAATTAACCATTCAGCTCTCAAGAAGAATAGTTAAGGCCTCTTTCACACGGGTGTCATGTTTGACGCCCGGATTGAATGCGGGTGCGTTGCGGGAATATGCGCAATTTTTCCGCGTGTGCAAACATTTGTAATGCGTTTTGCACGCGCTTTGAAAAAATTGCCATGTTTGGTACCCAGACCCGAAGCCGGACTTCATCACTGAAGTCCGGTTTCGGGTTGAGTATTCTGGAGATTTTATTATTTTCCCTTATAACATGGTTATAAGGGAAAATAATAGCATTCTCAATACAGAATGCTTTGTATAATGTTGATTAAGGGGTTAAAAATAAAAAAACTTAACTTACCTTCATCCAAGCCACTGACAATTTGGAAAAGAGTTTGCTGCTCACTGAGCAAGCACTCTATGGAGTAGATGTGGGGGAGGGTGGTAGTGAGGAGGCTGAGGAGAGTGAGGTAGTTAGCTGGGTAACAGTAAGAAAGCAGGGTAGAGGGAAGAGTGCCAGGGAGTCTAGCCCTGATCTGACACACCCCAACAAGTTTTCAAGGTTGGCATATGAGGGGGATGACAGTTCAGGGACGGCACTGCTGCAGCCGGACACTTCCTCTGCCAGTCAGGGGAATATCAGCTCCAGTAAGCAGGGGACCAGGAGAGCAGGGCAGGCCAGACAGGTGCTGGTAGTGGGAGACTCAATTATTAGGGGTACCGATAAGGCGATCTGTAACAAAGATCGTGATCGCCGAACAGTGTGCTGTCTTCCTGGCGCTAGAGTATGACACATCGCGGATCGGGTTGACACAGATTACTGGGAGGGGCTGGAGAAGACCCAGCGGTCATGGTCCATATTGGAACCAATGACAAAGTTAGAGGAAGGTGGAGAGTCCTTAAAAATGATTTCAGGGTTTTAGGTCAAAAGCTTAGGGCAAGGACCTGAAAAGTAGTATTTTCTGAAATACTGCCTGTACCACGAGCCACACAAGAAAGGCAGCGGGAGATTAGGGAGGTTAACAAGTGGCTCAAGAGCTGGTGTAGGAAGGAGGGATGCGGGTTCCTGGAGAACTGGGCCGACTTCTCTGTCGGCTACAGGCTCTATCGTAGGGACGGGCTGCACCTCAATGGGGAAGGGGCAGCTGTGTTGCGGAGAAAGATGGCTAGAAGGTTGGAATTAGTGATGTGTGAGGAGGACTATGACATAGTGGGAATAACTGAGACATGGCTGGATGATAGCTATGACTGGGCAGTTAATATAAAAGGTTACAATCTGTTTAGAAAGTATCGTCAAAACCGGAGGGGTGGAGGGGTCTGCCTCTATGTGAAGTCCTGTCTAAATCCCGTAATTCGAGAATACATCTCTGAGGGACAAGAACATGTGGAGTCACTGTGGGTAGAAATACATGGAGCAAAACACAATAATAAATTACTAATAGGAGTGTATTATAAACAACCTAATATACCAGAATCCACAGAAAATCTATTACTAAATGAGATAGACGAGGCGGCAAATCATAATGAAGTCGTTATTATGGGAGACTTCAACTACCCAGATATAGACTGGGAAACTGAAAGCTGTACATCCCAAAAAGGAAACAGGTTCTTGGCAATAGCCAAAGACAATTACCTTTCCCAACTGGTTCAGGACCCCACTAGAAGGACGGCCATAATGGAATTAGTATTAACCAATAGACCTGATAGAACAACAGATGTGCAGGTTGGGGGACACCTGGGAATTAGTGACCATAAAGTTATAACCTTACAATTATCCTTCAAACTAGAGTTTCTAAAGGGAGGAACAAAAATACCAAACTTCAAAAAAGCAAAATTTAGCCAACTAAGCGAGGCCATAGCCCTAACTAACTGGGACAAAGTCCTCAAAAATAAAAATATAACCATAAAATGGGAGATTTTTAAAAGCATTGTAACATCTAATTGTGAGAGGTACATACCTTATTGGAATAAAAGGCTAAGGAACAATAAGAAACCAATGTGGATAAATCGAACCATAAAGAAAGCAATAAATGACAAAAAGAAAGCATATAAATCACTAAAACAGGAGGGGAGTCAGGAAGCACTGATAAACCATAAGGAAAAAAATAGAATATGTAAAAAACTAATAAAATTTGCCAAACTAGAGACCGAGAGATTAATTGCCAAAGAGAGTAAAACTAACCCTAAAATGTTCTTCAATTATATAAATAGTAAAAAATATAAATCTGAAGGAGTCGGCCCTCTACATAGCAATGAGGGGAGTGTTGCAGAGAGCGACGAGGATAAAGCAAAACTATTAAACTTTTTTTTCTCCACTATATTCACTGAGGAAAATAAACAGATGAAATGCAGAATGTAAAAGTAAATTCCCCATTAAAAGTGCCCTGTCTGACCCAGGAAGAAGTACAACAGCGACTTAAAAAGATTAAAATAGACAAATCGCCAGGACCGGATGGCATACACCCCCCTATCCTAAGGGAATTAAGTGATGTCATAGCCAGACCTTTATTTCTGATATTTACTTACTCTATACTGACAGGGAATGCACAGGATTGGCGCATAGCAAATGTGGTGCCAATATTCAAAAAGGGTCCAAAAACAGAGCCTGGAAATTTTAGGCCGGTAAGTTTAACATCTATTGTTGGTAAACTGTTTGAAGGGTTTCTAAGAGATGCTATTTTGGAGTATCTCAATGAAAATAAGCAAATAACGCCATATCAGCATGGCTTCATGAGGGATCGGTCATGCCAAACAAATTTAATCAGCTTCTATGAGGAGGTAAGTTCTACACTTGACGGTGAATCAATGGATGTCATATATCTGGACTTCTCCAAAGCATTTGACACTGTACCTCATAAAAGGTTAGTATATAAAATGAGGATGCTCGGACTGGGAGAAAATGTCTGTATGTGGGTAAGTAACTGGGAGTGACAGAAAACAGAGGGTGGTTATTAACAGTAGATACTCAGATTGGGTCACTGTCAATAGTGGGGTACCTCAGGGGTCAGTATTGGGCCCTATTATCTTCAATATATTTATTAATGATCTTGCACAGTAAAATATCTATTTTTGCAGATGACACTAAACTGTGTAAAGTAATTAACACTGAAGAGGACAGTTTTCTGCTACAGAGGGATCTGGATAGATTGGAGGCTTGGGCAGAAAAATGGCAGATGAGGTTTAACACTGACAAATGTAAAGTTATGCACATGGGAAGGAATAATGCAAGTCACCCGTACATATTAAATGGTAAAACACTCGGTAACACTGACATGGAAAAGAATCTAGGAATTTTAATAAACAGCAAATTAAGCTGCAAAAACCAGTGTCAGGCAGCTACTGCCAAGGCCAATAAGATAATGGGTTGCATCAAAAGGGGCATAGATGCCCGTGATGAGAACATAGTCCTACGACTTTACAAATCACTAGTCAGACCACAGATGGAGTACTGTGTACAGTTCTGGGCTCCTGTGAACAAGGCAGACATAGCAGAGCTGGAGAGGGTTCAGAGGAGGGTAACTAAAGTAATAACTGGAATGAGGTATCTACAGTACCCTGAAAGGTTATCAAAATTAGGGTTATTCACTTTAGAAAAAAGACGACTGAGGGGAGATCTAATAACTATGTATAAATTTATCAGGGGTCAGTACAGAGATCTGTCCCATCATCTATTTATCCCCAGGACTGTGACTGTGACGAGGGGACATACTCTGCGTCTGGAGGAAAGAAGGTTTGTACACAAACATAGAAAAGGATTCTTCACTGTAAGAGCAGTGAAACTATGGAACTCTCTGCCTGAGGAGTTGGTGATGGTGAGTACAATAAAGGAATTCAAGAGGGGACCGGATTTATTTCTGGAGTGTAATAATATTACAGGCTACAGCTACTAGAGAGGGGTCGTTGATCCAGGGAGTTATTCTGATTGCCTGATTGGAGTCGGGAAGAAATTTTTTTCCCCTTAAGTGGGGAAAATTGGCTTCTGCCTCACAGGTTTTTTTTGCCTTCCTCTGGATCAACTTGTAGGAAACAGGCCGAACTGGATGGACAAATGTCTTTTTTCGGTCTTATATACTATGTTACTATGTTACCTTAGCCACTTGATCGCGTAGCTGGCGATCTGTCTTCTCTCTTCAAGCTTTAGCTACCAGCTAAAGGACCTGTGATGACGTCACATCACATGGTCCAATCACATAGACCGCAGAAGTGATGCGTGAAAATCACCGCTCATGTGCACAGCCCTATAGAAATAAATGGGTCCGGATTCAGTGCGGGTGCAATGTGTCCACCTCACGCATTGCACCCGCGCGGAAAACTCGCCCTTGTGAAAGGGGCCTAAGATCTGAAGTCTTCAATAGTATGTGTATTTATAGGACATTTTGGTAAGGAAAACCAGAGGAAACTGGAATGAGTCACATGTTACAGTTTCCTTACAATACTGGTATTTGCCAGATACAATTTATTTAAGGGTTCTTTACATATCAGCTGTGTTAATTTAGATGCTAACAAATTAAACTCGTTATAACTTGCTGTCATGTACGTGAGGTTCCTGTTATCCATTGTATTTCCAAGTAATAACTGTCTGCCATTTCTGTTGTGTCTGGTGGGATGGGCTCGCATACTTTAACTAAGAGCTCTCTGGAGCATTTGTCTTCAGAGGAAATGAACTGTATTGTCTCTAAACCGTGTATAATCAATACAAGGGACAGTCCCTGATAGAAATATAATATATATCTAATATACATCTGATAGCAAGGTTACAAATCCCTTTCAATCAGTCTAATCCTTTTTGGTAGCTCAGTGAAGGAAAAAAATCATTTTTTTTCTGGCAGGTCAAGTCCCCTACATTACCTTTTGTGTAACATAGTAAATTTTTGTAGTCTGGGGCAAAAATATGTATTGCGGTGCTATAGAGCACTTGTGCATGAAACGCACCAAAACGTATTTTCAATTTCAGCAGTGAAATAGTGCACCAGTGTATATTTTTTTTAAAAAGCGGTATTCCTGGTCCACAAAGCAGTTTTAACCTCTTAAGGACTCATGACATACCGGTACGTCATGGTGTCCTGGTACTTAAGGACTCATGACGTACCAGTACGTCATGAGTATTTCCGATCACCACCGCGCAGTGCGGGGTGATCGGAACAAAGTGCCTGCTGAAATCATTCGGCAGGCACTCTGTCCCAATGCCTAGGGGGGTCCTGTATCCTCTGTATCAGCGATCGCAGCAAACCACAGGTAAATTCAGACCTGCGGTTTGCTGCGTTTCTGGGTTATTCGGGTCTCTGGTGACCCGATAACCCGGTACAGGATGGTGATCGGTGGGTTGATAACACACACCAATCACCATGCTTAGATAGTGACATCACCTCACAGGATCACATCTGATTGGCTGCACAAGTGGGAGGGGATTAACTCCCCCTGCTCCCCTCCTCCTCCTCCTCCTCCATTTTGCATCGGAGGAGCGAGGAGAGAAGAGCCTGCTGCCGATCGGGACCCCAGCACTCACCCTTCACCCCCCCAGCACCCTCCTGTGCCCATCCAGAGTGCCTTCTGGCACTTGCAGGTACCTTAGGGAAATCCAGGGAAAGCTTTAGTTCTGGCAGGTAGAGTTAGGGAGAGTTCAGGGTTAAATTTTTTTTTTTGAGTGTTGCATCACCCTCTTAGGGTGTCTGGGGTCCACAGCACAGCTGTGTTGGGGGTATTGCAGATTGCCCCCTTGCCCCCCACCCCCTCCACCTTTTTTTGGGGCACAAGGTTTTTTTTTGTTTTTTTTTGCGTACTCTATCAGTGGCCGGCACTCTTTAGTTTCTGGCCACTGTTAGCTCATCTACTGCCCCACCGCTGACTAGCACCGGACCGCTGATCACCGAGTTTTTTTTTTTTTTTTTTAACCCTTTATATATTTTTTGGCTCTTTTTTTTTTTTTAGTTATTTCTTTTTTTTCCCTGTTTGCTTACTAAATAAAGTTTTTCACGCACGCACATACACACGCACCCACACTTATTCACCTATGGCCCGCTGGACGTTCTCATCTGAGGAGGCATATGCCCAACTTGCCTTCGAATCTGAGAGTCCAAGTGAGGACGAGGATGACCCTACGTTCCTTTTGTCATCCGCGTCCTCCTCATCATCTAGCTATGATTAGCCCCCAAGGCGGCGGAGCAAGGGAACCGCCATGTCAGGGACCCTGCGGCCCACCCTAGTATGAGCAGGTCTGGGGCTTGTACTAGTATCCCGCCCCACCAGGTCAGTTCACCTGAGCCCCCTGCAGGTGAACTTGGCTGGTGTACCCCAGAGAACTTTGAGCCCGCAATTCCTGATTTTGTTTGTGAATCAGGAATCCAGATTTACACAGTGGGCTTCACTGAATACGACTTTTTTAGTGTTTTTTTTAGTGACCAACTGGTAAATCTAATGGTGGAGCAAACAAATCTGTACGCCCAACAGTTCGTTGCTCAACAACCGGGCTCTTATTTGGCTAGGCCCGGTGGCTGGATGCTAGTCAGTGCAGCCGAGATGAGGATGTTTTGGGGCCTCGTGCTGCACATGGACCTAGTCAAGAAACCCAGTGCCAGGCTGTACTGGAGTGGGGACGTCCTCTACCAGACCCCACTCTACAGTATGGCCATGACAAGTTCCCGATTTAAAGCCATCCGGAAATGCCTGCATTATGCATATAATGCAGCATGTCCCCCCCAAGGTGATCCTGCCTATGACCGCCTGTACAAAATCAGGCCGGTCATCGATCACTTTGGGGCCAAATTTGTGGAGGCCTATTTAACTGGAAGGGAGGTCGCGGTTAATGAGTCCCTCATTGCTTTCAAGGGGAGACTCATTTTCCGCCAGTATGTTCCCTCAAAGTGGGCGAGGTATGGCGTGAAGCTGTACAAACTTTGTCAGAGTACCTCAGGGTACACTTACAAGTTTTGTGTGTACGAGGGACGAGATTCCCGTATTGAACCCCCAGAATGTCCCCCCACTCTGGGTGTTAGTGGGAAACTTGTGTGGGACCTTATGCACCCACTGCTAGATAAAGGTTACCACCTGTACGTGGATAACTTTTATACTAGCATTCTCTTGTTCAAGTCCCTCGCCGCCAGATCCACGTCTGCTTATGGGACCGTGCGGAAAAGTCAGTGCGGCCTCCCTACTGTCCCCCTCCAGGTACCTATCCCCAGGGGTGAGACCCGTGCCCTTACCAGTGAAAACCAGTTTCTGGTCAGATATAAGGACAAGAGGGATGTCCTTGTACTGACCACAATTCACGGTAACGGCATCTCCCCTGTCCCTGTGCGAGGTACCACGGCAACGGTCCTCAAGCCCGATTGTACCATCTATGGGAGGAGTTGATCTCTCTCATCAAGTCCTCAAGCCATATAATGCCATGCGCAAAACCTGGACATGGTACAAAAAAGTTGAGGTCTACTTGGTACAGGTTGCAAACTCTTTTGTACTGTTCCAGAGTGCTGGCAACACAGGGAAATTCCTTCAATTCTATGAGGCAGTCCTCAAGGACCTGATCTTTTCTGAAAGGGAAAGAGCAGGCTGGAGTACCTCAGGAACTGGAGGCGCCTGGATCGTCCCTGGCCAACACTTTCCAGGTGTGGTCCCCCATACTGGAAAGAAGGGACGAACCCAAAAAAGATGAAGAGTGTGTCACAGGAGAGGGATACGAAAGGACACCACCACTCAGTGTGACACGTGCCCCGATCCTCCGGGCCTCTGCGTTATTGGTTGCTTCAGGGAGTACCACACTTCCATGGAGTACTAAATTTATTATCCCCTTTTCCATGTAGCCACTGACAATCAGATAAAAACACCCCACATTTTTTTTTCAAAAATGATTGTTTATAAATCTTAAATAATTTAAAAAATAATTAAAAAAGTAGACAAATTACATATCGCCGCATCCGTAATAATCTGGCCTATAAAAATACAACACGACCTAACCCCTTAGATTAACAAGAAAAAAAAAAGTGCAAAAAAAGGAATTTTTTTGTCACCTTACATAATAAAATGCGTAATAGCAAGCGAACATGATGCCTGTTTTACTGTTATGGGACCGCTCACCTCTGTCTGGGTGCTAGGGCCTACATAAATGATAATAGCTTGTTCCATTGCAGGTTGACCTGAGGCCTGTGTTGCTGTTACGGGACCGCTCTCCTCTTTGCGGGAGCCATGGGCCTGAATGTGCGATTGTTGCCTGTGGCACTGCTGGGTGAAATCAATACTGTTTTGGCGTGATTTGAACTCTCCTATTTGTAGGTGCCAGGGGCCTGAGTCTGTGCAGGAGGCCTGTGACACTACAGGCAGGCATGAATCCTTTTTGGCTGTGATGACAACTTCTCCAATTCCCATGTATGGTTGTCTTGGGCCTGAATATGTGAATGTGGCCTGTGGCCTGTGGCACTGCTGGCAGACATGAATCCTTTTTGGCTGTGAGGAGAACCTCAACTACCATAGCATTCCCACCTGACGCCTCCCCAACCTCCTATTCCACCTCTTCCTCCAAGTTGCCAAATAATATTGGTTAATTTTTATTTGTGTTATTTTATTTTAAGTCATTTCCCTATCTACATTTGTTTGCAGGGGATTTACCTACAATTTGTTGCCTTTTTAGCCCTCTAGCCCTTTCCAGGGCTTTTTTACAGCCATTTTAGTGCCCAAAAGTTCGGGTGTCCGTTGACTTCAATAGGGTTCGGGGTCAAGTTCGGATCCCGAACCCGAACATTTTCGTGAAGTTTGGCCTAACTTCTCGAACCCGAACATCCAGGTTTCCACTCAACTCTAGTTCTGATGTGATCTTCTAGACCTCTACAGAGCGTTTATCAATTAGGGTGGTCATGAGTGTTCTGGAACACCCATCAAGGTGGTTAAACCACTGGGTGGTGAAATGAATGTCATTCAAGAAAACTGGTTTGAAAGCGATTCATAGCCCTCTTGGGATGATGTTCAAATAAAGGCTAAGAAAAATCCAGTCTCATTCGTGATGGATCAAGTCCTTAATGTCTTTACAAGATAATCTTATCCCACCTGTTGGAAGTGAGATCTTAGTATAAGTAGTGGTCGATGGTGTCCTTTCTTGGAGATACAGTTTCCAGGTGTCCAGTTCTTGGGAAATATTTAAATTCCCAATTTCTCTGAAAATTCTCTGTGATAGATCTTGTAGATCTTTTTGGAGGTATAGACATCCCACGTCAGCCCCACAAGCTCCAGCGGGTGGCTCATATGTGCCAGGCTGCCCAGAGGAAAGCACAAACTCTCCTCAGTGGGAAGTGTATCGTTTGTGTCCTCTGTATCCCCCCAGTCACCCTCCAGTGATGCCCGAGAGCTGATTTGGGTGCCACTCTGCTGTGAAAGTGGATCCTCCTCATCCTCCAAAACTGTGCCCTAGCTGGACAGTTGTGTACCTGGCTGCTGTTGGTGCAGGAACAGGGAATGATCCCTGTTCCTCGTCTTCCTCCTGTGCCATATACTCCTCCATCAGCGCCATAAGCATTTTTTCAAGGAGACATAGAAGTGGAATAGTAACGCTGATAACGGCGTCATCTCCGCTGGCAATGTTGGTGGAGTACTCGAAACAGCGCAACATAGCACACATGTCCCGCATGGGGGCCCACCCGTTGGTGAAATGGTGTTGATCCGCAGAGCGACTCACCCGTGCCTGCTGCATCTGAATCTCCACTATCGCCTGCTGCTGCGTGCACAATCTCTCCAGCATGTGCAAGATGGAGTTCCACCTTGTGGGCACATCGCATATGAGGCGGTGAGCGGTAAGGCAGAAGTTACGCTGCAGTGCAGACAGGCAAGCAGCAACAAGGTGAGAATGTTGAAAGAGTGTACAGATGGCCTTCACTTTCTGCAGCAGTTCTGATATATCGGGGTAATTTTTCAGGAACTTCTGCACCAACAAGTTCAGCACATATGCCAGGCAAGGGATGTGCGTGAAACCGGTTAGGCCCGGAGCTACTACGAAATTTCACCCATTGTCGCCCACCACCAGGCTCGGCTTGAGGCTCAACGCCACCAATCACTCATCGGTCTGTTCTTCAATGCCCTCCTACAGCTCCTGCTCAGTGTTGAGTTTTTTCCCCAAACATATAAGTTTCAGTACAGCCTGCTGTCGTTTTCCCCTGGCTGTGCTGAAGTTAGTGGTGCAGATGTTGCGCTGACGTGATGAGGAGGCGGTAGAGGAGGAATCGGTGTAGGAGGCAACAGGAGGAACCGGAAACATCCAGCAATCCTCGGTGGCGGTAGGACATGCGCCAAATCACTTTCCGCTCTTAGGCCTAGCTGCCAATGCATTTACCCAATGGGCAGTTAGGGAGATATAACGTCCCTGCCTGTACTTACTGGTCCATGTATCGGTGGTTATGTGGATGTTGCCACTGATGGCGTTGCGCAGTGCACACCTGATTTTTTTCCGCCATTTGTCCATGCAGGGCAGGGACAGCCCGCTTGGGAAAGTACTGGTGGCTGGGAACCACGTACCATGGCATGGCTGCCGTCATGATGTTTTTAAAACTGTCTGTCTCCACAAGATGGAATGGCAGCATTGCACCCAAAAAAATCAGATATGTGTCACCAACACAATTTACAGACTGATTAACTAATGGATTTCCCTGTCACTGGTGCAAAGGAGTAGGATTGCACTAAACAAAAATGCCTACAGGTCACCCACAGACTGAACAGCCCTATTAAGTATTCTATTTCTGTGTCACTGGTGAAAAGGTTTTGGATTGTACCCACATAAATGCCTACAGGTCATCCACAGAGTTATCTAAAATAATAAAAGCCTTACACTGTCCTTCAGTGCAGCAGTGTCCTTTCCCTACACTAGTTACAGCAGAATGGCGACGCACCATGTAACATAGTGACATAGTACATAAGGCCGAAAAAAGACATCTGTCCATCCAGTTTGGCCTGTCATCCTGCTAGTTGATCCAGAGGAAGGCAAAAAAAAAAAAAAACTGTGAGGTAGAAGCCAATTTTCCCCACTTCCTTCCCGACTCCAATCAGGCAATCAGAATAACTCCCTGGATCAACGACCCCTCTCTAGTAGCTATAGCCTGTAATAATATTATACTCCAGAAATACATTCAGGTCCCTCTTGAATTCCTTTATTGTACTCACCATCACCACCTCCTCAGGCATAGAGTTAGATAGTCTCACTTCTCTTACCAAAGACAATTACCTTTCCCAACTGGTTCAGGACCCGACTAGAGGGACGGCCATACTGGACTTAGTATTAACCAATAGACCTGACAGAACAACAGATGTGCAAGTTGGTGGACACCTGGGAAATAGCGACCATAAAGTAATAACCTTCCAAATATCATCCAAAAGAGCATTTCTACAGGGAGGAACAAAAATACCAAACTTCAAAAAAGCTAAATTTAGCCAACTAAGCGAGGCCATAGGCCTAACTAACTGGGACAAAGTACTCAAAAACAGTCTGATTGCCTGATTGGAGTCGGGAAGGAATTTTTTACTCCCCTTAAGTGGGGAAAATTGGCTTCTACCTCACAGTTTTTTTTTTTTTGCCTTTCTCTGGATCAACTAGCAGGATGACAGGCCGAACTGGGTGGACAGTCTTTTTTCGGCCTTATGTACTATGTTACTATGTTACTATGTAAAGAATATTCTTCTATGTTTGTGTACAAACCTTCTTTCCTTATTAGATCTCCCCTCAGTCGTATTTTTTCTAAAGTAAAGAACCCTAAGTTTGATAATCTTTCAGGGTACTGTAGTTGCACCATTCCAGTTATTACTTTAGTTGCCCTCCTATGAACCCTCTCCTGATCTGTTATGTTTGCCTTGTTCACAGGAGCCCAGAACTGTACACAGTACTCCATGTGTGGTCTGACTAGCGATTTGTAAAGTGGTAGGACTATGTTCTCATCATGGGCCTCTATGCCCCTTTTGATGCAACCCGTTATCTTATTGGCCTTGGCGGCAGCTGCCTGACACTGGTTTTTGCAGCTTAGTTTGCTGTTTATTAAAATTCCTAGATCCTTTTCCATGTCAGTGTTACCGAGTGTTTTACCATTTAGTATGTATGGGTGACTTGCATTATTCCTTCCCATGTGCATAACTTTACATTTGTCAGTGTTAACCCTCATCTGCAACTTATCTGCCCAAGCCTTCAATCTATCCAGATCCCTCTGTAGCAGTATATTGTCCTCTTCAGTGTTATTACTTTACACAGTTTAGTGTCATCTGCAAAAATTGATATTTTACTATGCAAGCCTTCTACAAGATTATTAATAAATATATTGAAAAGTATTGGGCCCAGTACTGACCCCTGAGGTACCCCACTAGTGACAGTGACTCAATCTGAGTGTGTACCATTAATAACCACCCTCTGATTTCTGTCACTCAGCCAGTTACCTACCCATTTACAGACATTTTCTCCCAGTCCGAGCATCCTCATTTTATATACTAACCTTTTATGTGGTACAGTGTCAAATGCTTTGGAGAAGTCCAGATATATAACATCCATTGATTCGCCGCTGTAAAGTCTAGAACTTACCTCCTGATAGAAACTGATTAAATTCGTTTGGCATGACCGATCCCTCATAAAGCCATGCTGATATGACGCTATTTGCTTATTTCCGTTGAGATCCTCTAAGATAACATCTCTCAGAAAACCTTCAAACAGTTTCCTCACAACAGATGTTAAACTTACTGGCCTATAGTTTCCAGGCTCTGTTTTTGGACCCTTTTTGAATATTGGCACCACATTTGCTATGCGCCAATCCTGTGGAACATTCCCTGTCAGTATAGAGTCCGCAAATATCAGGAATAAGGGTCTGGCTATGACATTGCTTAATTCCCTTAGGATACGGGGGTGTATGCCATCCAGTCCTGGTGATTTGTCTATTTTAATCTTTTTAAGTCGCTGTTGTACTTCTTCTTGGGTCAGGCAGGACACTTTTAATGGGGGATTTATTTTTACATTCAGCATTTCATCTGACAGTTTATTTTCTTCAGTGAATACATTGGAGAGAAAAAAAATATTTAACAGCTTTTCTTTCTCCTCGTCGCTCTCTGCAACTCCCTGCAAATGTGATCCAGCATTTATGCATGTAGGGTCACAGGGTGCGTCGGCCAGTCACAGCAATGCAAATACTAGGCATGACTGTGATGGCTTCCAAGTGCACACAGCTTAAACTCTTGTTGATTGGCTGCTCTGCAGTCTTTCAACAAGCTTTATTTTAATTCTGAACAATCATCTCAGACTCTGGCACCAATGTTGATGTTCGGGTCCGGATAGCTGGACACTGTAATGTTCGGTATGGACCCAAACAGGGCGCTCCGGGTTCATTCATTCCTAGTCACTACTTAGAGAAATTAGAAATAGTTGGCCCATAATCGTGCTTCACAGGTGTCACCACCCCATACTGTAAGCATATGGCCCTGTGGAAAGAGAGAGAGACACATTAGAACATGAACCAATCTTATAATACACAAGTCAACTAGAATGATATTTAGTCGAGACAATGATCTCTATTTAGGCCATTTGGTTGGAGGGTGTTGAAACAGCGTATCCATTGCATCTCTCTGTCCCGGAGCATCAATTCCTGGTCTCCCCCACTTCTTGAGGGTGCTATCCAGTGGATCACCTGGTAAGCGTAGTTGGCTAACTACTCAATATCCATCAGGGAATACATATAAAGAGCCCTCATTGCCCAGCTTAAAATGTTCCTGCTTTCAGCCGTATTCCCGAATAACCTCTTTCGAGATGGCCATGTGACCTGCGCTCATGAGCACTGCGAAGGTATTGCTGAATACCTCTTCGAAGATGGCCATCAGAATCTGTGCGCAGGTGCAGTAAAAATTTAGTCCGGAGCTTCTCACTCTGCCTCCACCTGGCACCGATTGGCCTTCCCTACACAACTCTCCTTTTAAAATGGCGCCCGACTCACATACAGGCCTACTTTGGCCGATATACATTCTAGGTGCCAGCACCTGGTGAGTGAGCAGAAGATAAGGTAACAGGTGGGGAAGAGTTGTTGAATCCTATATGTGAAACTATCATAGATTATTTGTGAGAGGTACAAAGATGTTTTTTGGTGTCTCCTTGAAACTCTGTATTAATTAGAGAAATGTCTGCCTTGCCCAGGGGGACCAGATAGACTTAATCAAGACCTGGATTCTAGTCTCCCAGCTAGCTAGTTCCTCTAGGCAGTATAGGGAGTCAACTTTCTCCATCCTTTTGTTTATGAAAAAGGGCTCCAGATAGCGCTGCATTAAATAGTTTACTAAGGTATGGGAGCAGAATTTTTAGGTAAGTAGAATAGTAAAAGGGGTAACAAACGTCTGGGTTGGGGCATTTATTTTTTGGTGTAGTGGCAATAGTGTCTTTAATCTCTTGGGAGGAAACAGGGGAGCATAATCTCTGAGATTGGACTGTTGTTATTTGTGGAAGTGAAAGAGCGGCTTGTAAGTCATTGGAGTCTTGTGTTGACTGCAAATTATATAATTGGATGTAGAAGTTACTGATTTCATGTGCTATGTCTTCCGTTTTGTGCAGAGTACTACCAGAAGATTCTTTAAGGTTAGCAATATATGATTTAGTGTCAAGGATGGAGGACAGTTAGCAGAAACCGATAAATAATGACAGACTGGCTTGATCCCAAAATAAGGAAAACATAGGAGGGTCCTATAAATCCCTAAGAACTCTCCCAAACTACTGTGCACATGTACAAGTCCCGGTGGTAGACAGATACATGCCCTCGTACCTATAACTGAGTGACACCTGAATTCCCTATAGAAGTGAGGGGAATGGCCACCGGCTTCCTGCACTGAATACGGAGGGAGTCAGGGTCACCTAGAATCAAGCCAGCAAACAAAACACAAAGTAAACGGAATGCACTTATCTTAGAGCAAAACAACTGCAGCCTCCAGCAGCACACACTTCATCCAGGAAGTAATATAAACCGAAAGGAGGAGCAGTAAGGGAGAGAATATAAAGCAAACCAATTAATCAAAGATAAGAGGCAGCTGAGAGAGAGAAAGGAACTGAGCAAAGTGAAACCAAAACAAAGAACGTCATACACAAGACAGGAAGGAACCTCTGACCGACCGTCTCCCAGAACCGGCAGTGACTTTTAGCTTTCCTATTCTTAATCTGGGCTGAAGGGTTTAAAGCGTGCCAGGGTCAGTTAGTTGTAGGGAGCACAATTGTTGTTTGAGTTTCGCCAGGGTATTGTAACTAAAAACAGATTTGCCATTAGAGGTATCTATTAATGGGTTTAAAGCAACGTTGAAAAGCAGACATGTTTTCTAATTCCAATACTAACTCCTTTCAATGCTCTACTGTCAGAGGCAGAATGGTACGAAGAGGAAAAGTACTCTCTATTCATTTTGGGGATGTATGCTTCCCAGAAATGTGTTTAGTGCAATAAACAAATATGTGCTCTATTCTTCTTAAGAGAGTATAGCACCTGACCTCTTTTGGATGGAGAGTTTAGCCCTCGTACATTGTATGAAACTACATTAAGTTGTGCCATTAAGTTGCAGGTAGATTAATTGTTATCCATGTGACCTCTTCCATTGACATGGACCTATATGGAGGGAGGTAAGGAGGTATGAGTGAGGAAAAGGGGGAAGGATAGGAAAGGGGTGAGAACATAACAAAAAGCCACAAATCAGTGCCAGAACAACAGAATCGGAATGCTAGGGAGAAGCATATACAGAATAAGCAAACCATTCAAAATAATTAGTGCAGCAATTGAGGCGATCAATACGCCTTGTAAGTTAATGGGTAGAGAGTGCAAATAGTGATACCATAGTCATGGAGACCCAACTATTCGGAATTTATGGTAATATGAGTAGAGAGAGAAAATAAAGGGTGGAAAGCAATGTGGAGAAGATAGTGTAGATGGAAAGTAAAGGTACTGCAAGGGAGCAGTAGAAGTTCAAAAATAGATAACTAGTCAGAGCTTTAGAAGCAGATAATATGTCAAGGCTTGTTGTCAGGACTGCCAGTTCCCCGCTCAGCAACGCCAAGCTAAAGAAAGGAAAACAAGGTGCTAATAAGGCAAGATGAGGATATTGTAAAGATGGGAGGTAATAGTACTGCAAGAGAGCAGAATAAAAAATAGGCAAGTAGAGATAACGAATATTATCTATATTCTATACATAATCTATATCTATACATAATGGAACAACAAATGTGGTTTGTAGCAGTACTATACATATAATAATCCTCCCATAATCGCTCAATAGTAAAGGAAGGAAAAGGGTGGTAGCAGAGCAGTAAAATAATCAGAAAAAAGAAAAAAAATTAATGAATTGAGAGAAGATAAGGCTGCAAGGGAGCATGGAAAGTAAAAAGCAGGGAGCAGGATGGTTGTAAGACAGCAGAAAGGCAGGTTACCACTTGTGTTTAAAGTACTGCAAGTAAAGGTAGCATCCCATCAGCCACCAGTTCAATTCAGATGTTGTCTGTGATGATGCTCTTGGGTGTCAGTTTTCCTGCCTTCTTCTTGTACTTTGCCCCATGGTCGTAGGATACTTCTGCCCATGGAGTAGGTGGCAAGTATGTGGCAAGTATGTGGTAAGTTGGCAAGACCTTTCACCGTAGAGAAATTAGGGACCAGGAGGTCAGGGAGATCCAAAGCGACTGTCACGGGAGCCAGGAAACCAGACCACATGCAAACGCAGGTAAAATAAAGTTGTTTATTTAAAAGAATATAAATAAACATAAATCAGGGACAACGAGATTAGGAAGTAGCCGGTCAAGTCCAATGCAGGTAGTCTTCCAAGCCAGGAGAAGATCCAAAGTGGGTAGTTGTCCTAAGCCGGGGTCAGGTCCAAAGCGGGTATTCGTCCAAGCCGGAATCAGGTCCAAAGCGGGTACTCGTCCAAGCCGGGGTCAGGTCCAAAGCGTGTCGTCTGCCGGAACATACACAGGAGCACACAAGGAGTTCAGACTGCCAGAGATGCACCTTGGAGCACAAACACAAGGGCAATAAACCTGAAGCCTGAGCAGACTGATATAGTCAGGTGTTGCCACATCATCACTGTTTGACGCTCAGGCAGCAGGCAAGTGATGATGCACTCAGAGGTTTTAAGAGACTGCAGTCTGCACATGTCCAAAATGGCAGCCACCATGAGGACAAGGTAAGACCTTGACAGTACCCTCCCCTCAATGGCCCCTCCTCCGCAGAGCAAAACACGGTTTCTGCGGAAAGCGAGCATGGAAAGCACGGAGAAGGGTGGGTGCCCGAACATCAGTGGAGGAAAATTAGGAGCGTTCCTCAGGACCATAATCTCTCCAGTGAATCAGGAATTCGACTCAACCTCGAAGCAGACAAGAATCCAGGATACTGCTAATCTCATACTCCTCATGGATCCCCACAGGAATGGGATAAGGCCGAGGAAGTAATGCGGTATAGCGATTGAAAACCAGTGGCTTCAAAAGCGACATGTGGAAGACGTTGGAGATGCGCATGCCAGGAGGAAGATCAAGGGCATAGGCAACCAGGTTCACCTTACGGAGGATGCGAAAAGGTCGAACAAAATGGCAGGCCATTTTCGGAGCAGGCACCTTGAGGTTGAGATTACGAGTCGATAACCACACCCTCTCCCCAACTCGGTACGAAGGAGCAGGCAAATGTCTCCGGTCAGCATGGAGCTTCTGATGCTGAGCAGAAACCCGTATCAACTCTTGAATCCGTACCCAAGAGGAACGGAGGGCACTAAGATCATCCTCCACAGCCGGAATGTCCTGTGGCAGGAACTACTCAGGCAACACAGAGGGCTGGAAACCAAAATTTGCCATAAACTGAGACATTCCGGAGTTTCAGTTGATGGCAGAGTTCTTGGCAAACTCCATCCAGGGCAGCAGATCAACCCAATTGTCATGATGGCACCGCACATGACACGTGCAGCGTGCTGAGAAGCACTGCACGCTGACCAGATCTTCCGGTCATCCGGATCCCTCCAGCCAGTATCACCACAACATCTACAGGAGACATCTCTACAAAGTGCACGATATTAAAGATACAGACTTAATAAAGGGGTCTTTGGTGCCCCGAAACGCGTTGTCTATACAATAAAGACATTGTTCTATTCATACCGTGGTCGCGTCCTTGGGCCTAGTGTCTATCTGCTCCTTACATAATCAACAAGTGGTAGACGAGCTGTTCCCTTACAATTGTCATGATGGTCAGAGATATAGCAACACAGAAATTGCTCCAAGGCTTGGTTGGAACGCTCATGCTGGGTTCACACGAGCGTGTCCGGATTAGATCCGGATGCGTTGCGGATGCGTTTTCACAGGCAAAGCCATTCAGTTTTGCCTGCGATTGCGTTCAGTTGTTCAGTTTTTTCCGCGCGGGTGCAATGCGTTTTGATGCGTTTTTCACGCGCGTGATAAAAAACTGAAGGTTTACAAACAACATCTCCTAGCAACCATCAGTGAAAATCAAAACGCACCCGCACTTGCTTGCGGATGCTATGCGTTATTAACGCAGCCCCATTCACTTCTATGGGGCTGCGGATGCGTTTATAACGCATAAGATAGAGCATGCTGCGATTTACACGCATTGCAGAAGTGATGCGTGAAAAAAAACGCTCATGTACACAGCCCCATAGAAATGAATAGGTCAGGATTCAGTGCGGGTGCAATGCGTTCACATCACGCATTGCACCCGCGCGGAAATCACGCTCGTGTGAATGCAGCCTCAGCGGCACTATTAGACTGCAGATGGTAGGCTGAGGAGAAGGAGAGGTGAATACCCAACTGAAAACAAAAGGCACACCAAGACCTAGAGGCAAACTGGCTCCCGCGGTCTGAGACAATCTCCTTAAGCAATCTGTGTAAACGGAAGACCTCCCTTGCAAACACTGAGGCCAGCTCCTGAGCGGTAGGCAGCTTCTTAAACGGAACACAGTGGCACATCTTAGAGAACCGATCGACAACCATGAGGATAACCGTGTAACCTCGGGATGCAGGAAGTTCCACAATAAAGTCCATGGCCAGGGACGCTCCCCATTAGGAATGGGATGCAGTAGACCCAAGGGTAAGTGGTGGGAAGATATGTTCTGAGCACAGACAGAACACGCAGCCACATACACGACAACATCAGTGTGGAGAGACGGCCACCAGAACTGACAGGAAACAGCCCAGGACATCTGGTTCTTACCAGGATGACTGGCAGTCCTTGAATTGTGGTACATGCGCAGCAGCTTGATGCGCAACCCCTCAGGCACAAAACATTTGCCAGCAGGTCTCAGTGTGGGTGCATTGGACTGAGCAGCCAAGATCCGTCCCCAAGAGGAGAGGTCAAGTTGGTGCGGATAGCAGCCAGGATATGATCGGAAGGTGTAGGGTTAAAAATATACATAAACCTCTTAATTGTATGTATATTAATGCCAGATGCCTGACTAACAAAACTAGGAAAATGGAATTAGTGGTGTGTGAGGACTGGAGGACTATGACATAGTGGGAATAATTGAGACATGGCTGGATGATAGCTATGACTGGGCAGTTAATGTACAAAGTTACAGTCTGTTTAGAAAGGATCGTCAAAACCGGAAAAGAGGAGGGCTCTGCCTTTATGTAAAGTCATGTCTAAAGCCCACAGTCCGAGAAGATATAAGTGAGGGACATTAACATGTGGAGTCACTGTGGGTAGAGATACATGGAGCTAAAAACAATAATAAATTATTAATAGGAGTTTACTATAAACCACCTAATATACCAGAGTCCACAGAAAATCTATTACTAAACGAGATAGATGAGGTAACAAATCATAATGAGGTGGTTATTATGTGGGACTTCAACTACCCAGATATATAGACTGGGAAACTGAAAGCTGTACATCGCATAAAGGAAACAGGTTCTTGGTAATAACCAAAGACCTTTCCCAATTGGTTCAGGACCCGACTAGAGGGGCGGCCATACTTTACTTGGTATTAACCAATAGTCCTGACAGAACAAGAGACGTGCAGGTTGGGAGACACCTGGGAAATAGTGACAATAAACCTTCCAATTATCATTCAAAAGAGCATTTCAACAAGGAGGAACAAAAATACCAAACTTCAAAAAGGGAAAATTTAGCCAACTAAGAGAGGCCATGAGCCTAACTAACTGGGACAAAGTCCTCAAAAATAAAAATACAGCTACAAAATGGGATATTTTTAAAAGCATCCTAAAATCTCATTGTGAGAGGTACATACCATATTTGAATAAAAGGTTAAGGAATAGTGATGTCGCAAACATAAAATTTTCAGTTCGTGAACGGCAAACTTCCGCAAATGTTCGCGAACGGGAACGGGCGAACCGCCATAGACTTCAATAGGCAGGCGAATTTTAAAACCCACAGGGACTCTTTCTGGCCACAGTAGTGATGGAAAAGTTGTTTCAAGGGGACTAACACCTGGACTGTGGCATGCCCGAGGGGGATCCATGGCAAAACTCCCATGGAAAATTACGTAGTGGACGCAGAGTCGGGTTTTAATCCATAAAAGGCATAAATCACCTAACATTCCTAAATTGTTTGGAATAACATACTTTAAAACATCCAGTGTGTGTATACGATCATCAGGTATGATGTTGTATCGATCAGGTAGTGTAAGGGTTACGCCCACTTCACAGTGACAGACCTAACTGTGACAGACCAAACTCCCCGTTTAACGCACCGCAAACAAACGCAAACAGTTCATTTGCACAACTGTAAACTCCCCGTTTGCACAATTTTGGATACCAAGCTAGCCATGTCCCGTTCCTTGTCCTCACTGATGTCATTGAAGGTCTCTTCCTCGCGCAATGTATTGTGCCACCCTATATGAATGGTGTGTTCAGTAATCAGTATCAGCAGTACTATTTTTATCTGTTTAATCCCTGTTACGTCCCCTATCAGGGGACGTGTATCGAATAGATTTTAGGAACCGGGAGATGGAAAAAGAAGCTTAGTCGTTCCTCTTACTTCCAATTTGGGGCACTGCGCGTGCGCCGTGCAATGTACTGTGAAACCCTATATGAGTGGTGTGTTAACTAGTACTATTCTTATCAGTTTAATCCCTGTTACGTCCCCTATCAGGGGACATGTATCGAAAAGATTTTAGGAACCTGGAGATAGAAAAAGAAGCTTGGTCGTTCCTCTTACTTCGAATTTGGGGCACTGCGCATGCGCAGTGCAATGTACTGTGCAACCCTATATAAGTGGTGTGTTAACTAGTACTATTCTTATCAGTTTAATCCCTGTTACGTCCCCTATCAGGGTACATGTATTGAATTGAATCCTTGCATGGGAAGATAGAGAAAAAAGCTTGCTCTGTCCGTTTCCTTCTAATTTTGGGCACTTGCAATGGAATTTACCACCAATGCAACTAGTGTGAACTAAGTACTATTCCTATCAGTTTTATCTCTGTTTTGTCCCTTATCAGGGCCATGGCTGGTGTAGTGAATAGATTTTTGGAACCGGGAGATGGAAAAAGACCCATGCTCGGTCCGCTTCGTTTGAATTTTAGGTCACTGCGCATGCGAAGGGTAATGTACTGTGACACCCTATATGAGTGGTAGTACTATTCTTATCAGTTTAATCCCTGTTACGTCCCCTATCATGGGAAGGGGATCGAATAGATTTTAGACAACCGCAAAGAGTTGTCAATAGTTGACACACTCATGACATACATTTTATTCCTCTATGCGTCAATCTTGGTGTAGTGATGACTGTGCTCGTGAGCACGTTTGGGAGATTGCAGGCGATGGTGGTTTTTCAAAGCCTATGGTCGTGCTGAGGTACAGTAGTTCAGTGACAGTTAAGTGACCCAGAAAACAATTATTCTGCAGTGTGGGCCCATTGTTGGCCTAGTAGGCTTTAATGATCACCTTAGATGATCACAAAGAAAATTAATTTTTTTTCTATGAAAAATTATCTAGCCAATCGCTTTTGGTCTGTTCACAATGAAGCAACGATCTTATAATTTGGGGTGTGCCAACATTGCCAATACACTCATAGATTTGATCGCTTTATTGTGATACGCAAGCCCCTTCACCACAACAAGGTAAAGATCAAGAAGAGGAATTGACACATGTATGTGCCTTTTTTTTTTTTTGCAGCCACAGTGCAGCACCAGAGGCCAGAAAAATTAGGCATGTACACATGCCTGAAAAATTAGGTATTGTTGCAGCCGCAACAAAAACATTGCGGCTTGAACGCTAGTTGGTGGCGGAGAAGTCACGCAAGTCATCCGGCATGCAGAGATTAAATACAGCAGCGTGGGGACCATTTTTATCCCAAGGCATCTTATCAGTCCTTTTTTAGTTAAATGCATCCCCCACTGTCAGTCCCTTGGGGATCCACGCCTCATTCACCTTGATAAAGGTGAGGTAATCTTGACTTTTTTGACCTAGGCGACTTCTCTTGTCAGTGACAATACCTCCAGCTGCGCTGAAGGTCCTTTCTGACAAGACACTTGAAGTGGGGCAAGCCAGAAGTTCTATCGCAAATTGGGATAGCTCAGGCCACAGGTCAGTATTCAAGGGGTTCATCACTCCTCAGAGTGTCGATATCTGCAGTTAAGGCGAGGTAGTCTGCTACCTATCAGTTGAGTCGTTCTCTGAGGGTGGACCCCGAAGGGCTGTGGCGATGCGTAGGACTTAAAAAGCTCTGCATGTCCTTCATCAACAACACGTCTGTAAAGCGTCCTGTCCTTGCCGACGTGGTTATGGTAGGAGGAGGATTACTTTCACCTCTTCCCCTGTTAGATTCTCGTTGTGCTGTGACATCACCCTTATACGTGTAAAGCATACTTTTTAACTTGTTTTGGAAGTGCTGCATCCTTTCCGACTTACGAGAATTCGGTAACATTTCAGCCACTTTCTGCTTATACCGGGGGTCTAGTAGCGTGGCCACCCAGTGCAGGTCGTTCTCCTTCAGACTTTTTATACAGGGGTCCTTCAACAGGCATGACAGCATGAAAAACTCCATTTGCACAAGGTTGGATGCCGAGCTACTCATGTCCCGTTCCTCGTCCTCACTAATGTCATTGAAGGTCTGTTCTTCTCCCCATCCACGTACAACACCACGGATCCCAGATGGGTAACAACAACTAGCACCCTGGGATGCCTGCTGTGGTTGGTCTTCCTCCTCCTCAAAGCCACATTCCTCCAGACTCCTCTATCTCAGACTCCTCTTCCAATGTTGCTGCAGGTCCAGCAAGCGATGATGATAAGGCTGTTTCTGGTGGTGATAGTGACCACAACTCTTCCTCTTCACGCTCATCTATGGCCTGATCCAGCACTCTTCGCATGGCACGCTCCAGGAAGAAAACAAATGGGATAAGGTCGCTGATGATGCCTTTGGTGCGACTGACTAGGTTTGTCACCTCCTCAAAAGGACGCACGAGTCCACAGGCATTGTGCATGAGCGTCCTGTAACGTGGCAAAAAAATACCCAGCTCCACAGAGGCTGTCCTAGCACCCCGGTCATACAAATAATCAACACATAATGACCTGTTAAGGCCAAAAAATGTCCTGTTTGTGGCTAATAAAAAGTTTGATCTTTATTTAATTCATTTATAAAAAGGAAAAGGGGGCATTTAAATATGCCTCTTGCCGAACTAGTAAACCCTTTAAAAACAGCGAGGAGGGTGCACTGTATATTTGTATCGTTAGTGATTAATGGTTGATTTACAATTGGATACAGAGTAACACTGTTTTGCAACGTCAGACAGAGTCAGTCTTAACGTCAGAGCCAGTGTAGGAGCGCTGGTTAACTCACCAGTGCCAAATAGGGACCGTCTGCAGTCGGACCTTAGCCTCTTACGCACCACAACCTCGTTTGGTTAAAGAACACAATCCTATTAGCTCCTCAACATGTTCACCACATAGTGGCTTCCAGGGTTGAGCTAGGAACGGCGCCAGAACATTGCGATCTTATTACCGGAAGACCCTCCAGTCGCTTCCAGCTCCTCATTGGGCGATGTAATAAAGACAACTGATGCTACCTATGGAGAAGGAGCTATTACGATAGCAGGCGCCGTCACAGAGTGCGCCAAATGATGACGTATTAAATATACGTCATCCGCATCAATCTCACGCATGTCATTCGACTTAGATTCTGGTAGGTAAGTATTACTGCATGACTTCGGTGATAGGTTTTATGAAGCAGACACGCAAACGGTAAATGTCTGCTTCATAAAACCTATCACCGAAGTCATGCGCAGTAACTACTTACCTACCAGAATCTAAGTCGAATGACATGCGCGAGGATTGATGCGGATGACGTATATTTAATACGTCATCATTTGGACGCACTCTTGGTGACGGCGCCTGCTATCGTAATAGCTCCTTCTCCTATAGGTAGCATCAGTTGTCTTTTATTTACATCGCCCAATGAGGGAGCTGGAGCGGCCAGGGAGGGGTTTTCCCGGTAATAAAGATCGCAATGTTCTGGCGCCCGGTTCCTTAGCTCAACCCCCTGAAGAAGCCACATATGTGGTGAAACATGTTGGGGAGCTAATAGGGATTGTGTTCTTTTAACCAAACGAGGTTGTGGTGCAGTAAGGGGCTAAGGTCCGTACTGCAGACGGTCCCCCTATTTGAGCACTGGTGGAGTTAACCAGCGCTCCTACACTGGCTCTGACGTTTAAGACTGACTCTGTCACAACGTTGCAAAAACAGTGTTACTCTGTATCCAATTGTAAATCAACCATTAATCACTAACGATACAAATATACAGTGCACCCTCCTCGCTGTTTTTAAAGGGTTTACTAGTTCGGCAAGAGGCATATTTAAATGCCCCCTTTTCCTTTTTATAAATGAATTAAATAAAGATCAAACTTTTTATTAGCCACAAACAGGACATTTTTTGGCCTTAACAGGTCATTATGTGTTGATTATAAGTAATTAAGTCCTGGGCACCATAGGGTCTTTTTTGGTGTGACCGGTCATACAAATACTCGTTGACGGCTTTTTCTTGTTGGAGCAGGCAGTCAAACATTAGGAGTGTTGAATTCCAACGTGTCGGGCTGTCGCAAATCAAGCGCCTCACTGGCATGTTGTTTCGCAGCTGAATTTCGGAAAATGCGCCATGGCTGTGTAGGAAGGCCTCAAATGGCCACACACCTTCCTGGCCTGCTTAAGGACATCCTGTAAGCCTGGGTACTTACACACAAAGTGTTGAACAATCAGATTCAACACATGTGCCATGCACGGCACATGTGTCAACTTGCCAAAATTCAATGCCACCAACAGCTTGCTTGCGTTGTCACACATCACTTTGCCGAACTCCAGTTGGTGCGGGGTCAGCCACTGATCCACCTGTGCGTCCGGTGTGACTCTCTGCTTTCAAGCAAGTCAACCCCAAGACGGCATGACACTGTCATATCCGGGATGTGGAATAGCCCCTGGGGAGCTGGAGGGGGGTGCAGTTGATGATGTGGACCAAGACGCAGCAGCAGAAGAGGACTCCGCCAAGGAGGTTAGCGAAGACGATGGAGTAGGAGGAGTAGGAGGTGGCAGAAGGCCTGCCTGCAAGTCGTGGCGTTGTCACCAACTCTGCTGCAGAGCCACGCATTCCATGCTTGTCAGCCGTCAGCAGGTTTACCCAATGCGCAGTGTACGTGATATACCTGACCGTGCTTTGCAGACCAGGTATCAGTGGTCAGATGGACCCTTGCCCCAACACTGTGTGCCAGACATGTCATGACTTCCTTTTCCACAATATAGTACAGGTTGGGGATAGCCTTTTGTGAAAAATTATTTCGGCCGGGTACCTTCCACTGGGGTGTCCCAATAGCTACAAATTTTTGAAGGCCTCAGACTCCACCAGCTTGTATGGTAAAAGCTGGTGGGCTAAGAGTTCCGTCAAGCCAGCTGTCAGACGCCGGGCAAGGGGGTGACTCTGACATTGGCTTCTTACGCTCAAACATTTCCTTGACACACACCTGACTGTGGGCAGATGAGCAGGAACTGCTGAAGGTGAGAGGCAGAGTGGCGGGTGGTTGAGAGGCAGCAAAGAGGACAGCAGTGGTTGACGTGGCTGAAGATGCTGGACCAGGAGGAGGATGGTGGCTTTGAGTTTGTGTGCTGCTTGTACTCATGTGTTGATCCCATAGGCGTTTGTGATGTGAGATCATGTGCATTCTCAAAGCAGTTGTACCTAGGTGGGTGTTGGACTTCCCACGACTCCAGTTTATTTTGGCACAGGTTGTAAATGGCATTGCTGTTATCAGAGGCAGACACACAAAAAATATGCCACACTGCTGAGCTTTGCAATGACGGCATTCTGGTGGTGGCAACAGCATGCGTTGATTGGTGTGCTGTCTGGCTGACCCCGGGTGCCGATACATGATGTCTGGCTGTGCCACTAGCTCCTTGCGACGACCTCCCCCTGCTTCCAACTCGTCTCCTCCTCCTCTCTGTCTCCCCATCTGAACTTTCCCACTGTTCTTCTTCTCTTCGAGCGGCCACCCACGTGACATCCACGGACACATTGTTATCATCAACCGCTTCACTTGTATCTGACAACGTAGCAATGGAAGCAGCAACGGGTATCATCATCATCACACCGTATGTCCATGTGTGTAATGCTGCCTGACTGAGACATATCCCTGTTATCTGCATCCTCTGGAAATAATGGTTGCACATCACTCATTTCTTTCAACTGATTTGTAAATAAAACCTCTGACAGATCAAATGAAGTGGCTGTGGTGCTAGTGTTGGTGGTGGCAACGGCGGGCGATTGGTAACTTGAGAGGTGCCCGAAGCTGAGTTGGAGGAGGATGGTGTGTCAGGGTTCGGAGCGGAAGCTGTAGAAGATTTGGTGTCCTGTGTAAGCCAGTCAACTATGTCCTCAGAATTTTTTGAGTTCAGGGTATGTGGCCTCTGAACACTGGGCATTATTCTAGGGCCAAAGGAAATCACAGCACCACGACGGCCCCTGCGGGGTGGCCTGCCTCTGCCTGTCATGTTTTTTTTTTGATTAGTGGTACTATGCGTGCAAGGTACTGTGCCACACGGTATGAGTGGTGGGCACTGGCAGTGGGCACACTACAGTCAGTGAAAGTGGGCCTGACACACACTGGCAGGCAACTAACCTTAGATTAAATGGTAAAAAAATACAAATTTTACAAAAAATTTTGGAAATTTTGCAAATTTTAAAGTTTTAGCTTCTCTACTTCTATAATACATAGTAATACCCCCCAAAAAAGATATGACTTTACATTCCCCATATGTCTCCTTCATGTTTGGAGCATTTGGGGAATGCCATTTTATTTTTTGGGGATGTTACATAGCTTAGACGTTTAGAAGCAAATTTTGAAATTTTTCAGAAATTTTCCAAATCCGACTTTTTATGGACCAGTCCAGGTCTGAAGTCACTTTGGGAGGCATACATAATAGAAACCACCCAAAAATGACCCCATGTTAGAAAGTACACCCCTCAAGGTATTCAAAACTGATTGTACAAACGTTGTTAACCCTTTAGGTGTTCCACAACAGTTCATGGAAAATGGAGATAAAATTTCAGAATTTCAATTTTTTGGAAAATTTTCCATTATAATCCATTTTTTCCAGTAATAAAGTCAGGGTTAACTGTCAAACAAAACTCAATGTGGGTTGCCCAGATTCTCTAGTTTACAGAAACACCCCATATGTGGTCCTAAACTACCGTTTGGCCAAACGGGAGGACATTGAAGGAGGCGAACACCATATAGGTTTTGAATGGCAGATTTTGCGGGACTGGATTTTTTAACACCATGTCCTATTACAAGCCCCCCTGATGCACCCTAGCATAGAAGTTCCAAAAAAGTGACTCCATCTAAGAAAGTACACCCCTCAAGGTATTCAAAGCTGGGATTACAAACATTGTTAACCCTTTAGGTGTTCCACAACAGTTCATGGAAGATGGAGAAACAATTTTGGAATTTAGATTTTTTTGAAAATTTTCCATTTTAACCGTTACTTTATTACTTGGAAAAATGGGTTAACAGCCAAACAAAACTCAATATGACTTGCCCTGATTCTGTAGTTTGCAGAAACACCCCGTATGTGGTCCTAAACTACTATATGGCTAAACGGCAGGACATTGAAGAAGGGGAACGCCATATGGTTTTTGAAAGGCAGATTTTGCTGGACTGGTTTATTTACACCATGTACCCTTTCAAGCCCCCTGCTGCACCCCTAGAGTAGAAACTCCATAAAAGTGACCCCATCTAGGAACCTACAGGATATGGTGGTTGTTGTTTTGGGACTATTTTAGGGTAAATATGATTTTTGGTTGCTCTATATTACACTTTTTTGAGGCGATATAACAAAAAATGGAAATCCTAAAATTGTTTCTACATTCGCCATTAAGTTTTGTGGAACACCTAAAGGGTTAACAAAGTTTGTAAAGTAATTTTTGAATACCTTGAAGGGTGTAGTTTTTTAGATGGGGTCACTTTTTTGGAGTTTCTAGTCTAGGCTACATCAGGGGGCCTTCTAATGGGCCATGGTGTAAATAAACCAGTCCATCAAAATCTGCCTTCCAGAAACCATATGGCGTTCCCTTCGTTCTATGCCCTGCCTTGTGGCTATATAGCCATTTATGACCACATATAGGGTGTTTCTGCAAACTACAGAATCAGGGCAATAAATATTTAGTTTTGTTTGACTGTTAACCCTTGCTTTATTACCGGAAAATATGGATTAAAACGGAAATTTTGCCAAAAAATTGGTGTTTTGGCACCGTTTTTATTTTATTTTTTTAACACCGTTCATTCGAGGGGTTGGGTCTAATGTTATTTTTATAGGGCAGATTATTACGGACGTGCCGATACCTAATATGTCTACTTTTTTTTTATTTATTCAGATTTTACACTATATTATCATTTTAGGAACAAAAAATAGATAATTTTAATATCTCCATAGCCTGGCAGCTGCAGTTTTTTTTTGGGGGGAGAGACTATATAATGTAGGGGCTCATTTTTTGTGGGATGAAATGGCTGTTTTATTGGCACTATTTGGGGTTGCATACGACTTTTTGATCGCTTGCTATTACACTTTTTGTAGTGTTAGGTGACATAAATGGCTTTTTTTTTACACGGTTTTTATTTTTTATTTTTAACGCCGTTCCTCCGAGGGGTTGGGTCTAATGATAGTTTTATAGGGCAGATTATTACGGACGCGCCGATACCTAATATGTCTTTTTTTTATTTATTCAGATCTTACACTATATTATCATTTTAGGAACAAAAATTTAAGAATTTTACTATCTCCATAGTAGCCTGGCAGCTGCAGTTTTTTTTTTTTTGGGGGGAACTATATAATGTAGGAGCTCATTTTTTGTGTGGGATGAGATGGCGGTTTTATTGGCACTATTTAGGGGTGCATACGACTTTTTGATCGCTCGCTATTACACTTTTTTTGATGTTAGGTGACAATAAAAATGGCTTTTTGGACATAGTTTTTATATATTTTTTTAAAAGTCGTTTTTCCAAGGGATTGGGTCAAATTTTATTTTTTATAGAGCAGATTTTTACGGATGCGGCGATGCCCAATATGTATGGCTCTCAGACTGTCTCAGGAGACACTAAAACAGGCATCTTCAAACTGCGGCCCTCCAGATGTTGTAAAACTACAATTCCCACTATGCCCTGCTGATAGCTGTAGCTGGGCATGCTGGGAGTTGTAGTTTGGCAACATCTGGAAGGCCGCATTTTGAGGATGCCTGCACTAAAACTAATATCATTTTTGGAAAAAAAATTGTTTCTGTGCCTCCAAAGTCTGAGAGCCATAGTTTTTTATGTTCTCTAGGGCAGTGTTTCCCAACCAGTGTGCCTCAGCTGTTGCAAAACTACAACTCCCAGCATGCCTGCACAGGCAAAGGCTGTCCGGGCATGCTGGGAGTTGTAGTTTTGCAACAGCTGGAGGCACACTGGTTGGGAAACACTGCTCTAGGGGACTGTCGGGAATTATAAGAATTTAGTACTCCATGGAAGTGTGATACTCCCTGAAGCAATTGATAACGCAGAGGCCCGGATGATCGGGGCACGTGTCACATTGAGTGGTGGTGTCCTTCCGTATCCCCCTCTTGTGACACACTCTGCATCTTTTTTGGGTTCGTCCCTTTCTTCCAGTATGGGGGATCACCCCTGGAAAATGTTGGCCAAGGACGACCCGGGCACCTCCAATTCCCAAGGTACTCCAACCTGCTCTTTCCCGGTGTGAAAAGATCAGGTCCTTGAGGACTGCCTCATAGAACTGGAGGAACGTCTCTGTGCTGCCAGCGCTTCGGGATAGTACAAAAGTGTTGTACATGGCAACCTGCACCATGTAGACCGCAACTTTTTTGTACCATGCCCGGGTTGTCCGCATGGCATTATATGGTTGGAGAACTTGATCAGTTAGATCAACTCCACCCATATACCGATTGTAGTCGACGATACAATCGGGCTTGAGGACCGTTGCCGTGGTACCTCTCACAGAGACTAGGGTGGTGCCGTTACCATGGATTGTGGTCAGCATAAGGACATCCGTCTTGTCCTTATACCTGACCAACAGCAGGTTTCCACAAGTAAGGGCACGGGTTTCACCCCTGGGGATAGGTACCTGGAGGGGGTGGGCAGGGAGGCCGCTCTGATTTTTCCGCACGGTCCCACAGGCGAACGTGGATCTGCGGAGAGAGGGGGGTGGCGGGTGGCGGGGGGTGGTGGGGGGGGTGGATCAGCACCCCTGGGTGGGTTTAGGGTCTCACAGCTAAGTGCTGTGGACCCCAACCACCACAGGCAGCACTAAAATAAAAGTTTTTTTTTCCCTAACACCTAACTGTCCCTTCTAGCCCTGCCTAAAATACCTCTCCCTCACTGACCCTAACCTACCTGATGGGTGCAGGAGGGTGCAGGAGGGTGATGGGAGCTGTAGGGGGGGGGGGGTCAGAGGAGCGGTGTGGCGCGATCCTTACTCGGGGGCAAGAGCAGCAGGAAGAGGAAGGGAATCTCCCGCCTCTCTCCCCGGACCAATCCGATCCCAGCACCGCCACCACCGCCCCCAATTCAAGAACGGTGATTGGTGGTGTGATATCACACCACCGATCACCGTTCTTTTCCGGTTTATCGGGTCACCGGAGACCTGAATGGACCGGAAACACAGCAAACCGCAGGTCTGTGGTTTTCTGCAATCGCCGATACGGAGGGGTCACATGACCCCCCTCGGCGTTGTGACAGGATGCCCGCTGAATGATTTCAGTGGACATCCTGTTTCTTTTAATCCCTTCAGTGCCGCACTCGTATTTTATTCACATGACGTACTGGTACGTCATGTGTACTTAAGGACTCGGGAAACATGCCGTACCGGTACGTCATGTGTCCTAAAGGGGTTAAGAGTGGTAATCTTTAAGGGGTTGAATAATTGTGTCAATGAAGAAATCACAAAAAAAACATTTAATACTGTATTACAAAAACAATTGATGTCATTTTAGTTGCATTTGGTTCTTTAACAAGTCCTTGTAAGATTTCATTCTGAACACAATTACAAATTTACACTAAATTCCCTAAAACCCTTTACAGCATTGGGGGTTGAATAATTTTGAACACAACTGTATTTGTGTATTGTCATATTCAATGTGGTCAGATGATCTAGTGTGCCGTAATATTTCTTCCTTCACACAAATTAAGGAGACAGCATATGACATCACCGTAGTGCTCTATGGGAACGTTCTATGATGATGTCATACGAATGAGAATCACCTAATATGGAACGGAAGATTTGCAGTACCGTCGCATGTAAGGCCGTGGGTGCAACGGAATCTGGAAGACCTTTTATCCTCAAGTTGTTCCTACGGACTCTGTTTTCTTGGTCTTCCAAAGCCTCAAAGGCAGCATTGAAAGTGTTGGCAGGTGTACATGCTATCTGTAACAGCAGTGCTATAGCTGCATATTGCGGCCTGTGCATTTTCAAGTTTTTACACTCGTGCTCCAATGTGTTTCATTTCTTGTTTTATATCTTGTAAGTCCCATGAGAGAGGGTCTTGAGCTTTAGCTAGAGCTTTGTGTAGGGATTTTTGTAAGAAAGAACGGATAATTGGGAGAGCGTTATGATGTGGCAGGATACCTGTATCACTATCAGATTCTTCTCTAGTATCAACTTGAACCATAGGGGGAGAGTCTTTGGATTGAGTGATCATTTTTTGAGTAGCAGAGTTGGAGTTTTATCCTTTTCATTTATTTATCCATTTCTCCACGTGGAGCATTGGGTTTTTGGGAATTGCTGGTATCTTGCAGGCGGCGTGCCCGATTTTCACCATGTTGGTAGATTCAGAACAACAGAGTAGTTGGGTCTCAGTTACATTTGCAGTATCGGCTATTGAACCAGATGATGGATATAGTAGTGATTAGTAGTGTTGATCATGAATATTCGAATTGCGAATTTTTATCCCCAATATCGGCACTTCGAGAATTCGCGAATATTTAGAATATCTAAAAATATATTCGTAATCGCGAATATTAGTTTATTTTTAGATACCAGTCTATGCAAATTTTTATGCAAATTTTATGCGAATTTTTTTAATCAAGAAAATAATGCCTGAAGAATTCGAATATTGCCCCTGCCGCTCATCACTAGTGATTAGTAGCGGTGTGAGCACTTTGAAAATTTGGGGCTAGGTCCCGAAAGTTTATGTAAAAGGTAGATAGACCACAGTTGCTATCCAGAAAAGTTTGAGTAATGCCCCCCAAGAAGTGTGTGTGTGTGTGTGTGTGTGTATGGGGGGGTGGGGGGTTGTATGGTTTGGTACCTGTGATAGAAAATGTGCGGTTGACTCCTGAAGAAGCTGGTCAGAGAGAAGGGACAAACCAACAGTCTGGAGGGCAAGCCTTACAAGCTTTCCAGGGTCCACAGGGCCGCGATTCTCTGTGGACCTGGAGCTTCCGGTCAGGTCCGCTCTAAACCACCGAGGAAGAGGTGCTCGTTTCACTCCACCAGGCCAGTCAGTAAGGTGTTTTGGTGCGACATTGGGGCCTCTGATGTACAGAGCTGAGCAAGGCCTACAAGCTGCAGATGGTGGGCTGATGAGCAGGGAGGCTGTATAGGCCACTTAGCCCTCGCAGGCCTCGGACCGGGGAGGATCAAATCCTCTATCAGTGTTGGGTCCAGGAGGGTCAGGAAAGTTGCTGTAGGGTGTCTGGATCAGTGCTGGGTGTTTCAGCTGGTTCTGGACCTGGTTTATCTGCCGATGGCCAAGTATTAGACAGATAGAGCTGGAGAACTCACTTAGACACGTCTTGGCATCACACCGGCAGACCAGGCCCCCCCACACACACACACACAATCGTGCATTATAATCATGTCACAATCATGCCTCCACAATCTTAGAATCCTGTAATAAATATGCGTGTATTCACCACTACAATCATGTTGTCCACACATACACTAACATGCTCTAGTGTTGATCGAGCACTCAAGTGCTCGGGTGCTCGGGCCGAACACATCGGGATGCTCGAATAATGGAAGTCAATGGGAGAACCCGAGCATTAAACCAGGCACCCCCTGCTCTGAAGAGGGGGAGGGTGGCTGGTTCATAGGAAAAGGTCAGAAGTTGATGGAAACACCACCAAAATGGTTTGGGAACAGCATGGGGAGGATGTCTGGATGCATCTTGGACTCTCAGGTCACTGCTCGGAATGATGTTGTCCGAGTAGTGTGCCACTTTTACAAACTGACAATAATACGCACAAAGCCAAAGATAAAATCGATTTTAGAAGAAAAATTGTTAGGAAACATTCTTTCCTGTATATTTACTTGTATATAAAGTGCACGTGCTGCCAAAATGACAAGCAAGAGGCACTCCGATACAACCTGAATATCACATAAAGGAGGGCCTCATTCACATTGTGGTACAATTGTTCATGTAGTGGGACTCCTACACTCATAAAGCCTATGCACTAAGGGAAAAGGCTGCCAAAAATTACAATGAAACAGCACTCCAATACTCCCTTTGTTACATATAAAGGAGGGCATCATACACACCCTTGAAAAATTATGATTGATGGCCTGCTGGTGCCCCTTAAAAACATGCTGATCTGGCCATCTAAAACATTAGGGGCGAGGGCCTGCTGCTGAGCTGACCCTCTAAAAAATTATATGCGTGGGCCTGCAGATGAGCTGACCCTGTCAAACATTAAATGTGAGGGCCTGCAGGTGAGCTGGCCCTGTAAAACACTATATACGAGGGCTTGCAGGTGAGCTGACCCTGTAAAAAATTATATGCGAGGGCCTGCAGGTGAGCTGACCCTGTAAAACATTATATGCGAGGGCCTTGGCTACTGAGACTGGACTTGGTGAAAGACAGGGTGGTGCTTATCCGACTGGAAGAATTATCTGCTGAAATCCAATCGACCACCTGGTCGCACTGGTCTGACTTCAAGAGTGGTGTCCTGCGCCGCCCTGCAAACTGGGACATGAAGCTAGGTATCGTGGATGATTGTTTTTCTTGTGCTCTGGCAGCAAGCACAATTTTAACGTGCCCAGGGCCACATACTCTGCGTGCACCATCAGCATCACGGCCACTTCCCCATTTCTTACAGTTCGCCTTCTTTATTTTAAATGTTATATATGCTTGAAAGTATGTCACCCATATTGTAGCGTAGGATTTGGAAGTGTATGCGCAAAAAAATGTAAAAAGGTATTTGGGGTGTGGAAATGTCACACAGGAGATATCCCACAAATAATGTCAATGCTGTCACCAACGGCTAATAAAAAATTGAGATGTAGCACTGGTAATGTCACTGTCAGAAGTGGACACCGTGTATTGAAAAAGTAAAATGTATGTCACAGCTAAATTTTTTTACCGCACACTTTACACTGGAGATGTCCCCCTGTTAGTGTCACTGTCAGAGGTGGACACCGTCTATAGAAAAAGTACACATTATGTCACAGACAAATTTTTTAACCACACACGTTATACTTTAGATGTGGCATTGGTATTGTCACTGTCAGAAGCGGACACCACTAAGCAGATAATTAAAAGGTCCGCAGCAGCCTATTATATGCTATTTAGAGCAGGAGCAGGAGCTAAGATGGCGGCACGGCGTGCTCCTCACTCTGCTCCTCCCTGATTTGGCTGGACCCGGCACACTTCCCTTCACCTTCCAAACAGCCTTCGCCGGTGAGTGAAGCCTCAGGCATATCAGTAAGCCGGGTTGCATCAGCTCTCCCCCCCCCCCTGATATCGGGAGTTGCTGACTCCATTACTCATGAGTTGGGGCAGGAAGCACACCATGACACCCGGCCTACCGCGCCACTGCCATTTCTGCTTGACCTTCCCAACCCAATACAGGGCCTAGGACACCCTCCAATCCCTCAGGGCTCTGACGACACAGAGGACACCTCCTACCCAGATCAAGGGGATACTGGCGACATAGTGGATGCCCTGACAGCATTACCTGCCTCCCATACTCCAGTGTCTGAACACGCACTTAAGCGCATGTTACTCGCTTTGAAATTCTCCCTACATGCGGACATTACTACACTATTAACACCCATATCTGCATCTGTACAAGCTTTGGATACTCGGGTGGTACATATTGAAATGAAAAGGGGAGAATTTGCAGAGTCTCAAAATACCATAATTGACGCCCATAATGACATGGCAGATGAGCTGGAGAGGGTGAAATCTAAATTTTCTGACTCGCAACGCAATAACATTCAGGTCTGGGGGATTCCAGAAATTGTCCCCCCATTTGGCCTCACTTCCTACATACAAAAACTGTTTTGATCTCTGCTCCCTGATTTGACAACTCAAGACATGATCATAGATCGGGATCATCAAGTTCCCAGGCACACACATCTGGCAGAAATGGTGCCTAGAGATATGCTTGATAACCAGAGATGATACTAGATATACGATTGAGACACTGGAAGAGGGCAAAAAGCTACTGTCTTCATGGAACTTGACCCTGGAGCCAATTGAATCAGCCTTGCCTCGGAAATCGCCTCGGAGGGATGTTGAAAGATGGAGGAATCCAGCTACACCCTATCCATTAGGCTGAATCATCACCACCCAAAACATCAAGTGCAGAGGAAAGTTGGATAGCCTCCTTCTGGTAACCCTCCAGGACTATACCCCCAAACAGCTAATAACAGCTTAGAGCTGTTCTTCATATCCTTTTCCTGCTCATACTTTGGGAGTCTCTATTATGATGATTCCTTTTAGTAACATAGTAACATAGTAACATAGTATATAAGTCCATCCAGTTCGGCCTGTTTCCTATAAGTTGATCCAGAGGAAGGCAAAAAAAAAACTGTGAGGCAGAAGCCAATTTTTCCCAATCAGGCAATCAGAATAATTCCCTGGATCAACGACCCATCTCTAGTAGCTATAGCCTGTAATGTTATTACACTCCAGAAATACATCCAGTCCCCTCTTGAATTCCTTTATAGTATTCACCATCATCACCTCCTCAGGCAGAGAGTCCCATAGTCTCACTACTCTTACCGTAAAGAATCCTTTTCTATGTTTGTATACAAACCTTCTTTCCTCCAGACGCAGAGGATGTCCCCTCGTCACAATCACAGTTTTTATTGTTCTTTTTATTTATTTGCTTCTATTTTGCCCGACCTGACCTGAGCTGAGCTGCAGTTGCATGCCATTCCAATGGTGCTTCACTTTATGTCACTTAACGTGAATTGTCTTAATTGTCCACAGAAAAGAGCATATTTGTGGAGGGTAACGATATTGCTTCATGCTGATATCTTGTGTGCACAAGAAATGCACAGTATTCAGAAAGACATACATAGATTGAAACACTATTCATTCCTGATCATTCTCTAATTACACTCAAAGAAAAAAATAAGGGGTGTTTAAATTGCCATTAGAAATACGGTTGCTTTTACACAGATTTCACAGATAATTGATATCCGAGGTTGTTGTGTTATTCTAGAATATTCCCTGAAAAACGACACCTATACTATTGTTAATTTATATGCACCCAATCGTGGACAGATTTCATTTCTGCATAGGCTAATGAAAAGGGTCAAGAATTGTCACCTCCTGCTATGGTGTGATTTTAAAGTATAACTGTCAATTTATTTATTTTTTTTACTATTGGATTCTGGTGATTAATATTACCTTGTTGGCCCTGTTTTAATTTCTTATTCTTAAATAAATAACCCCTAAAAGCCACCTAAAAGTCCCCAGTATTGGCTATATTTACCTGAGATAAAATCAGGTTGCTATGCTCCTTCCGTCTACCAGATGAGGACGGAGCACGCTGCGTGCACTGGGAACTGATAGTGAGTCAGCATTGTAAGGGAATGTATAAAAAGCCAGGTTCTTCCTGACAGGAGATAACAGTGCTGGGCTGTGTGTGTGAACTTCTCCACATGCCTGTGCCTGGCAGACACTCCATTAGCAGTTCAGGACAATGTGGCTGCTCAGTGTATAAATGACAGCCTTATCTGATAAGAGGAGAGCTTGTAGAAGGACTACAGGCTTCAGCCAGACCTGGGAACTTCACTGCAAGACCCCCCTATACAGTGCTGGTCTTCACTAACTTCACTGCAGGCGTCCTATGGATTAGCCTCAGGGCTGAGGGCGGCCATCTTAACAGAATAGTGAAATTGCAGTTTTATGCAGACTGGTTGCTAAGGGCTGAATCTTATTAAATAAGGGGTAAGTAAGTCTAATAGTTATTGATTCAGAAATATTATCATATTAGTAACTACATATATGAAAACTGAAATTAGGGTCTAAATGTGACAGTTATCCTTTAACAGTATTCTAGATTCCTCAATGGATACTAGTAATTCCAATAGGCAAATAGACACGGGGCTATCATCTCTTATGCATTCAGAAGAGTTGTTCGATGTCTGGAGGGCACACCATAGTACAGAGAGGGATTTCCTTTTTTTCAAAAAGTCATGGGAAATAATCCTGTATAGATTTATTTCTAGTAGACTGCACACTACTTTATAGGAGTTGTGTATCAGGCATCGATCTAATTAAGTGGTCAGACCATGCAACAATAACGTTTGCCATTCATGAAGGAACTGACACAAACTCAGACAGGATATGGAGAAATAACACTTTTCTCTTGGGTCATTCCATATATGGGAAAGAGATAGAAGCCACCACTATAGAATTCTTCAGATTTAACTCTGGGAGAGCTTCCAGAATATATTCTGAGTGGCAAGCATATAAAACATATATGGGGCATACTGATGAAGAAGATCAGTCATAGACAATTTTGTATTCTGTTTTTGTTCTCTAGTTTTCTTATCTCTGAGTTAGACAAACTGGAGAGGATGAATAAACAAAACTCCACTCCTACTACTTCTCAATACATCCTGAATATCCGCAATAAGCTTAAAACCCTGCTTTTACATGACCGAGCATTCACTGATAAAAATGAATAAAAAAGTATTACGCCTAAAGCAATAAAGTCAGTAAACTCTTAGCTTCCAAACTAAAGTCACAACATGCCCGTTCTAGAATCCCCTTTCTCAAACATTCTGCCACTGGAGTTAACTCACAGATCCCAGGAATATTTAAAGTTTAAAGAGTATTACTATAATCTTTACAATATTGGGGAACAAAAAATCCCTTCAGATAGTCTCTCTGCCTCCATAACAGACTTTTCAGCTGCTGCACAACTACCAGTTCTTACTGATGAACACTTGGCTTCTCTTTGTGCCCCTGGGAAATCCCCAGGCCCAAACAGCATCTCGAGTGAGTTTTATAAAAGATTTTCTACACTGATATCCCCTAGTTTAGAATCAGTGTTCCAACAGGCTACGTCAGGTGCTCCCTTCCCGTCTGAGATGCTATCTGCACTAATAGTTATGCTGCCTAAGCCAGGAAAGCCAGAAGATGTTCATTAAAACTTTCGACCCATATCTCTTTTAAATGATGTTAAACTGTGTGCTAAATTATTAGTAGTGTTGAGCGAACCTGAATTGTAAAGTTTGGGTTCGTACCGGACTTTAGGGTTTTTGGTACGCAGACCCGAACCCCTAACATTTCTGTAAAAGTTTGGTTTTGAGTTCGGTGTTCGGCCGTTTAATAAAGCTTATTGAAAGGCTGTAGGGCAGCCAATTAACACGCGTTTAAGATGTTTGTCCTTAGAAGCCATTACAGCCATGCCTACTAATGGCATGGCTGTGATTGGCCAGTGCAGCATGTGACCCAGCCTCTATATAAGCTGGAGTCACGTAGCACCGCACGTCACGTCAGCTCTTACTAGTGTAGGGATAGGATGCTGCTGCTGTGAGGGAGAGATTAGGAAATAATCTGATATCAGAGCTTGGTGTTAAGTCTGCGATCTGCAGCGATATTTTTTGTGGATGTAATGCAACATTTTTGTACCCTGCCCTGAGCCCAGTGACACAGAAAAATAAGTTTTAATCCGTCTTTTAGTTAGGTGGGCGTCGGCGGCCATTTTGTGCAAGAGCAGCGCACTTGCACCTGCATGTGTGCCAGGGACAATAATTGAATCCTGTTCTTGTAGTTCAGTGGGCAACATACACCTATTTTTTAAGTGCACCTGCACTGCATATGTGCCAGGGTAAGGGAAAATAAAATAGGTAATCCATCTGTGAGTTCAGGGACACAGGGGGTGACATATTCACATTTTTTTTTGTAAAGTACCCCTGCGCTGCATATGTGACTGTGTAAGCAATTCAGTAAATCCATCTGTTAGTTTCTGGGGGGACAAATTAAATGTTTTTTTGCTAAAAAGTATGTTTCCGACCTGCACTGTAGTGAAATATAACCGGTAAATACAACTGTGACATTGTTGGTGAAAAAAATAACAAATTTTTTGCCATAAAGTACATTTGCGGCCTGCATTGCATTTCTGAGGGTGAAATTTAATCAGGCTTGGAGGGTGCGTTCCTGCTGCACTGCATTCCTGACTGGGAAATATATTCTGTAAATTCGGCAGAGTTTACATTGTTGGGTGCTATAGTTATATGCTGTAAAATCTTCATGATGTCTCCATGATAAATCTGCAGCGTGGGGGCCCCGTGTGGCTTCTACACACTTTCAAAATAATCCTTCAGCGGGGCAAATAGATGCCGGATGAGGGGGATGCTCTATGGCCCTTTTTTTCTTTTAAACTACCCCTGCCCTGCATTCCTGACTGGGAAATATATTCTGTAAATTCGGCAGTGTATAGATTGTTGGGTGATCTATACCCCTTTTTTCTTTCAAACTACCCCTGCACTGTATACCTGACTGGGAAATATATTCTGTAAATTCAGCGGCGTTTAAATTGTTGGGGGATCTATACCCCTTACAAGCACACAAGCTGCTGATGGCATTCCCACCTGACACCGGGGCCTCAGTGGAAGCACAAGGCGAAGGCAGAGGAGGAGGAAGACATTGCCAACGCTGCTGGGGCACCACCAGCACCTCAGAAGGCAGAGTTAACATGGCCAAAATGTGAAAAAGCTTTGTCAGCATGCCACAAGAACCAGCACCACCAGCTGATATGGAACGTCTTAACAGAAGGCAGCATTTTAGCAACATGGTGGAACAGTATGTGTGCACACGCCTACACGTACTGACTGATGGGTCTACCCCATTCAACTTCTGGGTCTCCAAATTGGGCACATGGCCTGAGCTTGCCCTTTACGCCTTGGAGGTGCTGGCCTGCCCTGCAGACAGTGTATTGTCTGAATGTGTGTTTAGCATGGCAGGGGGCATTATCACAGACAAGCACAGCCGTCTGTCCACAGCCAATGTGGACAAGCTCACGTTCATTAAAATGAACCAGGCATGGATCCCACAGGACTTGTCCATACTTTATGTAGAATAGATATGTATACCGGCCTCACCCAGCCTTTGTTATACTCCAGCGCACTTTGTTTTCTTTTCTATATTTCCCAATGTTTTTGGGTCTACCCAAATAATAAAAAAAAGTTAAAAACAAAAAACAGCGTTGTTGGCGACTACCTCCTCCACCAGCGCTTCCACCTACACCACCACGTCCACCGACTCCTCAACCTCCTACTCCATATGGACCTCCTCCTCCTAGTTCAAGATTATTATTTTATATTTTTATGTATTTTATGTTATTTTAATTCATTTCACTATCCACATTTGTTTGCATGGCAATTGTCCAGCCCTTACCCCCATTTTGCTTCCTTTTGCAGCCCTCTAGCCCTTTCCATAACTTTTTCAGAGCCATTTTAGTGCCCCAAAGTTTGGGTCCCCATTGACCTCAATGGGGTTTGGGTCCCAAACTCGAACTTTGCGACGAAGTTCGGCCGAACCTGGCGAACCCGAACTTCCTGGTGTTCACTTAACTCTAATTATTAGTCCTCAGAATGTCATCTGTAATACCTTTTTTGGTTAGCCCTGATCAGGCATTTTCTAAACATCTTGGATTATGCGGAGAGAGTCAAAGTCCCAATAAAGGCAATTACTCTAGATTCTGAGAAGGCGTTTGATCTCATAAATTGGTCCTTAAACTTTTTGGCATTACAATCCATGGGATTTAAAGGGAATATACTTTCTGCCATCCAAAACTTTTATAGTAACCCTTCAGCTAGAGTTTTTTGCAATGGTGCTCTCTCTGAACCATTCCAGTTCCACAATGGGACGCACCAGGGGTGCCCCCTGTCACCTTTGATTTTTGTTTTGACCATAGAACCCCCTAGCTCAACACCTACATCTAGAGGACAAAATTAAGGGCATAAACATAGGGGCAGACAGCACCATATTTCACTGTACACAGATGATATCATCCTCACCTTTAACTGAACCAACCACCTTGCTACAGCGTGCCTTAGAAGTTATATCCCAATATGGATCTTTATCATATTATAAAATCAATGTATCCAAATCTCAGATATTACCCCTAAATTTCCCCCAGGGGACCCTTCATTAAAAGAAGAACTCCCGCAAAAAGTTTTATTCTCTGATCTGCTAGAAAGGTACATGATGTAATCTGTAGTGAATTTAATTTTCTTACCAGTAACTGTATTTGTAAGTTATACCTCCCTTATGCTTCTCATCTGTGTCATGTGACCAGCAATCATACTCTCCAAATGACATAGCATGTTACGTATGTGTGGACAGAAAGTCTGTTTCTCTATGTATTCCTTTGGGAGCCTCACTCGCCATCTCATAGTAACATAGTATATAAGACCGAATAAAGACATTTGTCCATCCAGCTCAGCCTGTTTCCTACAAGTTGATCCAGAGGAAGGCAAAAAAAACCTGCGAGGCAGAAGCCAATTTTCCCCACTTAAGGGGAAAAAAATTCCTTCCCGACTCTAATCAGGCAATCAGAATAACTCCCTCGATCAACGACCCCTCTCTAGTAGCTATAGCCTGTAATATTATTATACTCCAGAAATACATCCAGGCCCCTCTTGAGTTCCTTTATTGTACTCACCATCACCAACTCCTTAGGCAGAGAGTTCCATAGTCTCACTACTCTTACAGTGAAGAATTCTTTTCTATCTTTGTGTACAAACCTTCTTTCCTCCAGACTTAGTGGATGTCCCCTCGTCAAAGTCACAGTCCTGGGTATAAATAGATGATGGGAGAGATCTCTGTACTGACCCCTAATATATTTATACATAGTTATTAGATTTCCCCTCAGTCGTCTTTTTTCTAAAGTGAATAACCCTAATTTTGATAACCTTTCAGGGTACTGTAGTTGACCCATTGCAGTTATTACTTTAGTTGCCCTCCTCTGAACCCTCTCCAGCTCTGATATGTCTGCTTTGTTCACGGGAGCCCAGAACTGTACACAGTACTCCATGTGTGGTCTGACTAGTGATTTGTAAAGTGGTAGGACTATGTTCTCATCACGGGCATTCATGCCCCTTTTGATGCAACCCATTATCTTATTGGCCTTGGCAGTAGCTGCCTGACACTGGTTTTTGCAGCTTAATTTGCTGTTTATTAAAATTCCTAGATCCTTTTCCATGTCAGTGTTACCGAGTGTTTTACCATTTAATATGTACGGGTGACTTGCATTATTCCTTCCCATGTGCATAACTTTACATTTGTCAGTGTTAAACCTCATCTGCCATTTCTCTGCCCAAGCCTCCAATCTATCCAGATCCCTCTGTAGCAGAAAACTGTCCTCTTCAGTGTTAATTACTTTACACAGTTTAGTGTCATCTGCAAAAATAGATATTTTACTGTGCAAGCCTTCTACAAGATCATTAACAAATATATTAAAGAGAATAGGGTCCAAAACTAACCCCTGATGTACCCCACTAGTGACAGTGACCCAATCTGAGTATCTACCGTTAATAACCACCCTCTGTTTTCTGTCACTCAGCCAGTTACTTACCCACATACAGACATTTTCTCCCAGTCCGAGCATCCTCATTTTATATACTAACCTTTTATGAGGTACAGTGTCAAATGCTTTGGAGAAGTCCATATATACGACATCCATTGATTCGCCGCTGTCAAGTCTAGAACTTACCTCCTCATAGAAGCTGATTAAATTTGTTTGGCATGACCGATCCCTCATGAAGCCATGCTGATATGGCGTTATTTGCTTATTTTCATTGAGATACTCCAAAATAGCATCTCTTAGAAACCCTTCAAACAGTTTACCAACAATAGATGTTAAACTTACCGGCCTATAATTTCCAGGCTCTGTTTTTGGACCCTTTTTGAATATTGGCACCACATTTGCTATGCGCCAATCCTGTGGAACATTACCTGTCAGTATAGAGTCCGTAAATATCAGAAATAAAGGTCTGGCTATGACATCACTTAATTCCCTTAGGATACGGGGTGTATGTTATCCGGTCCTGGCGATTTGTCTATTTTAATCTTTTTAAGTCGCTGTTGTATTTCTTCCTGGGTCAGACAGGGCACTGGGGAGTTTACTTTTACATTCTGCATTTCATCTGACAGTTTATTTTCCTCAGTAAATATAGTGGAGAAAAAAATATTTAATAGCTTTGCTTTATCCTCGTCGCTCTCTGCAACACCCCCCTCATTGTTATGTAGTGGGCCGACTCCTTCAGATTTATATTTTTTACTATTTATATAATTGAAGAACATTTTAGGGTTAGTTTTACTCTCTTTGGCAATTAATCTCTCGGTCTCTAGTTTGGAAATTTTTATTAGTTTTTTACATATTCTATTTTTTTCCTTATATTTTATCAGTGCTTCCTGGCTACCCTCCTGTTTTAGTGATTTATATGCTTTCTTTTTGTCATTTATTGCTATCTTTACGGTTCTATTTATCCACATTGGTTTCTTATTGTTTCTTAGCCTTTTATTCCTATAAGGTATGTACCTCTCACAATTAGATGTTACAATGCTTTTAAAAATCTCCCATTTTGTGGTTGTATTTTTATTTTTGAGTACTTTGTCCCGCTTAGTTGGCTAAATTTTGCTTTTTTGAAGTTTGGAATGAATAGAGAAGTAACTGGCTTCATGTCCTGTGTCAGTTGCAGATCAGAGAGTTGGTCACATGACACAGCTACAATTAAAAGAGAGGGGATAGCTCACTAATACAGTCACTGATGAGAAGATTTCATTTACTACATATTACATCATGCTCCTTTCTAACAGGTCAGAGAATAAAAAAATTTGCGGGTGTTCTACTTTAATGAAATCCACCTTCCATTTAGATTGGCAGGGGACTGAGATACTGCACAATATCTAGGTATTTATCTGACTGGATCCCTGACAACTTTATATTCCCATAACTATGAACCACCCCTAAAAACAATTGAACAAGACTTGTCCACCTTTGTAACACATGACATATCCTGGGAGAGCAGAATAGCTACCTTTTAAATGTTTACCTTGCCAAAAGTATGGTACATTTTTCATATTCTCCCTTTGCCTGTACCCACCAGATTTTTTTTTTTTTTAGAAATCTAGACAGCATATTAATATATTTATTTGGGAGAACAAGAAACCTAGAATCTTGCACACCCTGTTGACCCAGAAGAGAGGAACGAGGAGGACTGGGGCTTCCCTGCCTCCACCATTATTATATGGCTACCAACCTCTCTATCTTGAGGGATTAGTGGGCAAAGAATACAAACATTGGGTGCACATAGAACAGAGCACAGCTCCATCCCAAGACTTAAAAGCCTTATTGAGTAGCTCCCTGCTAAATCCAAATATGAATTCTGTAACGTCACGTATAGTACAGCACTCCATAGACCTATGGCGTAGGTTCCATTCCTCTGTGGGCAAACCCTCTCGGGAATGCGTATCCATAGCCCCTTTGGGGTCCTTGGAAATATTAATGGAGAACATATCCTTATCCAACTGGACACTCAGAGGTCTGGGCATGGTCCAGTAGTTGTACTCACAAGGAACATTGCGGTCCTTTACCGATTTACACGAGGCCTATGGAATTTAAAATAAGGACTTTTAGAAAAACTTGCAGATAAGGCATCTGCTCACGTTTAAATAAGTCTCCCCTTCTTTTAAGAGCTCATGCACACGAGCATAGGTGGTCCATTCCGTGCATTAGGGACCCCAATTTGCAGTCCCCAATGCACGGGCAACCTCCGTACGGCCGCCAGGATGAATCCAGACCCATTTAACTTAAATGGGTCTGCATTCGTCCATTCCACAAAAAGATAGGACATATTCTATCTTTTTGCGGTACGGAAGTACGGAACGGAACCCAAAAGAAGCACTCCATAGTGCGTCCGTAGTGTTCCATTCTGTGATTCCATTCCGCATTTGCGGACCTATTGAAGTGAATGGGTCCACATGCACACGGAACGGTGCCTTTGTATTGCGCATCTGCAAATGCTGTCCCCCAACACGGCAACGGGCAGCACACATTCGTGTGCATGAGCCCTAATACTGATATTATGGATCTCTTTAAAATCACCTCTAATAGGGTTAAAATAATGAGACCATTTGTGAAAACTGCACCTATTATGACCTGGGAAAAGGAGATGGGTCGGAAATACACAGCTGAAACCTTGAGTAAAGCTACTCTCTTTTCCTCCAGAACAGGGGTGGTCCAAATCAGACAACCAATGCTCGTATCAGACAACACAAATCAAACTCCCAGTGTTAGACCCTCAGTGCTCAGATCCTCCCATTTTCAGATCTGCCCCCCCCCCCCCATGCTCAGACCTGACCAACCCATGCTCACACAAGACTCCACCATGCTCAGATCAGACCTCCATTTTCCAGATCAGAACCCTTCCCCCATGCCCAGATCAGAACCTCCCGTAATTAGATCAGACCCCCATGCTCAGTTCTATAATTTAAAAAAATCTCTACCCTCTCCTGATCAGGAACTGGTCTCCTGTTCGGGCAGCTGCTACTTTGCAGGTCTGGCACGCTCTCCACTATGACCTGATGAGCTCAGCATCAGGTCATAGTGCATGTCTTCGTGTACTACGTTCTCACACTGAGTGAGCTAGAGCTGCAAAGTTGCAACGGTGCCCGATCAGGAAAAAATATCTGAGCATGGGGTGGAGAGTGAGCCAGCCTGACTGCTTCCCAGCTCCACAGCAAGAGCCACACTTGAAGAAGCAAAGAGCCACATGTGTCTCAAGAGCCACAGGTTGGCCCCCCCTGCTCCAGAACCTTTTAGGTTTACCACCCACTATGAGACAGCTATGAAAACTCTCTTGCGCTGGTATTACACACGCAATAAGTAACATACTATCTTTCCAAACTCCTCACCTTATTGTTGGAGAATCTGTGGCCATAGAGGGACTCTGTACTATATCCTGTGGTCACGCCCCGTTCTTCTCCCTTAATGGAACACAGTATTTTCTTTACTATATGAAATATTGCATTACAGAGTGGAACTTTCTCCATGAATGACTCTTTTTTTTAACTATAGATTCCTTTCCTTCATCAGTTCGAATTATAGTGGGCCATATTTTGGTGATTGCGAAATTGGGGACAGTGAGACATTGGAAAGATTCTGGACCCCTGGATTTAAAGGAGGTGATAGCAACTCTTAATATCACATACACTTATGAAAAATTGCTTTCCTATAGTGTATTTCATAATGCTAAGGTGGAAACGATGTGGCACTCGTGGACAACACACCCTTCATATAAATATTAGTGTTGAGCAAGAATATTCGAATAGCAAAATTTTTTACATATATTGACACTTCGCTAATTCGCGAATATTTAGAATACAGTGCTATATATTCGTAAAAACGAATATTCTTTTTTTTTCCCAATCAGAGCCCAAGAATAAGATACCATTACCGAAAATAGAGAATATAGCGCTATGTTCTCTATCTTTGTTAATTCTAGCAAGTCAACCAATAGGATAGTCATAGTCCGTTCAAAATGTAATTTGCAAACTGCAAATGAAACTTTGAGTGGGGTATAACTTTCCTATTGTTTGGCTTGCTAGAATTAACGAAGATAGAGAATATAGCTCTATATTCGTTATCTTCACTAATTCTAGCAATACAAGTAAACTTGCCTATACACAGCTCTAAGTTGGATGCGCATTGCGAGAATATTAAGTAATATTAGTCGCATTGCGCATCTAACTTAGAGCGGGGTATATGCAACTTACTTTAATATTGTTTGGCTGGGTAGAATTAACGAATATGACGAATATGCATATAGCGCTATATTCTCTATATTCACTAATTCTAGCAAGCCAACCCAATAGCAAAGTTGACTGTACCCAGCTCTAAGTTAGATGCGCAATGCAAAAATATTACTTTGCCTCTTTTTGCAATACATAGAATAATGAGTCAGTATTCTTTCTATTGAAACAAAAATAGGTAAAAGTAATATTTTCGCATTGCGCATCCAATTTAGAGCTGGGTAAAGTCAACTTTTCTATTGGCTTGCTAGACATAGCAAATATAGAGAATATAGTGCTATATATGTATTCGACATATTCGTTAATTATTCCAAGCCAAGTAAACTTGGCTATACACAGCTCTAAGTTAGATGCGCAATGCGACTAATATTACTTAAAATTCTCGCATTGCGCATCCAACTTAGAGCTGTGTATAAGCAACTTTCCTATTGGCTTGCTAGAATTAGAGAAGATAGCGAATATAGCACTATATTCTTTATATTCATTAATTCTAGCAAGCCAACCAATAGGAAAGTTGCCTTTATACCCCGTTCAAAGTTCAATACGCGAATAATTAAATCACATATTATTCGCGATTAGAGATGAGCGAACACCTGGAAGTTCGGGTTCGGGAAGTTCGGCCGAACTTCCCGAAAATGTTCGGGTTCGGGATCCGAACTCGACCTGAACTTTATCCCAAACCCGAACCCCATTGAAGTCAATGGGGACCCGAACTTAAAGGCACTAAAAAGGCTGTAAAATAGTCCAGGAATGGGTTAGAGGGCTGCCAAAGGCAGCAAAATGTAGGTAAATCCCCTGCAAACAAATGTGGATAGGGAAATTAATTAAAATAAAATAAAATAAATAAAATTAACCAATGTCAATTGAAGAGAGGTCCCACTGTAAGAAATCACAGCTGAAACCAATGATTTATGGTATTGCTATTTTGGCAATTGAATTTAACCCCAGAACAAAATTTATGTTTTGGCGGACACTATGAATCTTGGCCTGCAACAGCTGGGACACCGGATTCAGGGTATTGCTATTTTGGCAATTGAATTTCACCCCAGAACAAAATATATAATTTGCAGGACACTATGAAACTAGGCCAGCCACAGCTGAATCCACTGATTTACGGTATTGCTATTTTGGCAATTGAATTTCACCCCCGAACGAAATATATGTTTTGGCAAACACTATGAATCTTGGCCTGCAACAGTTGGGACACCAGATTCAAGGTATTGCTATTTTGGCAATTGAATTTCACCCCAGAACAAAATATATGTTTTGGCAGACACTATTATACTTTGCCAGCCACAGCTGAAACCACTGATTTATGGTATTGCTATTTTGGCAATTGAATTTAACCCCAGAACAAAATATATGTTTTGGCGAACACTATGAATCTTGGCCTGCAACAGCTGGGACACCAGATTAAGGGTATTGCTATTTTTGCAATTGAATTTCACGCCAGAACAAAATATATGTTTTTGCGGACACTATGAATCTTGGCCTGCAACAGCTGGGACACCGGATTCAGGGTATTGCTATTTTGGCAATTGAATTTCACCCCAGAACAAAATATATGCTTTGGCGGACACTATGAATCTTGGCCTGCAACAGCTGGGACACCAGATTCAGGGTATTGCTATTTTGGCAATTGAATTTCACCCCAGAACAAAATATATGTTTTTACGGACACTATGAATCTTGGCCTGCAACAGCTGGGACACCAGATTCAGGGTATTGCTATTTTGGCAATTGAATTTCACCCCAGAACAAAATATATGTTTTGGCGGACACTATGAATTTTGGCCTGCAACAGCTGGGACACCAGATTCAGGGTATTGCTATTTTGGCAATTGAATTTCAACCCAGAACAAAATATATCTTTTGGCGGACACTATGAATCTTGGCCTGCAACAGCTGGGACACCAGATTCAGGGTATTGCTATTTTGGCAATTGAATTTCACCCCAGAACAAAATATATGTTTTTGCGGACACTATGAATCTTGGCCTGCAACAGCTGGGACACCAGATTCAGGGTATTGCTATTTTGGCAATTGAATTTCACCCCAGAACAAAATATATGTTTTGGCGGACACTATTATACTTTGCCAGCGACAGCTGAAACCACTGATTTATGGTATTGCTATTTTGGCAATTAAATTTCACCCCAGAACAAAATATATGCTTTGGCGGACACTATGAATCTTGGCCTGCAACAGCTGGGACACCAGATTCAGGGTATTGCTATTTTGGCAATTGAATTTCACCCCAGAACAAAATATATGTTTTGGCGGACACTATGAATCTTGGCCTGCAACAGCTGGGACACCAGATTCAGGGTAATGCTATTTTGGCAATTGACTTTCACCCCAGAACAAAATATATGTTTTGGCGGACACTATGAATCTTGGCCTGCAACAGCTGAGACACCAGATTCAGGGTATTGCTAATTTGTGAATTGAATTTCACCCCAGAACAAAATATATGTTTTTGCGGACACTATGAATCTTGGCCTGCAACAGCTGGGACACCGGATTCAGGGTATTGCTATTTTGGCAATTGAATTTCACCCCAGAACAAAATATATGTTTTGGCGGACACTATGAATTTTGGCCTGCAACAGCTGGGACACCAGATTCAGGGTATTGCTATTTTGGCAATTGAATTTCACCCCAGAACAAAATATATGTTTTGGCGGACACTATGAATCTTGGCCTGCAACAGCTGGGACACCAGATTCAGGGTAATGCTATTTTGGCAATTGACTTTCACCCCAGAACAAAATATATGTTTTGGCGGACACTATGAATCTTGGCCTGCAACAGCTGAGACACCAGATTCAGGGTATTGCTAATTTGTGAATTGAATTTCACCCCAGAACAAAATATATGTTTTGGCGGACACTATGAATCTTGGCCTGAAACAGCTGGGACACCAGATTCAGGGTATTGCTATTTTGGCAATTGAATTTCACCCCAGAACAAAATATATGTTTTTGCGGACACTATGAATCTTGGCCTGCAACAGCTGGGACACCAGATTCAGGGTATTGCTATTTTGACAATTGAATTTCACCCCAGAACAAAATATATGTTTTGGCGGACACTATTATACTTTGCCAGCCACAGCTGAAACCACTGATTTATGGTATTGCTATTTTGGCAATTGAATTTCACCCCAGAACAAAATATATGTTTTGGCGGACACTATGAATGTTGGCCTGCAACAGCTGGGACACCGGATTCAGGGTATTGCTATTTTGGCAATTGAATTTCACCCCAGAACAAAATATATAATTTGCAGGACACTATGAAACTAGGCCAGCCACAGCTGAATCCACTGATTTATGGTATTGCTATTTTGGCAATTGAATTTCACCCCAGAACAAAATATATGTTTTGGCAGACACTATTATACTTTGCCAGCCACAGCTGAAACCACTGATTTATGGTATTGCTATTTTGGCAATTGAATTTAACCCCAGAACAAAATATATGTTTTGGCGAACACTATGAATCTTGGCCTGCAACAGGCTGGGACACCAGATTCAGGGTATTGCTATTTTGGCAATTGAATTTCACGCCAGAACAAAATATATGTTTTTGCGGACACTATGAATCTTGGCCTGCAACAGCTGGGACACCGGATTCAGGGTATTGCTATTTTGGCAATTGAATTTCACCCCAGAACAAAATATATGTTTTTGTGGACACTATGAATCTTGGCCTGCAACAGCTGGGACACCAGATTCAGGATATTGCTATTTTGGCAATTGAATTTCACCCCAGAACAAAATATATGTTTTAGTGGACACTATGAATCTTGGCCTGCAACAGCTGGGACACCAGATTCAGGGTATTGCTATTTTGGCAATTGAATTTCACCCCAGAACAAAATATATGTTTTGGCGGACACTATGAATTTTGGCCTGCAACAGCTGGGACACCAGATTCAGGGTATTGCTATTTTGGCAATTGAATTTCAACCCAGAACAAAATATATCTTTTGGCGGACACTATGAATCTTGGCCTGCAACAGCTGGGACACCAGATTCAGGGTATTGCTATTTTGGCAATTGAATTTCACCCCAGAACAAAATATATGTTTTGGCGGACACTATGAATCTTGGCCTGAAACAGCTGGGACACCAGATTCAGGGTATTGCTATTTTGGCAACTGAATTTCACCCCAGAACAAAATATATGTTTTTGCGGACACTATGAATCTTGGCCTGCAACAGCTGGGACACCAGATTCAAGGTATTGCTATTTTGGCAATTGAATTTCACCCCAGAACAAAATATATGTTTTGGCGGACACTATTACACTTTGCCAGCCACAGCTGAAACCACTGATTTATGGTATTGCTATTTTGGCAATTGAATTTCACCCCAGAACAAAATATATGCTTTGGCGGACACTATGAATCTTGGCCTGCAACAGCTGGGACACCAGATTCAGGGTATTGCTATTTTGGCAATTGAATTTCACCCCAGAACAAAATATATGCTTTGGCGGACACTATGAATCTTGGCCTGCAACAGCTGGGACACCAGATTCAGGGTATTGCTATTTTGGCAATTGAATTTCACCCCAGAACAAAATATATGTTTTGGCGGACACTATGAATCTTGGCCTGCAACAGCTGGGACACCAGATTCAGGGTATTGCTAATTTGGCAATTGAATTTCACCCCAGAACAAAATATATGCTTTGGCGGACACTATGAATCTTGGCCTGCAACAGCTGGGACACCAGATTCAGGGTATTGCTATTTTGGCAATTGAATTTCACCCCAGAACAAAATATATGTTTGGCGGACACTATGAATCTTGGCCTGCAACAGCTGGGGCACCAGATTCAGGGTATTGCTAATTTGGCAATTGAATTTTACCCCAGAACAAAATATATGTTTTGGCGGACACTATGAATCTTGGCCTGCAACAGCTGGGACACCAGATTCAGGGTATTGCTATTTTGGCAATTGAATTTCACCCCAGAACAAAATATATGTTTTGGCGGACACTATGAATCTTGGCCTGAAACAGCTGGGACACCAGATTCAGGGTATTGCTATTTTCTATTTTGGCAACTGAATTTCACCCCAGAACAAAATATATGTTTTTGCGGACACTATGAATCTTGGCCTGCAACAGCTGGGACACCAGATTCAGGGTATTGCTATTTTGGCAATTGAATTTCACCCCAGAACAAAATATATGTTTTGGCGGACACTATTACACTTTGCCAGCCACAGCTGAAACCACTGATTTATGGTATTGCTATTTTGGCAATTGAATTTCACCCCAGAACAAAATATATGCTTTGGCGGACACTATGAATCTTGGCCTGCAACAGCTGGGACACCAGATTCAGGGTATTGCTATTTTGGCAATTGAATTTCACCCCAGAACAAAATATATGTTTTGGCGGACACTATGAATCTTGGCCTGCAACAGCTGGGACACCAGATTCAGGGTATTGCTATTTTGGCAATTGAATTTCACCCCAGAACAAAATATATGTTTTGGCGGACACTATGAATCTTGGCCTGCAACAGCTGGGACACCAGATTCAGGGTATTGCTAATTTGGCAATTGAATTTTACCCCAGAACAAAATATATGTTTTGGCGGACACTATGAATCTTGGCCTGCAACAGCTGGGACACCAGATTCAGGGTATTGCTAATTTGTGAATTGAATTTCACCCCAGAACAAAATATATGCTTTGGCGGACACTATGAATCTTGGCCTGCAACAGCTGGGACACCAGATTCAGGGTATTGCTATTTTGGCAATTGAATTTCACCCCAGAACAAAATATATAATTTGCAGGACACTATGAAACTTGGCCAGCCACAGCTGAATCCACTGATTTATGGTATTTCTATTTTGGCAATTGAATTTCACGCCAGAACAAAATATATGTTTTTGCGGACACTATGAATCTTGGCCTGCAACAGCTGGGACACCAGATTCAGGGTATTGCTATTTTGGCAATTTAATTTCACCCCAGAACAAAATATATGTTTTGGCGGACACTATGAATTTTGGCCTGCAACAGCTGGGACACCAGATTCAGGGTATTGCTATTTTGGCAATTGAATTTCACCCCAGAACAAAATATATCTTTTGGCGGACACTATATATCTTGGCCTGCAACAGCTGGGACACCAGATTCAGGGTATTGCTATTTTGGCAATTGAATTTCACCCCAGAACAAAATATATGTTTTGGCGGACACTATGAATCTTGGCCTGCAACAGCTGGGACACCAGATTCAGGGTATTGCTATTTTGGCAATTAAATTTCACCCCAGAACAAAATATATGTTTTGGCGGACACTATTATACTTTGCCAGCCACAGCTGAAACCACTGATTTATGGTATTGCTATTTTGGCAATTGAATTTTACCACATAAAATCATCTATCCTTTGCCAGACAGCAGACAGTATTATTCTTGGCTAGCCAAAGCTGGAACACCAGATTTAGGGGATTGGTATGTGGGCAATTGTATTTAACCCCTTAATAAAATATAGAAATTGCTATCCTGAGTTTCTAGGGGTGACAATTAGCACAGCCAAGCCCCTAATGTAGGATATAGCAAAAAAAATAGTATTGATGGATTGATGGACTTGGTGGCAGCTTGTTCTGGTGCACCACAAGTTACAAAATGGCCGCCGATCACCCCAGAAAATAAGTGACAGAAAAACGCTCTGTGCAGCCTAAAAACCAGTGAGCAAGTAACTAGCAGAAGTTCAATCATTCACAGCTGTAGATCGATCCGTTCATTAGGTGCTGTTGCTGACTTTTCCCTGCCTAATCTCGCCCTCACAGAAGCTGCGTCCTCTCCCTACACTAATCAGAGCAGTGTGACGTGCAGCGCTACGTGACTCCAGCTTAAATAGAGGCTGGGTCACATGCTGCACTTGGCCAATCACAGCCATGCCATTAGTAGGCATGGCTGTGATGGGCTCTTAGGGCAAGAAGTAAAACGCTAGCTGATTGACTGCTGTGCAGCCCTTCAGAAAGCAGGAAGTAATCGCCGAACAACGAATCCGAACCCGAACTTTTTTTAAAATGTCCGGGTTCGGGTCCGTGTCCCGGACACCCCAAAATTCGGTACGAACCCGAACTATGCTCGAACTGTTCGCTCAACACTATTCGCGATAAATAAAATTGTGACGAAAATTCGATTTTGACGAATATTCAATCGAATGTTCGCGAAATATCGCAAATATCGCAAAATCGAATATGGCTCATCACTAATAAACACTGAGCTACCCTATTTTTTAATATTTGATACAATGTGGTTTCAGGGCGGCACACTGTTAATTCCGTTGGTATTGATTTTTATTGTGTGTTTGTATCTTTGTTACTACAATTGTTTGCCTGTACAAACTGATTGATCTGAATATTGCACTTCGAATACATCTATGCAATGTTCATTAGTATTTTGAAAAATCCAATAAAAATTATTGAAACCGAAATCATCTTGTGTGGTACCAGTTCTAAAGACACCTCATCCGATGGGCCTCAACAGCTACAGACCGGTGGCATTGACATCCCACTTGATGAAGGTCCTGGAGAGGTTGGTTCTCACACATCTCTGCCCTCTAGAGAGCTCATCCACGGGCCCCCTTCCAGTTTGCTTATTGGCCTGGCATTGGGATGGACAACGCCATCATCCACCTTCTACAACGAGCTCTTTCTCATCTGGAGAAACCTGGGAACACTGTGAGAATAGTGTTCTTTGATTTCTCTAGTGCGTTTAACACCATACAGCCAGGGCTACTAAGAGACAAACTGGTTCTTGTGGGAGTGGACCACCACCTCTCCAGTTGGATCCTAGACTACCTGACAAACTGACCTCAGTGTGTGAGACCCCTGAACTGTGTGTCAGACACAGTGATCTGTAGTACAGGTGCACTTCAGGGTACAGTTCTAGCTCTTTTCCTCTTCACACTGTACACTGTAGACTTCAGGTACAACTCATCTAGCTGCTACCTACAGAAGTTTTCCAATGACTTGGCAATAGTAGGCCTCATTACAGATGAGAATGACATGGAATACAGAGAACTGACCTGGGAATTTGTGGATTGGTGCCAGCAGAACCACCTTAGTATCAATGCCTTTTTCAACTCTGTGGTGTATCTTCTTAGGAGTGGCCTGCTGGGGTAGCAGCATCTCAACCAGGGAGAGAAAGAGACTTCACAAACTGATTAGAAGGGCCAGCTCTGCCCTCGGGTGCCCCCTAAAAACAGTGCAGGTGATAGGTAAGAGAAGGATACTATCTAAGTTGATCTCCATGCTGGAGAATAACTCCCATCCCATGCATGAGACAGTAAAAGCATTGGGCAGTAAAATCACTGACCGACTGCTTCACCCCAAGTGTGAGAAGGAGTGGTATCGGAGTGGTATTCTCAACAAGCCACTATTTCTTCTGACAAGCAACACTTGTGTGTGTTGTATGGGCAGGCATTCTGATCCTGTCAAGGCATGATTTTTGGACAATTGCTCCCCCCCAAGCCATTTTATTTCCCTATAACACCATATGTGCTTAAATATCATCTGCCCCAGATAAGGGACCATTTTTGAATGATGCCACCTGTGGCAGGGTCTAATCAGCTTACATGCCTGTCTGACCCAGAGGCTATTGTTTGATTTATGGTCCTCACAGCAACCATCGGCACCCTGAATTTGCATATTGGGGGTATGATGACTAGACTCCCTCTGTCAACCACATAGGTGCCTCAGATGCTATTGATTGTGGCAATTAAGGGGTAAACTGCTGGTGTAGTGCCCTGGAGTAGGGGTACTTGAGGGGACGTTTGAACATTTCTGGATATTTGCCTATCTTTCCTATGCATAATTATAAACTTTTTATTTTATTGCACTTGAAAAGGTTAACTTGCACTGTTTAATATTGAGTAACTGTATTTTATATGTTGTGATATATATCCTGTTCATTATCACTGTATTTGCAAGGCTCTGTGGAAAGGGTTAATGAATTCTAAAAGACTATGGTTTCTAAGAGATGCTATTTTGGAGTATCTCAATGAAAATAAGCAAATAACGCCATATCAGCATGGCTTCATGAGGGATCGGTCATGCCAAATGATTTTAATCAGCTTCTATGAGGAGGTAAGTTCTAGACTTGACAGCGGCGAATCAATGGATGTCGTATATCTGGACTTCTCCAAAGCATTTGACACCGTACCTCATAAAAGGTTAGTATATAAAATGAGGATGCTCGGACTGGGAGAAAATGTTTGTATGTGGGTAAGTAACTGGCTAAGTGACAGAAAACAGAGGGTGGTTATTAACGGTAGATACTCAGATTGGGTCACTGTAACTAGTGGGGTACCTCAGGGGTCAGTATTGGGCACTATTCTCTTCAATATATTTATTAATGATCTTGTAGAAGGCCTGCACAGTAAAATATCTATTTTTGCAGATGACACTAAACTGTGTAAAGTAATTAACACTGAAGAGGACAGTTTTCTGCTACAGAGGGATCTGGATAGATTGGAGGCTTGGGCAGAAAAATGGCAGATGAGGTTTAACACTGACAAATGTAAAGTTATGCACATGGGAAGGAATAATGCAAGTCACCTGTACATATTAAATGGTAAAACACTCAGTAACACTGACATGGAAAAGGATCTAGGAATTTTAATAAACAGCAAATTAGGTTGCAAAAACCAGTGTCAGGCAGCTACTGCCAAGGCCACTAAGATAATGGGTTGCATCAAAAGGGGCATAGACGCCCGTGATGAGAACATAGTCCTACCACTTTACAAATCACTAGTCAGACCACACATGGAGTACAGTGTACAGTTCTGGGCTCCTGTGAACAAGACAGACATAGCAGAGCTGGAGAGGGTTCAGAGGAGGGCAACTAAAGTATTAACTGGAATGAGGGATCTACAGTACCCTGAAAGGTTATCAAAATTAGGGTTATTCACTTTAGAAAAAAGACGACTGAGGGGAGATCTAATAACTATGTATAAATAAATCAGGGGTCAGTACAGAGATCTGTCCCATCATCTATTTATCCCCAGGACTGTGACTGTGACAAGGGGACATCCTCTGCGTCTTGAGGAAAGAAGGTTTGTACACAAACATAGAAAAGGATTCTTCACTGTAAAAGCAGTGAGACTATGGAACTCTCTTCCTGAGGAGGTGGTGATGGTGAGTACAATAAAGGAATTCAAGAGGGGACTGGATTTATTTCTGGAGTGTAATAATATTACAGGCTACAGCTACTAGAGAGGGGTCGTTGATCCAGGGAGTTATTCTGATTGCCTGATTGGAGTCGGGAAGGAGTTTTGTTCCCCTTAAGTGGGGAAAATTGGCTTCTGCCTCACAGGGATTTTTTGCCTTCCTCTGGATCAACTTGTAGGAAACAGGCCGAACTGGATGGACAAATGTCTTTTTTCGGTCTTATATACTATGTTACTATGTAAGACTGTTAGGACTTTGACCATGTTTTGGAGGGAAAAAGACTTGTTTGCCACCAAAATCAGACAGACTGACCTTTTGAATGTCTGGTTTTAGCTCTGATATTATGTCTGGAAACTTGTTTTTGTCTGGAAAAAATGCTGTGTCATTGCCACTGAGTACCATATAGGCTCTAAAGTAAGTCTATGAGAGACAGAAAGTGTTACAATGTATCTGTTTGTGCTGAGCTTCATACTCCACCCCTCCCACTAGAAGGTTCTACTCTAGCTAAAACTGTATATAAGGAGAGCAGTCAGAGCCCTTAGTGTTTTGCAGTTAGGGACCAGTGCTTGGAGGGGAAGACTCTGCCAGCCTGATGACACTGAGATGGGGATGCGGAGCCACAGACCATGGGTCACTAACCCTGTGATGAAGGAGCCACACGGACTACTGAGCTACAGACCGTGGGCCCTTTACCAGGATGGCAGCTTTCTGAGAGAGAGGGATAGCTAGCTTAGGCCTTTCCTCAGCATCAAACCCTTCTTCTTCCAGGGAGGAGACTGGAGAAGGCAGCCCTATGCCTCGCCTGTATGGTTTTGCACCTGAATCCCTCCAGTAAAGAAGCACCCTGGTTTACTGCAGACCCTCTGGACTTATTTCCCATTGAAGTACACCGCTCTTTACCATCAGTTCCGGAGAGCAGTAACACGTGTTAACACCTCAACGGTATCCGGGAAAACCAACGTAGCATTGGAGGCACCTCAAACCCGGCCACTGCACTGGGAATGGAGCTAGCCGGTCCCGGCAGTTGCAGCAAGTTGTTTTATAAAATAAAAAGTGTGCTAAAAAAACATTTGTTTGTCACCTTACATCACTAAAAGTGCAACACCAAGCGATCAAAAAGGCGTATGCCCCCTAAAATCATACCAATCTAACCTTCACCTCATCCCGCAAACCTAAGCCTCTACCTAAGACAATCGCTCAAAAAAAAAAAAAAAACTATGGCTCTCAGACTATGGAGACACTAAAAATGATTTTTTTTTTTTGTTTCAAAAAGGCTTTTATTGTGTTAAATGTAAAAAATAATTAAAAAGTAGACATATTAGGTATCGCCGCATCCATAACGACCTGATCTATAAAAATACCACATGACCTAACCCCTAAAAATTAAAATAAAAAGGGTTTCGAAAAGCCATTTTTTGTTACCTGTGGGGGGTTAGCTCTGGTCTCGGGGATCATTCACACAAACTTCCTTCCGGACAACGGATTTCATGTCCAAACAGTGCATTTATTTGGCAGTCTTCTCAAACAAAACAAAATAAATGAACACCTGCCCGTCTAGGCACTACCTAATACATAATATACATCATATCCCTAACTCGGCTATATGATAGCGTTCACACATGGAACCAGGTGCGGCTTACCCCAGCCATACGATACTCCAGCCCTCAGGCTGTAACGAGTGCAGTAACTTTAGACAGGGGTTGTGGTCTAGCAGACCTCCCGACTCTGACCTTTCAACGTTTGTTCCCGGGCCTCACCGAGTCCCCCAAAGTCCAGGCTATTGCATAGCCTCTTGGCCCTCAGCCTTGCCTTGCTGAGACCACACTGACAGAGCCTCAGCAGGCCTCTGTCTGCACACTCTCCAGAGTCAGAGACCCCACCCATGTCCAACAAGAGGATTAAATAGAATCCCTGGACATGGGCATTGTCCAAAATCCCGGACTGGAGCATGGGGAACAGGCACCCACCCAGCACATTACCTGTTGCCAGTAAAAGCCCGCCCTGGAACTGGCTGAGCCAGCTATACTAATACTAATACTTGGGCTTTCACTCCACCAAGGCCAGGCACCTTGGTGACTCGCTCTTGTGTGCTAAAAAAACATTTGTTTGTCACCTTACATCACTAAAAGTGCAACACCAAGCGATCAAAAAGGCGTATGCCCCCTAAAATCATACCAATCTAACCGTCACCTCATCCCGCAAACCTAAGCCTCTAACTAAGACAATCGCTCAAAAAAAAAATAAACTATGGCTCTCAGACTATGGAGACACTAAAAATGATTTTTTTTTTGTTTCAAAAAGGCTTTTATTGTGTTAAATGAAAAAAATAATTAAAAAGTAGACATATTAGGTATCGCCGCATCCATAACGACCTGATCTATAAAAATACCACATGACCTAACCCCTAAAAATTAAAATAAAAAGGGTTTCGAAAAGCCATTTTTTGTTACCTGTGGGGGGTTAGCTCTGGTCTCGGGGATCATTCACACAAACTTCCTTCCGGACAACGGATTTCATGTCCAAACAGTGCATTTATTTGGCAGTCTTCTCAAACAAAACAAAATAAATGAACACCTGCCCGTCTAGGCACTACCTAATACATAATATACATCATATCCCTAACTCGGCTATATGATAGCGTTCACACATGGAACCAGGTGCGGCTTACCCCAGCCATACGATACTCCAGCCCTCAGGCTGTAACGAGTGCAGTAACTTTAGACAGGGGTTGTGGTCTAGCAGACCTCCCGACTCTGACCTTTCAACGTTTGTTCCCGGGCCTCACCGAGTCCCCCAAAGTCCAGGCTATTGCATAGCCTCTTGGCCCCTCAGCCTTGCCTTGCTGAGACCACACTGACAGAGCCTCAGCAGGCCTCTGTCTGCACACTCTCCAGAGTCAGAGACCCCACCCATGTCCAACAAGAGGATTAAATAGAATCCCTGGACATGGGCATTGTCCAAAATCCCGGACTGGAGCATGGGGAACAGGCACCCACCCAGCACATTACCTGTTGCCAGTAAAAGCCCGCCCTGGAACTGGCTGAGCCAGCTATACTAATACTAATACTTGGGCTTTCACTCCACCAAGGCCAGGCACCTTGGTGACTCGCTCTTGTGTGCTAAAAAAACATTTGTTTGTCACCTTACATCACTAAAAGTGCAACACCAAGCGATCAAAAAGGCGTATGCACCCTAAAATCATTACCAATCTAACCGTCACCTCATCCCGCAAAACCTAAGCCTCTAACTAAGACAATCGCTCAAAAAAAAAAATAAACTATGGCTCTCAGACTATGGAGACACTAAAAATGATTTTTTTTTTGTTTCAAAAAGGCTTTTATTGTGTTAAATGAAAAAAATAATTAAAAAGTAGACATATTAGGTATCGCCGCATCCATAACGACCTGATCTATAAAAATACCACATGACCTAACCCCTAAAAATTAAAATAAAAAGGGTTTCGAAAAGCCATTTTTGTTACCTGTGGGGGTTAGCTCTGGTCTCGGGGATCATTCACACAAACTTCCTTCCGGACAACGGATTTCATGTCCAAACAGTGCATTTATTTGGCAGTCTTCTCAAACAAAACAAAATAAATGAACACCTGCCCGTCTAGGCACTACCTAATACATAATATACATCATATCCCTAACTCGGCTATATGATAGCGTTCACACATGGAACCAGGTGCGGCTTACCCCAGCCATACGATACTCCAGCCCTCAGGCTGTAACGAGTGCAGTAACTTTAGACAGGGGTTGTGGTCTAGCAGACCTCCCGACTCTGACCTTTCAACGTTTGTTCCCGGGCCTCACCGAGTCCCCAAAGTCCAGGCTATTGCATAGCCTCTTGGCCCCTCAGCCTTGCCTTGCTGAGACCACACTGACAGAGCCTCAGCAGGCCTCTGTCTGCACACTCTCCAGAGTCAGAGACCCCACCCATGTCCAACAAGAGGATTAAATAGAATCCCTGGACATGGGCATTGTCCAAAATCCCGGACTGGAGCATGGGGAACAGGCACCCACCCAGCACATTACCTGTTCCCAGTAAAAGCCCGCCCTGGAACTGGCTGAGCCAGCTATACTAATACTAATACTTGGGCTTTCACTCCACCAAGGCCAGGCACCTTGGTGACACGCTCTCTGTGCAAACAGCCCTGTCTGACGGTTTCCCTGGGGCTTCACTGCACACATCAGTGTTCACATTGCCACATACCTTACATCACAAAAATTGTAATAGCAAGAGATCAAAAAGTCATATGCACCCAAAAATATTGCCAATCAAACCATCATCTAATACCGCAAAAATGATACCCTACCTAAGACAATCGCCCAAAAAAATAAAAAAACTATGGCCCTCAGACATAAAAATGCTTTTTTATGTAAAACTGAAACAAACAACCGGAAAAAGTATACATATTTGGTATTGTCACATTCGTAACAACCTGCTCTATAAAAAATACCACATGATCTAACCTGTCAGTTGAACATTGTAAATAACATAAAATAAAAATGGTGTCGAAACAGCTATTTTTTGTCACCTTGCCTCACAAAAAGTGTAATATAGAGCAACCAAAATCATATCTACCCTAAAATAGTGCCAACAAAACTGCCACCTTATCCCACTTTCAAAAATGGGGTATTTTTTGGAGTTTATACTCTAGGGGTGCATCAGGGGGTCTTCAAATGTGACATGGCAGCTTAAAATTATCCCAGTGAAATCTACCTTCCAAAAACCATATGGCGTTCCTTTCCTTCTGCGCCCTGCCGTGTGCCTGTACAGCAGTTTACGACCACATATGGGGTGTTTCTGTAAACTACAGAATCAGGGCAATAAATATTAAGTTTTGTTTGGCTGTTAACCCTTTATTACTGGAGAAAATGGAATAAAATGGAATATCTGTCAAGAAAGTAAAATTCTGAAATGTAATCTCCATTTCCATTCATTCTTGTGGAACACCTAAAGGGTTAACAAAGTTTGTAAAATCAGTTTTGAACACTTTCAGGGGAGTAGTCTCTAAAATGGGGTAATTTTTGGGTGGTTTCTATTATGTAATCCTCATAAAGTGACTTCAGACCTGAACTGGTCCTTAAAAAGTGGGTTTTGGAAATTTTCTGAAAAACTTCAAGATTTGCTTCAAAATTTCTAAGGGTACTTTCACACTAGCGTTTTGGATTCCGTTTGTGAGATCGGTTTGAGGGCTCTCACAAACGGTCCAAAACGGACCAGTTAAGCCCCAATGCATTCTGAATGGATAAGGATCCGTTCAGAATGCATCAGTTAGGCTCCATTCCACTTCTATTCTGTTTTGGAGGCGGACACCTAAACGCAGCTTGCAGCTTTTTGGTGTCCGTCTGAAGATGCGGAGCCTAACGGATCCGTTTTTAATTACAATGTAAGTCAATGGGGACAGATCCGTTTTCAATGAAACAATATGGTGCTTGAAAATGGATCCGTTCCTCCTTGACTTTCAATGTAATTCAAAACTGATCCATTTTGGACTTTGTCATTTTTCTTTAAAACTAATGCAAACGGATCCGTTCTGAACGGATACAAACGTTTGCATTATAGGTGTGGATTTGTCTGTGCAAATAAACAGACGGATTCGTATCAACGCAAGTGTAAAAGTACCCTAAGCCTTCTAAAAATAAAATGGCATTCACAAAATTATCCAAACATAAAGTAGACATATGTGAAATGTAAAGTAATAACTATTATATGAGGTATTATATGTTTTAAAAGCAGAGAAACTGAAATGTGGTATTTTTTATAAATAAATATGACATTTTTTGACTCTATTTTACCACTGTCGTGAAGTACAATATGTGACGAGAAAACAATCTCAGAATGGCCTGGATAAGTAAAAGTTTTTTAAAGTTATTACCACATAAAGTGACACATGTCAGATTTGCACAAATCGGCCTGGGATTTAAGGTTAAAAGTGGCTCGGTAGTGAATGGGCTAAAGTTTTATGAGTTTATGGTTATTTTTGTTATAGAACCAAACAATTAAAATGTATGAATACAAATGACATAAGGTGACATTCCCAAAAAAAATTTAGCCTCAATTTTATAAACATTGAGAGTGAGGTAATTTGTTTTTCATTGCTTTAGGGCTGCAGACAGTTGGAATCTTTCGAATTGGGAGTTCAAAGAAAAGAGTTGAAAAGGTAAGTTTTGAGTGCTACTGTTTATTCAGTTTTATAGCTTGCAAATTAATTTATAATCTGAACTTAATGTCAAACTAGTCATTAAGGGTTTTCCTGAATTTTGATATTAATGGCCTATTCTCAGAATAGGTCATCAATATCAGAGTGGTGAGGGTCTGACTCCAGGTACCCCTATCAGCCTATCAGCTGTATGAAGAAGTTACGGAGCTCTGTGAGCACTTGGGCCTCTTCCAAGCCCTTGTAACATCATGTTCAGCCGCAGCATGGCCTAGGTGCAGCTCAGTTTCATTCAAGCTGAGCTGTGATATCAAGCACAGCTGCTATCCAATGGATGACACTGTACTTTTAGGCTGTGAAGAGACCAGGGCACTCACCAGTGCTTCAATGAGTGCCACAGGTTCCTGAAACAGCTGATTGGCGGGTATGCCTATTTTCCAACCCCTGCTGATTTCATATTGATGACCTATCCTAAGGATAGATCGTCAATATGAAAATTGCAGGGAACCCCTTGAACTGCAAATCTTTCAAAGTATCATCTTAAAATAAGAAGAAAAAACATAGATTGAAGAAAAATAAGCAGATGACTTTACAGTATATGTGGCATTGTACCACTAAAATATGGCCAATTAAATGGGTTGTCCAGATTGCCATATTAATAACCTGTCCTGAGGATAGGTCATTAGTATCAGATCAGCAGGGTTTGAACAACTCCCGGCAACCCTGCTGTTTGAAGAGCCTGTACAATTGCTGTTTTCTCTTTACTATTTACCGACACACCATTGACATTGCAGAGGCCGTGCAGTATAATTACTTCTGCTCCATCCCATTCAGTCTGTCCCATGGCATGCAGGTAAACAGTGAAAAGAACACAGCACTCTTACGAGCACTGCCATCTCTTCAAACAACTGATCATCAGGGGTGCCAGGAGTTGGTCACACTAATATTGATGACTTATCCTGAACATAGGTCATTAATATGGGAAACCAGAAAACCCCATTAAGGCATGCTCTCTACTTAACCCCAACATAGTGCACCGATTCACAAGCATTTTACCAGTGGAATAGAAACATTAGTAGATTTATTGCCATGGGCTACAGATTGACCAGCCTGTTGTACTGGTTACAAATTACAAGTGCCTAGGAAAGAGAATAGTAATTTGAAAATATTGTAATCTGAAAACACTATAACTAGAGTTGAGCGAAGCGAGCTTCAGATGCTTCATTCGAAGTTGCTACGATCAAAATACAGAATAATACTGTACAGAGATTTGTCTCCATACAGTATTAGAATGTATGGGCTCCGATGAGCTGAAGTTAGTTATTCACGAAGTCGCGCGACTAGTACCTCGGAACCGAAGAGGAGTTCAGTTTCAAGTTTTAAAGTGGTTTTCCACTTTAAAAATCAATTACCGAAGTTATTCAACAAAGTCATGTGTGACTTCGTGAATAACTAACTTCGGTTATTGCAAAGTTTTGAACGAAGCGACTTTGGATGAAGCATCTGAAGCTCGCTTCGCTCAACTCTAATTATAAGGATGCTTCCATTATAAGGATGCTTCCACATATGTGATTTTCTTTCCGCTTTTAAAATCTGGCAAAGGATCTCCAAACTGGAGGAAAACACTTCAGTTTGATTTAATACAACCAGTTGCATTCGTTCCATTTGGATGCGGTTGAGTCAGCGCGATTGACTTACATTGTTTTTAGTGCTGGATTCGGCTTGTTCAGTGTCGCAAACTGGACCCAAAACCGCAGTATGCAGCGGTCCGGTCATTTGGATGCACTCCGTTACGGTTTGTTCAGTTTTGTCCCAATTGACAATGATTCGGGACAAAACTGAAGTGTTTTCCTTCGGTTTTGAGACCCTCTGCTGGATCTCAAAACGGGAAAGAAAATTGCTTATGTGAAAGTAGCCCAACACAGAAATATAATGGCACATTTATTAAGAACAACCCATAAGCTCGTGGTGGATATGCCGTAGTTATGAAGGGGCGCATCCTAGCTGTCTTACATTTAGACCTTTTTCTTCACCTAAAACAGGAGTAGAAAATGGTAAATGAGATGGGCCCCTTCCCTGCCCACGCCAAATTTTTTAGACCTGACGTGAGCGGGTGAAGTCACAGATTTTGGTGCAACTAGCTGTTACATCGCATTCTGTGCCTGAAATACACCTAATATAGGTGTATTTCAACTTCATAAATGACCTCTATTTCTCGGTTACATATATTATGTGATATTTCATCAGTTAGATTGAATTGTTGAGGAAAAATAATATAATGAAATGTCTTGTTTCTAATATGAATTTTTTCTAATATGAATACCAGAATATATTGAGAAGATTTTGATCCTTAACCCATTCAATATTGAGCCACTTTTCACTTTAAAGAGACATATCCCTTTCTTCACCCAGACAGCCCCTTTGAGATGAGAATTGGAGCATTTCATGTTTCGATGCTCTCCCTTGTCCTGCACTAAATCTCGCAGAGCAAGGGCTTTTTCAACAGATCTGGTGACGTACCTGGTCTCTGCTAGGCGGAGGCTTCCGTCTACCAATGTTCCTTGTGACGTCTCCGGCACTAATGGATGGGCTTTAGCGCTTCCCTAGCTTGTAAAACAGCCGAAGTTAGTTAGTTATTAGTGAAACAGGCTAGGGCAGTGCTAAACCTGGCCCATTAGTGTTAGTAACATCACTGGGAACACTACTAGGAGTAAGCCTCTGCTTAGCAGTGTAAGTTTGTAAACAAAAAACATGAAATGCTCCAATGCTCATCTCAGAGGGGCTGCCTGGGTGAAGAAGGGGATATGTCTGAGCTCAGCTGTGAATCCGGACAACCTCTTTAAGGCCCAGGCCAATTTTTGCAAACTTGACATGTCACTTTTTATAGTAATAACTCTAGAATGCTTTTACTTTTTTATTCTGTGACTGTTTTCTTGTGATACATTGTATTTCATGTTGGTGGTAAATTTAAATCGATACGTTTTATTTCTAAACAAATTTGAAATTTACTGAAAATTTTAACAAATTTGCAATTTTTAAAATTTGAATTCCTCTGCCTTTTAGACGGATAGTGACACCTCATAAAATAGTTATTACTTAACATTTACAAAATGATGCCAACATAAAGTATACATAAGGATAATGTAAATATTTTTTTTTAAGATGTTAGAAATCTTAGAATTTTAGAAGCAATTTTGAAAGTTTGCTGGAAAATTTCCAAAGACTCCTTTTTTTTTTTTTACTTGCTTTATTGAACAATGAAATTACAATGAAGTTACAAAATAAATGAGATTGATGTACATGGGTTACATTGCTTGAAGGTTTATGCTATATTCCTACATTCCTTGACATGGCATTTATTATACATGATTGTATTTTACATGACTATAGACACATAAGACAAAAAGGTGCTCTTTGTTGATGTGTCTTATTTAAGCTGAAGTAAATGCATTGTGTAAGCGGAGATTAACACCACAGTCCCCATACCTTGTTGAACTTAGACTCACATCGTCTATGCTTGTATGCAATGGACTAATATGAAATTATGACATTTACCAATGTTTTCCATTGGTTAAGTGATGGACTTCTCGCTCCCATCCATCTCAAGGCAATGGCTTTCCTTGCCAAAAATAATGATTCTCTGAGGAATATTCTGATATAATGGGAGTATACTGCATCATCTAATATACTAAATAGACATATTTTAGGGTGGGTGTCAATCGGTAGCTTGGTCAAATCTGCTAGGAATTGAGTGATTTTCGTCTACAATGCTCTGATAATGGGGCAAGTCCACAGCAAATACCAAAAGTTCGCACCATCCCTGGCACAGCGATAGCATCTGGTATGGGGTAATCTATGCATTTTATGCAACCTGACCGGTGAGAGGTAACTTTGTTGAATAATACAAAGCTGTATGAAATGATTATTATTTGCCGGGTACACATACATAGGCGATTTTAGCAATTCAGAGATGTCTTCATCCGACAAGTCAGGGACCACAGTCCTCCATCTATCCAACACCTTTAACTGTGTAGGATGTATTCTAGTAGTAATCAAATGAATGTATATAATTGATATAATACCTCCGGGACCCTGGGACCTCAAAACTCCAATTAAAGGATTTTTGGAAATAGATATCGCGGTGGCAGGTAATTGGGCATTTAGCGCATGTCTGACCTGCAAGTAGCGGTAGAAACCTGTACGGGTCATATGACATTGCGTTTGAAAGTGACTAAATGGATAAACCACAATGTCTTGGTATACATCCTTAAGGCAGCATATGTTATGTGTTTTTCAGTATTGGGAGTCAGGGAAGGCAGACAAAATGGGAAATATAGGGTCATCCCAAAGCGGAAGGTCAAACATCACATTTTTGAAGTTATGTATACTCTTTGCAGCTGACTATACCTGTATGGCAACTCTATGAATGGGGAGTAATTTTTGTAGGGGATAACTGCGGTCTCTCCAACACTGGCCATAAGGACGTTAAGTTCAGGTACGTGGCTAAATGGCCCTCTGAATTCGGCATCTGCTCGTATGACATGAGCTAGCTTTTCAGATCACGCAGTTACCCCGCTAGGTAATAAGATAAGGTAAAGACATATCCCCCAGACATCTGGGACGACAAAGGGTGGAGATGGAGAGCTTAGGTCTAGTAGAGCCCCATATAAAGGATGATATCAAGGAGTTTAATTGTTGAAAAAAACGGTTAGGGATAGTGTAAGGAGAGTGTTCCAGTATATATACACATTTAGGGAAAACCATCATTTTAATCAGGTTTATATGCCCTGCAACTGATAGGGGAAGGGATCCCCACACTCAAAACTTAACTTTACAATAGTTTCAAAGCGAGTGTATATTCACAGAGGGGAAAGTATCAGAATCTTTGGAGATGAAAATACCTAGGTATTTGAATTGATGAACTGTGGGTAGTTTGTGCATAGTTTCTTGGCAGTCTATATTATATAGTGGAAAGAATGAGGATTTCGACCAATTGATGCACAAACCTGAATATTGCCCAAATTCATTGATGAGCGTCATGGCTCTGGGTAGTTTTTCTGCCACATTGGACATAAATAATACCATGTCATCAGCATACAACCCTAATCTGTCCTCTCTATCTCCTATGCTTATACCCTGATATATGCCGTCTTGCCGCAAGTTAAGTGCAAGAGGCTCGATGGCTAGGGCAAACAACAAGGGGGATAATGGGAATCCCTGTCGAGTTCCTTCCCCAGAGTGAAATAAGGGGAGGAGACACCATTAACGGACACATTGGATCTGGGATTCCTATATAGGATGGAAACCCATTTAATGAAGTTTTTAATAAGTATGGCCATTAAACTGAGTCAAATGCCTTAGCTGCCTCGAAGGACGCCATGGACCGCTGCTGTTTTTGTCTAATTCCTATCTAATGAGTACTTGTACTCATCTGATGTTTTCATTCGTGGATTTACCCGGCATAAACCCGGATTTGTCCGTGTGGATAATACTGAGGATGCATTTATTCAACCTGACTGCTAAAATCTTAGCAAGAATTTTATAGTCAAGGTTCAACAAAGAAATTGGCCGATACGAGCCACATTTCAATGGATTCTTATCTGGTTTAAGAATAACCACTATTGTGGCATCATGTATGGATAGTGGTAACGTGCCTGTTGAGAAGGCCTCTGTATACATTTTCTCTAAAGGATCTAAAATGAGATCTAAATACTTAGCATATCCTTCTAATAGAACACTGTCCAAACCTGGAGACTTCCCATTAGCCAGAGAGGACACCGCCGAGACGTTCTCCTCCCTAGTGATGGTGAATCCATTATAGCCGAGTTAGTAAGGGAAAGTTGAGGGAATTGTAATTTGGAAAGGTAGGAATCTATTTCCTCTGGTTTTGATGCACCAAGTGTGCAACTGCCAGTTATTTACTGTACTGGTTACCTCATTCAAAGTACGTTTGTTTAGTAAAGAACAATTTGTGTTGTGCTTTCTCCTTCAATAGAATAAGGTATTGACTGCCCTTAAATAACCATTCCTGTCTATTGGGATCAGTGGGGTCAGCTACAATAAGCCGCCTCTAGTCTGGTACATTCCTCTGCCAATGACATCTCCTGACGGGCTGAAACTTGTTTAACATATGCTATGGATGACTTCAGGCAACCCCTAAGGTAAGCTTTCAGGGTTTCCCATAGTACTGATGGATTTTCAAAGGACTCATGGTCAGTTAAAAATATGGATAGTTGATCAGGTATCTGGTCATTCGGTGTTAGGAGTGTCAGCCAAAATGGATGTATTCTCATGGAGACAGTTAATTGATCCATTGAAGTTGATATGGTTAATTGTATGGGGTGAGTGATAAGATATTCCTCGTACCCCACAATTTACATCTGAAACTTTTTCTTATAGCAGAGGGTTGCCCAAAGCTTAGTGTATCTGCGTAAAAGATTGATGACTAAAGGAATGACAAGAGTAGGTAACGATATTAGGGTTCCTGAGTCACCATATGTCTACCCATCCCATCTCCTTTATCAGGTTAGCTAGCGAGGTGGGGGTATGGGAGATGGGTTCTGCAGTGTTTGTTGGGTTAAGTCTATCTATTGAGGGGTCTAAAAGTATATTGTATTCACCAATGCATATAATCAAGGCTTGTGGAAAGGCAGCAGCGAAGGTCCCAGCTTGAATCACCACAACCATGGTTGCAAGAGGGGGAACATAAATACCCATTATAACATACAATGCACAGTTGATGAATGCCACTACAAAAATATATCTATCCTCCTGGTCAATAACTAGGCTATCTACCTCCCACCTCAGTAATTTATGTATCATGAGAGAGACCCTAGAATAGAACGTATGACATGCCTGACGTCCTCACTGTACCCACGGTTTTTGCAACCTATTAATATAATCAGGAATGAGATGAGTTTCCTGAATGCACAGGATGTGAGGATTGAAGGTTTTGATCCTTGTAAAAACCATTACTCTTTTCCTCAGACTTCCCAATTCTCTAACATTCCATGATAACATTCTTAATTCTGCCATTGAGGTAGCCTATAGATATGCCTGAAAGGATGTGACATAGTAATGTGAGGTAGGAATGGTGGCACGTGCCAAAAGAGATTATACCGTTTGGGGGAGCAACTAAATATGTGTCTATAAGTGCCATGTCTCAGTAAGTAAATAGCAATGATATTATTTAATTGAACACCTAGCGGTACCTATATCACCCGTATCACACCGATCAGGTGGGTGACTAGTTTAGCAGCATTACAAACAAACCAACAAAAAGAAATGAGAAAGGAAGAAGAGAAAAAGTGTGTAAACCATAAATGAAAAATGCACATAACTGTTTGTGCAATAACTGTGGCTGTCATGACAGGGAGTGCTGATGACTGTTGTCATCACTTACACTAATGTTGCCACATGAAAAAAGGGAAGAAATGCAAACATGTATCTCAACATAACAATGAGAATAGTGCCATTCTAGCTAAATTGAGTATATCTCATGCATCAATGAGGTAGCAAGGAGTGAAAGTCCCATGTCTACAAGCCAGTGGACTCCAGAATGTTGGCTCAGATCACAGGCCTGGGAGGTCTTCCCTTGCTGTTGATCCAGTCACTTTCTTTGATGGATTTGTTGAAGAATCTAGTCGTTTTCCCATCAACTATTTGCAATCTGGCAGGATACGCCATTGAGTATGGCATGTGTAGCTCTCAGAGTCGTCTTTTGACCACTGTGAAGGTTGCTCTCCGTTTCTGTAACTCAGTCGAGAAATCCGGGAGCAGCATAATGGAAGTGTTGTAGGATGTGGTCTCAATCAGTGGAGTTAAGTAAGTGGGCAAGCATAGGACGAGGAGGAGCACCTGGAGGAGGAGGCTTAGCTGGGACACGATGCACCCTCTCAATGGCGAATGCAATGGGAAAACTTGGCTTCTGGAAACGTGGCCTTTAGCCACTGAATCATAAATTCATAGGGGTTAAAGCCTTCAGCCCATTCGGGAAGGCTGATAATTCTCAAGTTATTTCTCCGTAAGCAATTTTCATAACCGTCACATTTTTGCTGCCAAAAGTCGACACTGTACACTGTATCTGTACACTTTAATCTAATTTCAGTTGCCTGCTGTCCAGTGTGTGTGTGTCAGGCCCACAGACTGTAGTATACCGTCTGCCAGTGCTGCCCATCAATCATGCCGTGCGGCACTAGACGTTGCCTAAAATAATTCACTTTATCTGTACACTTTAATCTAATTTCAGTTGCCTGCCCGCCAGTGTGTGTGTGTCAGGCCCACCGACTGTAGTGTGCCCTCTGCCAATGCTGCCCATCAATCATACCGTGCGGCACAGGACTTTGCCTAAAATAATGCACTTTATCTGTACACTTTAATCTAATTTCAGTTGCCTGCCGGCCAGTGTGTGTATATCAGGCCCACAGACTGTAGTGTGCCCTCTGCCAGTGCTGCCCATCAATCATACTGTGCGGCACTGGATGTTGCCTAAAATAAGGCACTTTATCTGTACACTTTAATCTAATTTAGTTGTCTGCCGGCCAGTGTGTGTGTGTCAGGCCCACAGACTGTAGTGTGCTCTCTGCCAGTGCTGACAATCAATCATACCGTGTGGCACTGGACTTTGCCTAAAATATGGCACTTTATCTGTACACTTTAATCTAATTTCAGTTGCCTGCCGGCCAGTGTGTGTATGTCAGGCCCACAGACTGTAGTGTGCCCTCTGCCAGTGCTGCCCATCAATCATACCGTGTGGCACTGGACTTTGCCTTAAAATAAGGCACTTTATCTGTACACTTTAATCTAATTTCATTTGCCTGACGGCCAGTGTGTGTGTGTCAGGCCCACAGACTGTAGTGTGCCCTCTGCCAATGCTGCCCATCAATCATACCATGTGGCACAGGACTTTGCCTATAATAATGCACTTTATCTGTACACTTTAATCTAATTTCAGTTGCCTGCCGGCCAGTGTGTGTGTGTCAGGCCCACAGACTGTAGTATACCCTCTGCCAGTGCTGACAATCAATCATACCGTGCGGCACAGGACTTTGCCTAAAATAAGGCACTTTATCTGTACACTTTAATCTAATTTCAGTTGCCTGCTGTCCAGTGTGTGTGTGTCAGGCCCACAGACTGTAGTATACCGTCTGCCAGTGCTGCCAATCAATCATACCGTGCGGCACTAGACGTTGCCTAAAATAAGGCACTTTATCTGTACACTTTAATCTAATTTCAGTTGCCTGCCGGCCAGTGTGTGTGTATCAGGCCCACAGACTGTAGTGTGCCCTCTGCCAGTGCTGCCCATCAATCATACTGTGCGGCACTAGACGTTGCCTAAAATAAGGTACTTTATCTGTACACTTTAATCTAATTTCAATTGCCTGCCCGTCAGTATGTGTGTGTCAGGCCCACAGACTGTAGTGTGCCCTCTGCCAGTGCTGCCCATCAATCATACCGTGTGGCACTGGACTTTGCCTTAAAATAAGGCACTTTATCTGTACATTTTAATCTAATTTCAGTTGCCTGCCGGCCAGTGTGTGTGTGTGTCAGGCCCACAGACTGTAGTGTGCCCTTTGCCAGTGCTGCTCATCAATCATACCGTGTGGCACTGGACTTTGCCTAAAAATAAGGCACTTTATCTGTACACTTTAATCTAATTTCATTTGCCTGCCGGCCAGTGTGTGTGTGTCAGGCCCACAGACTGTAGTGTGCCCTCTGCCAATGCTGCCCATCAATCATACCGTGTGGCACTGGACTTTGCCTAAAATAAGGCACTTTATCTGTACATTTTAATCTAATTTCAGTTGCCTGCCGGCCAGTGTGTGACTGTCAGGCCCACAGACTGTAGTGTGCCCTTTGCCAGTGCTGCTCATCAATCATACCGTGTGGCACTGGACTTTGCCTAAAAATAAGGCACTTTATCTGTACACTTTAATCTAATTTCATTTGCCTGCCGGCCAGTGTGTGTGTCAGGCCCACAGACTGTAGTGTGCCCTCTGCCAATGCTGCCCATCAATCATACCGTGTGGCACTGGACTTTGCCTATAATAATGCACTTTGTCTGTACACTTTAATCTAATTTCAGTTGCTTGCCGGCCAGTGTGTGTGTGTCAGGCCCACAGACTGTAGTGTGCCCTCTGCCAGTGCTGCCCATCAATCATACGGTGTGGCACTGGACTTTGCCTAAAATAAGGCACTTTATCTGTTCACTTTAATCTAATTTCAGTTGCCTGCCGGCCAGTGTGTGTGTATCAGGCCCACAGACTGTAGTGTGCCCTCTGCCAGTTCTGCCCATCAATCATACGGTGTGGCACTGGACTTTGCCTTAAAATAAGGCACTTTATCTGTACATTTTAATCTAATTTCAGTTGCCTGCCGGCCATTGTGTGTGTGTCAGGCCCACAGACTGTAGTGTGCCCTCTGCCAATGCTGCCCATCAATCATACCGTGCGGCACTGGACTTTGCCTAAAATAATGCACTTTATCTGTACACTTTAATCTAATTTCAGTTGCTTGCCGGCCAGTGTGTGTGTGTCAGGCCCACAGACTGTAGTGTGCCCTCTGCCAGTGCTGCCCATCAATCATACCGTGCGGCACTGGACTGTTGCCTAAAATAAGGCACTTTATCTGTACACTTTAATCTAATTTCAGTTGCCTGCTGGCCAGAGTGTGTGTATCAGGCCCACCGACTGTAGTGTGCCCTCTGCCAGTGCTGCCCATCAATCATACTGTGCGGCACTGGATGTTGCCTAAAATAAGGCACTTTATCTGTACACTTTAATCTAATTTCAGTTGCCTGCCGGCCAGTGTGTGTATCAGGCCCACAGACTGTAGTGTGCCCTCTGCCAGTTCTGCCCATCAATCATACGGTGTGGCACTGGACTTTGCCTTAAAATAAGGCACTTTATCTGTACATTTTAATCTAATTTCAGTTGCCTGCCGGCCATTGTGTGTGTGTCAGGCCCACAGACTGTAGTGTGCCCTCTGCCAATGCTGCCCATCAATCATACCGTGTGGCACTGGACTTTGCCTAAAATAAGGCACTTTATCTGTACATTTTAATCTAATTTCAGTTGCCTGCCGGCCAGTGTGTGACTGTCAGGCCCACAGACTGTAGTGTGCCCTTTGCCAGTGCTGCTCATCAATCATACCGTGTGGCACTGGACTTTGCCTAAAAATAAGGCACTTTATCTGTACACTTTAATCTAATTTCATTTGCCTGCCGGCCAGTGTGTGTGTGTCAGGCCCACAGACTGTAGTGTGCCCTCTGCCAATGCTGCCCATCAATCATACCGTGTGGCACTGGACTTTGCCTAAAATAAGGCACTTTATCTGTACATTTTAATCTAATTTCAGTTGCCTGCCGGCCAGTGTGTGACTGTCAGGCCCACAGACTGTAGTGTGCCCTTTGCCAGTGCTGCTCATCAATCATACCGTGTGGCACTGGACTTTGCCTAAAAATAAGGCACTTTATCTGTACACTTTAATCTAATTTCATTTGCCTGCCGGCCAGTGTGTGTGTGTCAGGCCCACAGACTGTAGTGTGCCCTCTGCCAATGCTGCCCATCAATCATACCGTGTGGCACTGGACTTTGCCTATAATAATGCACTTTGTCTGTACACTTTAATCTAATTTCAGTTGCTTGCCGGCCAGTGTGTGTGTGTCAGGCCCACAGACTGTAGTGTGCCCTCTGCCAGTGCTGCCCATCAATCATACGGTGTGGCACTGGACTTTGCCTAAAATAAGGCACTTTATCTGTTCACTTTAATCTAATTTCAGTTGCCTGCCGGCCAGTGTGTGTGTATCAGGCCCACAGACTGTAGTGTGCCCTCTGCCAGTTCTGCCCATCAATCATACGGTGTGGCACTGGACTTTGCCTTAAAATAAGGCACTTTATCTGTACATTTTAATCTAATTTCAGTTGCCTGCCGGCCATTGTGTGTGTGTCAGGCCCACAGACTGTAGTGTGCCCTCTGCCAATGCTGCCCATCAATCATACCGTGCGGCACTGGACTTTGCCTAAAATAATGCACTTTATCTGTACACTTTAATCTAATTTCAGTTGCTTGCCGGCCAGGGTGTGTGTGTCAGGCCCACAGACTGTAGTGTGCCCTCTGCCAATGCTGCCCATCAATCATACCGTGCGGCACTGGATGTTGCCTAAAATAAGGCACTTTATCTGTTCACTTTAATCTAATTTAAGTTGCCTGCCGGCCAGTGTGTGTGTGTCAGGCCCACAGACTGTAGTGTGCCCTCTGCCAGTGCTAACAATCAATCATACCGTGCGGCACAGGACTTTGCCTAAAATAAGGCACTTTATCTGTACACTTTAATCTAATTTCAGTTGCCTGCCCGCCAGTGTGTGTGTGTCAGGCCCACAGACTGTAGTGTGCCCTCTACCAGTGCTGCCAATCAATCATACCGTGTGGCACTGGACTTTGCCTTAAAATAAGGCACTTTATCTGTACATTTTAATCTAATTTCAGTTGCCTGCTGGCCAGAGTGTGTGTATCAGGCCCACCGACTGTAGTGTGCCCTCTGCCAATGCTGCTCATCAATCATACCGTGTGGCACAGGACTTTGGCTATAATAATGCACTTTGATTGTACACTTTAATCTAATTTCAGTTGCCTGCCGGCCAGTGTGTGTGTGTCAGGCCCACTGACTGTAGTGTACCCTCTGCCAGTGCTGCCCATCAATCATACCGTGTGGCACTGGACGTTGCCTAAAATAAGGCACTTTATCTGTACATTTTAATCTAATTTCAGTTGCCTGACGGCCAGTGTGTGTGTGTCAGGCCCACAGACTGTAGTGTGCCCTCTGCCAGTGCTGCCCATCAATCATACTGTGCGGCACTGGATGTTGCCTAAAATAAGGCACTTTATCTGTACACTTTAATCTAATTTCAGTTGCCTGCCGGCCAGTGTGTGTGTGTCAGGCCCACAGACTGTAGTGTGCCCTCTGCTAGTGCTGCCCATCAATCATACCATGCGGCACAGGACTTTGCCTAAAATAATGCACTTTATCTGTACACTTTAATCTAATTTCAGTTGCCTGCCAGCCAGTGTGTGTGTGTCAGGCCCACAGACTGTAGTGTGCCCTCTGCCAGTGCTGCCCATCAATCATCCCGTGCGGCACTGGATGTTTCCTAAAATAAGGCACTTTATCTGTACACTTTAATCTAATTTCAGTTGTCTGCCGGCCAGTGTGTGTGTCAGGCCCACAGACTGTAGTGTGCTCTCTGCCAGTGCTGAAAATCAATCATACCGTGTGGCACTGGACTTTGCCTAAAATAAAGCACTTTATCTGTACACTGTAATCTAATTTCAGTTGCCTGCCGGCCAGTGTGTGTATGTCAGGCCCACAGACTGTAGTGTGCCCTCTGCCAGTGCTGCCCATCAATCATACCGTGTGGCACTGGACTTTGGCTTAAAATAAGGCACTTTATCTGTACACTTTAATCTAATTTCATTTGCCTGCCGGCCAGTGTGTGTTTGTCAGGCCCACCGACTGTAGTGTGCCCTCTGCCAATGCTGCTCATCAATCATACCGTGTGGCACAGGACTTTGCCTATAATAATGCACTTTGATTGTACACTTTAATCTAATTTCAGTTGCCTGCCGGCCAGTGTGTGTGTGTCAGGCCCACTGACTGTAGTGTACCCTCTGCCAGTGCTGCCCATCAATCATACCGTGCGGCACTGGACGTTGCCTAAAATAAGGCACTTTATCTGTTCACTTTAATCTAATTTCAGTTGCCTGCTGGCCAGTGTGTGTGTGTGTCAGGCCCACAGACTGTAGTGTGCCCTCTGCCAGTGCTGTCAATCAATCATACCGTGCGGCACAGGACTTTGCCTAAAATAAGGCACTTTATCTGTATACTTTAATCTATTTTCAGTTGCCTGACGGCCAGTGTGTGTTTGTCAGGCCCACAAACTGTAGTGTGCCCTCTGCCAGTGCTGCCCATCAATCATACTGTGCGGCACTGGACGTTGCCTAAAATAAGGCACTTTATCTGTACACTTTAATCTAATTTCAGTTGCCTGCCGGCCAGTGTGTGTGTGTCAGGCCCACAGACTGTAGTGTGCCCTCTGCTAGTGCTGCCCATCAATCATACCGTGCGGCACTAGACGTTGCCTAAAATGATGCACTTTATCTGTACACTTTAATCTAATTTCAGTTGCCTGCCGGCCAGTGTGTGTGTGTCGGGCCCACAGACTGTAGTGTGCCCTCTGCCAGTGCTGCCCATCAATCATACCGTGCGGCACTGGATGTTGACTAAAATAAGGCACTTTATCTGTACACTTTAATCTAATTTCAGTTGCCTGCCCGCCAGTGTGTGTGTGTCAGACCCACAGACTGTAGTGTACCCTCTGCCAGTGCTGCCCATCAATCATACCGTGCGGCACTGGACTTTGCCTAAAATAAGGCACTTTATCTGTACACTTTAATCTAATTTCAGTTGCCTGCCTTACAATGTGTGTGTGTAAGGCCCACAGACTGTAGTGTGACCTCTGCATGTGCCCAACACTCATACCGGGTGGCACAGTACCTAGCACGCATAGTACCACTTATCTAAAAAAAAATGACAGGCAGAGGTAGGCCACCCCGCAGGGGCCATCGTAGTCGTGGTGCTGTGATTTCCACTGGCCCTGGAATAATGCCCAGTGTTCAGAGGCCAAGTACCCTGAACCCGAAAAATTGAGGACATAGTTGACTGTCTTACACAGGACACCCAATCTTCGACAGCTTCCGCTAAGAACCTTGACGCACCATCCTCCCCCAGCTTAGCTTCGGTCACCTGCTCTCAAGTTACCATGCTCCCGCCCGCCGCCACCAACACCACTACCACCACAGCCACCACAGCCGCTTCACTTGATCTGTCAGAGGAGTTATTTGTACATCAGTTGGATGCAATTAGTAATGCGCAACCATTATTGCCAGATGATATAGATTACAGGGATATGTCTCAGTCAGGCAGGATTACACACATGGACGTACAGTGTGATGAAGATGATGATGTTGTTCCCGCTGCTGCTTCTTTTGCTGAGGTGTCAGATACAAGTGAAGCGGTTGATGATGACGATGTGTCCACAGATGCCACGTGGGTGCCTGCTCGAAGAGAAGAAGAGGGGGAAAGTTCAGAAGGGGAGACAGAGAGAAGGAGGAGATGAGTTGGAAGAAGGAGGCGGTCGTCGCAAGGAGTTAGTGGCACAGTCAGACAGCATGTATCGGCACCCGGGGTCAGCCAGACAGCACGCCAGTCAACGCATGCTGTTGCCACCACCAGAATGCCATCATTCCAAAGCTTAGCAGTGTGGCATTTTTTTGTGTGTCTGTCTCTGATAACAGCAATGCCATTTGCAACCTGTGCCGAAAGAAACTGAGTCATGGGAAGTCCAACACCCACCTCGGTACAACTGCTTTGCGAAGGCACATGATCTCACATCACAAACGCCAATGGGATCAACACATGCGTACAAGCAGCACACAAACTCAAAGCCACCATCCTCCTCCTGGTCCAGCATCTTCAGCTACGTCAACCACTGCTGTCCTCCTTGCCTCCTCTCAACCACCCGCCACTCCGCCTCTCACCTTCAGCAGTTCCATCTCATCTGCCCACAGTCAGGTGTCTGTCAAGGAAATGTTTGAGCGTAAGAAGCCAATGTCACAGAGTCACCCCCTTGCCAGGCGTCTGACAGCTGGCATGACGGAACTCTTAGCCCACCAGCTATTACCATACCAGCTGGTGGAGTCTGACTGTCACGACTGTGACTGATCCAGATAGGTCTGGGAAGAGAAGGTCGCAGCGACTTGCTACTCGCGATAGCTTGTGAGTTTGCTTCATGGTTCAGGGTATGTCATCCAGGTTTTGCCTTGTGAACTTTTTTGTCCTGACTGGGAGTTGGCAGGCATTCTTCTCAGGTGAGTGCTGTCTGCCACTCCCAGCTACTATATTAGTTTCAGTTTCACTTGCAGTCATTGCCAGATATAGTCCTTACTTCCAGTGCTATTCTGACCTTTGAAGGAGATCGTTTGACGGTATTGCTGTGGTGTTCGTGTCTGGCGTGGACTGTCGTTGTTGGGATCATCTTCTCTGCTCGTGACTGGATAAGTCTATCTCTGCTGGAGATTGTTTGTTTGTTTGTTACTGTCTTCCCCTGTTGTTCTCCTAGACATGAGTGATGGTGACTAGTGCTCCCATCTGCCTTTCCCCAGTCTAGTCTTCTAAGGGTCACTCAGGGTTTAGGCATCCTGCTCGCCGCACGGGTTCACACCCCGTCTAGGGTATCAGGGCAGACAGATGCCAGCGTAGGGTTTGTCAGGGGTGGCCGTTCTATTTCCCATCCGTAGATAAGGGTCCCCCTTCCCCTCCGTCTGGTGCGACACGACTGCTGCTGGGATATCGGTCGTGACACTGACGCTTTCAAATAATTTGTCACTATTGGGACACCACAGTGGAAAGTACCCGGACAAATTTTTTTTCAAAAAAGGCAATCCCATTGGGTCAACCTGCTGATGGCTGACAAGCATGGAATGCGTGGCTCTGCAACGGAGTTGGTGACACCGCCACGACTTGCAGGCAGGCCTACTGCCACCTCCTCTACTCCTCCTACTCCATCCACATGTGTTGAATCTCATCGTACAACACTTTGTGTCTAAGTACCCAGGCTTACAGGATGTCCTCAAGCAGGCCAGAAAGGTGTGTGGCCATTTCAGGTGTTCCTACACGGCCATGGCGCACTTTTCCGATATTCAGCGGCGAAACAACATGCCAGTGAGGTGCTTGATTTGCGACAGCCCGACACATTGGAATTCAACACTCCTAATGTTCTACCGCCTGCTCCAACAAGAAAAAGCCGTCAACGAGTATTTGTATGACCAGGGTGCTAGGACAGCCTCTGCGGAGCTGGGAATTGTTTTGCCACGTTACTGGACGCTCATGCGCAATGCCTGTAGGCTCATGCGTCCTTTTGAGGAGGTGACAATCCTAGTCAGTCGCACCGAAGGCACCATCAGCGACCTCATCCCATTTGTTTTCTTCCTGGAGTGTGCCCTGCGAAGAGTGCTGGATCAGGCTGTAGATGAGCATGAAGAGGAAGAGTTGTGGTCACCATCACCACCAGAAACAGCCTCGACATAATCGCTTGCCGGACCTGCGGCAACGCTTGAAGAGGAGTATGAGGAAGAGGAGTCAGAGGAGGAACGTGGCTTTGAGGAGGAGGAAGACCAACCACAGCAGGCATCCCAGGGTGCTCGTTGTTGTCACCTATCTGGGACCCGTGGTGTTGTACGTGGCTGGGGGAAGAACAGACCGTCAATGACGTCAGTGAGGACGAGGAACGGGAAATGAGTAGCTCTGCATCCAACCTTGTGCAAATGGGGTCTTTCATGCTGTCATGTCTGTTGAGGGACCCTCATATAAAATGGATGTAGGAGAACGACCTGTACTGGGTGGCCACGCTTCTAGACCCCCGGTATAAGCAGAAAGTGGCAGAAATGTTACCAAATTAATGAAAGTCGGAAAGGATGCAGCAGTTCAAAACCATACTAAAAAATATGCTTTACACAGCTTATAAGGGGGATGTCACAACACAACGGGAATCTAACTGGGGAAGAGGTGAATGTAAACCTCCTCCTACCACGGCGGCAAGGACTGGATGATTTACAGATGTGTTGTTGATGGAGGACATGCAGAGTTTTTTCAGTCCTACACATCGCCACAGCCCTTTGGGATTCAGCCTTAGAGAACGACTCGACCGACAGGTAGCAGACTACCTCGCCTTAACTGCAGATATCGACACTCTGAGCAGAGATGAACCCCTTCACTACTGGGTGTGCAGGCTTGACCTGTGGCCTGAGCTATCCCAGTTTGCAATAGAACTTCTGGCCTGTCCTGCTTCAAGTGTCCTGTCAGAAAGGACCTTCAGTGCAGCAGGAGGCATTGTCACTGACAAGAGAAGTCGCCTCGGTCAAAAAAGTGTTGATTACCTCACCTTCATAAAGATGAATGAGGCATGGATCCTGAAGGGACTGACAGTGGGGGATACGTTTGACTAACAAAAGGCCTGATGACATTCCTTGGCCTCAAAATGGTCCCCACGCTGCTGTATTTAATGTCTGCATACCGGAAGACTTTCGTGAATTCTCCGCCACCAACTAGGGTTCAAGCCGCAATGTGTTAGTCACTTTTCTGCCTGGAAAACATCATTTTTTTCTGGCCGCTGCTACAACAGTGGCTGCAACAATGCCATTATTTTTCAGGCATGTGTACATGCCTAATTTTTCTGTCCTATGGTGCAGCACTGTCGCTGCAGAAACAAAACAAAAAAAGGCACATACAAGTGTCAATTCCCCTTCGTGATCGTTACCTTGTTGTGTTGAAGGGGCTTGCGTATCACAATGAAGCAATCATCACCTCTATGAGTGTGTTGGCAATGTTGCCACACCCCAGATGATAAGGCCGTTGCTTCATTATGGTCAGACCAAAAGCGATCGGCATTAATTTACATTAATTTACCTTTTTTATTTGTATGGGTATTTAATACATAAAATAAAAAATCATAATAAAGTCTCTTAATAGTTTATTAGAAATAATGCAGACAATTAAAAAAATCCCCATCAATTCCAATACAAAGCAAGTACAGAGCTCAGAACTAAATTATTTCATGATGTCGTAATGGTTCGTTAATTCGACAATGGTTAATCAATTCGACACACTTCCCATGATAGGGTACGTAACAGGGATCAAACTGATAGGAATAGTACTAGTTAAGCACCACTCATATAGGGTGTCACAGCACATTGCTCTGTGCACGCGCAGTGCCCCAATTTGGGAGTAAGAGGACCGATCAAGCTGCTTTTTCAATCTCCCGGTTCCTAAAATTAATTCAGTTTGGTGTATGAGAGTTTGGTCTGTCACTGTGAAGGCAGTCAAAGGTACCCGGCCTACATTTTTTTTTCACAAAAGGCAATCCCTAATATGGAACGTAACAGGGATTAAACTGATACAAATAGTACTAGTTAAGACACCACTCATATCGGGTGTGAGAGTAAATTGCACAACGCAGACGCAGTGACCGTGGATTAAAACAAAGGGGAGGGAGCCAGCGTTTTTTTAACCATCTCCCCGTTCGAAAAATCAATTAAATTCACCTTTCGGGACCCTTGGTGTTGTACGTGGCTGGGTGGAGGAAGAAACCTTCAATGACATCACCGGGACATGGCTAGCTTGGTATCCAACCTTGTGCAAGTGGAGAGTTTGCGGTTGTGCAAATGGACTGTTTGCGGTGCATTAAAAGGGGAGTTTGGTCTGTCAATGTCTGTGAAGCGGGCGTAACCCTTACACTACGTGATCGATACAACCTGATCGTATACACACACTGGATGTTTTAAACCACATTGTTCAAAAAAATTTAGGATTGTTAAGTGATTTATGCCTTTTATGGATTAAAACCCAACTCTGCAATCCTCTGCCCACCCCCCCGCTCAATTTCATGATGGCCGAGCTTAGCAAGCAGAGTGTCAGCACATTGCTGAAACTCTGCTTGTAACGGCTGACATCCGTGCAGGCACGGATGTCAGCCTTTTAACCCCTTTCATGCCGTGCTCCATAGGGACCGCTGTATGGAAGGGGTTAAGAGGTAGGGAGCTTCTGTGGGGGGTTGCTGTGCCTGGTGCATCCCCCCTAGCTCCAGTCCACAGCTTTCCTTCCTCCCTATCCTCCGCTGCTCTGTTATAGCAGCGGAGGATGGTAACCATGGCAACAGGACGCCTTCAAAGGCGTCCTGCTTGCCATGGTAACAGAACTCTGATCAGACTTCTGCTAAAAGCAAAAGTCTGATCAGACTAAGTGTCAAGTAAAAAATACAGTACAGTACATTATATAATGTACTGTACTGTGTTTTACAGACACAAGATCCACTGGATCTTCAAGAACCAAGTAGGTCTGGGTCAAAAAAAAATAAAAAAAAAGTGAAAAAAGCTAAAAATTAAAAAAACACATTTATCACTAATAAAAATTAAAAAAATAAAATACACTACACATGTTATATATCAACCTAATCTATAAAATGGGTTTGCTACTTTCCCCGCACAGTGAACATCATAAAAAAAAAAAAACTATGATAAAATTGAAATTTTGCCCACCTCACTTCCTAAAAAAGTCAATAAAAGTGATCAAAAAAGTTGTATCTACACCCAAATGGTACTAATCAAACCAACACATCGTCCCGCAAAAAATGATATCTTACCTAAGAAAATCACCTAAAAAATAAAAAAATTATGGCTCTCGGGCTATGCAGACACTAAAACATGATTTTTTTTTTGTTTCAAAAATATGATTGTGTAAAACCTAAATGAACAAATAAAAAGTAGACATATTAGGTATTGCAGTGTTCGTAAGAACCTGAATTATAAAAATAACACATGACCTAACCCCTCAGGTGAACACCGCAGAAAAAAAAAATACTGTAAAAAGCAGTTTTTCGTCTCCTAACATCACAAAAAGTGTAACAGCACTTAAAAGTCATAATCACCCCAAAATAGTGCCATTAAAACCGCCATCTCATCCCGCAAAAAATGAGCCCCTACCTAGGACAATTGGACAAAAACTAAAAAAAAACTGACTCTCAGACTATGGAGATACAAAAATGTTTTTTTTGTTTGTTTAACAAAGGATATTATAGTGTAAAACCTAAATAAATTTAAAAGAGTAGACATATTTGGTATTCACACGTCCGTAAGAATCTGCTCTATAAAAATAACACATGACCTAACCCCTCAGATGAACACAGTCACAAAAATAAAATAAAATGGTCCCAAAACAGCAATTTTTGCCAAATTTTCCATTTTAATTATTTTTTTTCCGCTAACAAAGCAAGGGTTAACAGTCAAACAAAACTCTATATGTATTGCCCTAATTCTGTAGTTTACAGAAACACCCCAAATGTGGTCGTAAACTGCTGTATTGCCAAGCGACAGGGCATAGAATGAAGGGAATGTCATATGGTTTTTGGAAGGCAGATTTTGCCGGACTGGTTTTTTGACACCATGTCCCATTTGAAGCCCCCTGATGCTCCCCTAGAGTAGAAACTCCATAAAAGTGACCCCATATAAGAAACTACACCCCTCAAGGTATTTAAAACTGATTTTACAAACTTTGTTAACCCTTTAGGTGTTCCTCAAGAGTTTATGGCAAATTGAGATGAAATTTCAATTTTTTATTACCTTGCCTCACAGAAATGTATTATAGAGCAACCAAAAATCATATGTAACCTAAAAATAATACCACCAAAACTGCCACCTTATTCAGTAGTTTCCAAAATGGGGTCACTGTTTTGGAGTTTCTACTCTAGGGGTGCATTGCGGGCTTGAAATGGGTGTAAATAAACCAGTCCATCAACAATTTTCCTTCCAAAAACCATATGACGTTCCTTTCATTCTATGACATGCCGTTTGGCGATACAACAGTTTACAACCACATATGGGGTGTTTCTGCAAACTCCAGAATCAGGGCAATAAATATTGGGTTATGTTTTGCTGTTAACCCTTGCTTTGTTCCAGGAAAAAATGAATTAAAATGGAAAATTTTCCCCAAAATCGAAATTCTGAAATTTCATGTCCATTTGCCATGAGCTCTTGTGGAACACTTAAAGGGTTAACAAGGTTTGTAAAATCAGTTTTGAATACCTTGAGCGGTGTAGTTTTTAGAATGGGGTGGTTTCTTGGGTGGTTTCTTTTATGTAAGCCTCACAAAGTGACTTTGAAATTTTCTGAAAATTTTCAAGATTTGCTTCTAACCTTCTAAGCCTTGTAACATCCCCCCCCCCAAAAAAAAAGGCGTTCCCAAAATTATCCAAACATGAAGTAGACATTTTGGGAATGTAAATTAATAACTATTTTTGGGGGTATTACTATGTATTATAGAAGTGGAGAAATTGAAACTTGTAAATTTGCTAATTTTTCAAAATTTTTGGTAAATTTAGTATTTTTTATACAACTTTTTTGACAAAATGTTACCAATGTCATGAAGTACAATATGTGACAAAAATACAATCTCAGAATGGCTTGGATAAGTAAAAGCGTTTTAAAGTTATTACCACATACAGTGACACTGGTCAGATTTGCAAAAAATGGCCTGGTCCTTAAGGTGAAATAGGGCCGTGTCCTTAAGGGGTTAAAACACACTGTACTCGCCATCGTCAAAGGGATATATAGGAGTTATTCAGCCATTTAATCGGGTCGGCGTATCCTACCTTTAATGTTGTTTAAAAAACATTGTACTTGCCACTGTCACAGGCATATATAATAGTCGGGAAATTGAGTCGGGGTCACCTACCTTTTTTTTTGTTAAAAAAACACTGTACTTGCCACTATCAAAGGAATATGCAATATTCACAGGGATATATAACAGTTATTCAGCCACTTAACTGGGTTGTTGTGTCCTACCTTTATTTTTGGGGGTTTAAAAAACACTGTACTTGCCACAGTCAAAGGGATATAAAATAGTTTTTTAGCCGGTTAATTGGTCGGTGTAACCTACCTATTTTTTGGGTTGAAAAAACACTGTACTTGCCACCGTCACTGGGATATATAATAGTTATTCAGCCGGATAATTGAGTAGGTGTGACCTACCAATTTTTTGGTTAAAAAACACTGTACTTGCCCCCTCAGAGGGATATATAATAGTTATTCAGCCACTTAATTGGATCATTGTGTCCTACCTTTATTTTTGGGGGTTTAAAAAACACTGTACTTCCCACCATCAAAGGCATATGTAATAGTTATTCAGCAGGTTTTCTTTGGGTCGGTATGAAGTACCTTTTTTTTTTTTTGTTTAAAAAACTCTGTACTTGCCACTGTCAAAGGGATATATAATAATTTTTCAGCCAGTTAATTGGGTCGGTGTGTCCTACCTATTTTTTTTTGTTTAAAAAACACTATACTAACCACCGTCACGGGGATATATAATAGTTATTCAGCCGGTTAATTGGGTCGGTGTGACCTACCTTTGTTTTTTGTTTTTTTAAATACAGTGTAGTTGCCACCTTCAAAGAGATATATAACTTTTATTCAACCGGTTAATTGGGTCAGTGTGACCTACCTATTTTTTCGGTTGAAAAAACAGTTTCAGCTGGGTAATTGAGTCGGGGTCACCTACCCTTTTTCTGTTTACAAATCACTGTACTTGCCACCATCATAGGGATATATAATAGTTATTCAGACGCTTAATTGGGTCTGCTTGTCCTAACTTTTTTTTTTTTTTAAATACTGTTGTTTCCAACGTCAAAGGGATATATAATAGTTATTCAGCCGGCTAATTGGGTCGGTGTGACCTACTTTTTTTTTCGTTTAATATACACTGTACTTGCCACCGTCAAAGGGATATATAATACTTAGTTAGCCGATTAATTGGGTCGGTGTGACCATTCTTATTTTTATTTTTAAAAAACACTGCACTTACCACCGTCAAAGTTGTATATAATAGCTATTTAGCCGGTTAATTGGGTCAGTGTGACCTTTCTTTTTTTTTTTTGTCTAATATACACTGTACTTGACAACGTCAAAACGATACACAATAGATATTCAGCCGGTAAATTTGGTCGATGTGATATACATAGTAACATACTTACATAGTAACATACTGTAGTTTATAAGGCTGAAGAAAGACATCTGTCCATCCAGTTCGGCCTGTTATCCTGCAAGTTGATTCAGAGAAAGGCAAAAATAAAAACCTGTGAGGTAGAAGCCAATTTTCCCCACTTTAGGGGAAAAACATTCCTTCCCGACTCCAATCAGGCAAACAAAATAACTCCCTGGGTCAACAACCTATCTCTAGTAGCTTTAGCCTGTAATATTATTACAGTCCAGAAATACATCCAGGCCCCTCTTGAACTCTTTTATATCCATAGTCTCACTGCTCTAAACATAATGAATCCTCTTCTATGTTTGTGTACAAACCTTCTTTCCTTCAGACGCAGAGGATTTCCCCCGTCACAGTCACAGTCCTGGGAATAAATAGATTATGGGATAGATCTCTGTACTGACCCCTGATATATTTATACATAGTTATTAGATCTCTCCTGAGTCGACCTTTTTATAAATTGAATAACCCTAATTTTGATAATCTTGAAGGGTACTGTATTCCACTCATTCCAGTTATTACTTTAGTTGCCCTCCTCTGAATCCTCTCCAGCTCTGCTATGTATACCTTGTTCACAGGAGCCCAGAACTGTACATAGTATTCCATGTGTGGTCTGTAATTAATTAAGTTGCAGGACTATGTTCTCATCATGGGCATCTATGCCCCTTTTGATGAAACCCATTATTTTATTGGCCTTGGCAGCAGCTGCCTGACACTGGTTTCTACAGCTTAATTTTCTGTTCACTAAAATTCCTAGATCCTTTTCCATGTCAGTTTTACCATTTAGTATGTTCTGTTTACTTGCATTATTCCTTCCCATGTGCATAACCTTACATTTGTCAGTGTTAAACATCATCTGCCATTTCTCTGCCCAAGCCTCCAATTTATCCAGATCCCTTTGTAGCAGTATACTGTCATCTTCAGTGTTAATTACTTTGATATTTGATATAAAATTGATATTTTACTGTGCGAGCCTTCTACAAGATTATTAATAAATATATTGTAGAGTATAGGGCCCAATACTGACCCCTGTGGTACCCCACTAGTGACAGTGACCATATCTGAGTGTGTACCATTAATAACCACCCTCTGTTTTCTGTCACTCAGCCAGTTACTTACCTACATACAGACATTTTTCCCCAGTCCAAGCATTCTCATTTTATATACTAACCTTTTATATGGTTCAGTATCAAATGCTTTGGAGAAATCAAGATATACAGCATCCATTAATTTGCCATTGTATTTCTCTGTCACTGGTGCAAAGGAGGTGTATTGCACCGATCAAAAATGACTACAGGTCACCCACAGACTGAACGGCCACATTAAAACCCTAACACTGGCCCTCAGTGCAGCAGCGTCCTGTCCCTACACTAGTTAGAGCAGAATGGCTGTGGAAAACGTGATCCGGCATTTATGCATGCGCCGGCCAATCACAGCCATGCCAATACTAGGCATGACTGTGATGGCTTCCAAGTGCCCATAGCTTAAAAGCTTGTTGATTGGCTGCGCTGCACGGACTCGGGTGACCGGATACTGTAATGTTTGGTACGAACCTGAACATTCTGGTCCGGGTTCGCTCATCCCTACTCATGAGTGCTATGGGGGAGGAAACAACCATGCATACTCAGTAACTATATCCACAAGGGGGAAGGTTGTAAATTTTAAAGTAATCAGAAGAAATGGAGTGGAAAGATAGTATGGGAAAAGATGGGATTTGCAGATAAGGGTGGGAGAGAATTTAAAATAAGGAAATGGAATTACAAAAATGACTTACAAAAGCAAAATAAAAGAAAGAAGAGATAAAAATAATGCTGTACAATAAAAAAAAAAGGACCTGCGTAGATAAAAGTTACAGGCCATTTACAAGCCTGGACATGTACCCAGCAGGTATCCAGAAAGGCTTAGGGCAAATACCCCTATATAAAATATGCAAATAAAGAACTAATTGAACTAGATAACAGGCAAATTATAGATACTACAAAAAAACTAAATACAAATATATGGATATCTTCCAGGTTGCAGGGGGTGGAAGAAAGGTGTAGTGCAGAATATCCAAAAACCACTTATCTAAGTGCTATGACCAGGATAATAAATGGATAAATAGAGGCCCAATTACTTAGAACTCCTATAAGAACCCCAAGACCAGCATACTCAAAGGAGCTCTTCAGCCTAACCTCTTGTTCTCAGTGTTCACGAGGGAATAGCTATAGTTCTAGTCTAAGCTTGTCTAAGCTAAACTATTTAAAACTTTATTCCAGGTCATAGGAAAGAGGCGCAAAACTTAAGAAAATGTCAAGATTGATCACCATTAAGGACATCAGAAAACTAAGGGGGTCATTTATTTACCTGAAATATGCCTATATTAGGCATATTTCAGGTGCAGATTGCGGCGCAGCGGTTAGTTGCGCTGCAATCTGCGACTTTTCCCCACTCACACCAGGTCTAAAAAAGTGGGCATGGGCAGGGAAGGGGACAGGCCAGCAGGCCCATCTCATTCATCATTTTCTACACCTGTTTTAAGTGTAGAAAACGACCTAAATGTAAGCCAACTAGGAATCTGGCTTACATTTAAAAGCGGCGCTGGATGCGCTGAAGTTATGTTTTAGCGATCCACTGCCAGAGCAGGAGCTTTATTAAACGCCGGACTTACGAAAAGAGCACCTAAGTTTGTAACTGACTGAGGAGGGTGAGAGTGCAGAAAAAGAAAAACTGACAGAAAATGTCTCTCAGTAATACAGTGGCCCAACAAAACATAGAACAGAAGCGTTTCCGAGCTTTCAGTGTTCTCTATGTACAGTAAGCCCTGAAGCATCTTCATCAGCTTGTTTTTGTCCTCAGCCATTTAATCGCTCTATTCCAGGGTAAGGTAACTCTTAAACCGACTCCGGTGAATAAGATGCATAGACATATCGCCTCTCCATGTCACTAATCACTTCATGTTGGCAGGGTCGCAGGCTTATTCTGAGACTTGGCTGACTTAGAAAGTTTGGCCTTAGACACTCTGTGCCAGGGTTCTACTCGTGGAAGCTGTAGTAACAGCACAGGCCATGCTTTCTACAACTCCTCTGGGGTATGGATGGCAATGCATTTCCTTCCTTTGAGAATGAAGATACCGAAGGGATAAAGCCAGGTATATGGACTCTTTTGGGCCCTCAGGGCTTCATAATGCGGCGCTTTGCTAAGGTGGATGGTGCTATGTCCTGGTATATAGCTAAGTCCGCACCCTCATATGTAATTTAAGCCCTTTCTCTGGCTGCAGATAATATACGTGCTGTATCCACAAGTAACAAAATCCCACACACTACATGTCTTGGTCTCTAAGTCGTCTTGGTGCCGGTCTAAGGGCTCTATGGATGCACTCTATGGAAAATGTGGAAGCCGATTCCAGATCCATCAAATCGATGAATATGTCCTTATGGAGGGCCTTGGATGCCTAGGGCTCCAGAAGACATTTTATCATAATATTATTTCTCCCGCTTCAGATCTGCTGGTCCTCCAACAGAATCATTGCCCTGTTTAGCTCTTCAGTATGTATCCGCCATTTTAGCATAATGCGCTGAGGCCGTGGTCTTCAGAGCTTCTACCCGATGGCCTAGCGGAATGAGTTCCTCCTAAATGTCGGAGAGTTCCAGCAGGACTGGGTATATCGCCTGCTCTAACACCTGCCCCAATGCTTTGGTAAGAAACGATTTAGAAACAGGGGCATAAGTCTGGGCCTCCTCCTCTACCTCATGTAAGTGTTTTGCTTCAGAGTCTTCTGTAACTGCGGCATGCGCTGCCGCGACATACGCCATATTGGCCCCCGGAACTGGTGAGTGCTTAGTCTTCTTTTTGAGAAAACCCTGCATATCTTGCTGACCCTTGTACGATCTAGGGGTGACCATGTTGGTATGGGTATCTGCTTCTAAACTGGTCTTTTATGCTCTGACATGGAGGAGCTGAGACTTCAAGCTGCCATCCACTTCAGCGGCCAGGCTGTGCCTGTGCTATGTAATGCATTGTTGTTTTCACATGAACTCAGTGCTGCAGAATATGTTGGCGCTATATAAATACACATTATTATTATTACACTGGTAAATGAATTGCTAGTACTTTGTAAACTGCTAATAATTAATTCATAACTTCTAGAAGGAATAATAAACAGATTAGTAGTTGCTAAAACAGACATGACAGTAGAGGTTACAGGTCTTTAAGTATTAGTGATTTTAAGCATAGTTCTTTTCCCATTGGTCTTTCTTTTCTTCTCTGTTCCCATGTTTATACTAAGTGCATGATGACAATAACACATCTGCTGTAACTTATAAAGATATTAAAAGTCAGCACTATCCTGCACTATGGGAAACGTCGTCTCTTTAAGCCCCTTCCCCTCCCAAAAAATAACAAGAGCTGTCATGCAGACTTCAGAACAATTAAGGGGCCTAATCTAGGTCATGGGAACCCAAGGGTACTTCATGGCTTGTTCTTATGAACACTGAAGTGATGAAATAGAAACTTTTATTCAGATATGAAACAAGTATTGAATTATAATAACTTTATATTAACATTATGTGTATAATTGTTATATTGTAATTGTATGTGAACTTTTTTTTATCCCCTGACCAAACCTGTTTGGGCCCTAATGACCAAGCCAGATTTTGGAAATCTGGCATTTGTCACTTTAGCAGAGAATAACTGTGTAAAGCTTTTGCACATTCAAGTAATTCTGACATTGTTTCTTCGTCACTAATTGTACTTTATTGAGGTGGTAAAATTTAACTGAAACAATTTGCGTATATATATTAAAAAATTGTAAAATCAATGAAAATTTGTAAAAATTGTCATATTTTTCCTATTTTTAACTGTATGTCATCAATAAGGGTGCGGTGGAGGGCAGTGTTTTTTTTTCCTCTGCTAAGGTCTCCCATGTCAATGGTTTATGAAGAAATCAATGCTACGCAGGTGAAATTTTTTTTTTTTACACAAAAGTGTCATTTTAACCCATTAGTGACCAAGCCTGTTTGGGCTTTAATAACCAAGCCAGATTTTTGACGTAAAGGGTTTGCACATCAAATTAATTCTGACATTGTTTTCTCATCACATATTGTACTTTCCTTAGGTGGTAACATTTTACCGATAAAATATGCATATCTTTATAAAAAAAACTTAAAAAACTACGAATATTGTAAAAATTGGCATATTTTCCCATTTTCAACTGCAATATTTCACATACATACATAAATACTATTCAATGTTTTTATCAGACATACATTTTCACATCTTTATTTTGGCTGCAGTTACAAAAAACTTTTACTTTTTTTTAAATTTAGGAGACAATAATGGTGATAGTGAGTACAATAAAGGAATTCAAGAGGGGCCTGGATGTATTTCTGGAGTATAATAATATTACAGATTATAGCTACTAGGGATGAGTAGTTGATCCAGGGAGGTATTCTGATTGCCTGATTGGAGTCGGGAAGGATTTTTTTATTCCCCTTAAGTGGGCAAAATTGGCTTCTACCTCACTTTTTTTTTTTTTGCCTTCCTCTGGATTTAGTTTTTTCAAAAATTAATGCTAAGCAGGCAAAAAAGTTTTTTTTTTATTTTTTACACAAGTGTAAATTTAAAGACAGATTTTTTTCTACAGAGTACATAAAAATGAAGAAGTACATCCCAAAATGTATCACCCCATTTCTTCTGTCTTCAGAAATACCCCAATTGTGGCCCTAATCTTATGTCTTGACAAATGGCAGGGCCCAAACCCAAAGGAGCACCCAGTGGCTTTCAGAATACAAAATTGCATGAAAATGTTTTAGGCCCCATTGCACACTTGTAATGACGTTGAGCTCCCAAAACAATAGAAAACCCCCATAAATGACCCCATTTTAAAAACTACAGGATAAGTTGACAGTTTTATTGAAACTATTCTGGGTTACATATGATTTTTAATCGCTCTATAGTACGTTTTTTGTTAGGCAAGGTTGCCAAAAATAGTCGTACTAGCACAGTATTTATTTTTGTTTTTCTTCAATGTTCATCTGACAGGTTAGATCATGTGCTATTTTTATAGAGCAGGTTGTTACGGATGCAATGATATCAAATTTGTCTACTTTCTTTGTTTGTTTGTTTCACTTTTACATAATAAAGCATTTTTGAAAGAAAATAATGTTTTTGTGTCTCCGTTTTCTGAAAGACATTTATTTTAAATTTTTTGGGTGTTGTCTCATGTATGGGCTCATTTTTTACGGAATGAGGTGACTGTTTGATTAGTACCATTTTGGGGTACATACAACTTTTTTGATCACTTTTAATTAGTGATGAGCGAGCACCAAAGTGTTCGGGTACTTGGTCCGAACACATAGCGATATTCGTGCGCTCGTCCGAGCACCCAAGTAAAATGGAAGTCAATGGGAGACAACCAGGCACCCCCTGCTCGGATGAGGGGAGGGTGCCTGGTCCATTAGAAAAGGTCAGAAAGTTACAGAAGCACCACTTAGGTTAGGTCAACACAAGTGAGGAGGATGACCAGAGTGAGTAAGTGGAAGAGGAGGTGGGGGACGATGACATCACTGACCCAACCTGGGAAGGTGAAAAGCCGAGCGAGGACAGCAGGACAGAGGGGGAGGGATCAACAGCACCGCAATAGGCTGGAAGAGGCTGTGTGGTGGCAAAAGTGAGAAGGAGGGCCACAATAAACAGGCCCGCAACTGTTCCCCCTTGTGCAAATCTCCCTTGACAAGGGGTAGGTGTTCCGCAGTCTAGGGCTTTTTTGAGGAAAGTGGGGACGATAAAAGAATTGTAATTTGCTAAATGAAACTGTGCTATACCTAAATAAGAACTCAACATTTCATAAATAACAATAACCATAACATATTTTACATCCTATTAATAAACTAACTCAAACCATAACAATAAACACTCAAACACGGGAACTTAATGAGGGAAGACTGTATACTTGAGGCTAAATGAGTAGGGTTGGGAACACTATCAACCTCAACCCCAACAGCATGATCCGCCACAGGGCATCACAGCACCCTAATAGGTGGGCCGAACCCCTGGGTACATAATCAGTGTCTGTAGGTCACACCACTGCCTCCTCTTCCTCCTCTGTGTTACGTGCTGGCCAATCCTCTGTCCTAGACACAGGCCTGAATGACTCCCACCCTGCAGCTGGACCTCTGCAAGCACCATCTGCTAACACACCCCTTTCTGTGCCCAAGAACAGCGTACAGATGTCCTTACCCCAGGCCTTTAATCATAAGCGCAAATAGCCACCCACCCACAGGCTATAGCACTAAATGCGCCCCTTTCAAAAATTATGGCCATGGAAATGTTACTATTTAGTCCTGTGGACACTGAGGCTGTCCTCAGTCTCATGGCGGCGGCCGTCCTTCATTACTCAGTCCCCAGCCGCCACTATTGTTAACGGTGTCCCGTCCCCCATTACATAGTAACATAGTATATAAGACCGAAAAAAGACATTTGTCCATTCAGTTCGGCCTAGTTCCTACAAGTTGATCCAGAGGAAGGCAAAAAAAAATTGTGAGGCAGAAGCCAATTTTTCCCACTTAAGGGGAAAAAAAAATTCCTTCCCGACTCCACTCAGGCAATCAGAATAAATCCCTGGATCCCTCTCTTTTAGCTATACCCTGTAATTCTATTACACTCCAGAAATACATCCAGGCCCCTCTTGAATACCTTTATTGTACTTACCATCACCACCTCCTCAGGCAGAGAGTTCTATAGTCTCACTGCTCTTACTGTGAAGAATCCTTTTCTATGTTTGTGTACAAACCTTCTTTCCTCCAGAAGCAGAAGATGTCCCCTCGTCACAGTCACAGTCCTAGGGATAAATAGATGATGGGAGAGATCTCTGTACTGACCCCTGATATATTTATACATAGTTATTAGATCTACCCTCAGTCGTCTTTTTTCTAAAGTGAATAACCCTAATTTTGATAACCTTTGAGGGTACTGTAGTTGCCCCATTCCAGTTTTTACTTTAGTTGCCCTCCTCTCAACCCTCTCCAGCTCTGCCATGTCTGCCTTGTTCACAGGAGCCCAGAACTGTACATAGTACTCCATGTGTGGTCTGACTAGTGATTTGTAAAGTGGTAGGACTATGTTCTCATCACGGGAATCTATGCCCCTTTTGATGCAAACTATTATCTTATTGGCCTTGGCAGCAGCTGCCTGACACTGGTTTTTACAGCTTAGTTTGCTGTTTTTAAAAATTCCTAGATCCTTTTCCATGTCAGTGTTACTGAGTGTTTTACCGTTTAGTATGTACGGGTGACTTGCATTATTCCTTCCCATGTGCATAACTTTACATTTGTCAGTGTTAAACCTCATCTGCCATTTCTCTGCCCAAGCCTCCAATCTATCCAGATCCCTCTGTAGCAGAAAACTGTCCTCTTCAGTGTTAATTACTCTACACAGTTTAGTGTCATCTGCAAAAATTGATATTTTAATGTGCAGGCCTTCTACAAGATCATTAATAAATATAGAGAATAGAATGAAGAGAATAGGGCCCAATACTAACCCCTGAGGTACCCCACTAGTAACAGTGATCCAATCTGAGTGTGTACTGTTAATAACCACCCTCTGTTTTCTATTACTCAGCCAGTTACTTACCCACATACAGACATTTTCTCCCAGTCCGAGCATTCTCATTTTATATACTAACCTTTTGTGCGGTACAGTGTCAAATGCTTTGGAGAAGAACAGATATATGACATCCACTGACTCATCCCGGTCAAGTCTATAACTTAACTCCTCATAGAATTAAATTAGTTTGGCATGACCGATCCCTCATGAAGCCATGCTGATATGGCGTTATTTGCTTATTTTCATTGAGTTACTCCAAGATAGCATCTCTTAGAAAACCTTCAAATAGTTTACCAACAACAGATGTTAAACTTACCGGCCTATAATTTCCAGGCTCTGTTTTTGGACCCTTTTTGCACGCTTTGCTTTTTTCGCATAAAACACAGTAATGCACTATTTCAGTGCTGAAATTTAAAATAGGCATTTGTACACTGTATGCACAACTGCTTTGTGGACCAGGAATACTGCTTTTTTTTCCCCCAAAAATACACTGATACACTATTTCACTGCAGAAATGTAAAATAGGTATTTGGGCGTTGTATTCTAAACTGCTTTGTGGACCAGGAATATGGCTTTTTTCCCTAAAACACAGTAATGCACTATTTCAGTGCTGAAATTTAAAATAGGTATTTGTACGCTGTATGCGCAACTGCTTTGTGGACCAGTCACCCCTAAATTAAACAAAAGGTAATGTAGGGGACTGGACCTGCCAAAAAAAAAGGATTTTTTCCTTCACTGAGCTACCAAAAAGCATTAGACTGATGTCCCTGGTATGCTGGCACACATGCAGTTCCAAGGACACTGCAGTGGCTAAAATGGTCGCTGATCCCCACCTCAGTAACAGATGGATTAAATCACTGGGCTCAGAGCTGGGTACAAAAATGTAGGATTGCAGTATCACCCTCCCTCAATAATTGCTGTAGCTTGAACATTTCACACCACCAGGTTCAACAGATTTCTTTCCTAATCTCTCCCTGGAAACACTGGCAGCAACCTTTCCCTATACTAACAGCAGCAGAGTGACATGCGGCACTCCGTGACTCCAGTTTATAAAGAGGCTGGGTCACATGCTGCACTCAGCCAATCACAGCCATACCATTAGTAGGCATGGCTGTGATGGCTTCTTAGGGCAAATATGTAAAACGCTAGCTGATTGGCTGCTCTGCAGCCTTTCAAAAAGTGGGAAGAATCGCCAAACAACGGACCCGTATCCGAACTTTTATGAAATTGTTCTTGTTCAGTTCCGTGTCCCGAACATCCTAAAATTCGGTACGAACCAGAACTATACAGTTCAGGTTCGCTCAACTCTAGTACTGATGGGTATGGAATAAAAGATGCAAAGTGATAATGCTGGCTACGTTTTCTTATTTTCTCGATGTCATATATCATGACTTCTCCAAAGCATTTTATACAGTATCACAGGTTTGTACATAAAATGAGAATACTTGGACATTCTTGTATGTGGATAAGTAACTGGCTCAGTGATAGAAAACAGAGGGTGTTTATTAATGGTACACACTCACATTGGGTCACCGTTACCAGTGGGGTACCAAAAGAGTCAGTATCAGGCCCTTTTCTTTTCAATATATTTATTAATGATCTTGACGAAGACTTGCACAGTAAAATATCAATATTTGCAGACAACACTAACGGTACAAAGTAATTAACACGGAAGATGACAGTATATCGTCTGGATAGATTGGAGGTTTGGGCAAATAAGTGGCAGATGAGTTTTGACACTGACAAATGTAAGGTTATGCACATAGGAAGCAAAAATACAAGGCACCAGTACATACTAAAAAGTAAACACCAGGTAATCATGACAGGGAAAAAGACTTAGGAGTTTTAGTGCACAGCAAACGTAACTGTAGACCAGTGTCAGGAAGCTGCTGCCAAGGCCAATAAACTTATGGGGTGAGAACATAGTCTTGCCACTTTCCAAATCACTAGTCAGATATAGAGTATTACGTACAATTCTGGGGTCCTGTGAACAAGGCAGACATAGTAGAGCTGGAGATGGTTCAGAGGAGGACAACTAAAGTAATAACTGGAATGGGTACTACAGTACCCTGAAAGACTCTCAGGGTTAGGGTGATCCACCCCTTAACAGTGACCTCTAAAGTGCCCTGTACAGCAGCCCACCCCCTTAACATGGACCCCTCCCCTTTGATAGTAACCCCCCACTGCGTCATGCCTCCTTAGTTTTAGTTTAAAAAAAACATTTTATTAAAGAAGCGAAAGGCATGGCACCAAATAAAATCATACATGTGACATTTGACAAGTATAAAGCAAAAAAAAAAAAAAAAAAGAATACAAACCTTGATTCAAATAAGTAGGCGGTTTCCACTTTGTACACATGTCAAGCAAAGAGATCAACAGTGCCACAATATTATAATGGAGAAGTGTAACTTTTCAATTTGTTTACATAACACCAACAGTGGGTTGTCGAAGCTAACAAAAGTCAATGATAAAGACCCTGGAAACAAAGTAGTGCGTTAGGAGGACTGAATTGTTGTTCTGAAGTTCTGCCACGAGCCCCAAATCAGATCAAATTTGTTTGTATTTGCCTCATCCCAAAAAGCAATTTGTTCCAATCTACAGATCTGGTCACATTTAAGCAACCATTGGCCCACTAGGGGTGCCTCGGGGGATTTCCACTTAGTTGCCACCATCAGTCTCGCTGCAGCCAAGAGTTGGCGGTTAAATTTGCACTGCGGACTGGTGAGGTGGATGTCCTTCGCCCAGCTCAGCAGACAAAACAGAGAGGAAGGCTTAATTTCAACTCCAAAGATCCCAGATAATACTCTACATATTGCTACCCAGTACGTCCGTATTATGGGACAAGACCACCAGATGTGCAGATAGGAACCAACTTCACCGCAATTTCGCCAGCATAGTGGCGAAGATGTCGGGAACATAGTGTGGATCCGATCAGGTGTATAGTACCACCTGGTCAAGAATTTATAGTAATTCTCTTGTAGGCGAGCACATCTAGAGGTCAGGGGTGTACTTCTGAAAAGAGCCTTGACATCTGCCGATGAAAATGTAATTTGTAAGTCTGATTCCCATTTTGTGATAAACTTAGGTTTTAGGAGCAATGTGTCCTCCATCAGAGCTGAGTACATTTTTGATAATGTCTAGAGTTGAGCGAACACCTGGATGTTCGGGTTCGACGAGTTCGGCCGAACTTTCGAAAAATGTTCGGGTTCGGGATCCGAACTCGACCCGAACTTCATCCCGAACCCGAACCCCATAGAAGTCAATGGGGACCCGAACTTTTGGGCACTAAAAAGGCTGTAAAACACACCCGGAAAGGGCTAGAGGGCTGCAAAAGGCAGCAAAATGTAGTTAAATCCCCTGCAAACAAATGTAGATAGGGAAATGATGAGTTAACATAAAATAAATAAAAATTAAACAATATTAATTGGAGTGAGGTCCCATAGCACAGAATCAGGCTTCAAGTCACCCACCAATGGAGAAGGTCACTTACTATTATTTTGACCACAGCACCCAGACAAAGGAGAGAGGTCCCACAGCAGAGAACCAGGCATCATATCACCCACCACAGGAGTAGGCCACCATTTAGTTACTTTGACCCCTACACCCAGACGGAGGAGAGAGGTTACACAGCAGAGAATCAGGCATCATATCAACCACCACAGGAGAAGCCACCATTTAGTTACTTTGACCCCTGCACCCAGGAAGAGGAGAGAGGCCCCACAGCACATATTCTGGCATCATATCAGCCACCACAGGAGAAGCCACCATTGAGTTACTTTGACCCCTGCACCCAGGAAGAGGAGAGAGGCCCACAGCACATATTCTGGCATCATATCAGCCACCACAGGAGAAGCCACCATTGAGTTACTTTGACCCCTGCACCCAGGAAGAGGAGAGAGGCCCCACAGCACATATTCTGGCATCATATCAGCCACCACAGGAGAAGCCACCATTGAGTTACTTTGACCCCCGCACCCAGGAAGAGGAGAGAGGCACCACAGCACATATTCAGGCATCATATCACACACCACAGGAGAAGGCCTCTTTCAGTGATTTAGGCCTTTGGACCCAGACAGAGGAGAGAGGCACCACAGCACATATTCTGGCATCATATCAGCCACCACAGGAGAAGCCACCATTGAGTTACTTTGACCCCTGCACCCAGGAAGAGGAGAGAGGCCCTACAGCACATATTCTGGCATCATATCAGCCACCACAGGAGAAGCCACCATTTAGTTACTTTGACCCCTTCACCCAAACAGAGGAGAGAGGTTCCACATCAGAGAATCAGGCATCATATCAACCACCACAGGAGAAGCCACCATTTAGTTACTTTGACCCCTGCACCCAGGAAGAGGAGAGAGGCCCCACAGCACATATTCTGGCATCATATCAGCCACCACAGGAGAAGCCACCATTGAGTTACTTTGACCCCTGCACCCAGGAAGAGGAGAGAGGCCCCACAGCACATATTCTGGCATCATATCAGCCACCACAGGAGAAGCCACCATTTAGTTACTTTGACCCCTTCACCCAAACAGAGAGAGAGGTTCCACATCAGAGAATCAGGCATCATATCAACCACCACAGGAGTAGGCCACAATTTAGTTTATTTGACCCCTGCACCCAGGAAGAGGAGAGAGGCCCCACAGCACATATTCTGGCATCATATCACACACCACAGGAGAAGGCCTCTTTCAGTGATTTAGGCCTTTGGACCCAGACAGAGGAGAGAGGTCCCACAGCAGAGAACCAGGCATCATATCACCCACCACAGGAGTAGGCCACCATTTAGTTACTTTGACCCCTACACCGAGACGGAGGAGAGAGGTTACACAGCAGAGAATCAGGCATTTAGATCACCCACCACAGGAGTAGGCCCCAATTTAATGGGACCCCGGCAACCATGTCAGATGGCACAACCATCAGCTTCATATCAATCAGCACAGGAGAAGGCGACTTTGAAAGACTTTGACCCTACACCCAGATGGAGGAGAGAGGTTTCACAGCAGAGAATCAGGCATCATATCAACCACCACAGGAGAAGCCACCATTTAGTTACTTTGACCCCTGCACCCAGGAAGAGGAGAGAGGCCCCACAGCACATATTCTGGCATCATATCAGCCACCACAGGAGAAGCCACCATTGAGTTACTTTGACCCTGCACCCAGGAAGAGGAGAGAGGCCCCACAGCACATATTCTGGCATCATATCAGCCACCACAGGAGAAGCCACCATTGAGTTACTTTGACCCCTGCACCCAGGAAGAGGAGAGAGGCCCCACAGCACATATTCTGGCATCATATCAGCCACCACAGGAGAAGCCACCATTTAGTTACTTTGACCCCTTCACCCAAACAGAGGAGAGAGGTTCCACATCAGAGAATCAGGCATCATATCAACCACCACAGGAGTAGGCCACAATTTAGTTTATTTGACCCCTGCACCCAGGAAGAGGAGAGAGGCCCCACAGCACATATTCTGGCATCATATCACACACCACAGGAGAAGGCCTCTTTCAGTGATTTAGGCCTTTGGACCCAGACAGAGGAGAGAGGTCCCACAGCAGAGAACCAGGCATCATATCACCCACCACAGGAGTAGGCCACCATTTAGTTACTTTGACCCCTACACCGAGACGGAGGAGAGAGGTTACACAGCAGAGAATCAGGCATTTAGATCACCCACCACAGGAGTAGGCCCCAATTTAATGGGACCCCGGCAACCATGTCAGATTGCACAACCATCAGCTTCATATCAATCAGCACAGGAGAAGGCGACTTTGAAAGACTTTGACCCCTACACCCAGATGGAGGAGAGAGGTTTCACAGCAGAGAATCAGGCATCATATCAACCACCACAGGAGAAGCCACCATTTAGTTACTTTGACCCCTGCACCCAGGAAGAGGAGAGAGGCCCCACAGCACATATTCTGGCATCATATCAGCCACCACAGGAGAAGCCACCATTGAGTTACTTTGACCCCTGCACCCAGGAAGAGGAGAGAGGCCCCACAGCACATATTCTGGCATCATATCAGCCACCACAGGAGAAGCCACCATTGAGTTACTTTGACCCCTGCACCCAGGAAGAGGAGAGAGGCCCCACAGCACATATTCTGGCATCATATCAGCCACCACAGGAGAAGCCACCATTGAGTTACTTTGACCCCGCACCCAGGAAGAGGAGAGAGGCACCACAGCACATATTCTGGCATCATATCAGCCACACAGGAGAAGCCACCATTGAGTTACTTTGACCCCTGCACCCAGGAAGAGGAGAGAGGCCCCACAGCACATATTCAGGCATCATATCACACACCACAGGAGAAGGCCTCTTTCAGTGATTTAGGTCTTTGGACCCAGACAGAGGAGAGAGGCCCCACAGCACATATTCTGGCATCATATCAGCCACCACAGGAGAAGCCACCATTGAGTTACTTTGACAGTATATTGAACGCCAGATAAACTAACTTGGCCTTTTTTAAATAAAAAAAATTCCCTCAATGGAATACTTTCAGTCTTTTGACTGTATGGATTACAGATGGAATGACTGTTATATGTGAGTACCGCTCTCTTTGACAGATTCTAGTATGGGTACATATATGTTTTCCCAACCCCAGCACATTAATTTGCTAATTCCAGATGTATGAAACGCAGGCCTAACTGTATCTAGTATATTGAACGCCAGATAAACTAACTTGGCCTTTTTAAATAAAAAAATTCCCTCACTGGAATACTTTCAGTCTTTTGACTGTATGGATTACAGATGGAATGACTGTTATATGTGAGTACCGCTTTCTTTGACAGATTCTAGTATGGGTACATATATGTTTTCCCAACCCCAGCACATTAATTTGCTAATTCCAGATGTATGAAACGCAGGCCTAACTGTATCTAGTATATTGAACGCCAGATAAACTAACTTGGCCTTTTTAAATAAAAAAATTCCCTCACTGGAATACTTTCAGTCTTTTGACTGTATGGATTACAGATGGAATGACTGTTATATGTGAGTACCGCTTTCTTTGACAGATTCTAGTATGGGTACATATATGTTTTCCCAACCCCAGCACATTAATTTGCTAATTCCAGATGTATGAAACGCAGGCCTAACTGTATCTAGTATATTGAACGCCAGATAAACTAACTTGGCCTTTTTAAATAAAAAAAAATTCCCTCACTGGAATACTTTCAGTCTTTTGACTGTATGGATTACAGATGGAATGACTGTTATATGTGAGTACCGCTTTCTTTGACAGATTCTAGTATGGGTACATATATGTTTTCCCAACCCCAGCACATTAATTTGCTAATTCCAGATGTATGAAACGCAGGCCTAACTGTATCTAGTATATTGAACGGCAGATAAACTAACTTGGCCTTTTTAAATAAAAAAATTCCCTCACTGGAATACTTTCAGTCTTTTGACTGTATGGATTACAGATGGAATGACTGTTATATGTGAGTACCGCTTTCTTTGACAGATTCTAGTATGGGTACATATATGTTTTCCCAACCCCAGCACATTAATTTGCTAATTCCAGATGTATGAAACGCAGGCCTAACTGTATCTAGTATATTGAACGCCAGATAAACTAACTTGGCCTTTTTAAATAAAAAAAATTCCCTCACTGGAATACTTTCAGTCTTTTGACTGTATGGATTACAGATGGAATGACTGTTATATGTGAGTACCGCTTTCTTTGACAGATTCTAGTATGGGTACATATATGTTTTCCCAACCCCAGCACATTAATTTGCTAATTCCAGATGTATGAAACGCAGGCCTAACTGTATCTAGTATATTGAACGCCAGATAAACTAACTTGGCCTTTTTAAATAAAAAAAATTCCCTCACTGGAATACTTTCAGTCTTTTGACTGTATGGATTACAGGTGGACTGGTATTAGTAGGGGTGACACAAGCACACCCAAGTCCCTGATGTAGGATTTCTATGGCACAGACCACTATTACAAGTGATTAATGGACGTTGGGAGAGATTGTGCTGCAGCACTAGTCCCAAGATGGCCGCCGCCTATCAGCCCAGTAACATGTGCCACAAAATGGTCTGCACAACCTTTAAAAAAATAGCCTTGGACTGTGCTGCTAAATCGCTATTGGTCTGAATCCCAGGTGTAGATGTCTGACTTGTTTGGAGCTTTGGAATGCACACTGTGGCAGCTTCTGCTGCAGCACTACAAGTCGCAAAATGGCGGCCGGCGGTCAGCCCAGGTACATGTGGATGGAAAAATCACTCTGGCCACTCTAAAATAGCCAATCCCTATCAAAAAAGCAGCTCAGCTGCAGTTGTTCAGATGAATCACAGGTGGAGGAGAGAAATTTGCTTCCAGTTATTCAATTATCCCTGCCTATTCTCGCCCTAGCATCAGCTGCGTCTATCCCTGTTCTATTCACATCGGGAGTGAGCACGTCCCGACGTGCGCACAAGCTTATAAAGAGGCTGAGTCACATGCTGCACTCGGCCAATCACAGCCTTGCCAATAGTAGGCATGGCTGCGATGGCATCTTAGGGCAAGTAGTATGATGCATGTTGATTGGCTGCTTTGCAGCCTTTCAAAATGCGCCTAAATACATGCCGAACGACGAACCCGAACCCGAACTTTTTTGAAAATGTCCGGGTTCGGGTCCGGGTCCCGGACACCCCAAAATTCGGTACGAACCCGAACGATGCTCGAACTGTTCGCTCAACACTAATAATGTCTTGACAGGTTCTTTTTTGCCCATTACAAGCTGCTCAAAAGGCATCGGGCCTAGTTCTACCACCTGGGCTGCTAGTTTCAGAAAATCCCAGATGTGCGCTATGTGGAAGTGGGAGAAACCTTGAGAAACCCATATGTCCCTACTATCGTCAAGTTGTTCTGTCTGTGCCTGAATGATGTCAAATATCACTGCCTCATTACTCTTACAAATATCAGTCAATGACTGTCTAAATTCCTCACTAGCATCCCATAGGACATCGGCGATCCGTAGAAGGGGGGATATCGGTTGTAATAGGAGCGTTGCACCAAGGCCCGAAAACCACACATTGAGGGTGTTGCGAGTCAAGGGACTTTTTGTAGTATTTTAGAGCGTTGTCCTGTGAGTAGTAGCAAGAACCAACGATCTTAAGGGGATCTCTGAATAGTTTTTTCTCCAGTTGAACATCTAATCTATCCCTAGCGTCTCTTAAACATTCAAGCACTCTGTGGGCCTGCACCGCTTTGTAGTACCTCTGAAAGTCTGGTACCCCTAACCCTCCAAGTTTCACGGGTTGGACTATTTGTGTATAGCGAAGTCTTGGTCTCCCACCACCCCATATAAAGCCCATTATACTTTTCTTCAACTCTGTGAACCACGCCTTAGGAACTTTTATGGGCAGTACCTGAAGCAGATAGAGTACTTTAGGGAGAATCACTGTTTTCAGTAAGGACCTTCTTCTGAACCACGAGGTGAAGGGTATATCCCACGGTTTCAGAAGATCATTAATAACTTTAGGAAGGTTTTTGTAGTTAGCTTGGAACAACTCCGCTAGCTGCGGAGTTAGGGTGATGCCCAGGAACTGGATTCCATGTGCCGCCAATACAAAAGGCGATGTCCTCTCCAAGAGGACCTGTGATTCTGTATCAAGAATAACATTAAGCACTTGCGATTTGGTATGGTTAACCTTAAAATTGGACATGCTACCATAAAACTCGAGTAATGAGTTAATTTCCGGGAAAGCTTCAACCAGGTTAGTAACAATTAAAAGGAGGTCATCCACAAATGCCGCCTGAGTGTGTACCTGCGCCATGCCTCCTTAATACAAGACTTCCAAAGCACCCTGTCCCCTTAAAATGTGACATCTATAGCACCTCATTCCTTAACAGTGACCTTTACAGCACCATGTCCCCTTAACAGTGACCTCCAACAGTGAAGAAAAGTGGCTGGAGTTGTTAAGTAAACATGGTATAACTGTGTATGTTAACGTCTTAACATACACAGTTACACCAGGTTTCCTTAACAACTCCAGCCTGCGAGTGTCTATTGGATAATAAGGGTAATGTGTGAATGGCAGTTACAACGTGAATGAAGCTGCGAGCTCCTATTGGCTAATACATGTTTTGGGAATATCTCAGGAAAGGTACATCCTAGAGAACAGAAACCCGGTCCACAACCTTCCCGGACACCTGATATACCTATGTTACAAATTTCGTGCAGATCAGTCCAGTCGTTTAGCCATGCATAAAGGACAGACAGAAAAAAGACAGAAATTAATATATGTATATATATATATATATATATATATATATATATATATATACATATATAGGGATTGGAGTTTTAACTAGCGTTGAGCAAACACCTGGAAGTTTGGGTTCGACGGGTTCGGCCGAACTTCACAAAAAAGTTTGGGTTCGGGATCCGAGCTTAACCCGAACTTGACCCCAAACCCGAACCCCATTGAAGCCAATGGGGACCCAAACTTTTGGGCACTAAAATGGCTGTAAAATAGCTCTGGAAGGAGCTAGAGGGCTGCAAAAGGCAGCAAAATGTAGGTAAATGCCCTGCAAACAATGTGGATAGGTAAAAGACTTAAAATAGCATAAAATACAGAAAAATAATAAATAAAAATTCTAAACCTGAGCCCAAGTGAGTGACAGTGGCACCTGCCACCCAGCAAACAGAGAATGTGGCGGCAACTGGTCCTTTGAAATGCTGTCATTCTGTCTGGTGGACAGTTTTAAAAACCTTATGGCGGTGGCTGTCCCACAGTACGTGGATCCCAGCCGCCACTACTTTTGCAGACGAGCCATCCCTTCCCTGCACAACCAAGTGGCAGACAAAATCAGGTGTGCACTGCAAACGCTATATGTGGCAAGTTCCAAAAAACAACCAATACATGGACCAGGAAGCACGGGCAGGGACGTTATATCTCTCTTAACAGCACACTGGGTAAATGCAGTGGCAGCTGGGCCTGAGGCGCATAGCATTTTTGCGAATGTCCTTCCATCCCAGAGGATTGTAGGGCATTTCTCTTTGCCTCCTGTTACCTCCTCCTACTCGGCTTCCTCCTCCTCCTCTACGACCCCCTCATCCGCTCATTGTAACACCTTCACTACCCACTGCAGCACAGCCAGGGGGGTGCAGAAATTCCTGAACACCAGACAGTGAAAATCAATTCAGTTAATCGAACACACACAACACCCCCACCCCTCCTTTCACTCAAACTGCAGTATACGGGCACTTTAATACCCGTTTACTACCAATCTGTTATGTTCCTTTAAGTATTTCATATAATTGCCTGCAGCAATGTGAAGGTCGTCATGTAGGTATTAGACCACTAGGGGAACTGGTGAGCAGGGATATATATAGGTAGGCCAAGGCAGGCTAGTGTTAGTGCAGACCCTGGAGTCTGTGTAGGCCACATGTCTCAGGCCTGAGCAAGTCAGCAGAAATCAAGCAGAGGCAATCCCTAGAGCAAGAGGTACTAAATGTCAAGAGGAGGTACACTGTCAACTGGAGATTCAAGGATATAAGCCAGAAGTAGGGCATTGGGGCCTTGAAGCATCAATTCCAGTCAGGACAAGTCAGGAAGAAAGTAAGGTTCACCTGCAATTCTAAGTCCTGTTATTTTACCCTCTGTTATACCTTGCTGGATGTAAGCCTGCTGTAACTGCGACTGTACAAACGTCTATTTTCTGCAACAAGAACTGTGTTAAGAGGTTGCCTGCTGTAATTTCCACTGTTCTCAGTAAAGTTGGAATTCTGTTTTCAAGTTACAAGTCTGCACCTCTGTTATTCCTACTATAAATACGGTGTGCCACCGTTTACTGGCACTGGCGTCACGACACCTCAGGGACTCAGCCATAGGCACGTTAAACTACAACACCAAGGGCACCTCGCATTCCACCTGGCTGTGTCCCTCAAGAACCCAGAGAGTGCCCCAGAGGAACAGCGTGCCGGCCTCTCCATCACTGGCATTCCCCAGGTTAGTCCCACACATTGCCCTGACTTGGGGATGCTACATTTTGGCGTCACGAACAGGATACGCACGTTTTACGGACTGTGAGCAAAAACGTGAACTTTGTGCCTTAACCAGTTTGCCAAGTGACAAAACGCCTGTTTATTTGAAGTAAACTTTGTGGACCTAAAACGTACAGAAAAGTGTCCCAAAAACCTCTAAAAAGCGCTGGGCAGTGTTGCGCTATCAAGAGGAAGAAAATCGCCACTTCAAAGTGCATTTTTGTGGACTTTTATGCTGTTTTACTACCGCTGCTTGCTGTCATTGAATTGATGCATCATGGCGCCCAAGATGGCCGCCTGAACTGTGGACGTATCTACTGCGCCATCACTACTCATCGCTGGCGGGAAAACTTAGCGCCAAACTCTGCAGCGTCACCACCTTATGCAAATTTCCCAAGCTGGACTCCACCTACCTTGGACTTGGAAGAACGCAGACGCTGTTCCCCGTCGGAGCAAGTCCGAAGCTCCGCCCCTCCAGCCCGACGTCCTCGCGGGAAGGGACGCTGCGCAAGGGATTCCCGAAGACGTCCTTCCGGATCTCGCGAGATTTGGACCGCCTGCACCGGAGTAAGTACAAACTCCTGGGAGAAATAATTCTACACCGGAGAGGGGTCGCCTGGTTAGTAAGGCCCAAAAGGGGATACCGGACTCTGTCCATCGATCGCGCTCACCGGCCAGTAACCCCGCCAGCGCGACATCGGACCTATCGCTACCTCTTAAAGGGACCGCTCAACCAATTAATCTGCATCATGTCGGACTCAGAAGTAGCCGAGCAGCCTGCCCCCAGGGAGCCAGTGGCCACCAACGGTATTGCGCCTGCCAACATGATGCCGCTGACGATGCCATACTATTTTGGGGCCCCATGGTTTCCCGCTACGCCGGGAGGCTCATAATTTAAAAGACTTCCAAGACAAAATCCTGGCTCTGTTCCGGCTCTATCCTATTAACCCGGAGCAGCAAATGGAGATTCTGTTAGCCCAGTTGGAAGGAGCGGCCCGTCGAGAAGTCATGTCCTGGCCCAGTTCTGAGAGGAGTACCATAGAGCAGATCTTCGACCGCCTCAGCACTACCTTTGAAGTCAGGACGGTGTCTGAAATAAAGATGCGCTTCTTCAGTAAGAAACAAAAGCCTGGTGAGTCACTCCGTGATTTTGCTTTATCTCTCCAAGAGGCCTGGAGGGCCGTCATTCATATAGACCCTAGAGAGGTTGACACCCAGGATCAAATTCTGAGAGAACAATTTATTGCGGGTGTGAATAGCGAATCTTTAAAAACACAATTGAAAATGTTGTCGGCTCAGCACCCTAACAGTATTTTCCTGGACTTTAAGGAACTGGCCATCAGTATTCTGGGACAACATCTGCCAACGGAACCAGTGGCCCATCCCGAGCCTCCTGTCCGTAATCCTAAGCTGACGGATACCAGCCTGCCAGGGGCCAGCCAAGCCGCCCAGACTCCAGTTCCTGATACAGTAGCTGCTCTGATGGAACAGGTCAATTACCTCACTAAGAGCCTGGAAAAAGTCTGCAGGAAACTGGAAGAGTGGGAGAAACCCTTAATGCTGGAAGATGAACTCCTTTTGCCTCAAAAGCCTGGCCCCCTGCGTATCAAGAAGTTTATCCCAGGGATCCTGGAAGACGTCCAAGTGACCGGTTTAGGAACCGCAAGCGGCCTTCCTGTAATTACTGCAAAAGTTGGGTCATACTGAATCTACTTGCTGGCAGTTAAGCGGGTCACCCTCGAGGCTGAGGACCGCCCTCGGGAGGTAGAACAACAGGTCCAAGGGATCCAAACTGGATGCCCCGTTATGTGGGGTCCCGTCCCAAAATAAACGTCCGGATCAATGGAGTGCCTTTTGAAGCGTTGCTGGACACTGGATCTCAAGTCACCACTATTCAGCAGTCCACCTTTAATCAGTTCTGGAGTTCCAGCCTGCTTACCCAGCCACCTGAGTCCTGGTTGGAGATAATTGCAAGCAATGGTAAGCCCATAAAAGTCCATGGATACTGGGAACCCACGCTCCAGGTGGGAGAAGCCACTTTACCACAGCAAGGAGTGATCGTGGTACAAACCGGGGATAAAGGGGTCACCCTGTGATTGTTGGGACTAATGTTTTCAAAAATTGCTACCCTGAGGTACTTGAAGCTCTCCATCAGTCCCTGCCTGCAGCTTCCTCTGCCTCCAAGAAGGTCCTTCAAAAGACTATCAGCGTACTGTGTGCTCAGCAGAGGTTTGCAAATGAAAAAGGAGAGATCTGCACCGCCAGGATCCGTGATAATAGACCAGTGACTCTACCTCCAAACTCTCAAACCCTCCTGTGGTGCCGTGCTGTCCTGGGAGTCCAGGGCCAAGATTATCCGGCCCTGGTGGAGCCTGTCCAGATGGAGAACTACCCATATGTGAGAGCTGCCAAGTGCCTGGCGACCGTCTCCCAAGGTAAAGTACCTGTCCGTCTGATTAACCTCAGCGATCATCCTGCTGTGCTTACTAAGCACTGTCCTGTTGCCCAGCTTTCCCAGGTATCCTTCCAGGATGTCATCCGCCTGCCTGTCACCGAGGAGCCATCAGCTGCCACTCGAGGACCTCTTCCTGCGGACGACTCTCCAGTGCCCTGGTGGAAGGAACTCCATGTCGGGGACGAAGCTACCCCGCAATATCAACTAGAGGGACTCCTGAACCTAGTAAAGCAACACCATCAAGCCTTCAGTAAGCATGCAACGGACTATGGAGAGGTCAGTGTCATCCAACACACCATACCCACTGGCTCTCATCCTCCCATTAAAGAGAGGTATAGACCCATACCACCAACTTCATACCAAACTGTTAAAGAGATGATCCAAGAAATGAAAGACTCAAACGTAATCCGGGACAGTCGTAGTCCCTGGGCTGCCCCCTGGTTTTAGTAAAAAGAAAGATGGTGGCATCCGGTTTTGTGTAGACTATAGAAAGATAAATCAGATCACTCACAAAGATGCCTATCCATTGCCACGTATTGAGGAGTCCCTAACTGCTCTAGGCTCCTCCGCCTATTTCTCCACCTTAGATTTAACCAGCGGATATTGGCAAGTGCCCATGGCCCCTGAAGATAGGGAAAAGACTGCTTTCACCACCCCTATGGGCCTGTTTGAATTTAATTGCATGCCATTTGGACTGTGTAATGCCCCGGGACCTTTCAAAGATTAATGGAGCGGTGCTTAGGCCATAAGAACTTTGAGACGGTGCTGTTGTACCTGGATGACGTTATTATCTATTCTAAAACGTATGAGGACCATTTAAAGCATTTAGCTGAGGTGTTTGAAATCCTTATTAAATACGGCCTCAAAATTAAACCGTCCAAATGTCACCTGCTGAAACCTGCTGTAAAATACTTGGGACATGTTGTAAGCGCAGAGGGGGTCCAGCCTGATCCTGATAAGTTGGCTGCTGTCCGAAATTGGCCGGTCCCCACTACAGTGAAGGAAGTGAGGAGTTTCCTTAGCTTCGCTGGCTACTACCGGCGCTTTATCCCCCACTTCGCTCAAATAGCGGATCCAATCCAGGAACTTCTGAGAGGGCAACCAAAAAGAGCCCAAAGACTCCTGTCCCCATTGAATGGAATGAAGAGAGGGAGGTTGCATTTCAGTTATTAAAGAAGAAGTTGACTGAACCTCCTGTGCTGGGGTACCCAGATTACAGTAAGCCATTTCACCTTTACACAGATGCCAGTAAGAAAGGCCTGGGAGCAGTGCTGGCTCAAGTGCAAGAAGGGAAAGAGAGGGTGATAGCTTACGCCAGCCGGTCCTTAAAGGGAGCTGAAAAGAATGATCAGAATTACAGCTCTTTCAAATTAGAGTTTCTGGCCTTAGTGTGGGCGGTAACAGAAAAATTCAAAGACTATTTGGCTGCCACTCCATTTATTGCCTTCACTGATAATAATCCTCTGGCCCACCTGAATACCGCTAAACTGGGGGCCTTAGAACAGAGATGGGCCTCCCGCCTTGCTAATTACGACTTCACTGTAAAATACCGGGCTGGCCGCTCAAACGATAATGCTGATGCCCTGTCAAGGCTCCCCACTGAAATAGCACCAGATGACAAACGGGATGCCTGGGAAGATGTGGAGATGCCAGCATTTTATAACAGGTTTGCTCAACAGGACCAAGCTCAAGTTGCCAACAGTGGAACCTCTGACCCTCCATCCTTTGATAAGCCTGCATCCAGAGAAGAAAAGTGGATTAAGTTGCAATCAGAGAGTAGAGTTCTCGGTGAACTGCTGGACTTCTTCATCAGTGGCAGAACCCCTGAAAGAATTAGGCGAAAGACTGCAGACCCAGAACTCGTCAAATTGTGGAGGCAACGTCAACAACTGTTCCTTCGAAAGGCCTGTTGCTGCGACGAAGCCTGGATCCAGTGTCAAACGACAGAGTGCACCAGATCCTCATCCCGCGTCGTGATGCAGGTATGGTTTTAGAAATGTATCATGACAGGTCTGGACATTTTGGGGTGCAAAAGACTGAGGCCACTATCCGTAGGCGGTTCTACTGGGTTGGAATCAGAGAGGACATTGAGAAGTGGTGTCGGGAATGTACAGCCTGTGCCCTAAAGAGAGGTGAACACCATGATCAGAGAGCACCGCTGCACCCTATTATAAGTACCGCCCCTCTTGAACTGGTTGCTATTGATCACGTAAAGTTAGAGCCCAGTCACTCAGGGTATGCCTATGCTATGACTATTATTGATCATTTCACTAAGTTTGCCGTAGCAGTGCCTGTGAAGGACCTGACAGCCAAGACGACCGCGGAATTGTTCTGGAAACACTTCCTCCTGCCTTACGGCTGCCCAGAGAAGATCCTCACCGACCAGGGGTCTGCGTTTGAGTCTCATCTGTTCCAGGAGCTGTGCCGACTACACAATTGCCAAAAGGTCCGGACCACGGCCTATCATCCACAAGGTAATGGACTCTGTGAAAAGATGAATCAGACCTTGATTGAAATGTTGAGAGCCGTGCCTCCTGAGACCAGAGGAGACTGGCCTAACCTGCTACCACAGCTCATGTATACGTACAATAATACTATCCATTGTTCCACTGGATACACTCCTTTCTACCTGTTGTTTGGGCGTCAGGGTAAATTGCCTGCAGATCATTCCCTGGATGTACAAGTGCTGGATGACATTAATCCCCTGCCTAAAACTGACTGGGTAACGGAACATCAAAGGCGCTTGCTTAATGCCAAAGAAATTGTCCAGGAGCGCATGGAAGGTGCCCGGGAGCGACAACAAAAAGACTATGATTTGGCGGCCCATGCAGAGCCCTTGGTTGTGGGGGACACCGTGTGGTTGAAGAACAATCACCGTACCAGTAAGCTGGACAGTAAATGGGAGAGAACTCCCTATCTTGTGTCTGCCATCCCTAATGCTGAAACTCATACCTATGAGGTCACCAGAGAGGGTAAGGGTCCCCAAATTGTTCACAGAAACCGCCTAAAACTCTGCAGTGACAAGGAGGCTGTTGTTGGAGATTCCGGATCCGAGTCTTCTGAGTCAGATTCCATTGCTCGGCCTGTTGAACCTATGCAGGCCATAGCGGATTTGCTGAATGATCCTGAGCCGCTCCACTGGTTCCTTACACCCTGGTTAAACTTTGGGGTGCCTGCCCCGGCACCTGCTGAACCTGCAACCGTAGCAGGCCCCGCTCAGGGTGCTACTGAAAGGGGTCCCACTGATGTGGATCCTTCTTGTCCCCCTGTATCCGGGCAAGAGGAGACCTTGGCCCTGAGGAGGTCTACCCGGTCTACAAGGGGGCGCTTACCAGTACGTTTTGAAAACTATGACTGTACTGGAAGTGTTTCCCGACAGGAAACCTCTGTGTGAGCATCATCCTTTTAAGTCTTTGTGCCCAGAGATGGACTCCCTGTGTGCGAGCCTCTGTGATATGTTCTTATTATGGACTCTGGCGTTCTCTTATGGACTATCCTGGTGTTAACCATTGATTTGCTGTACCAGGTCAGCATCACAGCTCTGCATTAATAGCCTGCAAGCAGAGGACGTCGCCCTTGTCACCGCGCTCCACCTTTTCCAGCTGGACCTGATATGATTATTTATGCAGATGTCATTTATTTGTGTATATGTATGCCTGCATGTTTTCCTTTTGTCTTTCAGGAGAGGAATCCAGCTGGGTGGGCTCCTGTGGGAGTACGAGGTCGTACTCAGTTTAAAGTCGTGGGGTATGCAGTATACGGGCACTTTAATACCCGCTTACTACCAATCTGTTATGTTCCTTTAAGTATTTCATATAATTGCCTGCAGCAATGTGAAGGTCGTCATGTAGGTATTAGACCACTAGGGAACTGGTGAGCAGGGATATATATAGGTAGGCCAAGGCAGGCTAGTGTTAGTGCAGACCCTGGAGTCTGTGTAGGCCACATGTCTCAGGCCTGAGCAAGTCAGCAGAAATCAAGCAGAGGCAATCCCTAGAGCAAGAGGTACTAAATGTCAAGAGGAGGTACACTGTCAACTGGAGATTCAAGGATATAAGCCAGAAGTAGGGCATTGGGGCCTTGAAGCATCAATTCCAGTCAGGACAAGTCAGGAAGAAAGTAAGGTTCACCTGCAATTCTAAGTCCTGTTATTTTACCCTCTGTTATACCTTGCTGGATGTAAGCCTGCTGTAACTGCGACTGTACAAACGTCTATTTTCTGCAACAAGAACTGTGTTAAGAGGTTGCCTGCTGTAATTTCCACTGTTCTCAGTAAAGTTGGAATTCTGTTTTCAAGTTACAAGTCTGCACCTCTGTTATTCCTACTATAAATACGGTGTGCCACCGTTTACTGGCACTGGCGTCACGACACCTCAGGGACTCAGCCATAGGCACGTTAAACTACAACACCAAGGGCACCTCGCATTCCACCTGGCTGTGTCCCTCAAGAACCCAGAGAGTGCCCCAGAGGAACAGCGTGCCGGCCTCTCCATCACTGGCATTCCCCAGGTTAGTCCCACACATTGCCCTGACTTGGGGATGCTACATTTTGGCGTCACGAACAGGATACGCACGTTTTACGGACTGTGAGCAAAAACGTGAACTTTGTGCCTTAACCAGGTTGCCAAGTGACAAAACGCCTGTTTATTTGAAGTAAACTTTGTGGACCTAAAACGTACAGAAAAGTGTCCCAAAAACCTCTAAAAAGCGCTGGGCAGTGTTGCGCTATCAAGAGGAAGAAAATCGCCACTTCAAAGTGCATTTTTGTGGACTTTTATGCTGTTTTACTACCGCTGCTTGCTGTCATTGAATTGATGCATCATGGCGCCCAAGATGGCCGCCTGAACTGTGGACGTATCTACTGCGCCATCACTACTCATCGCTGGCGGGAAAACTTAGCGCCAAACTCTGCAGCGTCACCACCTTATGCAAATTTCCCAAGCTGGACTCCACCTACCTTGGACTTGGAAGAACGCAGACGCTGTTCCCCAGTCTGCACCTCTGTTATTCCTACTATAAATACGGTGTGCCACCGTTTACTGGCACTGGCGTCACGACACCTCAGGGACTCAGCCATAGGCACGTTAAACTACAACACCAAGGGCACCTCGCATTCCACCTGGCTGTGTCCCTCAAGAACCCAGAGAGTGCCCCAGAGGAACAGCGTGCCGGCCTCTCCATCACTGGCATTCCCCAGGTTAGTCCCACACATTGCCCTGACTTGGGGATGCTACAAAACCATTAACATACTATTTACAAATTAAATTAAAAACATATTAAAATAACTATAATGCAGCTAAACTAACTATATAAACAAACATAACTATATACATGCCTTATCCTTAACTTAAGGCCAGCCAAATACAAGTGCTCAGAGGGTGGGTTCCTGCACCAACATAGGCCCTGGACTGGAACACAATTGTCCAGCCAGGGCACAGTTCTGGAGGATGAGGAGGAGGAGGAGGAGAAGGAAGAGTAGGAGAAACACTGGGGGATACAGAGGACACAGACAATACACCTCCCTTAAAGAGGACAGCTTGTCCTTGCCTCTGGGCAGCCTGGCACACATGAGCGACTACATGCTGCAGTGCATGCGCAACGACCGCTGAGTTACTGCCACATTCTAACTAACTGCTGATTACTGGGTGGCCACACTGATGAATCCCCGTTACAAGGACAACGTGCTGTCCTTAATTCCCTCACTGGAGTGTGATAGGAAGATGCACCCGCCAGTGGACACGCAGCTGATGGCATTCACACCTGACACCGGAGACTCAATGGAAGCACAAGGTGAAGGCAGAGGAGGAGGGGAAAGAAGTCGCCAACGCAGCTTGTTCAACACCAACACCTCAGAAGGCAGGGTTATCATGGGCGAAATGTGGAAAAGCTTTGTCATTACACCACAACAACCTGCGCCACCAGCAGATCTCGAACGTCTTAGGAGGCAGCATTTCAGCAACATGATGGAACAGTACACATACTCACTGATGGGTCTGCCCAGGGGCATAGCTACAGGGAAAGCTACTGCTTTGGGGCCCTGACCTAGAAGGGGCCCATCCAGAAGGAGGAGCTTTCGTTTATTAAAAAGAACCAGGCATGGATCCCACAGGACTTGTTTGTACCTTATGCAGAATAGCTATGTATACCAGCCTCACCAAACCATTGTTATACTACCGTGCACTTACACTTTGTTTTATTTTTTTATATTTTCCAAATTTTGGGGGGTCTACAGCAATTTATTTAAAAAAATAAAAAATAAAAAACATGTTGTTGGCGACTAGTACCTTTGGCTTCACAGCCCAATAGGCTTTATGTCATGCAAGAATGTAACCGCCAATTGTAAGTTCCCTGACAGTTAGGCAGTGCAGGGGTTTGTACCTGAAAAAATGGTAATATTTCACCCAACAATTTAAAAGAGGATTATTCACATTTTCGGTCACTGTCACCTATGCAGTGCAGAGGTTTGTACCCGGCAAAAATGGTAATATTGCACCCAACAATTTAAAAGAGGATTATTCACATTTTCAGTCACTGTCACCTATGCAGTGCAGGGCTTAGTACCCGGTAAAAATGTCACTGCTAAATTTTAAAATATGTTTTTGTGCGTTGTATGCCAAACTGCTCTGTGTAACAACAATACTGGTTTATTTCCCACAAAATACACTAATGCAGTATTTCACTGCTGAAATTTAAACATAGGTATTTGTACGCTGTATGCACAACTGCTTTGTGGACCAAGAACATGGCTTTTTTTCCCCCAAAATTCACAAATGCACTATTTAACAGCTGGAAATTAAACGTAGGTATTTGTATGCTGTATGCACTACTGCTTTGTGAACCAAGAACACAGCTGTTTTCCCCAAAATTCACAAATGCACTATTTAACATAGTAACATAGTACATGAGGCTGAAAAAAGACATCTGTCCATCCAGTACGGCCTGTCATCCTGCTAGTTGATCCAGAGGAAGGCAAAAAAAAACTGTGAGGTAGAAGCCAATTTTCAACACTTAAGGGGAATAAAAAATTCCTTCCTGACTCCAATCAGGCAATTAGAATAACTCTGCGGATCAATGAAACATCTCTAGTAGCTATAGCCTGTAATATTATTACACTCCAGAAATACATCCAGTCCCCTCTTGAATTCCTTTATTGTACTCACATCACCACCTCCTCGGTCAGAGAGTTCCATAGTCTCACTGCTCTTACCGTAAAGAATCCTCTTCTACATTTGTGTACAAACCTTCATTCCTCCAGACGCAGAGGATGTCCCCTCGTCACAGTCACAGTCCTGGGGATAAATAGATAATGTACTGACCCCTGATATATTTATACATAGTTATTAGATCTCCCCTCAGTCGTATTTTTTCCAAAGTGAATAACCCTAATTTTGATAACCTTTCAGGGTACTGTACTTTAATTACTTTAGTTGTCCTCCTCTGAACCCTCTCCAGCTCTGCTATGTCTGCCTTGTTCACAGGAGTCCAGAACTGTATACAGTACTCCATGTGTGGACTGACTAGCGATTTGTAAAGTGGTAGGACTATTTTCTCATCACGGGTCTCTATTGCCCCTTTTGACGCAACCCATTATCTTATTGGCCTTGGCAGCAGCTACTGGTTTTTGCAGCTTAGTTTGCTGTTTATTAAAATTCCTACTGTAGATCCTTTTCCATGTCAGTTTTACCGAGTGTTTTACCATTTAGTATGTACGGGTGACTTGCATTATTCTTTCCCATGTGCATAACTTTAAATTTGTCAGTGTTAAACCTCATCTGCCACTTATTTGCCCAAGCCCCCAATCTATCCAGATCCCTCTGTAGCAGTATATTGTCCTCTTCAGTGTTAATTACTTTGCACAGTTTAGTGTCTTCTGCAAAAATTAATATTTTACTATGCAAGCCTTCTACAAGATCATTAATAAATATATTGAAAAGAACAGGGCCCAGTACCGACCCCTGAGATACTCCACTAGTGACAGTGACCCAATTTGAGTGTGTACTGTTAATAACCACCCTCTGTTTTCTGTCACTCTGCCAGTTACTTACCCACTTACAGACATTTTCTCCCAGTCCGAGCATACTCATCTTATATACTAACCTTTTGAGTGGTACAGTGTCAAATGCTTTGGAGAAGTCGATATATACGACATCCATCGCCGCTGTCAAGTCTAGAACTTACCTCCTCATAGAAACTGATTAAATTAGTTTGGCATGACCGATCGCTCATGAAGCCATGCTGATATGGCGTTATTTGCTTATTTCCGTTGAGATCCTCTAAGATAGCATCTCTCAGAAAACCTTCAAACAGTTTTCCCACAACAGATGTTAAACTTACCGGCCTTTAGTCTCCGGGCTCTTTTTTTGGACCCTTTCTGAATAATGGCACCACATTTGTATGTGCCAATCCTGTGGAACATTCCCTGTCAGTGTAGAGTCCACAAATATCAGAAACAAGGGTCTGGCTATGACATTATTTAAATTCCTTAGGATACGGTGGTGTATGCCATCCATTCCTGGCGATTTGTCTATTTTAATCTTTTTAAGTCGCTGTTGTACTTCTTCTTGGGTCAGACAGGTCACTTTTAATGGGGGATTTATTTTTACATTCAGCATTTTATCTGACAGTTTATTTTCCTCAGTGAATACATTGGAGAAAAAAATATTTAACAGCTTTGCTTTCTCCTCGTCACTCTCTGCAACTCCCCCCACGTCTGGAAATTAAACGTAGGTATTTGTACGCTTTATGCACAACTGCTTTGTGGACAAAGAACACGGTTTTTTCCCCTAAAACACACTAATGCACTATTTCAGTGCTGAGATTTAAAATAGGTATTTGTACGCGGTATGCACAACTGCTTTGTGGACCTGGAATACTGCTTTTTTTCACAAAAATACACTGATGCTCTATTTCACTGCAGAAATTTAAAATATGTATTTGTATGCTGTATGCACAATTGCTTTGTGGACCAAGAACACGGCTTTTTTCACCAAAATTAACAAATGCACTATTTAATGGCTGGAAATTAAACGTAGGTATTTGTACGCTGTATCAACAACTGCTTTAAGAACCAAAAACACGGCTTTTTTTCCCCTAAGACACACTAATGCACTATTTCAGTGCTGAGATTTAAAATAGGTATTTGTACGCCGTATGCACAACTGTTTGTGGACCTAGAATACCGCTTTTTTCCCTAAAATACACTGATGCACTATTTCACTGCAGAAATGTAAAATATGCATTTGTACGCTGTATACACCACTGATCTGTCGACCAAGAACACGGCCTTTTTCCCCAAAATTCACAAATGCACTATTTAACTGCTGGAAATTAAACATAGTTATTTGTACGCTGTATGCACAACTGCTTTGTTGACCAAGAACACGGCTTTTTTCCCTAAAACACACTAATGCACTATTTCAGTGCTGAGATTTAAAATAGATATCTGTACGCTGTATGCACAACTGTTTGTGGACCTGGAATACCGCTTTTTTCCCCCAAAATACACTGATGCACTATTTCACTGCAGAAATGTAAAATATGTATTTGTACGCTGTATGCACAACTAATTTGTGAACCAAGAACATGTCTTTTTTTTCCCTAAAACACACTAATGCATTATTTCAGTGCTGAGATTTAAAATAGGTATTTGTACGCCGTATGCACAAAAGCTTTGTGGACTACGAATACCACTTTTTTTCCCAAAAATACACTGATGCACTATTTCCCTTCAGAAATGTAAAATAGATATTTGGGCTGTGCATTTAAAACTGCTTTGTGGACCAGGAATACGGCTTTTTCCAAAAAATACACTGATGCACTATTTCACTGCTGAAAATACTTTTTGGTATGTTGTATGCACAAGTGCCCTATAGCACCACAATACAGATTTTTGCCCCAGACTACAGAAATGGACTATGTCACCCCTAACTTTGCAGCATCACTGAGCTCAGGGCTGGGTACAAAAATGTAGGATTGCAGTAGCACCCTCCCTCAATAATTGCAGGTTCAACAAATTTATTTCCTAATTTCTCCCTGGGAGCACTGGCAGCAACCTTTTTCTATCCTAACAGCAGCAGAGTGACGTGCAGCACTCCGTGACTCCAGCTTATAAAGAGTCTGGGTCACATGCTGCACTCAGCCAATCACAGCCATGCCATTAGTAGGCATAATTGTGATGGCTTCTTAGGGCAAAGATGTAAAAAGCTTGCTGATTGGATGCTCTGCAGCCTTTCAAAAAGCGGGAAGAATCGCTGAACAACGGACCCAAACCCGAACTTTTATGAAAATGTTCGGGTCCGTGGTCCGAACATCCTAAAATTCGGTACGAACCCGAATTGTACAGTTCGGGTTCGCTCAACTCTAATGGAGAGTCCTCCTGATGTTGACATCAACGTCTTGCCTGTTGGTACTCTGGCACACATGGCTGACTTCATGTTAGGCTGCCTTTCCCGCGACCCTCGCGTTATACGTATTTTAGATAACACAGATTACTGGGTGTTCACCCTTCTCGATCCCCGCTACAAAGAGATCTTCTCATCTCTCATTCCTGAGGTGGAGAGGACGAGTAAAACAAATACAAGAAGGTAATTGTTAACAGATTTATCCAAAATTTTAAAGCTGACAACAAGCTCGGCAGAGTCCATACTTCCTTTGGCAACCGAGGATGGGAGACAAGGGGAACACATAGCAGTTCCAACAAAGGCAGGGCAACACTCTCCAAGGCATGGGACACTTTCATGGCACCCCACCAGCAACCTCACCCTGAAGCATGGCCTAGTGGCACACGGAGGAAAAAAATTTGGAAGATGGTGAAGGAATACATCAGTATCCATGTCAGTTTCCTAAATGATGTGCCTTACAACTACTGGGTGTCCAAGCTGGACACGAGGTAAGAACTTGCGCTCTACGCCTTGGAGGTGCTGGCCTGCCCTGCTGCCAGCGTTTTTTCTGAGCGTGTATTTAGTGCTGCTGGTGGCATTATAACTGATAAGCGTATCCGCTTGTCCACTGACAATGCTGACTGGTTGACTCAGACAAAAATGAACAAGGCCTGGATTGCCCCTGACTTCTCAACTCCACCAGAGGGGAGCTGAGCTGATGATGAAAATAAGACAATTTCAATATATTGTTTATAATGTACTCAGTCTACTGTAGTGTATTCCCATGCACCCTTTCCACCACAAAAAAGTGTATATGGTTAAATCTAGTTTTCTCCTCCTCCAGATTGTATATATTCCCTCCACTACAATTTTTAAAGAGGGTCAGCTCACCAGCAGGCCCCCAACCATAATATTTTAGAGGGTCAGCTCACCAGCAGGCCGTCACCTATAATGCTTTAGAGGGTCAGCTCACCAGCAGGCCCTCATCTACAATGTTTTAGAGGGTCAAATCACCAGCAGGCCCTCAACCATAATGTTTTACAGGGTGCGCTCACCAGCAGGCCCTCAATCATTATTTTTTAGAGGGTCAGCTCACCAGCAGGCCCTCAACCATAATTTTTTACAGGGTCTGCTCACCAGCAGGCCCTCGACCATAATTTTTTAGAGGTTCAGCTCACCAGCAGGCCCTCAACCATAATGTTTTATAGGGTCAGCTCACCAGCAGGCTCTCAACCATAATGTTTTATAGGGTCAGCTCACCAGCAGGCCCTTACCCATAATGTTTTACAGGGTCAGGTCACCAGCAGGGCCTCAAACATAATGTTTTACAGGGTCAGCTCATCAGCAGCCCCTCTCCCCTAATGTTTTAGAGGGTCAGCTCAGCAGCAGGCCCTCACCCCTAATGTTTTATAAATACCTAAATAACAATAAAAATAACCATCATGGGTATCATTGTAAAATTCCAATACGGTGAATGGCATAAAGGAACAAAGGGTCAAAATGGCCGATTTGCCATTTTTTCATTGCTTCTCTTACCCAAAAAAAGTAATAAAATGTGATCACGCACACTCAAAAATGGTATCAATAAAAACTATGGATTGTCCTGCAAAAAATGGGCCCCTAAACAGCTCAGTAGACAGTAGACAGTATAAAACTGACAAAAGCAATAATAGTTTAATGAAAATCAGACATTGCTTTTGAATTGGGGTTCAACAGAATCATTTTTAAAAACAAAGTAATGAAACTGGCCTGGACATACCCTTCACTTAAAGGGGTTTTCTGAGACTTCAATACTGATGACCAATCCTCTATGTCTGTGGGGTCAAACACCCAGAATCTCTGCCAATTAGCTGTTTGAGATGGCAGTGGCGCTCACAGTAGCATGTTTGTCTTCTCTCTGCTTTCCCTAGGCCGAGTGACAACATGTTAATTGGTCACATGGACCAGACGCAGCTCAGCCCGATAAAACTGAATGAGGCTGAGCTGCGATACCAAGCAGAGCTGCTATTCAATGTACAGTGCTGTGCTTGGCGAGCATGGAGTAGGCTGCGGTGCTCACAGGATTGAACAGGATTCTCAAACAGCTGATCGATGGGTGTCCCGGGTTTCAGACTCCCACCGATCAGATACTGATGACCTATCCAGAAGATAGGTCATCAATATATAAATCTCAGAAAACCCTTTTAACTAAATATTATTTTGTTGCACAATCTTTTGAGGAAATCAGTAAAATCAAGTGATTTCTATACCTCTCAATGAGGCTTCTGTACCTGTCCACAAGTATTCTGGCTCACTCCTCATTAGCAAACTGCTCCAGCTGTCTTAGGTTTGAAGGGTGCCTTCTCCAGACTGCATGTTTCAGCTACTTCTACAGATATTTAATAGGATTTAGATCAGGGCTCATAGTGGACCACATCAGAAAAGTCCAATGCTGTGCTTTTAGCCATTTTTGGATGTTTTTAGCTTTCTGTTTAGAGTCATTATTAGCGATGATCGAGCACCAAAGTATTCGGGTGTTTGTGCCGAACACATAGCTATATTCGTGTGCTCGGCCGAACACCCAAGTATAATGAAAGTCAATATGAGACAACCAGGCACCCCCTGCTCTGAAAAGGGGAGGGAGCCTAGTCCATTGGAAAAGGTCTGAAAGTGACAGAGACGCCACCGAAAAGGATTGGGAACAGCATGGGGACGACGTCTGGATGCATCTTGCACTCCCAGGTCGCTTCTGGGAACCATGTTGTCCGAGTTGTACGCCACTTTTACAGACTGACAAAATACGCACAAAACCCCCCCAAAAAAATCTATTTTACAGGGTGGTTATTAACAGTACACACTCAGATTGGGTCACTGTCAATAGTGTGGTACCTCAGGGGTCAGAACTGGGCCCTATTCATTTCAGTATATATATTAATGATCTCGTAGAAGGCCTGCATAGTAAAATATTAATTTTTGCAAATTACACTAAACTGTGTAAAGTAATTAACATGGAAGAAGACGATATACTGCTACAGAGGGATCTGGATAGATTGGAGGCTTGGCAGAGAAGTAGCAGATGAGGTTTAACAATGACAAATGTAAAGTTATGCACATGGGAAGGAATAATGCAAGTCACCTGTACATACTAAATGGTAAAACACTGGGTAACACTGACATGGAAAAGGACCTAGGAATTTTAGTGAACAGCAAACTAAGCTGTAGAAACCAGTGTCAGACAGCTGCTGCCAAGGCCAATAAGATAATGGGTTGCATCAAAAGGGGCATAGATGCCCGTGATGAGAACATAGTCCTACCACTTTACAAATCGCTAGTCAGACCACACATGGAGTAGTGTGTACAGTTCTGGGCTCCTGTGAACAAGGCAGATATGGCAGAGCTGGAGAGGGTTCAGAGGAGGGCAACTAAAGTAGTAACTGGAATGGGGGACTAAAGTACCCTGAAAGATTATCAAAATTAGGGTTATTTACTTTAAAAACAAGATGACTGAGGGGAGATCTAATAACTATGTATAAATATGTTAGTGGTCAGTACTGAGATCTCTCCCATCATCTATTAATCCCCAGGAATATGACTGTGATGAGGGGACATCCTCTGCATCTGGAGGAAAGAAGGTTTGTATACAAACATAGAAGAGGATTCTTTACGGTAAGAGCAATGAGACTACGGGACTCTCTGCCTGAGGAGGTGGTGATGGTGAGTACAATAAAGGAATTCAAGAGGGGACTGGATGTATTTCTGGAGTATAATAATATTACAGGCTATAGCTACTAGAGATGGGTCGTTGATCCAGGGAGTTCTTCTTATTGCCTGATTGGAGTCGGGAAGGAATTTTTTATTCCCCTTAAGTGGGTAAATATTGTCTACTACCTCACAGCGTTTTTTTGCCTTCCTCTGGATCAACTAGCAGGATGAAAAGCCGAACTGGATGGACAGATGTCTTTTTTCGGCCTTATGTACTATGTTACTATGTTACTATAATGTTAAGAAACATTCTTTCATGTATATTCAATTGTATATAAAGTGCAAGTGCTGCCAAAAATTACTCGCAAGAGGCACTCCGAAACAGCCTGCATATCACATAAAGTAGGGCCCCATTCACATTGTGGTACAATTGTTCAGGTAGTGGGACTCCTACACTCATAAAGCCTATGCACTAAGTGAAAGGGCTGCCAAAAATTACAAGGAACCGGCACTACAATGCATCCTTTATTATAAACAAAGGAGGGCATAATACACACCCTTGAAAAATTATGATTGGTGGCCTGCTGGTGACCCTTAAAAACATTTGGAGCAAGGGCCTGCTGGTGACCCCCTAAAATATTAGGGGCGAGGGCCTGTGGAGTGCCTCTTGCTTGTAATTTTTGGCAGCACTTGCACAAGAATGTTTCTTAACATCATAGTAACATAGTACATAAGGCCGAAAAAAGACATCTGTCCATCCAGTTCGGCTTTTCATCCTGCTGTGAGGTAGTAGACAATTTTTCCCCACTTAAGGGGAATAAAAAATTCCTTCCCGACTCCAATCAGGCAATCAGAAGAACTCCCTGGATCAACGACTAATGTCTAGTAGCTATAGCCTGTAAAATTGTTACACTCCAGAAATACATCCAGGCCCCTCTTGAATTCCTTTATTGTACTCACCATCACCACCTCCTCAGGCAGAGAGTTCCGTAGTCTCATTTCTCTTACCGTAAAGAATCCTCTTCTATGTTTGTATACAAACCTTCTTTCCTCCAGATGCAGAGGATGTCCCCTCATCACAGTCATATTCCTGGGGATTAATAGATTATGGGAGAGATCTCTATACTGACCACTGATATTTTTATACATAGTTATTAGATCTCCCCTTTTTTTTAAGTAAATAACCCTAATTTTGATAATCTTTCAGGGTACTGTAGTTGCCCCATTCCAGTTATTACTTTAGTTGCCCTCCTCTGAACCATCTCCAGCTCTATGTCTGCCTTGTTCACAGGAGCCCAGAACTGTACACAGTACTCCATGTGTGGTCTGACTAGTGATTTGTAAAGTGGTAGGACTATGTTCTCATCACGGGCGTCTATGCCCCTTTTGATGCAACCCATTATCTTATTGGCCTTGGCAGCAGCTGTCTGACACTGGTTTCTACAGCTTAGTTTGCTGTTCACTAAAATTCCTAGGTCCTTTTCCATGTCAGTGTTACCCAGTGTTTTACCATTTAGTATGTACAGGTGACTTGCATTATTCCTTCCCATGTGCATAACTTTACATTTGTCATTGTTAAACCTCATCTGCTACTTCTCTGCCCAAGCCTCCAATCTATCCAGATCCCTCTGTAGCAGTATATCGTCTTCTTCCATGTTAATTACTTTACACAGTTTAGTGTAATTTGCAAAAATTAATATTTTACTATGCAGGCCTTCTACAAGATCATTAATATATATACTGAAATGAATAGGGCCCAGTTGGGGGGGGGGGGGTTTGTGCGTATTTTTGTCAGTCTGTAAAAGTGGCGTACAACTCGGACAACATGGTTCCCAGCAGCGACCTGGGAGTGCAAGATGCATCCAGACGTCGTCCCCATGCTGTTCCCAATCCTTTTCGGTGGCGTCTCTGTCACTTTCAGACCTTTTCCAATGGACTAGGCTCCCTCCCCTCTTCAGAGCAGGGGGTGCCTGGTTGTCTCATATTGACTTTCATTATACTTGGGTGTTCGGCCAAGCACACGAATATAGCTATGTGTTCGGCACAAACACCCGAATACTTTGGTGCTCGATCATCGCTAATAATGACTCTAAACAGAAAGCTAAAAACATCCAAAAATGGCTAAAAGCACAGCATTGGACTTTTCTGATGTGGTCCACTATAAGCCCTGATCTAAATCCTATTAAATATCTGTAGAAGTAGTTGAAACATGCAGTCTGGAGAAGGCACCCTTCAAACCTAAGACAGCTGGAGCAGTTTGCTAATGAGGAGTGAGCCAGAATACTTGTGGACAGGTACAGAAGCCTCATTGAGAGGTATAGAAATCGCTTGATTTTACTGATTTCCTCAAAAGGTTGTGCAACAAAATAATATTTAGTTAAAAGGGTTTTCTGAGATTTATATATTGATGACCTATCTTCTGGATAGGTCATCAGTATCTGATCGGTGGGAGTCTGAAACCCGGGACACCCATCGATCAGCTGTTTGAGAATCCTGTTCAATCCTGTGAGCACCGCAGCCTACTCCATGCTCGCCAAGCACAGCACTGTACATTGTATAGCAGCTCTGCTTGGTATCGCAGCTCAGCCTCATTCAGTTTTATCGGGCTGAGCTGCGTCTGGTCCATGTGACCAATTAACATGTTGTCACTCGGCCTAGGGAAAGCAGAGAGAAGACAAACATGCTACTGTGAGCGCCACTGCCATCTCAAACAGCTAATTGGCAGGGATCCTGGGTGTTTGACCCCACAGACATAGAGGATTGGTCCTCAGTATTAAAGTCTCAGAAATCCCCTTTAAGTAAAGGGTATGTCCAGGCCAGTTTCATTAGTTTTTAAAAATGATTCTGTTGAACCCCAATTCAAAAGCAATGTCTGATTTTCATTAGATGATTTTCATTAAACTATTATTGCTTTTGTCAGTTTTAAGTTATTTCAGTGACCATTGTAGGTTTTTCTTTCTTTAACCCTTTCGTTACCAGCACCATACATGTACGGCGCTGGAGCGATGTGGGAACAAGGCGCCTGCTCGCACGTGCAGCAGGCGTCATAGCCGGCAAGTCTCTGCTGTTTCAAACAGCAGAGACCTGCGGCTAATTACCGTGACTTGCAATAATGCCGATCGCAGTAACTAAAGGCCTTAGATGCCGTGATCAAGTGAGATCACGGCATCTAAATGCGCTTCTGGGCTTCCTACCGACCGACACCCTCTGCGGCCAATGGAGGAGTCGGTAGTTGCACTGAACACTATCAGCCTCGTCAGCGTGTTCATGCTCAAATTCTGATTTCAGCCACCAGATGGCAGGCCAGTATAAGGAAAGGGGCAATTTTCAATTGAAAACCCATTTTAAAAATCCCTGATATTACAAAATGAAAAATTTAAAAACATCATTTATAGGCTCATATATGAGCATCAAAATCATCTCAAAAAATTTAAAAAAGTTAAAAAATATAAAAAAATATAAAAATTTTAATCACCCCCCCTTTCCGTATTATTAAAAAAAAAATACCTAAATAACAATAAAAATAACCATCATAAGTATCACCACGAAAAAATTCCAATACGGCGAATGGCATAATGGAAAAAAGGGTTAAAATGGCCGATTTGCCATTTTTTCATTGCTTCTCTTACCCAAAAAAAGTAATAAAATGTGATCACGCACACTCAGAAATGGTATCAATAAAAACTATGGATTGTCCTGCAAAAAATGGGCCCCTAAACAGCTCAGTAGACAGTAGACAGTGTAAAAGAGTTATGGGGGTCAGAATATGGTGATGTAAAAAAAAAAAAAAGGATCAAAGTTTAAATTTATTTTTACACTATTTATACATTAAAAACCTATCCATATGGGGTATTGTTGTAATCGTACTGACCCCGAGAAAGAAGGACATGGGTCAGTTTTGCCACAAACATAACGCCTTGGGAACAAAACCAGTAAAACCGTAGAGGAATTGCATTTTTTTCCCGATTCCACCAATTTCGAATTTTTTTACCACTTCCCACTACATGTTATGCCATAATTAATGGTGGAATTAAAAAGTACAACTTGTCCCGCAAACAATATGCCCTCATACAGCTATGTGAACAGAAATCTAAAAAAGTTATGGCTGAAGGAAAATAAGGAAGAAAAATGAAAACACAAAATTGGTAACAGAAGGGTATCAAAATTTTTGTTCATGTGTATACAGTCGTGGCCAAAAGTTTTGAGAATTACATAAATATTGGAAATTGGAAAAGTTGCTGCTTAAGTTTTTATAATAGCAATTTGCATATACTCCAGAATGTTATGAAGAGTGATCAGATGAATTGCATAGTCCTTCTTTGCCATGAAAATTAACTTAATCCCAAAAAAACCTTTCCACTACCTTTCATTGCTGTCATTAAAGGACCTGCTGAGATCATTTCAGTAATCGTTTTGTTAACTCAGGTGAGAATGTTGACAAGCACAAGGCTGGAGATCATTATGTCAGGCTGATTAGGTTAAAATGGCAGACTTGACATGTTAAATGGATGGTGATGCTTGAAATCATTGTTCTTCCATTGTTAACCATGGTGACCTGCAAAGAAACGCGTGCAGCCATCATTGCGTTGCATAAAAATGACTTCACAGTCAAGGATATTGTGGCTACTAAGATTCCACCTCAATCAACAATTTATAGGATCATCAAGAACTTCAAGGAAAGAGGTTCAATTCTTGTTAAGAAGGCTTCAGGGCATCCAAGAAAGTCCAGCAAGCTCCAGGATCATTTACTAAAGAGGATTCAGCTGCGGGATCAGAGTGCCACCAGTGCAGAGCTTGCTCAGGAATGGCACCAGGCAGGTGTGAGCGCATCTGCACGCACAGTGAGGCAAAGACTTTTGGAAGATGGCCTGGTGTCAAGAAGGGCAGCAAAGAAGCCACTTCTCTCCAAAAAAAACATTAGGGACAGATTGATCTTCTGCAGAAAGTATGGTGAATGGACTGCTGACGACTGGGGGCAAAGTCATATTCTCCGATGAAGCCTCTTTCCAATTGTTTTGGGTATCTGGAAAAAGGCTTGTCTGGAAAAGAAAAGGCGAGCGCTACTATCAGTCCTGTGTCATGCCAACAGTAAAGCATCCTGAGACCATTCATGTGTGGAGTTGCTTCTCATCCAAGGGAGTGGGCTCACTCACAATTTGGCCAAAAACACAGCCATGAATAAAGAATGGTACCAAAACACCCTCCAACAGCAACTTCTTCGAACAATCCAGCAACAGTTTGGTTAAGAACAATGCATTTTCCAGCACGATGGAGCACCGTGCCATAAGGCAAAAGTGATAACTAAGTGGCTCGAGGACCAAAACGTTGACATTTTGGGTCCATGGCCTGGAAACTTCCCAGATCTTAATCCCATTGAGAAATTGTGGTCAATCCTCAAGATGCGGGTGGACAAACAAAACCCCCCTAATTCTGACAAACTCCAAGAAGTGATTATGAAAGAATGGGTTGCTATCAGTCAGGAATTGGCCCAGAAGTTGATTGAGAGCATGCCCAGTCGAATTTCAGAGGTCCTGAAAAATAAGGGCAAACACTGCAAATACTGACTTTGCATAAATGTCATGTAATTGTCGATAAATGCCTTTGAAACATATGAAGTGCGTGTAATTATATTTCAGTACATTACAGAAAAAACTGAAACAAAGATCTAAAAGCAGTTTAGCAGCAAACTTTGTGAAAACTAATATTTGTGTCATTCTCAAAACTTTTGGCCACGACTGTACATGCAGCAATCACCTCCACAGTAATGGGAATAAGCTTTGACTAACTACTGTTATCACTCGTCCTCATACAGCTTCATTGTTTCCAGCAGCAGAGTTACGTTAATATATGATTGTTTCACCAGATGATTATTCATCAGGTCTCTGTGGCACCTTTCGACACGCAGATTATTGGGAAAGATCCTTGATAATCTGACCGAGAATTGGGCAGTGTAAACCCGGCATTAGGCTTTTGCTAAAATGTTTATAGGCTGGGCTATTGTCACTGCTAGTGGTGCTCTTATTATCCAATAATTTAAAACCATTTCTATAAATATTTATTGAGATCTTTGTACGTGCAATATTTATATAATATTTCACAATTTGGGGTACCGCTTTAATTTTGCCCAGGGCCACACTTTTTTCTAAAACCGGCCCTGGTTGTAGACTTAGGCTATTTTCACACTAGCGTTATTATAGCGTTAATATTTTCCGGTATTGAGATCTGTCACAGAGTCATTGTCAATGGGGACAAAACGTAACTGAACAGAACGGAATGCTCCAAAATGTATTCCGTTCCGTTCTCATACTGGAGAGCAAACCGCAGTTGCTTTCCGTCCTGGGATGCGGAGCAAGATGCAAGTCAATGGGGACAGATACGTTTTCTCTGTCACAATCTGACACAATAGAAAACTGATCCGCCCCCTATTGACTTTCAATGGGGTTCATGACTGATCCGTTCATAACGGATGCAGATGGTTGTGATATCAGTAACTGAAGCATTTTTGCTGAATCCTGCCAGATCCAGCAAAAGCGTTAGTGTGAAAGTAGCCTTAGGTTTCCTTTGACTATTCTGCCACCAATGTGTCTGAGGGAAGACTGTGATATGTGTGTGGTAATCTCTTGTATAAGCAATGGAAGATGGGGAACTTGCTATAATCATTTCCTTACCGACACCAGTTGTATGTAGAATTCCAGTAAGGATATGGATATGCCTTTAGGTAATTTATTGAATGTACCTTGAGAAATTATGATAAAGGTCAAAGGAAAATCCTCTCTCCAGTTCTCTGAGGCAAATATAACAAACAGGAAAAGACTGCAGGACACAGGATGTGAGCTCCCAGAAAAGGAGGAGATACAGGGACAGCAAAGCCCAATAGATATTTTTTGTGTTACATTTTTAAATGATCCTACCCTATATGCCATACCCCTTTGTCTAGGAAGACAGAAAATGTGGCTACAACATGTAATAAATTTGACGCAAGGCATCTACACCAGTTTTTTTTTTTTTTTTTTCATTTAAATACATTGGGTTATTTAGCTTAGCAAATTTTCTCTAGTATATTGTAGTCTATTGTGTAATTTACACCTTTTTAGAGGGAGATATTGCGCTGTATGTAGCTATGCCAGAATTCTAAATTTTTCTTAATTATATGCAATTTTTCTATTATTATAGCTGCGAGAAGAATTTGCCATGTCTAGAGATGTGCTTCTTGGAGAAGACATTTGTGTTCATGATGTTTCTGCAGTGCTCAAAGCATTTCTGAGAGACTTGAAGGAGCCTCTTCTACCTCAGGAGCTGTACTCAGCATTTATACAAACTGTAGGTAAGCACTTAATGCAGTGACAACTGGGTTTGGGATGGCCCCAACGATACGCTGGGTACCCTGGACACAGTTGAGGCGTCACCACATGTTGATGCTCTCTGGAAGGGATGGTAGGGGGTGTTGCACCCCAGTTACATATAAGTCCAGAGAGTCAGGGTCTGCCATTAGTCATGAGCGGCTGGGGCAATATTCGATTTTGCGATATTTCGCGAATATATGGGCGAATATTCGCCATATATTTGTGATCTTGCGAATTTGTTATCTTCGTGCACTACACGCTAGAAGAAATGAGGGATGATCACCTGATGTGTACTGTAAAAAAAAAAATACGAATATTCGTCATTGCGAATATATAGCACTATATTCTAAATATTTCGCAAAATCTCGAAGTGCCGATATTCGCAAAAAAAAATCGCTATTCGAATATTCGCGCTTAATGCTATCTGTCATTAACAAGAGTGCTTCTTTTCTAGAGGAATTCAGTTGCAAAATAATATAGGTGTAGCTTAGGGCTGGTTTTTCCAGTCTCCTCCCTGGCAGAAGAAAGGTTTGATGTTGAGGAAAAGCCTGAGGTAGCTGTCCCTCTCTCTCTCAGAAGGCTGGTACCCTGGCCAAAGGATGGTCATCCAGGGTGTGTGGCAGAGTATCCCCCTCTCAGCGTCTTCTTCTGGTCACTCAAGTAGTCTGGCAGAGTCTCCTCTTCTAAGCACTGTTCCCTAACTTCAGAACACTAGGGGCTCTGACTGCTCTCCTTATACGCAGTTTATAGCTGAACTAGATCCTTCTATTGGGAGGGGTGGAGTAGAGAAACTTAGCGCAAACAGAAACAAAGTTACTCTTATAGACTTGCATTAGAACTTCAATGATACTCAATGGCAATGACACAGCAGTTTTTCCAGACAAAAATAGGTTGTTAGACATTACAACAGCTAAGGGTACTTTCACACTAGCGTTATTCTTTTCCAGTATTGAAATCCGGTAAGGGATCTTAATACCGGAAAAAAACGCATCAGTTTTGTCCCAATGCATTCTGAATGGAAAGCAATCAGTTCAGTATGCATCAGGATGTTTTCCATTCCGTCCCTTGTATGGTATTTGACTGGACAAAATACCGCAGCATGCTGCAGTATTTTTTCCGGCCAAAATCCCGGAACACTACCGACATTAATTTCCATTGAACTGTATTAATGCGCAGTTCTTTCTAGCTGTGAAAAAATGAAATATCGGATCAGTTTGCCTGCCGGATTCTTCTAAAGCTAGTGTGAAAGATATTCAAAAGGTCAGTCTCTCTGTAAACCAGTCTAGGTGGTAAACAAGTCTGGCTTTTTCCCTCCAAAACATGATCTTCTTTAACCCCTTCTACCCCAGGCCAGTTTTCACCTTCCTGCCTAGGCTATTTTTTGCAAATTCGATATGTATCACTTTATGTGGTAATAACCTTGGAATGCTTTAACTTATCCAAACCATTCTGACATTGTTTTCTCATGACACATTGCACTTCATGACAGTGGTAAATTTGAGTCGATATATTTCACCTTCATTTATAAAAAATAATCTCAAATTTACCAAAAATTTGAAAAAATTCACAATTTTTTAAATTTTTATTTCTCTACTTTTTAAGACAGATAGTAATGCCTCATAATATAGTTATCAGTCATCATTTCCTATATGTCTACTTTATGTTGCCATTATTTTGTAAATTTCATTTTATTTTTTTAGAACGTTAGAAGGCTTAGAATTTTAGAAGCAATTTTTAATATTTTCAAGAAAATTTCTAAAACAATTTTTTAAGCACCAATTCAGTTATGAAGTAATTTTGATGGGCTTATGTAATGGAAACCACCCATAAATGACCCATAAATGACCCGTTTATTAACTTTGTTAACTCTTTAGGTGTTCCACAAGAATTAAAGGAGGTAAATGGAGGTGAAATTTCTTTTTTCTTTGCATATTTTTTATATTAAACAATTTTTTCTTGAAACATAGCAAGGGTTAATCTCAATATGCATTACTCTGATTCTGCAGTTTACATAAATACCCCATATGTGGTAGCAAACTGCTGTAGGGGCACATGGCAGTCATCAGAAGGAAAGAAGCACCATATGGTTTTTGGGGGCAGATTTTGCTAGAATGGTATTTGGGCACCAGACTCCTACAGTGGAAACCCTCAAAAAGTAACCCCATTTTGGAAACAACACCACTCAAAGAATTTATTAAGGGGTGTACTGAGCATTATGGGGTGTACTGAGCACTTTGACACCATAAGTGTTTTACGTAATTTAGAAGCACTTGGCTGTGAAAATGAAAAGTTTTATTTCTTCCAATAAAATGTTGCTTTAGCTACAAATATTTCATTTTGACAAGGGGTAACAGGAGAAAAAGCGATCTATAATTTGTTAGGTTAACTATATAACAATGAAGGGAATTGGAGACTGACCATAGTAGATACTGTTAACTGCCTGAAAGAATGTCGCTAAAATGTAACTTTTACTAAAGAAAATAATAAAAAGAAGGGTGATCGTTTACAACAACTGAGAAATAGGCAAGGCGTCAGAGTGTACGTGGTACATTTCTACACAGCTACTCCATACACCGTTCATCACAACTGCACCTACAGAGGTTTGTTAATATCCTAATGTACCCAAACTAATGCACGACAGAGGGATGGCAGAGTACTCTATCTATTTTTGACCCTCCAACCTATCCCTAGGATATATAAAAACAAGGAGTCATGGGTAATCACGCTGTATATGGTTAATGCTGAACACAATACCAGCTTTTGTAACTTCTAGCGTAGTCATCTGCTATTGTGAAAGTGCACCACAAATACTAACACAAGTACTACCCTGTAATTAAAATGCCTTGGTGGTTACATAAGATGCCTTGACATGTTTCACAAAAATGATTATCTCTCGACGGATTTCTCTGGCTGCATTTCATAACAGCCTATTCATCAGGTGTGTAATGTGGAAACATGGGGACAAACATACATGGTAACAAAGATGCTGCACGCTACTGATGGTGAGCGTGCAGCCTGTAGCCAGCGGCTCTGGGACGGCCGTAGTCTGGCCTCAGAGTACCGCTCCTCAAGAGGAACAGATCCCTCCCCCTTGGGCTGGGCTGATATTGCGGGAGCCAATATACTGGAGGGATTGTCAGATTCGGCACTACCCCGTCCTGCCTCAATACTTTGCAGGGAGCACAGGAGGTAAGTATGTGTTAGAAGTAACTAATGGTGGTAATTACAGATGAGCGAATTTTTAAAATAATTTGTTTATCCGTTTTGCCAAATATTGTGGAAAAAATTTGTTTTGATACTAATTTATTTGCGGCAAATTTCATTTAAAAAAAAGTCTATTTCCTGGATGCAGAGAGCCTTTATAGTGGTGAAAAACAATGTGCCTTGCAGTAACACGCAAAGAGAGTCTGCTTTGGTAGTGAAATAATACTGTAAGTCTGTATGACATGCAGATGACAGGCCTAAACGCTTTCACCACATATAACTGCAGAAGTGAACTGAGAATATATTTTTCTTTTTGAACTGAAATACGTCACTAAATGCTTTTACCACATATAACTGTAGAAGTGAACTGAGAATGTATTTTTCTTTTAGTACTGAAATAGGCCACTAAACATTTTTACCACATATAACTGCAGAAGTGAACTGAGAATATATTTTTCTTCTTGTACTGAAATATTCCACTAAACGCTTTTACCGTAAATACCTGCAACAGTGAACTGCGTATATATTTATCTTTTTGTACTGAAATACGCCACTAAACGCTTTTTGCACAGATATAAGCCACTAAAGGCTTTTAAAAATAGCGGCTATTTGGATCCAAAAATAATCTTTCACTGTACTTGTAAATCGCTTTTTTTTCACTATGAGATTTTTCCTATCACTGCCCCTAGCTCCTTCTGACGTCTCTCCCTGCACTAAGATGCTGTGAAATGATTCCTCCCTATCCTTTCCCTGCATCATTTTTTCAGTTTTTTTCACAATTAGGTTTTTCCTATTTCTGTCCCTAGCGCCTTCTCATGTCTGTCCCTGCACTCTGAACGTTGGAAAATGTCTGAATCCAAGATGCCCGCCGTATTTATAGGGATGTGAGATTACAGGGCTGGCGACTGCTGATTGGCTGCATGCATGGCATTATGGGTCATCCCGCCTTCCCAAAGTTCCTTGCCTCATGTCCTCACATGTGTAGCCGCCATTTTAGGAAAAATTGTGATTCATTACCACGAAGCGCGAGGACATTTGCATTTGTTGCAAATCGAATTTATCCTGAAATTCGAAATGAATTCCACTTTCCTCAGCTTCGATTCGCTCATCTATAATCACTTTATGTGGTAATAACTCTGGATTGCTTTTACTTATCTAAGCCACTCTGAGACTGTTTGATCATGACACATTGTACTTCATGATAGTCATAAATTTGAGTCAATATATTTCACCTTTATTTATGAAAAAATCCAAAATTTCAATTTCTCAGCTTTTAACACAGAAAGTGATGCCTCATAAAATATTTATTACTTAAAATTCCCCATATGTCTACTTTATGTTGGTATAATTTTTTAAAGTCATTTTATTTTTTTAGGATGTTAGAAGGCTTAGAAGTTTAGAAGCAATTATTCAAATTTTCAACAAAATTTCCAAAACCATTTTTTTGAGCACTAATTCAGTTATAAAGTGATTTTGAGGGGCTTACAGAAGGGAATCCACCCATAAATGACCCCATTTTAGAAACTACACCCCTCAAATTATTAAAAACTGATGTTACAAACTTTGTTAACCCTTGAGGTGTTCCACGAAAATAAAGGAAAATGGAGTTGAAATTTCAAAATTTCACATTTTTGGTAAATTTTTTATTTTAATCTTTTTTTGATCATTTGCAACATAGCAAGCATTAACAGCAAAATACAACTCAATATATATTACTCTGATTCTGCAGTTTACAGAAATATATTATATGTGATGGTAAACTGTGGTCAGAAGTAGTGTTGAGCAAACAGTTCGAGCATAGTTCGGGTTTGCACCGAATTTTGGGGATGTCCGGGACACGGACCCGAACCCGGACATTTTAAAAAAAGTTTGGGTTCGGGTTCGTTGTTCGGCGATCACTTCCCGCTTTCTGAAGGGCTGCACAGCAGCCAATCACCTAGCGTTTTACTTCTTGCCCTAAGAGCCCATCACAGCCATGCCTACTAATGGCATGGCTGTGATTGGCCAAGTGCAGCATGTGACCCAGCCTCTATTTAAGCTGGAGTCACGTAGCGCTGCACGTCACACTGCTCTGATTAGTGTAGGGAGAGGACGCAGCTTCTGTGAGGGCGAGATTAGGCAGGGAAAAGTCAGCAACAGCACCTAATGATGGATCGATCTACAGCTGTGAATGATTGAACTTCTGCTAGTTACTTGCTCACTGGTTTTTAGGCTGCACAGAGCGTTTTTCACTTATTTTCTGGGGTGATCGGCGGCCATTTTGTGACTTGTGGTGCACCAGAACAAGCTGCCACCAAGTCCATCAATCCATCAATACTAGTTTTTTTTTGCTATATCCTACATCAGGGGCTTGGCTGGGCTAATTGTCACCCCTAGAAACTCAGGATAGCAATTTCTATATTTTATTAAGCGGTTAAATACAATTGCCCAAATACCAATCCAGCTTTGTTCCAGCTTTGGCGAGCCAAGTATAATACTGTCTGCTGTCTGGCAAAGGATAGATTATTTTCTGTGGTGAAATTTAATTGCCAAAATAGCCATACCATAAATCAGTGGTTTCAGCTGTGGCTGGCCAAGATTCATAGTGTCCACCAAAACATATATTTTGTTCTGGGGTGAAATTCAATTGCCAAAATAGCAATACCATAAATCAGTGGTTTAAGCTGTGGCTGGCCAAGATTCATGGTGTCCGCAAAAACATACATTTTGTACTGGGGTGAAATTCAATTGCCAAAATAGCAATACCATTAATCAGTGGTTTCAGCTGTGGCTGGCCAAGTTTAATAGTGTCCTGCAAATTATATATTTTGTTCTGGGTGAAATTCAATTGCCAAAATAGCAATAGCATAAATCAGTGGTTTCAGCTGTGGCTGGCCAAGATTCATAGTGTCCGCAAAAACATATATTTTGTTCTGGGGTGAAATTCAATTGCCAAAATAGCAATACCCTGAATCTGGTGTCCCAGCTGTTGCAGGCCAAGATTCATAGTTTCCGCCAAAACATATATTTGGTTCTGGGGTGAAATTCAATTGCCAAAATAGCAATCCCATAAATCTGGTGTCCTAGCAGTGCCTGGCCAAGTTTAATAGTGTCCGGCAAAAGATATATTATTTTCTGGGGTGAAATTCAGTTGCAAAAATAGAAATACCGCAAATCTGGTGTTCAAGCTGTGACTGGACAAGTTTCATAGTGTCCGTCAAAGTATATATTATTTTCTCAGGTGAAATTCAATTGCCAAAATAGCAATACCCAAAATCTGGTGTTCCAGCTGTTGCAGGCCAAGTGTAAATCTGTCCGTAAAAGGGTATATTACACTCAGCGTGAATCTCCAAGTGTATTTCTTTCTGTTAAAGGGTATAGTACAGTAAGTTTTAAAATACAGCATAATCTGCTTTATTTGCACCACTGTTTTGCATCTCTAGAAACATAGAAACATAGAATGTGTCGGCAGATAAGAACCATTTGGCCCATCTGGTCTGCCCAATATGCTGAATACTATGGATAGCCCCAGGCCCTATCTTATATGAAGGATGGCCTTATGCCTATCCCATGCATGCTTAAACTCCTTCACTGTATTTGCAGCTACCACTTCTGCAGGAAGGCTATTCCATGCGTCCACTACTCTCTCAGTAAAGTAATTCTTTCTGATATTACTTTTAAACCTTTGCCCCTCTAATTTAAAACTATGTCCTCTTGTAGCAGTTTTTCTTCTTTTAAAAATTCTCTCCTCTTTTACCGTGATGATTCCCTTTATGTATTTAAAAGTTTCTATCATATCCCCTCTGTCTCTTCTTGCTTCCAAGCTATACATGTTAAGGTCCTTTAACCTTTCTTGGTAAGTTTTGTCCTGCAATCCATGTACTAGTTTAGTAGCTCTTCTCTGAACTCTCTCCAAAGTTTCAATATCCTTCTGCAGATATGGTCTCCAGTACTGCACACAATACTCCAAATGAGGTCTCACTAGTGCTCTGTAGAGCGGCACGAGCACCTCCCTCTTTCTACTGTTAATGCCTCTCCCTATACACCCAAGCATTCTGCTGGCATTACCTGCTGCTCTATGACATTGTCTGCCCACCTTTAGGTCGTCTGATATAATGACCCCTAAATCCCTTTCCTCAGATACTGAGGTTATTACTGTATCACTGATTTTATATTCTGCTCTTGGGTTTTTACGCCCCAGGTGCATTATCTTGCACTTCTCTAAGTGTATTTCTTTTCGATAAGGTTATATTACACAAAGTGTTAAAATACAAGTGCTGAAAGCATAATCCTATATATTTTTTCACATGGTACTGTGCATCTCCAAGAGTAAATCTGTCCGTAAAAGGATACCTTTCATCGAGGGCCTAATAACTAGGCCTACAATTGATATTCCCCTAAATCTGTTGTTACTGCTATGCCTGGATTAGTGTAATACGGTACATAAATAGATAGTCAGATAGTATTAGGTGCCTGTAAAAAAAATGGCCTGAATTTGAAATCAATACATTGGGTCAAAAAAAAATTTCTTTTTGTGGTGCTTGGTGAACGGTAACAATGAGGAAAACATCTAGTAAGGGACGCGGTCGTGGTGGTGTTAGTGTACCCTCTGGTGCTGGGAGAGGACGTGGCCGTTCTGCCATAGCCACACGTCCTAGTGAACCAACTGCCTCAGGTTCCAGTACCCGACAGAATTTACAGCGATATTTGGTAGGGCCCAATGACGTTCTAAGGATGGTAAGGCCTGAGCAAGTAAAGGCGTTAGTCAATTGGGTGGCCGACAGTGGATCCAGCACGATCACAACATTATCTCCCACCCAGTCTTCTGCAGAAAGCGCACAGGTGGCGCCTGAAAATCAAACCCATCAGTCTGTCACATCACACCCATGCATATCAGGGAAACTGTCTGAGCCTCAAGTTATGCAGCAGTCTCTTATGCTGTTTGAAGACTCTGCTGACATGGGAATACCAAGTCATCAAAGTAAGTCTCTGATGATGACGAAACACAGGTGCCAACTGCTGCGTCTTTTTGCAGTGTGCAGACCGAACAGGAGGTCAGAGAGGAAGACTGTGTGGAAGACGATGCAGGGGATGATGAGGTCCTAGACCCCACATGGAAAGAAGGTCGTGCCACTGACTTTCATAGTTCAGAGGAAGAGGCAGTGGTGAGACCGAGTCAACAGCGTAGCAAAGAGGGAGCAGGGGGCAAAAGCAGAACAGCCGCCACCAAGAGAGTTCGCCTGCTACTGGCCACTGCCACCAGTGACCGAGCACCCCAAAGGCAGTTTCAAGGAGTTCCCTGGCATGGCACTTCAAACAATGTGCTGACGACAAGACCCGAGTGGTTTGCACGCTGTGCCATCAGAGCCTCAAGCAAGAAATTAACATTCTGAACCTTAGCACAACCTGCATGACCAAGCATCTACATGCAAAGCATGAACTGCAGTGGAGTAAACACCTTAAAAACAAGGAACTCACTCAGGCTCCCCCTGCTCCCTCTTCTGCTGCCGCCTCGGCCTCTTCCTCCGCCTCGGGAGGAATGTTGGCACCAAACAGAGGATGTGCCACCAACACCACCACCTCCATCACCAAACATCTCCACCATGTCACACGGTAGCGTTCAGCTCTCCATCTCACAAACATTGGAGAGAAAGCGTAAATTCCCACCTACCCATCCTCGAGCACTGGGCCTGAATGCCAGCATTTCAAAACTACTGGCCTTTGAAATGCTGTCATTCAGGCTGGTGGACACAGACAGCTTCAAACAGCTGATGGCGATGGCTGTCCCACATGTTGTTCCCAGCTGCCACTACTTCTCCAAGAGAGCCGTGCCTTCCCTGCACAACCAAGTGTCTGATAAAATCAAGTGTGCACTGCGCAACGCCATCTGTTGCAAGGTCCACCTAACCACAGATGCGTGGACCAGTAAGCACGGCCAGGGACGCTATATCTCCCTAACTGCACACTGGGTAAATGTAGTGGCGGCTGGGCCCCAGGCAGGGAGTTCTTTGGCGCACGTCCTTCCGCCGCCAAGGATCGCAGGGCTTCATTCTTTGCCTCCTGTAGCCTCCTCCTCCTACTCGGCTTCCTCCTCCTCTTCTTCCACCTGCTCATCCAGTCAGCTACACACCTTCACCACCAACTTCAGCACAGCTCGGGGTAAATGTCAGCAGGCCATTCTGAAACTCATATGTTTGGGGGACAGGCCACACACCGCGCAGGAGTTGTGGCGGGGTATTGAACAACAGACCGACGAGTGGTTGCTGCCGGTGGGCCTCAAGCCCGGCCTGGTGGTGTGCGATAATGGGCAAAATCTCATCGCAGCTCTGAGACTAGCCGGTTTGACGAACATCCCTTGCCTGGCGCATGTGCTGAATTTGGTGGTGCATAAGTTTATTCACAACTACCATGACATGTCAGAGCTGCTGCATGAAGTGCGAGCCGTCTATGCGCGCTTCCGGCGTTCACTGCCGCTGCTCGTCTATCTGCGCTACAGCGTAACTTCGGCCTTCCCGCCTCATATGCGACATGCCCACCAGGTGGAATTCCACCTTGCACATGCTGAAGAGACTGTGCGAGCAGCAGCAGGCCATAGTAGAGTTTCAGCTGCAGCACGCACACATCAGTCGCACTGCGGAACAGCACCACTTCACCATTAATGACTGGGCCTCCATGCGAGACCTATGTGCCCTGTTGCACTGTTTCGAGTACTCCACCAACATGGCCAGTGGCGATGACGCCGTTATCAGCGTTACAATACCACTTCTATGTCTCCTTGAGAAAACGGTTAGGGCGATGATGGAAGAGGAGGTGGTCCAGGAGAAGGAGGAGGATGAGGGGTTATTTTTAGCACTTTCAGCACTTTCAGGTCTGTTAGAAGTGGCTCAGAGGGAGTTTTTTTGCAACAGCAGAGGCCAGGTATAAATGTGGCCAGCCAGGGCCCACTACTGGAGGATGAGGAGGAGGTAGAGGAGGAAGAGGATGAAGCATGTTGACAGCGGGATGGCATCCAACGCAGCTCGGGCCCGTCACTTGTGCGTGGCTGGGGGGAAACGGAGGACAATGACGATAAGTCTCTCACAGAGGACAGCTTGTCCTTTCCTCTGGGCAGCCTGGTACACATGAGCGACTACATGCTGCAGTGCCTGCACAACGACAGCAGAGTTGCCTACATTTTAACGTGTGCGGACTACTGGGTTGCCACCCTGCTGGATCCCTGGTACAAATACAATGTGCCCACCTTACTTCCTGCACTGGAGCGTGATAGGAAGATGCACGAGTACAAGCGCATGCTGGTAGACGCGCTGCTTAGAGCATTCCCAAATGTCACAGGGGAACAAGTGGAAGCCCAAGGCGAAGGCAGACGAGGAGCGAGAGGTCGCCAACGCAGCTGTGTCACGGTCAGCTCCTCTGAGGGCAGGGTTAGCATGGCAGAGATGTGGAAAAGTTTTGTCACCATGCCACAGCTAGCTGCACCACCACCTGATACGGAACGTGTTAGCAGGAGGCCGCATTTCACTAACATGGTGGAACAGTACGTGTGCACACCCCTCCACGTACTGACTGATGGTTCTGCCCAATTCAACTTCTGGGTCTCCAAATTGTCCACGTGGCCAGGGCTAGCCTTATATGCCTTGGAGGTTCTGGCCTGCCCGGCGGCCAGCTTTTTGTCTGAACGTGTATTCAGCATGGCAGGTGGCGTCATTACTGACAAACACAGCCGCCTGTCCACAGCCAAAGTGGACAAGCTGACGTTCATAAAAATGAACCCGGCATTTATCCCACAGGACCTGTCCATCCCTTGTGCAGAATAAACATTTATAACTACCTTCCTGTAACCATATATTCTTGTACTCCAGGGCACTTCTTTATTGAATCCTCTTTTTTTAATTTTACCATTATTTTACGGGGCAACCCAAAGTTGAAAGAACCTCTCCTCCGTCTGGGTACTAGGGGCCTAAATATCTGAAAGTGGCCTTCTCCATTGGTGGGGGACATGAAGCCTGATTAATACTTTTTACTGTCTAATGACCGCCCCATTGTCTGTGTGTCAGGGGCCTATATGTCGTTTAATCATTTGTTGTCTTGGTGGGAGACATTAAACTCTTTTTACTGTCATGACCGCTGCATTGTCTGGGTGTCAGGGGCCTAAATTTCACGTACTTGCTTGCTGTCTTGGTGGCAGACATTTAACACTTTTTACTGTCTAATGACCATGCCATTGTCTGGGTGTCAGGGGCCTATATGTTGTTTAATCATTTGTTGTCTTGGTGGGAGATATTAAACTCTTTTTACTGTCTAATGACCGCCCCATTGTCTGGGTGTCATTGGCCTATATTTCGTTTAATTGGTTGCTGTCTGAGTGAGAGACATTTAAACTCTTTTTACTGTCAAATTGCCTCTCCTCTGTCTGGGTGTCAGGGGCCTACATAAATGATAATGGCCTGTTCCATTGCAGGTTGACCTGAGGCCTGTGTTGCTGTTACGGGACTGCTCTCTTCTTTGCGGGTGCCATGGCCCTGAGTCTGTGAATGAGGCCTGTGGCACTGCAGGCAGACATGAATCCTTTTTGGCTGTGATGAGAACATCAACTCCCATAGCATTCCCACCTGATGCCACCCCAACCTCCTATTCCACCTCCTCCTTCTCCAAGTTGCCAATTAATATTGGTTAATTTTTATTTATTTTATTTTATTTTAAGTCATCTCCCTATACACATTTGTTTGCAGGGGATTTACCTACATTTTGCTGCCTTTTGCAGCCCTCTAGCCCTTTCCTGGGCTATTTTACAGCCTTTTTGGTGCCCAAAATTTCGGTCCCCATTGACTTCAATACTGTTCGGGGTGAAGTTCGGGTCGAGTTCGGATCCCGTACCCGAACATTTTCGGGAAGTTCGTCCGAACTTCTCGAACCCGAACATCCAGGTGTTCGCTCAACTCTAGACAGGATTGATCATGTGCTACTTTTATAGAGCAGGTTGTTACTGACGCCACAATACCAAATATGACTACTTTTTTTGTTTTTTTGTTTCAGTTTTACATAATAAAGCATTTTTAGTGTCTCCACATTCTGAAAGCAAAGAAAAGGGTCTCAGTTAGCACATCCCTATGCACAGGTGCACGCTGCCATGGCTTTAAACATACAGGGAAAAAAGGAGGTTATGCAGCAGCACTATGCAAATGAAAATAATGTACAACAATGCCATAGAAAACATTCTGGTGCACCTGTGCATAGGGATGTGCTGACTGACCCCCCTTTTTCTTTGCAGTTTGTATTGGAGGTGTGGCTGACTCCATTCAGTCTTGCACTCCTGACTAGCCTGTCTGTCCTATAGGCTGATTTTAATTGAAGTAAGTATAAAGCTGTAGCCTGCTCTCATTTGTATCTATTAGTACCAGGAAGAGCATAGAGTGGGCTCAGCATGCATGCTGGTACTTGCATCCCTGGATTCAATGGATGCTCGCACCAAAAAATGGTAAAAAGCAGAGTGGACCCAGCATGCATGTGGAACCTGTACTCTCTGGATTTTATGTGGCCGTTACGTCGCATGACAGGTAGGATTTAGTCTTAGGAACCCAATTTCCTAATTTGCCAAGCATCTTATTTGCAAAACTAAGGTAGCATTAGCACCAGAATGTTTTCTATGGCATTGTTGTACATTATTTGTGTTTGCAGAGTGCTGCTGCATAACCCCCTTTTTTTTTCTCCACATTCTGAAAGCCATGGTTTTTTTTTTTTTTGGTTTTTTTGTGGGCGACTGTCTTAAGTAGGGGCTTATTTTTTGCGGGATGAGATGACTGTTTGATTGGCACAATTTTGGGGTGCATATGACTTTTGGGTCACTTGCTATTACACTTTTTGTGATGTAAGGTGACAAAAAATAGCTTTTTTGACACTATATATATATATATATATATATATATATATAAATTTAACATTCAACTTTGGGTTACAGCGCATGGTAAAGTTAAAAAAATGAGGATTCAATAAAGAAGTGCCCCGGAGTACAAGAATACATGGTTGAGGGGGAGGCAGTTATAAATCTCTATTCTGCACAAGGAAGGGACAGGTCCTGTGGGATCCATGCTTGGTTCATTTTTATGAACGTCAGCTTGTCCGCGTTGGCTGTGGACAGGCGGCTGCGTTTGTCAGTAATGACGCCCCCTGCCGTGCTGAATACACGTTCAGACAAAACGCTGGCCGCCGGGCAGGCCAGCACCTCCAAGGCATAAAATTCTAACTCTGGCCACGTGGACAATTTGGAGACCCAGAAGTTGAATGGGGCCAAACCATCATTTAGTACGTGGAGGGGTGTGCAGACGTACTGTTCAACCATGTTAGTGAAATGTTGCCTAATGCTAACACGTTCGGTATCAGGTGGTGGCGCAGTTAGCTGTGGCGTGGAGACAAAACTTTTCCATATCTCTGCCATGCTAACCCTGCCCTCAGAGGAGCTGGCCGTGACACAGCTGTGTTGGCGATCTCTTGCTCCTCCTCTGCCTTCACCTTGGGCTTCCACCTGTTCCCCTGTGACATTTGGGAATACGCTCAGGAGCGCGTCTACCAGCGTGCCCTTGTACTCGAGCATCTTCCTATCATGCTCCAGTGCAGGAAGTAAGGTGGGCACATTGTCTTTGTACCGAGGATCCATCAGTGTGGCAACCCGGTAGTCCGCACACGTTAAAATGTGGGCAACTCTGCTGTCGTTGCGCAGGCACTGCAGCATGTAGTCGCTCATGTGTGCCAGGCTCCCCAGAGGTAAGGACAAGCTGTCCTCTGTGGGAGGAGTATCATCATCGTCCTCTCTATCCCCCCAGCCACGCACTAGTGATGGGCCTGAGCTGTGTCGGGTGCCACCCCGCTGTGAACCTGCTTCATCCTCATCCTCCTCCACCTCCTCCTAGTCCTCCAGTAGTGGGCCCTGGCTGGCCACATTTGTACCTGGCCTTTGCTGTTGCAAAAAAACTCCCTCTGAGCCACTTTGAACAGACTGGCCTGAAAGTGCTAAAAATTACCCCTCATCCTCCTCCTCCTCTTCCTCCTGGGCCACCTCCTCTTCCATCATTGCCCTAAGCGTTTTCTCAAGGAGACATAGAAGTGGTATTGTAACACTGATAACGGTGTCATCGCCACTGGCCATGTTTGTGGAGTACTCAAAACAGTGCAACAGGGTACACAGGTCTCGCATGGAGGCCCAATCATTGGTGGTGAAGTGGTGCTGTTCCGCAGTGCGACTGACGCGTGCGTGCTGCAGCTGAAACTCCACTATGGCCTGCTGCTGCTCGCACAGTCTCTCCAGCATGTGCAAGGTGCAGTTCCACCTGGTGGGCACGTCGCATATGAGGCGGTGAGCGGGAAGGCCGAAGTTACGCTGTAGCGCAGACAGGCGAGCAGCGGCAGGATGTGAACGCCGGAAGCGCACACAGATGGCCCGCACTTTATGCAGCAGCTCTGACATGTCGGGGTAGTTGTGAATGAAATTCTGCACCACCAAATTCAGCACATGCGCCAGGCAAGGGATGTGCGTCAAACCGGCTAGTCCCAGAGCTGTGATGAGATTTCTCCCATTATTGCACACCACCAGGCCGGGCTTGAGGCCCACCGGCAGAAACCACTCGTCGGTCTGTTGTTCAATACCCCGCCACAACTCCTGCGCGGTGTGGGGCCTGTCCCCCAAACATATGAGTTTCAGAATGGCCTGCTGACGTTTACCCCGAGCTGTGCTGAAGTTTGTGGTGAAGGTGTGTGGCTGACTGGATGAGCTGGTGGAAGCAGAGGAGGAGGAAGCCGAGTAGGAGGAGGAGGCTACAGGAGGCAAAGAATGATGCCCTGCGATACTTGGCGGCAGAAGGACGTGCGCCAAGGAACTCTCCGCCTGGGGCCCAGCCGCCACTACATTTACCCAGTGTGCAGTTAGGGAGATATAGCGTCTCTGGCTGTGCTTACTGGTCCACGTATCTGTGGTTAGGTGGACCTTGCAACAGATGGCGTTGCGCAGTGCACACTTGATTTTATCAGAAACTTGGTTGTGCAGGGAAGGCACGGCTCTCTTGGAGAAGTAGTGGCAGCTGGGAACAACATGTGGGACAGCCATCGCCATCAGCTGTTTGAAGCTGTCTGTGTCCACCAGCCTGAATGACAGCATTTCAAAGGCCAGTAGTTTTGAAATGCTGGCATTCAGGCCCAGTGCTCGAGGATGGGTAGGTGGGAATTTACGCTTTCTCTCCAATGTTTGTGAGATGGAGAGCTGAACACTACCGTGTGACATGGTGGAGATGTTTGGTGACGGAGGTGGTGGTGTTGGTGGCACATCCTCTGTTTGGTGCCAACATTCCTCCCGAGGCGGAGGAAGTGGCCGAGGCAGCAGCAGAAGAGGGAGCAGGGGGAGCCTGAGTGAGTTCCTTGTTTTTAAGGTGTTTACTCCACTGCAGTTCATGCTTTGCATGGTTAGGTGGACCTTGCCACAGATAGCGTTGCGCAGTGCATACTTGATTTTATCGGACACTTGGTTGTGCAGGGAAAGCACGGCTGTCCTGGAGAAGTAGTGGCGGCTGGGAACAACATACTGTGGGACAGCTATGGCCATCAGCTGTTTGAGGCTGTCTGTGTCCACCAGCCTGAATGACAGCATTTCAAAGGCCAGTAGTTTAGAAATGCTGGCATTCAGGCCCAGGGCTCGAGGGTGGCTAGGTGGAAATTTACGCTTTTTCTCCAAGGTTTGTGAGATGGAGAGCTGAACGCTACCGTGTGACATAGTGGAGATGATTGGTGATGCAGGTAGTTGTGTCGGTGGCACATCCTCAGTTTGGTGAGCGGCAAGTGCCAACATTCCACCCGAGGCGGAGGAAGTGGCCGAGGCAGCAGCAGAAGAGGGAGCAGGGGGAGCCTGAGTGAGTTCCTTGCTTTTAAGGTGTTTACTCCACTGCAGTTCATGCTTTGCATGTAGATGCCTGGTCATGCAGGTTGTGCTAAGTTTCAGAACATTAATGCCTCGCTTCAGGCTCTGATAGCACCGCGTGCAAACCACTCTGGTCTTGTCGTCAGCACATTGTTTAAAGAAGTGCCATGCCAGGGAACTCCTTGAAGCTGCCTTTGGGGTGCTCGGTCCCTGGTGGCGGTGGCCAGTAGCAAGTGAACGCTCTTGGCGGCTGATGGTCTGCTTTTGCCCCCTGCTCCTTCTTTTGCTACGCTGTTGGCTCGGTCTCACCACTGCCTCTTCCTCTGAACTATGAAAGTCAGTGGCACGACCTTCATTCCATGTGGGGTCTAGGACCTCATCGTCTCCTGCATCGTCTTCCACACAGTCTTCCTCCCTGACCTCCTGTTTGGTCTGCACACTGCAAAAAGATGCAGCAGTTGGCACCTGTGTTTCGTCATCATCAGAGACAGGCGAACTCTGATGAGGTGGTATTCCCATGTCCTCATCATCAGGAAACATAAGTGGTTGTGCATCAGTGCATTCTATGTCTTCCACCACTGGGGAAGGGCTAGGTGGATTTTCTTGGGAAACCCTGCCAGCAGAGTCTTCAAACAGCAAAAGAGACTGCTGCATAACTTGAGGCTCAGACAGTTTTCCTCATACAATAAGGAAATTGGCCACGCTGCTTTTGTTCAGGAATGTGTAGACCATCAAACAGATGAGATTCCAAGATGAAGACCGGACATGGAGAGTCGTCCACACCACCACACCAAGATTAGCCCTATGTTGTATTCCTAAACGAAGGAAAGGCGTATCCTGATAGTGAAGCACTGTCAACTCCAAATAAAATCAAATGGTTTTATTATACTCACAACTATACATCTTGAGTTAAAACATATCACTGTTTCACAAATACGTTCCACCCGACCCAGGTTTCGCTTACGCGCTTCATCAGGGGTGTCTGAACTAAAGAGGGACCAGGGGGTGTTTTATGGGTAAATCTCCTCTGATGAACATGTGTTGCCAATCAATGGGCAGGTAGATAACCCCACCCTCCATTCACATAGCATTCAAATAGCCATATAAAATTCCAGCTTATTTCACAAACATCATTATAATTCACATAAAAATATATACCTAAAAATATCCATAAGAACCAACTCTATAACAACAAGGATACACTCACTTTAAAAAAAAAAAAAACTACTTATTAATACCCATCCTTTAATTTGCAGAGGTAAATCAAACATCTTCCCTAATCTCACCTTAAGTGTCATATCACTAGTCACCTCACCTCTAGGGGGCGCCCACCACTCTAAATATAATATCCCCAAACACAACTAGGTTGTCTGACAACAAGCTCCAGCAGCTATCTCACATCAGATGTTACTATTATTTTTCACATTTTGTGGAAATACTGCGGCAAACTAAAATAAACAAGACCTCACATCACATTCAATATTAAGACCTAGAGGCTGTATTGTCTTCAATTTGAACATCCATTCTACCTCTTTTTGTTAATCCTAGATATACTGTATAATCACCACCTCTTATCGGTTTTTCCACAAGTTCCACACCTGTGAACTGCAGACCATTAGGATCTTTGTTGTGGCACACCTTAAAGTGTGCGGAGACACTGTGGGACACTACGCCATTTTTAATATTGAGTATATGTTCTTGTATGCGTGTCCTTAATTTGCGCGTGGTTCTCCCCACGTACTGGAGGCCACAAGGGCACTCCAGCACGTAGATAACCCTTGTATTTTCGCAACTTATATTCCCTTTTACACTGTGCTCCACTTTATTCGTATTCGAGATTATAGAGGTTACTACCAATTTCTTTTTATATGTCTATTTGAATGCTATGTGAATGGAGGGTGGGGTTATCTACCTGCCCATTGTTTAGCAACACATGTTCATGAGAGGAGATTTACCCATAAAACACCCCCTGGTCCCTCTTTAGTTCAGACACCCCTGATGAAGCGCGTAAGCGAAACCTGGGTCGGGTGGAACGCATTTGTGAAACAGTGATATGTTTTAACTCAAGATGTATACTTGTGAGTATAATAAACCATTTGATTTTATTTGGAGTTGACAGTGCTTCACTATCAGGATACGCCTTTCCTTCGTTTAGGAATACAGCATAGGGCTAATCTCGGTGTGGTGGTGTGAACGACTCTCCATGTCCGGTTTCCATCTTGGAATCTCATCTGTTTGATGGTCTACACATTCCTGAACAAAAGCAGCGTGGCCAATTTGCTTATTATATGGACTCTTATGCGAGTTGGAACCCACATCGCATTCTTGGATTTGTGACGCTGATTTGACAACAGGCACAGTACTCGAACAAATATCTTTTATTGCACAGTTTTCCTCATATGCATGGGGGTGATGTGACAGACTGATGGGCTTGGTTTTCAGGCGCCACCTGTGCGCTTTCTGCAGAAGACTGGGTGGGAGATAATGTTGTGAATGTGCTGGATCCACTGTTGGCCACCCAATTGTTTTGCGCCTGTACCTGCTCAGGCCTTACCATCCTTAGAACGGCATTGGGCCCCACCAAATATCGCTGTAAATTCTGGCGGGTACTGGAACCTGAGGTAGTTGGTTCACTAGGACATGTGGCTGTGGCAGAAGGGCCACGTCCTCTCCCAGCACCAGAGGGTCCACTAACACCACCACGACCGAGTCTGCGTCCCTTACTAGATGTTTTCCTCATTGTTACTAGTGTTGAGCGAACAGTTCGCGCATCGTTCGGGTTCGTACCGAATTTTGGGGTGTCCGGGACACGGACCCGAACCCGGACATTTAAGAAAAAGTTTGGGTTCGGGTTCGTTGTTCGTCGATTACGTCCCGCTTTCTGAAGGGCTGCACAGCAGCCAATCAGCTAGCGTTTTACTTCTTGCCCTAAGAGCCCATCACAGCCATGCCTACTAATTGTCACCCCTAGAAACTCAGGATAGCAATTTCTATATTTTATTAAGGGGTTAAATGCCAATGCCCAAATACCAATCCCCTAAATCTGGTGTTCCAGCTTTGGCTAGCCAAGTATAATACTGTCTGCTGTCTGGCAAAGGATAGATTATTTTCCGTGGTGAAATTCAATTGCCAAAATAGCAATACCCTGAATCTGGTGTCCGAGCTGTTGCAGGCAAAATTTCATAGTGTCCCCCATTTTGTTCTGGGGTGAAATTAATTTGCCAAAATAGCCAAAATAGCAATACCCTGAATCTGGTGTCCCAGCTGTTGCAGGCCAGGTTTCATAGTGTCCGCTAAAACATATATTTTGTTCTGGGGTGAAAAATTTGCCAAAATAGCAATACCCTGAATCTGGTGTCCCAGCTATTGCAGGCCAGGTTTCATAGTGTACGCCAAAACATATATTCTGTTATGGGGTGAAATTAATTTGCCAAAATAGCAATACCCTGAATCTGGGGTCCCAGCTGTTGCAGGCCAGGTTTCATAGTGTCCGCCAAAACATATATTTTGTTCTGGGGTGAAATTAATTTGCCAAAATAGAAATACCCTTAATCTGGTGTACCAGCTGTTGCAGGCGAGGTTTCATAGTGTCCGCCAAAACATATATTTTGTTCTGGGGTGAAATTAATTTGCCAAAATAGCAATACCCTGAATCTTGTGTCCCAGCTGTTGCAGGCCAGGTTTCATAGTGTCCGCCAAAACATATATTTTGTGCTGGGGTGAAATTAATCTGCCAAAATAGCAATACCTTGAATCTGTTGTCCCAGCTGTTGCAGGCCAGGTTTCATAGTGTCCGCCAAAACATACATTTTGTTCTGGGGTGAAATTAATCTGCCAAAATAGCAATACCCTGAATCTGGTGTCCCAGCTGTTGCAGGCCAGGTTTCATAGTGTCCGCCAAAACATATATTTTGTTCTGGGGTGTAATTCACTTGCCAAAATAGCAATACCCTGAATCTGGTGTCCCAGCTGTTGCAGGCCAGGTTTCATAGTGTCCGCCAAAACATATATTTTGTGCTGGGGTGAAATTAATTTGCCAAAATAGCAATACCCTGAATCTGGTGTCCCAGCTGTTGCAGGCCAGGTTTCATAGTGTCCGCCAAAACATATATTCTGTTCTGGGGTGAAATTAATTTGCCAAAATAGCAATACCCTGAATCTGGTGTCCCAGCTGTTGCAGGCCAGGTTTCATAGTGTCCGCCAAAACATATAATTTGTTCTGGGGTGAAATTAATCTGCCAAAATAGCAATACCCTGAATCTGGTGTCCCAGTTGTTGCAGGCCAGGTTTCATAGTGTCCGCCAAAACATATATTTTGTTCTGGGGTGTAATTCACTTGCCAAAATAGCAATACCCTGAATCTGGTGTCCCAGCTGTGTCAGGCCAAGTGTAAATCTGTCCATAAAGGATACCTTTCATCCAGGGCCTAAATACTAGCCCTAAAAGAGATATTCCCTAAATCAGTGGTTACTGCTGTGCCTGGATTAGTGTAATAAGCTACATAAACAAATAGACAGATAGTGTTAGGTGCCTGTAAAAAAAGGCCTGAATTTGAAATCAATACATTGGGCCAAATATTTTTTTTCCTTATTGTGGTGCTTGGTGAACGGTAACAATGAGGAAAACATCTAGTATGGGACGCGGACGCGGTCGTGGTGGTGTTAGTGTACCCTCTGGTGCTGGGAGAGAACGTGGCCATTCTGCCACAGCAACACGTCCTAGTGAACCAACTACCTCAGGTTCCAGTACCCGCCAGAATTTACAGCGATATTTGGTGGAGCCCAATGCCATTCTAAGGATGGTAAGGCCTGAGCAGGTACAGGCGCTAGTCAATTGGGTGGCCGACAGTGGATCCAGCACGTTCACAACATTATCTCCCACCCAGTCTTCTGAAGAAAGCGCACAGGTGGCACCTGAAAACCAAGCCCATCAGTCTGTCACATCACCCCCATGCATATCAGGGAAACTGTCAGAGGCTCAAGTTATGCAGCAGTCTCTTATGCTGTTTGAAGACTCTGCTGGCAGGGTTTCCCAAGGAAATCCACCTAGCCCTTCCCCAGTGGTGGAAGACATAGAATGCACTGATGCACAACCACTGATGTTTCCTGATGATGAGGACATGGGAATACCACCTCATCAGAGTTCGCACGTCTCTGATGATGACGAAACACATGTGCCAACTGCTGCGTCTTTCTGCATTGTGCAGACCGAACAGGAGGTCAGGGAGGAAGACTGTGTGGAAGACGATGCAGGAGACGATGAGGTCCTAGACCCCACATGGAATGAAGGTCGTGCCACTGACTTTCATAGTTCAGAGGAAGAGGCAGTGGTGAGACTGAGCCAACAGTGTAGCAAAAGAGGGAGCAGGGGGCAAAAGCAGACCAGCCGCCGCCAAGAGCGTTCGCCTGCTACTGGCCACCGCCACCAGGGACCGAGCACCTCAAAGGCAGCTTCAAGGAGTTCCCTGGCATGGCACTTCTTTAAACAATGTGCTGACGACAAGACCCGAGTGATTTGCACGCGGTACTATCAGATCCTGAAGCGAGGCATTAACGTTCTGAACCTTAGCACAACCTGCATGACCAGGCATCTACATGCAAAGCATGAACTGCAGTGGAGTAAACACCTTAAAAGCAAGGAACTCACTCTGGCTCCCCTGCTCCCTCTTCTGCTGCTGCCTTGGCCTCTCCCTCTGCCTCGGGAGGAACGTTGGCACCTGCCGCCCACCAAACTGAGGATGTGCCACCGACACCACCACCTGCGTCACCAAGCATCTCCACCATGTCACATGGCAGCGTTCAGCTCTCCATCTCACAAACCTTGGAGAGAAAGCGTAAATTCCCACCTAGCCACCCTCGAGCCCTGGGCCTGAATGCCAGCATTTCTAAACTACTGGCCTTTGAAATGCTGTCATTCAGGCTGGTGGACACAGACAGCTTCAAACAGCTGATGTCCATGGCTGTCCCACAGTATGTTGTTCCCAGCCGCCACTACTTCTCCAAGACAGCCGTGCCTTCCCTGCACAACCAAGTATCCGATAAAATCAAGTGTGCACTGCGCAACGCCATCTGTTGCAAGGTCCACCTAACCACAGATACGTGGACCAGTAAGCACGGCCAGGGACGCTATATCTCCCTAACTGCACACTGGGTAAATGTAGTGGCGGCTGGGCCGCAAGCGGAGAGTTCCTTGGCGCACGTACTGAGAGTGGTCTTCTCCGGTGGTGGTTGATATGACGCATGATTTCTTGCTGTGGGACCTCTCTCCTCTGTCTGGGTGCTGGGCCGAAATAACTGAGAGTGGCCTTTTCCAGTGGTGGGTGATATGATGCCTTATTCCTTGCTGTGGGACCTCTCTCTCTGTCTGGGTGCTGGGCCGAAATAACTGAGAGTGGCCTTCTCCGGTGGTGGTTGATATGACGCATGATTCCTTGCAGTGGGACCTCTCTCCAATTGATATTGGTTAAATTTTATATATATTTTTTTTTAATTCATTTCCCTATCCACATTTGTTTGCAGGGATTTACCTACCTTTTGCTGCCTTTGGCAGCCCTCTAGCCCATTCCTGGACTATTTTACAGCCTTTTTAGTGCCTAAAAGTTCGGGTCCCCATTGACTTCAATGGGGTTCGGGTTCAGGATAAAGTTCGGGTCGAGTTCGGATCCCAAACCCGAACATTTTCGGGAAGTTCGGCCGAACTTCTCGAACCTGAACATCAAGGTGTTACGCTTATCTCTAATTGTTACCGTTCACCAAGCACCACAATAAGAAAAAAATATTTGGCCCAATGTATTGATTTCAAATTCAGGCCTTTTTTACAGGCACCTAACACTATCTGCCTATTTATTTATGTACCGTATTACACTAATCCAGGCACAGCAGTAACCACTGATTTAGGGAATATCAATTGTAGGCCTAGTATTTAGACCCTGGATGAAAGGTATCCTTTTATGGACAGATTTACACTTGGAGATTGACAGTAGCGTGTGAAAAAATATGTAGGATTATGTCTTCAACAATTGTATTTTAACACTTTGTGTAATGTACCCTTTAACGGACAGAAATACAATGGGAGATGCACGGTAGCGTGTGAAGTTATTGAGGATGACCCTCTCAGCACTTGTATATACACCTTGAGTGTAATATACCTTTTACGGACAGATTAACACTTGGCCTGCAACAGCTGGAACACCAGATTCAGGGTATTGCTATATTGGCAAGTGAATTTAACCCCAGAACAAAATCTATACTTTGACGGATACTATTAAAAATGTCCAGTCACAGCTGGAACACCAGATTTACTGTATTTATATTTTGGCAACTGAATTGCACCCCAGAAACCAATATACCCTTTTACGGACAGATTTAATCTAGGCCTCCAACAGCTGGAACACCAGATTTAGGGTATTGCTATTTTGGCAATTAAATTTCACTCCAGAAAAAATATACCCTATTATGGACAGAGTTAAACTAGGCCTGCAACAGCTGGGACACCAGATTCAGGGTATTGCTATTTTGGCAATTGAATTTCACCCCAGAAACAAAAATATATCCTTTGCCGTACACTATTAAACTTGGCCAGCCACAGCTGAAACCACTGATTTATGGTATTGCTATTTTGGCAATTGAATTTTACCGCAGAAAAAATATATCCTTTGCCGTACAATATTAAACTTGGCCAGCCACAGCTGAAAACACTGATTTATGGTATTGCTATTTTTGCAATTGAATTTTACCCCAGAAAAAATATATCCTTTGCCGTACACTATTAAACTTGGCCAGCCACAGCTGAAACCATTGATTTATGGTATTGCTATTTTTGCAATTGAATTTTACCCCAGAAAAAATATATCCTTTGCCGTACACTATTAAACTTGGCCAGCCACAGCTGAAACCATTGATTTATGGTATTGCTATTTTGGCAATTGAATTTCACCCCAGAAAAAAATATATATCCTTTGCCATACACTATTAAACTTGGCCAGCCACAGCTGAAACCACTGATTTATGGTATTGCTATTTTGGCAATTGAATTTTACCCCAGAAAAAAATATATCCTTTGCCATACACTATTAAACTTGGCCAGCCACAGCTGAAACCACTGATTTATGGTATTGCTATTTTGGCAATTGAATTTTACCCCAGAAAAAAATATATCCTTTGCCGTACAATATTAAACTTGGCCAGCCACAGCTGAAAACACTGATTTATGGTATTGCTATTTTTGCAATTGAATTTCACCCCAGAAAAAAGATATATCCTTTGCCGTACACTATTAAACTTGGCCAGCCACAGCTGAAACCACTGATTTATGGTATTGCTATTTTGGCAATTGAATTTCACCCCAGAAAAAATATACCCATTTACGGACAGATTTAAACTAGGCCTGCAACAGCTGGAACACCAGATTACGGGTATTGCTATTTTGGCAATTGAATTTCATCCCAGAAAAAATATATATCCTTTGCCGTACACTATTAAACTTGGCCAGCCACTGCTGGGACACCAGATTTACTGTATTTCTATTTTTGCTACTGACTTTCACCCCAGAAAATAATATATCCTTTGTCGGACACTAGGGAAATAGTACAGTCAGAGCTGGAACACCAGATTCAGGGTATTGCTATTTTGGCAATTAAATTTCACCCCAGAAAAAAATATACCCTTTTACGGACAGATTTAAACGAAGCCTGCAACAGCTGGAACAACAGTTTTAGGGTATTTCTATTTTTGCAACTGAATTTCACTGCAGCAAATAATAAATCCTTTGACGGACACTATTAAACTTGGCCAGCTACTGCTGGGACACCAGATTTACGGCATTGCTATTTTGGCAATTGAATTTAACCCCATAAAAATATATATCCTTTGCCGTACACTATTCAACTCGGCCAGCCACTGCTGGGACAACAGATTTACTGTATTTCTATTTTTGCAACTGAATTTCGCCACAGAAAATAATATATACTTTGACGGACACTAGGGAAATTGTCCAGTCACAGCTGGAACACCAGATTCAGGGTATTGCTATTTTGGCAATTAAATTTCACACCAGAACAAAATCTATCCTTTGACGGATACTATTAAACTTGTCCAGTCACAGCTGGAACACCAGATTCAGGGTATTGCTTTTTTGGCAATTGAATTTCACCCCAGAAAACAATATGCCCTTTTACGGACAGATTTAAACTAGGCCTGCAACAGCTGGAACACCAGATTACGGGTATTGCTATTTTGGCAATTGAATTTGAACCCAGAAAAAGTATATCCTTTGCCGGACACTATTCAACTTGGCCAGCCACGGCTGGAACACCAGATTTAGGGGATTGCTAATTTGGCAATTGAATTTCACCCCAGAAAAAATATATCCTTTGCTGTACACTATTAAACTTGGCCAGCCACTGCTGGGACACCAGATTTACTGTATTTCAATTTTTGCTACTGACTTTCGCCCCAGAAAATAATATATACTTTGACGGACACTAGGGAAATTGTCCAGTCACAGCTGGAACACCAGATTCAGGGTATTGCTATTTTGACAATTAAATTTCACACCAGAACAAAATCTATCCTTTGACGGATACTATTAAACTTGTCCAGTCACAGCTGGAACACCAGATTCAGGGTATTGCTTTTTGGCAATTGAATTTCACCCCAGAAAACAATATGCCCTTTTACGGACAGATTTAATCTAGGCCTGCAACAGCTGGAACACCAGATTACGGGTATTGCTATTTTGGCAATTGAATTTCATCCCAGAAAAAATATATATCCTTTGCCGTACACTATTAAACTTGGCCAGCCACTGCTGGGACACCAGATTTACTGTATTTCTATTTTTTCTACTGACTTTCACCTCAGAAAATAATATATCCTTTGTCGGACACTAGGGAAATTGTCCAGTCACAGCTGGAACACCAGATTCAGGGTATTGCTATTTTGGCAATTAAATTTCACTCCAGAAAAAAATATACCCTTTTACGGACAGATTTAAACAAAGCCTGCAACAGCTGGAACAACAGTTGTACTGTATTTCTATTTTTGCAACTGAATTTCACTGCAGAAAATAATAAATCCTTTGACGGACACTATTAAACTTGGCCAGCCACTGCTGGGACACCAGATTTATGGCATTGCTATTTTGGCAATTGAATTTAACCCCATAAAAAAATATATCCTTTGCTGTACACTATTAAACTTGGCCAGCCGCTGCTGGGACACCAGATTTACTGGTATTTCTATTTTTGCAACAGAATTTCACCGCAGAGAATAATATATCCTATGACTGACACTATGAAACTTGTCCAGTCACAGCTGGAACACCAGATTTACGGTATTGCTATTTTGACAAATGAATTTGAACCCAGAAAAAAATATCCTTTGCTGTTCACTATTAAACTTAACCAGCCACTGCTGGGACACCAGATTTACTGCATTTCAATTTTTGCTACTGACTTTTGCCACAGAAAATAATATATACTTTGGCGAACACTAGGAAATTGTCCAGTCACAGCTGGAACACCAGATTCAGGGTATTGCTATTTTGGCAATTAAATTTCACACCAGAACAAAATCTATCCTATGACGGATACTATTAAACTTGTCCAGTCACAGCTGGAACACCAGATTCAGGGTATTGCTTTTTGGCAATAAAAGTTCACCCCAGAAAAATATACCCTTTACGGACAGATTTAAACTAGGCCTGCAACAGCTGGAACACCAGATTACGGGTATTGCTATTTTGGCAATTGAATTTCATCCCAGAAAAATATATATCCTTTGCCGTACACTATTAAACTTGGCCAGCCACGGCTGGGACACCAGATTTACTGTATTTCTATCTTTGCTACTGACTTTCACCCCAGAAAATAATATATCCTTTGTCGGACAGATTTAAACGAAGCCTGCAACAGCTGGAACAACAGTTTTACTGTATTTCTATTTTTGCAACTGAATTTCACCGCAGAAAATAATAAATCCTTTGACGGACACTATTAAACTTGGCCAGCCACTGCTGGGACACCAGATTTACGGTATTTCTATTTTTGCAACTGAATTTCACCGCAGAAAACAATATATCCTATGACGGACACTATGAAACTTCTCCAGTCACAGCTGTAACACCATATTTACAGTATTTCTATTTTTGAAACAGAGTTTTACCGCAGAGAATAATATATCCTATAACTGACACTATGAAACTTGTCCAAGTACAGCTGGAACACCACATTTACGGTATTCCTATTTTGGAAATTGAATTTCACCCCAGAAAATTATCTATCCTTTGCCGGACACTATTAAACTTGGCTACTTCTTGTCTCTGCAGAGTTTAACAAACAGACATCTTACTTTCCTACTTTTCCAACATCCTCACTTAATCAACACCCCATCCTGCCCCCCTTCCTAATACTATAGTACAGAAACAGTCCCCCTGAAAATACTGGTACCACACAGATAGTGTGCCAATACACAAAAATACCCCTTACCTTTCAGATCAGACCACCATATCAAACCCCAGATAAGCCCCCTCCAACATCTCAAACCAGACCCCATTTAGACCTCTGTCAGACCCCATATCAGACCCCCATTTCAGACCCTGCCCCAATATCAGACTTCCATTAGACCTCCTTATAAGACCCTATTAGACCTCCAAACCCCCATATCTGTCCCCATTAGACCTCTCTAGACCCCCAGTCAGACTCTTTAGAACCTCAATCAGACCCTTTCAAACCCCCAATCAGACACTTTTAAACCCCCATCAGACCCTTCAGACCCCCAATCAGATCCAAAATCAGACCGATCAGACCCTTCAGACTCCCAATCAGACCTCAGATGAGACTATAAAATAAATAAACAAACTTACCTCCCCTGCTATCCTGCTCCTCTCCCTGTCAGGCTGTCTTCCCGGCTCACGTTTCTCCTCAGGTCCCGCTGCTGTCACCTGACCTCCTGCAGTATCAGGTCAGAGTACACTCTATATGTTATGTCCACACCACCACACCAAGATTAGCCCTATGTTGTATTCCTAAACGAAGGAAAGGCGTATCCTGATAGTGAAGCACTGTCAACTCCAAATAAAATCAAATGGTTTTATTATACTCACAACTATACATCTTGAGTTAAAACATATCACTGTTTCACAAATACGTTCCACCCGACCCAGGTTTACGCTACGCGCTTCATCAGGAGTGTCTGAACTAAAGAGGGACCAGGGGGTGTTTTATGGGTAAATCTCCTCTGATGAACATGTGTTGCCAATCAATGGGCAGGTAGATAACCCCACCCTCCATTCACATAGCATTCAAATAGCCATATAAAATTCCAGCTTATTTCACAAACATCATTATAATTCACATAAAAATATATACCTAAAAATATCCATAAGAACCAACTCTATAACAACAAGGATACACTCACTTTAAAAAAAAAAAAAACTACTTATTAATACCCATCCTTTAATTTGCAGAGGTAAATCAAACATCTTCCCTAATCTCACCTTAAGTGTCATATCACTAGTCACCTCACCTCTAGGGGGGCGCCCCACCACTCTAAATATAATATCCCCAAACACAACTAGGTTGTCTGACAACAAGCTCCAGCAGCTATCTCACATCAGATGTTACTATTATTTTTCACATTTTGTGGAAATACTGCGGCAAACTAAAATAAACAAGACCTCACATCACATTCAATATTAAGACCTAGAGGCTGTATTGTCTTCAATTTGAACATCCATTCTACCTCTTTTTTGTTAATCCTAGATATACTGTATAATCACCACCTCTTATCGGTTTTTCCACAAGTTCCACACCTGTGAACTGCAGACCATTAGGATCTTTGTTGTGGCACACCTTAAAGTGTGCGGAGACACTGTGGGACACTACGCCATTTTTAATATTGAGTATATGTTCTTGTATGCGTGTCCTTAATTTGCGCGTGGTTCTCCCCACGTGCTGGAGGCCACAAGGGCACTCCAGCACGTAGATAACCCTTGTATTTTCGCAACTTATATTCCCTTTTACACTGTGCTCCACTTTATTCGTATTCGAGATTATAGAGGTTACTACCAATTTCTTTTTATATGTCTATTTGAATGCTATGTGAATGGAGGGTGGGGTTATCTACCTGCCCATTGTTTAGCAACACATGTTCATGAGAGGAGATTTACCCATAAACACCCCTGGTCCTCTTTAGTTCAGACACCCCTGATGAGCGCGTAGCGAAACCTGGGTCGGGTGGAAGCATTTGTGAAACAGTGATATGTTTTAACTCAAGATGTATACTTGTGAGTATAATAAACCATTTGATTTTATTTGGAGTTGACAGTGCTTCACTATCAGGATACGCCTTTCCTTCGTTTAGGAATACAGCATAGGGCTAATCTCGGTGTGGTGGTGTGAACGACTCTCCATGTCCGGTTTCCATCTTGGAATCTCATCTGTTTGATGGTCTACACATTCCTGAACAAAAGCAGCGTGGCCAATTTGCTTATTATATGGACTCTTATGCGAGTTGGAACCCACATCGCATTCTTGGATTTGTGACGCTGATTTGACAACAGGCACAGTACTCGAACAAATATCTTTTATTGCACAGTTTTCCTCATATGCATGGGGGTGATGTGACAGACTGATGGGCTTGGTTTTCAGGCGCCACCTGTGCGCTTTCTGCAGAAGACTGGGTGGGAGATAATGTTGTGAATGTGCTGGATCCACTGTTGGCCACCCAATTGTTTTGCGCCTGTACCTGCTCAGGCCTTACCATCCTTAGAACGGCATTGGGCCCCACCAAATATCGCTGTAAATTCTGGCGGGTACTGGAACCTGAGGTAGTTGGTTCACTAGGACATGTGGCTGTGGCAGAAGGGCCACGTCCTCTCCCAGCACCAGAGGGTCCACTAACACCACCACGACCGAGTCTGCGTCCCTTACTAGATGTTTTCCTCATTGTTACTAGTGTTGAGCGAACAGTTCGCGCATCGTTCGGGTTCGTGCCGAATTTTGGGGTGTCGGGACACGGACCCGAACCCGGACATTTAAGAAAAAGTTTGGGTTCGGGTTCGTTGTTCGTCGATTACGTCCCGCTTTCTGAAGGGCTGCACAGCAGCCAATCAGCTAGCGTTTACTTCTTGCCCTAAGAGCCCATCACAGCCATGCCTACTAATTGTCACCCCTAGAAACTCAGGATAGCAATTTCTATATTTTATTAAGGGTTAAATGCCAATGCCCAAATACCAATCCCCTAAATCTGGTGTTCCAGCTTTGGCTAGCCAAGTATAATACTGTCTGCTGTCTGGCAAAGGATAGATTATTTTCCGTGGTGAAATTCAATTGCCAAAATAGCAATACCCTGAATCTGGTGTCCGAGCTGTTGCAGGCAAAATTTCATAGTGTCCCCCATTTTGTTCTGGGGTGAAATTAATTTGCCAAAATAGCCAAAATAGCAATACCCTGAATCTGGTGTCCCAGCTGTTGCAGGCCAGGTTTCATAGTGTCCGCTAAAACATATATTTTGTTCTGGGGTGAAAAAATTTGCCAAAATAGCAATACCCTGAATCTGGTGTCCCAGCTATTGCAGGCCAGGTTTCATAGTGTACGCCAAAACATATATTCTGTTATGGGGTGAAATTAATTTGCCAAAATAGCAATACCCTGAATCTGGGGTCCCAGCTGTTGCAGGCCAGGTTTCATAGTGTCCGCCAAAACATATATTTTGTTCTGGGGTGAAATTAATTTGCCAAAATAGAAATACCCTTAATCTGGTGTACCAGCTGTTGCAGGCGAGGTTTCATAGTGTCCGCCAAAACATATATTTTGTTCTGGGGTGAAATTAATTTGCCAAAATAGCAATACCCTGAATCTTGTGTCCCAGCTGTTGCAGGCCAGGTTTCATAGTGTCCGCCAAAACATATATTTTGTGCTGGGGTGAAATTAATCTGCCAAAATAGCAATACCTTGAATCTGTTGTCCCAGCTGTTGCAGGCCAGGTTTCATAGTGTCCGCCAAAACATACATTTTGTTCTGGGGTGAAATTAATCTGCCAAAATAGCAATACCCTGAATCTGGTGTCCCAGCTGTTGCAGGCCAGGTTTCATAGTGTCCGCCAAAACATATATTTTGTTCTGGGGTGTAATTCACTTGCCAAAATAGCAATACCCTGAATCTGGTGTCCCAGCTGTTGCAGGCCAGGTTTCATAGTGTCCGCCAAAACATATATTTTGTGCTGGGGTGAAATTAATTTGCCAAAATAGCAATACCCTGAATCTGGTGTCCCAGCTGTTGCAGGCCAGGTTTCATAGTGTCCGCCAAAACATATATTCTGTTCTGGGGTGAAATTAATTTGCCAAAATAGCAATACCCTGAATCTGGTGTCCCAGCTGTTGCAGGCCAGGTTTCATAGTGTCCGCCAAAACATATAATTTGTTCTGGGGTGAAATTAATCTGCCAAAATAGCAATACCCTGAATCTGGTGTCCCAGTTGTTGCAGGCCAGGTTTCATAGTGTCCGCCAAAACATATATTTTGTTCTGGGGTGTAATTCACTTGCCAAAATAGCAATACCCTGAATCTGGTGTCCCAGCTGTGTCAGGCCAAGTGTAAATCTGTCCATAAAGGATACCTTTCATCCAGGGCCTAAATACTAGCCCTAAAAGAGATATTCCCTAAATCAGTGGTTACTGCTGTGCCTGGATTAGTGTAATAAGCTACATAAACAAATAGACAGATAGTGTTAGGTGCCTGTAAAAAAAGGCCTGAATTTGAAATCAATACATTGGGCCAAATAATTTTTTTCCTTATTGTGGTGCTTGGTGAACGGTAACAATGAGGAAAACATCTAGTAAGGGACGCGGACGCTGGTCGTGGTGGTGTTAGTGTACCCTCTGGTGCTGGGAGAGAACGTGGCCATTCTGCCACAGCAACACGTCCTAGTGAACCAACTACCTCAGGTTCCAGTACCCGCCAGAATTTACAGCGATATTTGGTGGAGCCCAATGCCATTCTAAGGATGGTAAGGCCTGAGCAGGTACAGGCGCTAGTCAATTGGGTGGCCGACAGTGGATCCAGCATGTTCACAACATTATCTCCCACCCAGTCTTCTGAAGAAAGCGCACAGGTGGCACCTGAAAACCAAGCCCATCAGTCTGTCACATCACCCCCATGCATATCAGGGAAACTGTCAGAGGCTCAAGTTATGCAGCAGTCTCTTATGCTGTTTGAAGACTCTGCTGGCAGGGTTTCCCAAGGAAATCCACCTAGCCCTTCCCCAGTGGTGGAAGACATAGAATGCACTGATGCACAACCACTGATGTTTCCTGATGATGAGGACATGGGAATACCACCTCATCAGAGTTCGCACGTCTCTGATGATGACGAAACACATGTGCCAACTGCTGCGTCTTTCTGCATTGTGCAGACCGAACAGGAGGTCAGGGAGGAAGACTGTGTGGAAGACGATGCAGGAGACGATGAGGTCCTAGACCCCACATGGAATGAAGGTCGTGCCACTGACTTTCATAGTTCAGAGGAAGAGGCAGTGGTGAGACTGAGCCAACAGTGTAGCAAAAGAGGGAGCAGGGGGCAAAAGCAGACCAGCCGCCGCCAAGAGCGTTCGCCTGCTACTGGCCACCGCCACCAGGGACCGAGCACCTCAAAGGCAGCTTCAAGGAGTTCCCTGGCATGGCACTTCTTTAAACAATGTGCTGACGACAAGACCCGAGTGATTTGCACGCGGTACTATCAGATCCTGAAGCGAGGCATTAACGTTCTGAACCTTAGCACAACCTGCATGACCAGGCATCTACATGCAAAGCATGAACTGCAGTGGAGTAAACACCTTAAAAGCAAGGAACTCACTCTGGCTCCCCTGCTCCCTCTTCTGCTGCTGCCTTGGCCTCTCCCTCTGCCTCGGGAGGAACGTTGGCACCTGCCGCCCACCAAACTGAGGATGTGCCACCGACACCACCACCTGCGTCACCAAGCATCTCCACCATGTCACATGGCAGCGTTCAGCTCTCCATCTCACAAACCTTGGAGAGAAAGCGTAAATTCCCACCTAGCCACCCTCGAGCCCTGGGCCTGAATGCCAGCATTTCTAAACTACTGGCCTTTGAAATGCTGTCATTCAGGCTGGTGGACACAGACAGCTTCAAACAGCTGATGTCCATGGCTGTCCCACAGTATGTTGTTCCCAGCCGCCACTACTTCTCCAAGACAGCCGTGCCTTCCCTGCACAACCAAGTATCCGATAAAATCAAGTGTGCACTGCGCAACGCCATCTGTTGCAAGGTCCACCTAACCACAGATACGTGGACCAGTAAGCACGGCCAGGGACGCTATATCTCCCTAACTGCACACTGGGTAAATGTAGTGGCGGCTGGGCCGCAAGCGGAGAGTTCCTTGGCGCACGTACTGAGAGTGGTCTTCTCCGGTGGTGGTTGATATGACGCATGATTTCTTGCTGTGGGACCTCTCTCCTCTGTCTGGGTGCTGGGCCGAAATAACTGAGAGTGGCCTTTTCCAGTGGTGGGTGATATGATGCCTTATTCCTTGCTGTGGGACCTCTCTCCTCTGTCTGGGTGCTGGGCCGAAATAACTGAGAGTGGCCTTCTCCGGTGGTGGTTGATATGACGCATGATTCCTTGCAGTGGGACCTCTCTCCAATTGATATTGGTTAAATTTTATATATATTTTTTTTTTTAATTCATTTCCCTATCCACATTTGTTTGCAGGGGATTTACCTACCTTTTGCTGCCTTTGGCAGCCCTCTAGCCCATTCCTGGACTATTTTACAGCCTTTTTAGTGCCTAAAAGTTCGGGTCCCCATTGACTTCAATGGGGTTCGGGTTCAGGATAAAGTTCGGGTCGAGTTCGGATCCCAAACCCGAACATTTTCGGGAAGTTCGGCCGAACTTCTCGAACCTGAACATCAAGGTGTTCGCTTATCTCTAATTGTTACCGTTCACCAAGCACCACAATAAGAAAAAAAATATTTGGCCCAATGTATTGATTTCAAATTCAGGCCTTTTTTTACAGGCACCTAACACTATCTGCCTATTTATTTATGTACCGTATTACACTAATCCAGGCACAGCAGTAACCACTGATTTAGGGGAATATCAATTGTAGGCCTAGTATTTAGACCCTGGATGAAAGGTATCCTTTTATGGACAGATTTACACTTGGAGATTGACAGTAGCGTGTGAAAAAATATGTAGGATTATGTCTTCAACAATTGTATTTTAACACTTTGTGTAATGTACCCTTTAACGGACAGAAATACAATGGGAGATGCACGGTAGCGTGTGAAGTTATTGAGGATGACCCTCTCAGCACTTGTATATACACCTTGAGTGTAATATACCTTTTTACGGACAGATTAACACTTGGCCTGCAACAGCTGGAACACCAGATTCAGGGTATTGCTATATTGGCAAGTGAATTTAACCCCAGAACAAAATCTATACTTTGACGGATACTATTAAAAATGTCCAGTCACAGCTGGAACACCAGATTTACTGTATTTATATTTTGGCAACTGAATTGCACCCCAGAAACCAATATACCCTTTTACGGACAGATTTAATCTAGGCCTCCAACAGCTGGAACACCAGATTTAGGGTATTGCTATTTTGGCAATTAAATTTCACTCCAGAAAAAATATACCCTATTATGGACAGAGTTAAACTAGGCCTGCAACAGCTGGGACACCAGATTCAGGGTATTGCTATTTTGGCAATTGAATTTCACCCCAGAAACAAAAATATATCCTTTGCCGTACACTATTAAACTTGGCCAGCCACAGCTGAAACCACTGATTTATGGTATTGCTATTTTGGCAATTGAATTTTACCGCAGAAAAAATATATCCTTTGCCGTACAATATTAAACTTGGCCAGCCACAGCTGAAAACACTGATTTATGGTATTGCTATTTTTGCAATTGAATTTTACCCCAGAAAAAATATATCCTTTGCCGTACACTATTAAACTTGGCCAGCCACAGCTGAAACCATTGATTTATGGTATTGCTATTTTTGCAATTGAATTTTACCCCAGAAAAAATATATCCTTTGCCGTACACTATTAAACTTGGCCAGCCACAGCTGAAACCATTGATTTATGGTATTGCTATTTTGGCAATTGAATTTCACCCCAGAAAAAAATATATATCCTTTGCCATACACTATTAAACTTGGCCAGCCACAGCTGAAACCACTGATTTATGGTATTGCTATTTTGGCAATTGAATTTTACCCCAGAAAAAATATATCCTTTGCCATACACTATTAAACTTGGCCAGCCACAGCTGAAACCACTGATTTATGGTATTGCTATTTTGGCAATTGAATTTTACCCCAGAAAAAAATATATCCTTTGCCGTACAATATTAAACTTGGCCAGCCACAGCTGAAAACACTGATTTATGGTATTGCTATTTTTGCAATTGAATTTCACCCCAGAAAAAGATATATCCTTTGCCGTACACTATTAAACTTGGCCAGCCACAGCTGAAACCACTGATTTATGGTATTGCTATTTTGGCAATTGAATTTCACCCCAGAAAAAATATACCCATTTACGGACAGATTTAAACTAGGCCTGCAACAGCTGGAACACCAGATTACGGGTATTGCTATTTTGGCAATTGAATTTCATCCCAGAAAAATATATATCCTTTGCCGTACACTATTAAACTTGGCCAGCCACTGCTGGGACACCAGATTTACTGTATTTCTATTTTTGCTACTGACTTTCACCCCAGAAAATAATATATCCTTTGTCGGACACTAGGGAAATAGTACAGTCAGAGCTGGAACACCAGATTCAGGGTATTGCTATTTTGGCAATTAAATTTCACCCCAGAAAAAATATACCCTTTTACGGACAGATTTAAACGAAGCCTGCAACAGCTGGAACAACAGTTTTAGGGTATTTCTATTTTTGCAACTGAATTTCACTGCAGCAAATAATAAATCCTTTGACGGACACTATTAAACTTGGCCAGCTACTGCTGGGACACCAGATTTACGGCATTGCTATTTTGGCAATTGAATTTAACCCCATAAAAATATATATCCTTTGCCGTACACTATTCAACTCGGCCAGCCACTGCTGGGACAACAGATTTACTGTATTTCTATTTTTGCAACTGAATTTCGCCACAGAAAATAATATATACTTTGACGGACACTAGGGAAATTGTCCAGTCACAGCTGGAACACCAGATTCAGGGTATTGCTATTTTGGCAATTAAATTTCACACCAGAACAAAATCTATCCTTTGACGGATACTATTAAACTTGTCCAGTCACAGCTGGAACACCAGATTCAGGGTATTGCTTTTTTGGCAATTGAATTTCACCCCAGAAAACAATATGCCCTTTTACGGACAGATTTAAACTAGGCCTGCAACAGCTGGAACACCAGATTACGGGTATTGCTATTTTGGCAATTGAATTTGAACCCAGAAAAAAGTATATCCTTTGCCGGACACTATTCAACTTGGCCAGCCACGGCTGGAACACCAGATTTAGGGGATTGCTAATTTGGCAATTGAATTTCACCCCAGAAAAAAATATATCCTTTGCTGTACACTATTAAACTTGGCCAGCCACTGCTGGGACACCAGATTTACTGTATTTCAATTTTTGCTACTGACTTTCGCCCCAGAAAATAATATATACTTTGACGGACACTAGGGAAATTGTCCAGTCACAGCTGGAACACCAGATTCAGGGTATTGCTATTTTGACAATTAAATTTCACACCAGAACAAAATCTATCCTTTGACGGATACTATTAAACTTGTCCAGTCACAGCTGGAACACCAGATTCAGGGTATTGCTTTTTTGGCAATTGAATTTCACCCCAGAAAACAATATGCCCTTTTACGGACAGATTTAATCTAGGCCTGCAACAGCTGGAACACCAGATTACGGGTATTGCTATTTTGGCAATTGAATTTCATCCCAGAAAAAATATATATCCTTTGCCGTACACTATTAAACTTGGCCAGCCACTGCTGGGACACCAGATTTACTGTATTTCTATTTTTTCTACTGACTTTCACCTCAGAAAATAATATATCCTTTGTCGGACACTAGGAAATTGTCCAGTCACAGCTGGAACACCAGATTCAGGGTATTGCTATTTTGGCAATTAAATTTCACTCCAGAAAAAATATACCCTTTTACGGACAGATTTAAACAAAGCCTGCAACAGCTGGAACAACAGTTGTACTGTATTTCTATTTTTGCAACTGAATTTCACTGCAGAAAATAATAAATCCTTTGACGGACACTATTAAACTTGGCCAGCCACTGCTGGGACACCAGATTTATGGCATTGCTATTTTGGCAATTGAATTTAACCCCATAAAAAAATATATCCTTTGCTGTACACTATTAAACTTGGCCAGCCGCTGCTGGGACACCAGATTTACGGTATTTCTATTTTTGCAACAGAATTTCACCGCAGAGAATAATATATCCTATGACTGACACTATGAAACTTGTCCAGTCACAGCTGGAACACCAGATTTACGGTATTGCTATTTTGACAAATGAATTTGAACCCAGAAAAAAAAAATATCCTTTGCTGTTCACTATTAAACTTAACCAGCCACTGCTGGGACACCAGATTTACTGCATTTCAATTTTTGCTACTGACTTTTGCCACAGAAAATAATATATACTTTGGCGAACACTAGGGAAATTGTCCAGTCACAGCTGGAACACCAGATTCAGGGTATTGCTATTTTGGCAATTAAATTTCACACCAGAACAAAATCTATCCTATGACGGATACTATTAAACTTGTCCAGTCACAGCTGGAACACCAGATTCAGGGTATTGCTTTTTTGGCAATAAAAGTTCACCCCAGAAAAAATATACCCTTTTACGGACAGATTTAAACTAGGCCTGCAACAGCTGGAACACCAGATTACGGGTATTGCTATTTTGGCAATTGAATTTCATCCCAGAAAAAATATATATCCTTTGCCGTACACTATTAAACTTGGCCAGCCACGGCTGGGACACCAGATTTACTGTATTTCTATCTTTGCTACTGACTTTCACCCCAGAAAATAATATATCCTTTGTCGGACAGATTTAAACGAAGCCTGCAACAGCTGGAACAACAGTTTTACTGTATTTCTATTTTTGCAACTGAATTTCACCGCAGAAAATAATAAATCCTTTGACGGACACTATTAAACTTGGCCAGCCACTGCTGGGACACCAGATTTACGGTATTTCTATTTTTGCAACTGAATTTCACCGCAGAAAACAATATATCCTATGACGGACACTATGAAACTTCTCCAGTCACAGCTGTAACACCATATTTACAGTATTTCTATTTTTGAAACAGAGTTTTACCGCAGAGAATAATATATCCTATAACTGACACTATGAAACTTGTCCAAGTACAGCTGGAACACCACATTTACGGTATTCCTATTTTGGAAATTGAATTTCACCCCAGAAAATTATCTATCCTTTGCCGGACACTATTAAACTTGGCTACTTCTTGTCTCTGCAGAGTTTAACAAACAGACATCTTACTTTCCTACTTTTCCAACATCCTCACTTAATCAACACCCCATCCTGCCCCCCTTCCTAATACTATAGTACAGAAACAGTCCCCCTGAAAATACTGGTACCACACAGATAGTGTGCCAATACACAAAAATACCCCCTTACCTTTCAGATCAGACCACCATATCAAACCCCAGATAAGCCCCCCCTCCAACATCTCAAACCAGACCCCATTTAGACCTCTGTCAGACCCCATATCAGACCCCCATTTCAGACCCTGCCCCAATATCAGACTTCCATTAGACCTCCTTATAAGACCCCTATTAGACCTCCAAACCCCCATATCTGTCCCCCATTAGACCTCTCTAGACCCCCAGTCAGACTCTTTAGAACCTCAATCAGACCCTTTCAAACCCCCAATCAGACACTTTTAAACCCCCCATCAGACCCTTCAGACCCCCAATCAGATCCAAAATCAGACCGATCAGACCCTTCAGACTCCCAATCAGACCTCAGATGAGACTATAAAATAAATAAACAAACTTACCTCCCCTGCTATCCTGCTCCTCTCCCTGTCAGGCTGTCTTCCCGGCTCACGTTTCTCCTCAGGTCCCGCGCTGCTGTCACCTGACCTCCTGCAGTATCAGGTCAGAGTACACTCTATATGTTATGATGGTGCAGACAGCCAGGACACAGCAGCGCAGGCCCCGGGAAGAGTGAGCAGGAGGAGGGGTAAGTACTGTACAGTGCTCACAGCTCTTTTCTCCGCCTCCTCCTGCAGACTAGTGAGCGCTTCCATAATGGAAGCGGTCACTAGTATTCCCTTTATAAGATGCATTGCATCTTATTAAGGGAAATATACAGCACCACTGACAAGGGAGGCCCTCTGGGCCCCCCTGGCTTAGGGGCCCAGTCGCAGCTGCGACCCCTATTGTTACACCAGTAATCCTAGGACTACCTTCTTGTCCATGCAAAAGTCGACTTCTTTGATTTCCAGGTTCATTCCTGGTGTTATAAGCTCAGCCCACTCCACTGCAAGCACAGCAGTGCAGAGCTCCAGTCTGAGAATCGTGTGTTCGCGGAGTGGTGCCAGTTTTGGGTCTGCTCCATGACAAATCCTATATGGCATTGTTCTTTGACGTCAATGGTCTTTAGATATGCTACGGCTGCATTTGCCTTGACTGAATCATCACAGAATATACACAGTCTTTGCATCTTGACTTCAGTTGATGGCACGGAAGCATAGGGTCGTGCCACGTGAAAGCTAGTCAAAGCTTCGATAGACTTCTTCCAACCTGTCCAGAGGTCCGCGGGAAGCAGATCATCCCAATCAGACGTCTCTGTGGTGAAGTCTCTTAACATCATTTTGCTTTGGACAGAAACAGGCGCTACGAATCCCAGAGGATCAAATCAGCTGTTTTATGGTGGACAGAACTTCTCTGCATTTGAAGGGCTTTTCTTCCTTGCTAATTTGGAAGGTGAATGTGTCTGCCTTTAAATTCCAGAGCAAACCGAGGTTCCGCTGCATGGGAAGGGAGTTAGTGCTAAGATCCAAGTCCTTTAGATCACTTGAGTGGTCCTGGGATGAGAAGGCCTCCATTAACTTACGGCTGTTGGAGGCGATTTTGTGCAAGCTTAAATTAAATAGAGCGAGCATTTCTTGGGCCCTTTTTAAGAGACTTATTGCGGTCTCGTTCGTGGGTGTGGATTTCAAGCAGTCGTCCACGTAGAAATCTTTTTCCACAAAGGATCTGACCCATACTTTGCTTTACCCTCTTGGGCTGAATGTCTGAGACCATAGATAGATAGCGACTGCAGGGGAAGGACTGTTTCCGAAGATGTGCACTCTCATTCGATACTCTACAATGTTTTCATTGGGGTCATTGTTGCGCTACCAGAAGAACCTCAAGTATTTTATGTGTTCTTCCTTGTATGTTGGCCATAAGTGCTACAGAATCTCTGTCTAAGCGTAAAAGTACCTCCAGAAGTCTGTTGTTGAGGTCTGGACCAGAAAGTAAGACATCATTTAACGAGATGACTTAACACTAGTGTTGAGCGAACAGTTCGAGAATCGCTCGGGTCCGTACCGAATTTTGGGGTGTCCGTGACACGGACCCGAACCCGGACATTTTCAAAAAAGTTCGGGTTCGGGTCCGGTGTTCGTCGATTACTTCCCGCTTTCTGAAGGGCTGCACAGCAGCCAATCAGCTAGCGTTTTACTTCTTGCCCTAAGAGCCCATCACAGCCATGCCTACTAATGGCATGGGTGTGATTGGCCAAGTGCAGCATGTGACCCAGCCTCTATTTTTTTTTCTGGCTGGGCAGACCGTTTTCTGGCACATGTTACTGGGCTGATAGGCGGCGGCCATTTTGGGACTTGTGGTGCTACAGCAAAAGCTGCCACAACGTCCATTAATCTCATGTAATAGGCGATTTTTTTTCATAGATATACTACATCAGGGGTTTGGCTGTGCTTGTGTCACCCATACTAACTGCAAAGATATTTAATATATCAGTGGTGAAACTGAAAGTAACCCACTTGGATAGCAAATCCCATGAATGTGCTGTTCCAGCTAGGCTAGCCAGTGCCACTACAGCCAAGTCCAATACTGTCAGCCAGAAATATTTTTTTTTTTATGTGCCAGAAATATAAATTAAAAAAAGCTTTCACCGTAATAATAAAATTATTCTGGTGTTAGACCAGAAGAAGCACTCCTGTTGTAATTAATACTGTAAAAAGGCTTAGGCAATATTTCTCCCAGTGTGGGAAATTTATCTAGCAAAACTAGAATTTTAAAAATTCCGGTGTTCTGAAATACCAGCAGTCCTCTTGTAATTAATACCGCAAAAAGGCATTATATCGTCCAGTGTTGTAATTTTGGTGAAAAAAAGGCTAATTTAATCAATCTGGTGTTAGTTACACCAGAAACAGTAGGCCTCACGTTTTTACTCCTGTAAAAAGGAATTAATACTGGAAAAAGGCATTACATTGTCCAGTGTTGTAATTTTGGTGAAAAAAAGGCCAATTTAATCAATCTGGTGTTAGTTACACCAGAAACAGTAGGCCGCACGTTTTTACTCCTGTAAAAAGGAAATATATCTCCCTGTTTGGGAAACTATGTACCAAAACTAGCATTTTAAAAATTCTGGTGTCCAATTTGCAGCAGTTTTATTGTAATTAATACCAGAAAAAGGAAATATATCTTCCAGTGTGGGAATTTATGTACACAAACTAGCATTTTAAAAATTCTGGTGTCCAATTAGCAGCAGTCTTCTTGTAATTAATACCTGAAAAAGGCATTACATTGTCCAGTGTTGTAATTTTGGTGAAAAAAAGGCCAATTTAATCAATCTGGTGTTAGGTACACCAGAAACAGTAGGCCTCACGTTTTTACTGCTGTAAAAAGGAATTAATACCAGAAAAAGGCATTACATTGTCCAGTGTTGTAATTTTGGTGAAAAAAAGGCCAATTTAATCAATCTGGTGTTAGGTACACCAGAAACAGTAGGCCTCACGTTTTTACTCCTGTAAAAAGGAATTAATACCGGAAAAAGGCATTACATTGTCCAGTGTTGTAATTTTGGTGAAAAAAAGGCCAATTTAATCAATCTGGTGTTTGTTAGACCAGAAACAGTAGGCCTCACGTTTTTACTCCTGTAAAAAGGAATTATATCTCCCCGTGTGGGAATCTATGTACCAAAACTAGCATATTAAAAATTCTGGTGTCCAATTTGCAGCAGTTTTCTTGTAATTTATACCGGAAAAAGGAATTATATCTTCCAGTGTGGGAATTTATGTACACAAACTAGCATTTTAAAAATTCTGGTGTCCAATTTGCAGTAGTTTTCTTGTAATTAATACCGCAAAAAGGCATTACATTGTCCAGTGTTGTAATTTTGGTGAAAAAAAGGCCAATTTAATCAATCTGGTGTTAGGTACACCAGAAACAGTAGGCCTCACGTTTTTACTCCTGTAAAAAGGAATTATATCTCCCCGTGTGGGAAACTATGTACCAAAACTAGCATATTAAAAATTCTGGTGTCCAATTTGCAGCAGTTTTCTTGTAATTAATACCGGAAAAAGGAATTATATCTTCCAGTGTGGGAATTTTGGGGCTAAAAAATAATATATTTTATTGTGGTGCGAGTTGAATCGCAACAATGAGGAAACATTCTATTAAGGGACGAGGACGCGGTCGTGGTGGTGTCCGTGGAGCTTCTGTTGCTGGCAGAGGACGTGGCCGTTCGGCCTCAGGTGCACAAAGTAGTGAACCAACTCCCTCAAGTAGCCGGCAGAATTTACAGCGATATTTGGTGGGGCCCAATGCCGTTATGAGGATGGTAAGGCCTGAGCAGGTACAGGCATTAGTCGATTGGGTGGCCGACAGTGCTTCCAGCACGTTCACCACATTGTCTTCCACCCAGTCTTCTGCGGAAAGCGCACAGGTGGCACCTGAAAACCAAGCCCATCAGTCTGTCACATCACCCCCATGCATATCAGGGAAACTGTCTGAGCCTCAAGTTATGCAGCAGTCTCTTATTCTGTTTGAAGACTCTGCTCCCACGGTTTTCCAGGGGCGTCCACCTAGCCCTTCCGCAGCGGTGGAAGACATTCCATGCACTGACGCACAACCACTTATGTATCCAGATGATGAGGACATGGGAATACCACCACAGCAGAGTGACCGAGTCTCTGATGATGACGAAACACTGGTGCCCACTGCCGCGTCTTATTGCAGTGTGCAGACTGAACAGGAGGAGGTCAGGGAGGAAGACTGGGTGGAAGACGATGCAGAGGACGATGAGGTCTTAGACCCCACATGGACTGAAGGTCGTGCCGCTGACTTAAATAGTTCAGAGGAAGAGGCAGTGGTGAGACTGAGACAACAGCAAAGCCAAAGAGGGTGCAGGGGGCAAAAGCAGAACAGCCGCCGTCCAGAGAGTTCGCCTGCTATTGGCCAGCGCCAACAGGGACCCAGCATCCCAAAGGCATCTTCAAGGAGTTCCCTGGCATGGCACTTCTTCAAACAATGTGCTGAGGACAAGACCAGAGTGGTTTGCACGCTGTGCCATCAGACCCTGAGGCGAGGCATTAACGTTCTTAACCTGAGCACCACCTGCATGATCAGGCATCTACATGCAAAGCATGAACTCCCTCTACTGCTGCTGCCTCGGCTTCCGCCTCGAGAGGAATGTTGCCACCTGCCGAGCAGCAAACAGAGGATGTGCCACCGACACCACCACCACCACCACCGTCACCTAGCGTCTCCACTATTTCACACAGCAGCGCTCAGCTCTCCATCTCTCAAACCTTTGAGAGGAAGCGCAAATTCCCACCTAGTCACCCTCGAGCCCTTGGCCTGAATGCCAGCATTTCTAAACTACTAGTCTTTGAAATGCTGTCATTCCGGCTGGTGGACACAGACAGCTTCAATCAGCTGATGGCCATGGCTGTCCCCAGTATGTGGTTCCCAGCCGCCACTACTTCTCCAAGACAGCCGTGCCTTCCCTGCACATGCAAGTGTCCGATAAAATCAAGTGTGCACTGCACAACGCCATTTGTGGCAAGGTCCACCTAACCACAGATACGTGGACCAGTAAGCACGGCCAGGGACGCTATATCTCCCTAACTGCACACTGGGTAAATGTAGTGGCGGCTGGGCCCCAGGCGGAGAGTTCCTTGGCGCACGTCCTTCCGCCGCCAAGGATCACAGGGCATCATTCTTTGCCTCCTGTAGCCTCCTCCTCCTACTCGGCTTCCTCCTCCTCCTCTGATTCCACCAGCTCACCCAGTCAGCCACACACCTTCACCACCAACTTCAGCACAGCCCGGGTAAACGTCAGCAGGCCATTCTGAAACTCATATGTTTGGGGGACAGGCCCCACACCGCGCAGGAGTTGTGGCGGGGTATTGAACAACAGACCGACGAGTGGTTGCTGCCGGTGGGCCTCAAGCCCGGCCTGGTGGTGTGCGATAATGGGCGAAATCTCGTGGCAGCTCTGGGACTAGCCGGTTTGACGCACATCCCTTGCCTGGCGCATGTGCTGAATTTGGTGGTGCAAAAGTTCATTCACAACTACCCAGACATGTCAGAGCTGCTGCATAAAGTGCGGGCCGTCTGTGCGCGCTTCCGGCGTTCACATCCTGCCGCTGCTCACCTGTCAGCGCTACAGCGGAACTTCGGCCTTCCGCTCACCGCCTAATATGCGACGTGCCCACCCGGTGGAACTCCACCTTGCACATGCTGGAGAGACTGTGCGAGCAGCAGCAGGCCATAGTGGAGTTTCAGCTGCAGCACGCACGCGTCAGTCGCACTGCGGAACAGCACCACTTCACCACCAATGATTGTGCCTCCATGCGAGACCTGTGTGCCATGTTGTGCTGTTTCGAGTACGCCACCAACATGGCCAGTGGCGATGGCACTGTTATCAGCATGACAATATCAATTCTATGTCTCCTAGAGAAACGCTTAGGGCGATGATGGAAGAGGAGGTGGGCCAGGGCCAGGAGGAGGAGGATGACGGGTCGTTTTTAGCACTTTCAGGCCAGTCTGTTAGAAGTGGCTCAGAGGAAGGTTTTTGCAACAGCAGAGGGCAGGTACAAATGTGGCCAGCCAGGGACCACTACTGGAGGACGAGGAGGATGAGGAGGAGGAGGAGGATGAGGATGAAGCAGGTTCACAGCGGGGTGGCACCCAGCACAGCGCAGGCACATCCCTGGTGCGTGGCTGGGGGATACAGAAGATGATGACGATCGCCTCCCACAGAGGACAGCTTGTCCTTACCTCTGGGGAGCCTTGCACACATGAGCGATTTCATGCTGCAGTGCCTGCGCAACGACAGCAGAGTTGCCCACATTTTAACGTGTGCTGACTACTGGGTGGCCACCCTGCTGGATCCACGGTACAAAGACAATGTGCCCACTTTACTTCCTGCACTGGAGCGTGATAGGAAGATGCGCGAGTACAAGCGCACGCTGGTAGACGTGCTCCTGAGAGCATTCCCAACTGTCACAGGGGAACAGGTGGAAGGCCACGGCCAAGGCAGAGGAGGAGCTAGAGGTTGCCCACGCAGCAGTGTCACGGCCAGCTCCTCTGAGGGCAGGGTTAGCATTGCAGAAATGTGGAAAAGTTTTGTCTCCACGCCACAGCTAACTGCCCCACCACCTGATACGGAACGAGTTAGCAGGAGGCAACATTTCACTAACATGGTTGAACAGTACGTCTGCACACAACTCCACGTACTGACGGATGGTTCGGCCCCATTCAACTTCTGGGTTTCCAAATTGTCCACGTGGCCAGAATTAGCATGTTATGCCTTGGAGGTGCTGTCCTGCCCGGCGGCCAGCGTTTTATCTGAACGTGTATTCAGCACAGCAGGGGCGTCATTACTGGCAAACGCAGCCGCCTGTCCGCAGCCAACGTGGACAACGCTGACGTTTATAAAAATGAACCAGGCATGGATCCCACAAGACCTGACCCTCCCTTGTGCAGAGTAGTCCTTATTAATAATTGTCTTAAACCATGTTGTCTTGTACTCCTGGCCACTTCTTCATTGAAAAGCAATTTTTGAAATTAACTAGGATCTTGGGGTGCAACCCAGAGTTGAATGAACCTTCCCTCTGTCTGGGTGCCGGGGCCAAAGTACATGAAAGTGTCCTTCTCCTGTGCTGGGTGATATGAATGTTATACTTGTGCTGTCTGACATGTCTCCTTTGTGTGGGGTGCAGGGGCCAAAGTCACTGAAAGCGGCCTTCTCCTGTGGTGGGTGATCGAAATGCCTGATTCTCTGCTGTGGGACCTCTCTCCTCTTTCTGGGTGCAGGGGTCAAAGAAACAAAAGGTGGCCTACTCCTGTGGTGGTTGACATGATGCCTGATTCTCTGCTGTGGGACCTCTCTCCTCCGTGTGGCTGCAGGGGTCAAGGTCTCTAAAAGTGCCCTTCTCCTGTGGTGGTTGATGTAAAACTGATGCTTGTGCTATCTGACCTGTCTCCTCTGTGTCGGTGCTAAGGCCTAAGTCACTGAAAGCGGCCTTCTCCTGTGCTGGCGGATATAAATGCCTGAATCTCTGCTGTGGGACCTCTCTCCTCCGTGTGGCTGCAGGGGTCAAGGTCTCTAAAAGTGCCCTTCTCCTATGGTGGTTGATGTAAAACTGATGCTTGTGCTATCTGACCTGTCTCCTCTGTGTCGGTGCTAAGGCCTAAGTCACTGAAAGCGGCCTTCTCCTGTGCTGGCTGATATAAATGCCTGAATCTCTGCTGTGGGACCTCTCTCCTCCGTGTGGCTGCAGGGGTCAAAGTCTCTAAAGTGCCCTTCTCCTGTGGTGGTTGATGTAAAACTGATGCTTGTGCTATCTGACCTGTCTCCCCTGTCTCGTTGCTAAGGCCTAACGCACTGAAAGTGGCCTTGTCATGTGCTGGGTCTTAGACCCCACATGGACTGAAGGTCGTGCCGCTGACTTAAATAGTTCAGAGGAAGAGGCAGTGGTGAGACTGAGACAACAGCAAAGCCAAAGAGAGAGTGCAGGGGCAAAAGCAGAACAGCCGCCGTCCAGAGAGTTCGCCTGCTATTGGCCAGCGCCAACAGGGACCCAGCATCCCAAAGGCATCTTCAAGGAGTTCCCTGGCATGGCACTTCTTCAAACAATGTGCTGAGGACAAGACCAGAGTGGTTTGCACGCTGTGCCATCAGACCCTGAGGCGAGGCATTAGCGTTCTTAACCTGAGCACCACCTGCATGATCAGGCATCTACATGCAAAGCATGAACTCCCTCTACTGCTGCTGCCTCGGCTTCCGCCTCGAGAGGAATGTTGCCACCTGCCGAGCAGCAAACAGAGGATGTGCCACCGACACCACCACCACCACCACCGTCACCTAGCGTCTCCACTATTTCACACAGCAGCGCTCAGCTCTCCATCTCTCAAACCTTTGAGAGGAAGCGCAAATTCCCACCTAGTCACCCTCGAGGCCCTTGGCCTGAATGCCAGCATTTCTAAACTACTAGTCTTTGAAATGCTGTCATTCCAGCTGGTGGACACAGACAGCTTCAATCAGCTGATGGCCATGGCTGTCCCCAGTATGTGGTTCCCAGCCGCCACTACTTCTCCAAGACAGCCGTGCCTTCCCTGCACATGCAAGTGTCCGATAAAATCAAGTGTGCACTGCACAGCGCCATTTGTGGCAAGGTCCACCTAACCACAGATACGTGGACCAGTAAGCACGGCCAGGGACGCTATATCTCCCTAACTGCACACTGGGTAAATGTAGTGGCGGCTGGGCCCCAGGCGGAGAGTTCCTTGGCGCACGTCCTTCCGCCGCCAAGGATCACAGGGCATCATTCTTTGCCTCCTGTAGCCTCCTCCTCCTACTCGGCTTCCTCCTCCTCCTCTGATTCCACCAGCTCACCCAGTCAGCCACACACCTTCACCACCAACTTCAGCACAGCCCGGGGTAAACGTCAGCAGGCCATTCTGAAACTCATATGTTTGGGGGACAGGCCCCACACCGCGCAGGAGTTGTGGCGGGGTATTGAACAACAGACCGACGAGTGGTTGCTGCCGGTGGGCCTCAAGCCCGGCCTGGTGGTGTGCGATAATGGGCGAAATCTCGTGGCAGCTCTGGGACTAGCCGGTTTGACGCACATCCCTTGCCTGGCGCATGTGCTGAATTTGGTGGTGCAAAAGTTCATTCACAACTACCCAGACATGTCAGAGCTGCTGCATAAAGTGCGGGCCGTCTGTGCGCGCTTCCGGCGTTCACATCCTGCCGCTGCTCACCTGTCAGCGCTACAGCGGAACTTCGGCCTTCCCGCTCACCGCCTAATATGCGACGTGCCCACCCGGTGGAACTCCACCTTGCACATGCTGGAGAGACTGTGCGAGCAGCAGCAGGCCATAGTGGAGTTTCAGCTGCAGCACGCACGCGTCAGTCGCACTGCGGAACAGCACCACTTCACCACCAATGATTGTGCCTCCATGCGAGACCTGTGTGCCATGTTGTGCTGTTTCGAGTACGCCACCAACATGGCCAGTGGCGATGGCACTGTTATCAGCATGACAATATCAATTCTATGTCTCCTAGAGAAAACGCTTAGGGCGATGATGGAAGAGGAGGTGGGCCAGGGCCAGGAGGAGGAGGATGACGGGTCGTTTTTAGCACTTTCAGGCCAGTCTGTTAGAAGTGGCTCAGAGGAAGGTTTTTGCAACAGCAGAGGGCAGGTACAAATGTGGCCAGCCAGGGACCACTACTGGAGGACGAGGAGGATGAGGAGGAGGAGGAGGATGAGGATGAAGCAGGTTCACAGCGGGTGGCACCCAGCACAGCGCAGGCACATCCCTGGTGCGTGGCTGGGGGATACAGAAGATGATGACGATACGCCTCCCACAGAGGACAGCTTGTCCTTACCTCTGGGGAGCCTTGCACACATGAGCGATTTCATGCTGCAGTGCCTGCGCAACGACAGCAGAGTTGCCCACATTTTAACGTGTGCTGACTACTGGGTGGCCACCCTGCTGGATCCACGGTACAAAGACAATGTGCCCACTTTACTTCCTGCACTGGAGCGTGATAGGAAGATGCGCGAGTACAAGCGCACGCTGGTAGACGTGCTCCTGAGAGCATTCCCAACTGTCACAGGGGAACAGGTGGAAGGCCACGGCCAAGGAAGAGGAGGAGCTAGAGGTTGCCCACGCAGCAGTGTCACGGCCAGCTCCTCTGAGGGCAGGGTTAGCATTGCAGAAATGTGGAAAAGTTTTGTCTCCACGCCACAGCTAACTGCCCCACCACCTGATACGGAACGAGTTAGCAGGAGGCAACATTTCACTAACATGGTTGAACAGTACGTCTGCACACAACTCCACGTACTGACGGATGGTTCGGCCCCATTCAACTTCTGGGTTTCCAAATTGTCCACGTGGCCAGAATTAGCATGTTATGCCTTGGAGGTGCTGTCCTGCCCGGCGGCCAGCGTTTTATCTGAACGTGTATTCAGCACAGCAGGGGGCGTCATTACTGGAAACGCAGCCGCCTGTCCGCAGCCAACGTGGACAACGTGACGTTTATAAAAATGAACCAGGCATGGATCCCACAAGACCTGACCCTCCCTTGTGCAGAGTAGTCCTTATTAATAATTGTCTTAAACCATGTTGTCTTGTACTCCTGGCCACTTCTTCATTGAAAAAGCAATTTTTGAAATTAACTAGGATCTTGGGGTGCAACCCAGAGTTGAATGAACCTTCCCTCTGTCTGGGTGCCGGGGCCAAAGTACATGAAAGTGTCCTTCTCCTGTGCTGGGTGATATGAATGTTATACTTGTGCTGTCTGACATGTCTCCTTTGTGTGGGTGCAGGGGGCCAAAGTCACTGAAAGCGGCCTTCTCCTGTGGTGGGTGATCGAAATGCCTGATTCTCTGCTGTGGGACCTCTCTCTCTTTCTGGGTGCAGGGGTCAAAGAAACAAAAGGTGGCCTACTCCTGTGGTGGTTGACATGATGCCTGATTCTCTGCTGTGGGACCTCTCTCCTCCGTGTGGCTGCAGGGGTCAAGGTCTCTAAAAGTGCCCTTCTCCTGTGGTGGTTGATGTAAAACTGATGCTTGTGCTATCTGACCTGTCTCCTCTGTGTCGGTGCTAAGGCCTAAGTCACTGAAAGCGGCCTTCTCCTGTGCTGGCGGATATAAATGCCTGAATCTCTGCTGTGGGACCTCTCTCCTCCGTGTGGCTGCAGGGGTCAAGGTCTCTAAAAGTGCCCTTCTCCTATGGTGGTTGATGTAAAACTGATGCTTGTGCTATCTGACCTGTCTCCTCTGTGTCGGTGCTAAGGCCTAAGTCACTGAAAGCGGCCTTCTCCTGTGCTGGCTGATATAAATGCCTGAATCTCTGCTGTGGGACCTCTCTCCTCCGTGTGGCTGCAGGGGTCAAAGTCTCTAAAAGTGCCCTTCTCCTGTGGTGGTTGATGTAAAACTGATGCTTGTGCTATCTGACCTGTCTCCCCTGTCTCGTTGCTAAGGCCTAACGCACTGAAAGTGGCCTTGTCATGTGCTGGGTGATATAAATGTGATACAAGTGCCATCTGACATGGTTGAAGCTATCAAATTAACTAAAGGTGGCCGACTCCTGTAGTGGGTGATCAGTAAAACTGATGCTTGTGTTATCTGACCTGTCTCCTCTGTCTCGTTGCTAATGCTTAACTCACTGAAAGTGGCCTTGTCATGTGCTGGGTGATATAAATATTATACTTGTGGTCAGGGCTACGGACACGAAAGCCGAAGAGCCCTAGTGTGCTAAACACCGAGACCCACCGTAACTGCAAGACGCATCTTACCTAACTAAATGGCTAGTGGTGTGCCGGTAGCCATGTCCGTGGGTAGGCCTATAAAAGGGGGGGCATACCCTGTAGAAGTGAAAATAGAAAGGGAGGGAGGGTGGGGCAACTGAGAAAACGCCCGCCCCTAGGTGGGGCTGTGCCTGGTTTAAGTAGAGCCTCCGCCCCTCCCACAAATGCAGTCTAAACAGACTGCCAAACTTGTGGTCAGGGCTACGGACACGAAAGCCGAAGAGCCCTAGTGTGCTAAACACCGAGACCCACCGTAACTGCAAGACGCATCTTACCTAACTAAATGGCTAGTGGTGTGCCGGTAGCCATGTCCGTGGGTAGGCCTATAAAAGGGGGGCAAAAACCAGCCATGTAGGGTGAAAAGAGACTTGAATGGCCTGTGCAAAGAAACCCCTGATCCAAACTGCGAAGCAATATCTCCCACGAGAGTTCGGATACGTAAGTCAACCATAATGACGCCTGCATCCGTCCTGTGGATAGAGCCAGGACAGAATGCTGAATGTCGCAGATACTGCCCCAATGCACGAGGGAGGAACTGGAAACGCTTCAGAAGGAAGCGTGGACGATACTAGCTAAACCTGAAGACTTGGTTGTGGTGCGAGCACTGACAAAATCCCCCTAGCCTTATGAGACTGGAGAACTGAGAGCCTAACTGTCTAGACTATGGAAAGAAGGGCCCGAAGAATACCATGTAGGCCAGGAAAGGAAGTAAAGCAATAAGCTAAGAACGTAGTATATGGAATCCTGTCGATGCCCTCACGTGAATGAAGCAGTGCGATTGCGATAAGCTGCTGGTGATTTAGTTCGCAGACCTGGCTGATTGAAAACGTAACCGGCATGGTAATACAACTGACAAATATGAGGGGTAAACAAGAAAATAAACTAAAAAGTGGCCTGAAGAAAGTACAGGCGGGATTACGTCATGGGCCTGACCGATGTGATAGGCGATACTTAAAATAACTATATTTCCTGAAAAAACCTGACAGGCGAATATCGTAAACACGAGACCAGACCAACGTGGCCGGTGACACCTAATGATGAGTGTCATTCGGTACGAGAACCTGAAGGTGGCCGATGACACCAATGACTTGAACTCTGGAAATTAAAGTCTGGTCCTGGGGGGGAGCATAGCCAGACAGGTGATCTGTCGACCAGGCAGGGGTTCGTGAGCTGGCCACATTGATTATTGAACGTGAAGAAAAACACGAGCGGGCAACCAACTATGGTGATTGAAAACGTAGGATGAAGAATGCGACAAGTACAGACAATAGGTTTAAAACAGAAGCCTAAGTGTGACATAAATAATTGAATGTGTATGATTGAAATGTGACGGGCTAAGGACGTTGAGTTAGAGAACAAGGGCCTAACGAAATGAACAAGAGCTATGACACCCGGGGTGGCCCATGCTCCTAATGACAATGACGATACGTTATATGTGGCAGCAGTGGCGCCACTGCCCATCCTGTATGTACCACAAATAAGACTATTAGTATGTTTCTGGAATCAGCTCCCTGTGAGCAGAGCATAGCAAATGACCTACCACAATCCCTGCCAAGCACTAAATTGTCCGCAGAGGGAACGGAATGGTAACGAGGAGAGACCAGCAAAGGAAGCAATGCAGAAATGAGGAGCAAACGGAAATAATCCATGCGGCACCCAAAGTCCGCCAGAAGTAGCCGTGTTGTAAAGAAGCCTGTCCAGAAGAGGGACAGTGTAGTAAAGACTAAACCCGGAGAGTAAGCATATCCGACTATCCGGTGAAGGTAGCCGTACAGTAAAAGACTCTCCAGCCGAGGGAGCAGTTCAGTAAAGCAAGTGCCCGGCAGAGGGAGCAAAGCGACGGTGGAACCGGCAGGGAGTGTGGTGCCATAAGAGGAGAGTCTGGTGGAAAGCTATGTGGTGATAAGGAGAGACCAGCCAAGGAAATTACGACTGTGAAGCAGAACAACATGGTGAATAATAAATGATTTTTGCCGAGGGGACTAAAGAACAGGAGGGCACAATGCAAAGGACAGCCTGGGGGGTGGAGCCGCACAGCGATACCACCCGTGGCATGCAGAACGAATGCATATGTACATACGATACCTGAACTGGCAGAAGTTATAACTATGACAATGGCCTTGATAATATGCGTACTAATTGAAACCGAGGGTCTAGCCTGAATACCGGACAGGCTAATGTTACTTAAAAAGTCGCCTGACCCGCATGGCAGGTGACCCTTGCCAGGCTGAGCTCCGTTGTGGAAGAGTACACCTGGGGAAGCGTGGCGGACAATGGATGCACCACCAACAGACTTTGGAAAAGTGGCCTGCACCCGGGTGAACAAACAAGCAGATATGGGTGTGAGACATTTGGGCCAATTGACCTGGATGCGCAGAAGTTCAACCCACCAGGTAGATCACCAGGCAGGACGAAAAACAGTCATCGTGCCCCCGAAGCCATGGGGCCGAAGCAGTCGGGCCGAAGTGGTCATCGTGCCCCCGAAGCCATGGGGCCGAAGTGGTCATGGTGCCCCCGAAGCCATGGGGCCGAAGTGGTCATGGTGCCCCCGAAGCCATGGGGCCGAAGTGGTCATCATGCCCCCGAAGCCATGGGGCCGAAGTGGTCATCGTGCCCCCGAAGCCATGGGGCCGAAGCGGTCATGGTGCCCCGAGCCATGGGGCCGAGCGGTCATGGTGCCCCGAGCCATGGGGCCGAAGCGGTCATGGTGCCCCGAGCCATGGGGCCGAGCGGTCATCGTGCCCCGAAGCCATGGAGCCGAGCGGTCATCGTGCCCCGAGCCATGGAGCCGAAGCGGTCATCGTGCCCCGAAGCCATGGAGCCGAAGCGGTCATCGTGCCCCGAAGCCATGGAGCCGAAGCAGTCATCGTGCCCCGAAGCCATGGAGCCGAAGCAGTCATCGTGCCTCCGAAGCGATGGGGCCGAAGCAGTCATTGTGCCCCAGGAGCCATAACAATCATCGTGCCCCCGGAGCCATAGCAGTCATCGAGCCCCCGAAGCCATGGAGCCGAAGCAGTCATCGTGCCCCCGAAGCCATGGAGCCGAAGCAGTCGTCGTTCCCCCAAAGCCATGGAGCCAAAGCAGTCATCGAGCCCGCAGCCATAGGAGCGAAGTAGACATCGAGCCCCCGACGCCATGGAGCCGAAGCAATCGTCATGCCCTCGAAGCCATAGGGGCGAAGCAGTCATCGATCCCCAAGCCATAGGGGTGAAGCGGTCATCGAGCCTCCGAAGCCATAGAGCCGAAGCAGTCATCGTGCCCCGAAGCCATGGAGCCGGGCAGTCGTTGTGCCCCGAGCCATAACAGTCATCGTGCCCCGAAACCATAGCAGTCATTGTGCCCCGAGCCATGGGGCCGAAGCAGTCATCGTGCCCCCGAAGCCATGGAGCCGAGCGGTCATCGTGCCCCGAGCCATGGAGCCGAGCGGTCATCGTGCCCCGGCCATGGAGCCGAAGCGGTCATCGTGCCCCGAAGCCATGGAGCCGAGCGGTCATCGTGCCCCGAAGCCATGGAGCCGAAGCAGTCATCTTGCCCCGAAGCCATGGAGCCGAAGCGGTCATCGTGCTCCCAAAGCCATGGAGCCGAAGCAGTCATCGTGCCCTCGGCGATGGGGCCGGAAGCAGTCATTGTGCCCCCGGAGCCATAACAATCATCGTGCCCCAGGAGCCATAGCAGTCATCGAGCCCCCGAAGCCATGGAGCCGAAGCAGTCATCGTGCCCCGAGCCATGGAGCCGAAGCAGTCGTCGTTCCCCAAAGCCATGGAGCCGAAGCAGTCATCGAGCCCGCAGCCATAGGAGCGAGTAGACATCGAGCCCCGACGCCATGGAGCCGAAGCAATCGTCATGCCCTCGAAGCCATAGGGGCGAGCAGTCATCGATCCCCAAGCCATAGGGGCGAAGCGGTCATCGAGCCTCCGAGCCATAGAGCCGAAGCAGTCATCGTGCCCCGAGCCATGGAGCCGAAGCAGTCGTGTGCCCCGAGCCATAACAGTCATCGTGCCCCGAAACCATAGCAGTCATTGTGCCCCGAGCCATGGGGCCGAAGCAGTCATCGTGCCCCGAAGCCATGGAGCCGAAGCAGTCATCGTGCCCCTGAAGCCAAAGCAGTCGCAGTGCCCCGGAGCCATGGAGCCGAAACAGTCATCGTGCCCCGAAACCATAGCAATCATTGTGCCCCGGCCATGGAGCCGAAGCAGTCATCGTGCCCCGAAGCCATGGAGCCGAAGCAGTCATCGTGCCCCGAAGCCATGGAGCCGAGCAGTCATCGTGCCCCTGAAGCCATGGAGCCGTAGCAGTCGTCGTTCCCCCAAAGCCATGGGGCCGAGCAATCATCATGCCCCCGAAGCCATGGGGCCGGAGCAGTCAGCGAGCCCTCAAAGCCATGGGGCCGAAACAGTCAGCGAGCCCTCAAAGTCGCCGAAACAGTCAGGGGCCCCCAAGCCATGAAGCAAAAGCGAACATGGGGCCCCCCAAATCCTAAGGCCAAGTAATCATAGGGCCCCAAGCCATGAGGGCCAAGCCACCGTAGGGGGCCCCACAGCCATGAGGCCAAAACATGGGCCCTCGAAGCAATGAGGCCACAGAAATCGCGAGGACCTCAAGTCCTGAGGCCAAGCAGCCATGGGGCCCACAAGGCATGCGGCCAAGCAGACGTGCGGACCCTAGCGCCATGAGCCCAAGGCAATCATGGGACCCCCAGAGCCATGAGACCAAAGCGGTCATGAGGTCCCCAAGCCGTGAGACCAAGGTAGTCCTCGGGACCCCGATGCCAAGGGGCCGAAGCAGTCATCATGCCCCCGACACCATGGGGTCGAAACGGTCATGGAATCCCTACTCCCTGAGGCCAGCCATTATGGGGCCTCCGCGCCATGAGGCCAAGCAATCAAGGGGTCGCCACTGCCTGGCGGCCCAAGCACTAAGGCCCCTGCGGCCTTGCGGGCAAAGCAATCAAGGGGCCCCTGCGGCCATGAGGCCGTCCGAGATGTACGTGATGAGTAAAGGTAAATAAGAGTGAGCCCAACATGATGGAAAAAGCAACTACTAGGATGATTGGGACGTCTAAAGTAGCCTGCAAAGGAACGAGACTACTGACAGGTATGGACATTAGTAATCCGAACAACGGGCATAAGCATAAAACTAAAACCAGCCATATAACTTAGAAATGCAAACGTGGAATATGAAACTGAGAAGAGAGAGTACAACCAAAACCTGATGCATTGCGATTTGCAAAGTCCCTTGTCGCGACAAAGAACTGAAAAACTCGAAAGAAACAGTAGTGAGTCGGAAGCTCAAACCCTAATGACCCACTGGCCCCAGCTGAGAGGCTGTTTATTGAACTGGGGCAGTGGGAACAATCTTAGTGAATACAAACCAGAAGTAAGGGGGAGCAGACAGGATTTTTTTTTTTTTTTTTTTGCTTGCAACTAGAGCAAAGACCCACTTGATGTATACGCGCAGAAAAACCAGATGTAAAGGAAATGACCATTGATGCCCATCATGTTTGACGGGAGAGTGGCACCGGAGCCACCAGCTGCCTCAGTGTGACAATCGAATAAAACAACCATGACGTAGAAACTGACGGGAGAATGTGGCTTGAATGGGAGCATGGTGTGCCAGCAAATGGGTGAACTGTGGACCTGGAATGAGTAAAACCTAAAAACATGGTATAACCAAAATGCAGACCTGAATGTGAGCGGAGTAAGATAGCGTCGCGACAGCGAACGCATGGACGCAGTTCTAGCAGGGAATGGAGTGTAGTACTAGATGTAACAGCAAACGTGTAAACTCAGCTAGAGCGTGAAAGGAGTATTAACTTGCTGTAACAGCAGACGTGAGATGCGGCCGTGGATGGGCGGGAACATTGAGATGTAAGCGTGAAAGTGAAACCCGGAGTCACAGCGGTAGTGTGAACCCCAACTCTGCCAATAGGCCAAACGTAAAATTTGGTATGACCGCAGCCTGCAGTGAACGAGGCATAAACAAACTGTAACGGTGACATGAACGCGCTCATGCAATGGGCCTAAGCAACAGTGGACGTGTAACACCAGTCTGAGTGTGGTGCAAGCAAACATATGAAAGCAAAAGCGGTATGAATGCAAAAACAGGATGACAGAAAAATAAATAAATGCACAGGGAATAAGACAGATTTACCCACTGTTGTGACCATGCGTGGAGCGTAAACGTGATGCGAGAGCGGACGAGAGCACCGCTCAGAAATGAGCATGTTGAAAGAGCAGACATGAGAAGGCAGCGTCTCAATTGACAGGGCAAAACCTGGCGTAAAGAGTTGAAGCATACACGCAGCCCTGATTGCGGGGGAGGGGCGGGTCACATGGGAAGTATATGCTATAGCAAGAGCCGTAACAAGCAACAGCTGCATCCAATCTCCATCACATGCAGCCCAGGTAAACCTTCTCTACCGCACGCAGGCTGAAGTAACTTTTTAAAGCGAAACAAAGTGAATGTAAAACACATGAGATAGAAGGGGAACTAAATCAGATTACCTAAACAAACAAAGTGAAAGGAATTGTTTAACTCTGACAAAACAAACCTAAGAAGCTGAGGCAGACGATTTTGAGGCGATGCCTCCCGCTCGCAAGAAAGGTCAGATTCCAGCCGGCCGGAGAGACGGACACGGCTCAATTAACTTACATACATGGCGCACGCGTCCCTACGGTAGCCACGGGCAGAAGAAAAGCTCCATTCCAGGTCCATACTGTAGTGAAAGAAACTTCCTAGCAGAGGAAAGTGCACCCTGCTGACACACCAGCATCCCCTGTGCAACTGAGAAAACGCCCGCCCCTAGGTGGGGCTGTGCCTGGTTTAAGCAGAGCCTCCGCCCCTCCCACAAATGCAGTCTAAACAGACTGCCAAACTTGTGCCATCTGACATGGTTGCCGGTGTCCCATTAAATGATGGCCTACTCCTGTGGTGGGTGATCTAAATGGCTGATTCTCTGCTGTGAAACCTCTCTCCTCCGTCTGGGTGCAGGGGTCAAAGTCTCTCAAAGTCGCCTTCTCCTGTGCTGGGTGATATAAATGTTATACTTGTGCCATCTGACATGGTTGCTGGGGTCCCATTAAATGATGGCCTACTCCTGTGGTGGGTGATCTAAATGGCTGATTCTCTGCTGTGAAACCTCTCTCCTCCGTCTGGGTGCAGGGCTCAAAGTCTCTAAAAGTGGCCTTCTCTTGTGCTGGGTGATGTAAAACTGATGCTTGTACCATCTGACATGGGTGCAGGGGTCAAATTAACTAAATGGTGGCCTACTCCTGTGGTGGGTGATATGAGGCGTTAATATGTGCTGTGAAAACCTCTCTCCTTCGTCTGGGTGCAGGGGTCAAAGTCTCTAAAAGTGGCCTTCTCTTGTGCTGGGTGATGTAAAACTGATGCTTGTGCCATCTGACATGGTTGCCGGGGTCCCATTAAATGATGGCCTACTCCTGTGGTGGGTGATCTAAATGCCTGATTCTCTGCTGTGAAAACCTCTCTCCTCCGTCTGGGTGCAGGGGTCAAAGTCTCTAAAAGTGGCCTTCTCTTGTGCTGGGTGATGTAAAACTGATGCTTGTGCCATCTGACATGGTTGCCGGGGTCCCATTAAATGATGGCCTACTCCTGTGGTGGGTGATCTAAATGCCTGATTCTCTGCTGTGAAAACCTCTCTCCTCCGTCTGGGTGCATGGGTCAAAGTCTCTAAAAGTGGCCTTCTCTTGTGCTGGGTGATGTAAAACTGATGCTTGTACCATCTGACATGGCTGCCGGGGTGCCATTAAATGATGGCCTACTCCTGTGGTGGGTGATCTAAATGCCTGATTCTCTGCTGTGAAACCTCTCTCCTCCGTCTGGGTGCAGGGGTCAAAGTCTCTCAAAGTCGCCTTCTCCTGTGCTGGGTGATATAAATGTTATACTTGTGCCATCTGACATGGTTGCTGGGGTCCCATTAAATGATGGCCTACTCCTGTGGTGGGTGATCTAAATGCCTGATTCTCTGCTGTGAAACCTCTCTCCTCCGTCTGGGTGCAGGGGTCAAAGTCTCTCAAAGTCGCCTTCTCCTGTGCTGGGTGATGTAAAACTGATGCTTGTGCCATCTGACATGGTTGCCGGGGTCCCATTAAATGATGTCCTACTCCTGTGGTGGGTGATCTAAATGCTTGATTCTCTGCTGTGAAACCTCTCTCCTCCGTCTGGGTGCAGGGGTCAACGTCTCTAAAAGTGGCCTTCTCCTGTGCTGGGTGATGTAAAACTGATGCTTGTGCCATCTGACATGGTTGCCGGGGTCCCATTAAATGGTGGCCTACTCCTGTGGTGGGTGATCTAAATGCCTGATTCTCTGCTGTGAAAACCTCTCTCCTCCGTCTGGGTGCAGGGGTCAAAGTCTCTAAAAGTGGCCTTCTCTTGTGCTGGGTGATGTAAAACTGATGCTTGTACCATCTGACATGGTTGCCGGGGTCCCATTAAATGATGGCCTACTCCTGTGGTGGGTGATCTAAATGGCTGATTCTCTGCTGTGAAAACCTCTCTCCTCCATCTGGGTGCAGGGGTCAAAGTCTCTAAAAGTGGCCTTCTCTTGTGCTGGGTGATGTAAAACTGATGCTTGTGCCATCTGACATGGTTGCCGGGGTCCCATTAAATGATGGCCTACTCCTGTGGTGGGTGATCTAAATGCCTGATTCTCTGCTGTGAAACCTCTCTCCTCCGTCTGGGTGCAGGGGTCAAAGTCTCTAAAAGTGGCCTTCTCTGTGCTGGGTGATGTAAAACTGATGCTTGTGCCATCTGACATGGTTGCCGGGGTCCCATTAAATGGTGGCCTACTCCTGTGGTGGGTGATCTAAATGCCTGATTCTCTGCTGTGAAACCTCTCTCCTCCGTCTGGGTGCAGGGGTCAAAGTCTCTAAAAGTGGCCTTCTTATGCTGGGTGATGTAAAACTGATGCTTGTACCATCTGACATGGGTGCAGGGGTCAAATTAACTAAATGGTGGCCTACTCCTGTGGTGGGTGATATGATGCCTGAATATGTGCTGTGGGGCCTCTCTCCTCTTTCTGGGTGCAGGGGTCAAAGTAACTAAAAGTGGCCTTCTCCCGTGCTGGATGGTATAAATGTAATGCTTGTGCTATCTGACATGTCTCCTCTGTCTGGGTGCTAAGGCCTAAGTCACTGAAAGTGGCCTTCTCCTGTGGTGGTTGATATGATGCCAGATTCTCTGCTGTGGGACCTCTCTCCTTTGTCTGGATGCTGGGGTCGAAATAATAGTAAGCGACCTTCTCCATTGGTGGGTGATTTGAAACCTGATTCTGTGCTATGGGACCTAACTCCAATTAATATTGGTTAATTTTTATTTATTTTATGTTAAGTCATCAATTCCCTATCTACATTTGTTTGCAGGGGATTTACCTACATTTTGCTGCCTTTTGCAGTCCTCTAGCCCTTTCCGGGAGTCTTTTACAGCCTTTTTAGTGCCCAAAAGTTCGGGTCCCCATTGACTTCTATGGGGTTCGGGTTCGGGATGAAGTTCGGGTTGAGTTCGGATCACGAACCCGGACATTTTCCGGAAGTTCGGCCGAACCTCTCGAACCCGAACATCCAGGTGTTCGCTCAACTCAACTTAACACCTGGTGCTCAAGTTGAATACTACTCGTATCTGCCCTGGTTTTTTAGGATGATACACACCAAATATGTATAAGTCCTAACACTCTGAGCCTTGGAGCGCGGGTACCATTACTGCATGGTTGTTCTGGAATATTCTTTCCATGAAGGTAAAGAAATGTTCTCTCGTCTCTGGTCTCCTCTGAAGTTTATGTTTTAGGGAGATAAATCGACTGTAGACAAGTTCTTTGCTGTTAGGTAAGCGTTGTCTCAGGGGTTTAAACAGTAAAGGTGCGACCCAGCTTTTTGACTTGTCTTTTACTATTTCTTGATCCATGATATCCAAGAACAGTCTTTCTTCTACGGACTCTTCTACAGCCTTTCTTCTGCGACCCTGTTGTCTTCTCTTGTCCTGTGGAAAACTGTGCACCCTAAGCGATTTTGCTCACCATCACGGGCGTGGTCTTCACAGGAGGGATCTGCGAAAGCACAAGGCACAGGAGCGCTGTTTGGCAATACTTTTATCAGGAAACTACTGTGGAATAAGGAAGGATGTCCATTTTCAAGTGTGTTGGTGAGCATACTGTTGACTGAGGTCGGCTTGTGTGTTCCTCCTAGAGAGACGTCTTCTATGAGGACCCATCCAAGGTCAAGTCTCTGGGCGTATGGAGCATTTTGGGAACCGTTAATCTGTCCTCAAGCCTTGTGAACTCATAGTATGTCTCTTCCAAGGAGTAAGACTATTGGGGCTTTTGGGTCCAGTTCCAGGATCAGGTGAGCTATACTCCTCAGGTGGGGGTGGTATGCCGCTACCACTGGTGTTGTCAGGAATGTGATTGCACTCCAGTATGGTTGGCAGTGACAAGCAGGTCTGACCATCTATGGACTCCAACTTGTACCCAGTTGCATACCTCCCTGCCGTCTCAACGGTACCTGCACATGTCCTTAAGGAGTAGGGAGTATCGGGCCCTACGATCTTGAAGTTGTCAAAGAAGGTGGATTTAGCTAAAGACCTGTTGCTTTGATCATCTAAGATTGCATATACCTTGATTGCCTTATATCGGTGGCCGACCGGATAAACTCTGACAAGGCAGATTTTTGAGCAGGACTTCCCTCCTGCGAGTTCTTTACAGATCTCTGTATAGTGAGAAGTGACTACTGCAGTGTCTGTCGGCCCGCGCATGTACAGTAGCTATAATGATGATTTGCCCACAATGGGCATCGCAGTGTGCATGCCCTGGCCCAGCGAAGGAGAGCACAGGATTGAGATGGGAAAGAAGGAGGACACAAGGGAAGAGAAGGGCGGGCAGAGGCAGAGGATGGGGCGTGCATATGAGCCGAAGAGGCAGAAGTAGTAAGGGGGTATATGTTTCATCAAACTGCAAAGTGACAGGTACCACGGCCCCCTTTTATACAGCTACCCCCACCCCTTTTATATGGCTTGATATAAAATTTATATTGCTTGATATTAAATTTATATTACATTTATATTGCTTGATATTAAATTTATATTGCTTGATATTAATTTAATACAAGAATATGACATCTTACTACACACGTCTCAGATCCCGGCTATCTGTTTATCAACTTATCAGACCTATTAAATTCTTATGAAATGTGTTAGGTGCTTTAATAATAATAGCATTAAAATCAAAACGATGACAAATTTAATTCATTTTAAAAGCTTTATTAATTTTCCTTATTTACAATATGCAACATTTTTCAACAGCCCGTAGGGACAGACACGTTTGTTTGTAATTACAGCATCGTATACATAATCGTTTCATGCGTTTTGTTACAAATGAATGCTCAATACGGAAATTTTTTATAAAATCGTTAGTGAACATTTTTAACACATTTTCAAAAGACATTCCTTTAGCGAGACATTGTAAGATATAGATACAGTAATGGCCGCAGACGGTGCTAATGGCGTCTTGTATCTGTCTGTTTTGATACTTTATAGTCTTAGAATTTTTATATAAAAACTTCATAAACTCACCAGGAAATATTTCATTTGCGGGTGATAAACAATAACTATCAAAAAAATAGATACATCATTCGGGTATAATATAATTAAAATCCAATGCTTCCCCCGCTGATACGAATTATCCGTATTTACAATGTAGGCTGTGGGCCTGTTGATGTCGATTTACCCCCCCGGCAATAAATCACACGGTAATACCCCTTTAAACATGCGCTGGGCGTTCATATCAGCTTTAATAACACAGGCAATTTCATAATTATTCATGTTTATTGAAAATCATATAATACCTCCCACCGATTATTTATTTCAATAATAGTTTCATGAACTGAATAGACAATCATGTTAATTGTGTTCGCAATCGGTTTGGCAAATCTAATTTCAGCTCTCAGATTTCCAGTTTTTACTAGAGAGAAATGAAATCAAAGCGAACAAAGTGTAACCGTTCAAAAACTCGTGACGATCCACGGATAAAGCGTTGTCGGCCTTGTGTTTCCCCGAAATATGTACTATGGACATATATTCACGAACAGCTGATTCGTCTTGGAAGTTAGGTTGAAAAGGTTTTGACAGTATCTGTTGCCCGTCCAAATATAAGGCTGCATAATTCACATTATAGTGGTTGAAGGACAAAGGATTTCTTTGGTAACTCCCGGAAAATGATTCGTTATCCACAAACGCTAGTATTACTGTTTTTGGTAGGTTTCCAAGAAAAAGATTCTCGTGGTTAGATTTGCGAGTACCGGCGGGTACGCTATACACTTTAAGTGACGCTCGATCGACCGAGTACTTTGCGTTAGCTGTTAACAGAGTGCGACTGTCACGGATTCTTACAGCGGGCGATACTTGTACTCTTTTGACAAACAGGGAAGCGTGCTGCAAACGACATGTAACAATGTGTTATTAAGGTCGTAATAATATTCACCGCTGCCCGAGATGTAGAATTCCAAAGGGGCATTGTCAGTGATTGCAGCGATTGGTTGCACCTCTACATAAAGCGATTTTTCAATGCTTGTCTGTGTAGGCGGTATTTGAAAGATGTCTAACTCTGATTTGGCGTACTCGGCGGATGCGTCATGCATGAAAGCCATAGCGTCTGACTAGAAGATGTCACTCGGTGAACGACTTCTTGTTTTCTGGTGGCGACGTCTCTTAGGTTGTGATACTTTATTCCTAAATGTTGGTAAGACAATGGCAGCGCGTTCACGTTTTCTTTTACGCGTTTTCTTACGTATTTGTACGACACCAGAGCCCTCCTGGCCGTCGTGACAACGTCTTTAGCGATGTTATGGGCGGCTGTTTTCACGTGCGGTTTTACATGCACCACACCTTTCTTAAATAGGGGTATGACACGCCAGAACAGACCCCGAAATAACCAGGCGAGGCCAGAACCATGCATAAATTCTGTACCGTGAAATCCATCCAAACCAAGACCGGCTTGTGTTATGTAATAATGCATAATGATTTGATCCAGTGCTGAGCCATGCCCCCTGCACTGATCACATGACGGTGACGTCACCCCAGGTCCTTCGGCTTTTCCAAAGTTCGGGTTCGTGGAAGCCGCCCCTTATGGATTCCATATGCCGGGATAGTCCGCGGTAGTGGAATCCATAACTGGATGAGGCGATTACCCCAACCCGAACGCCGAACTAATTTTTGAAGTTCGCTCATCTCTAATTATAAGACATTACACACAAAGAAATTTTATATACATGCAAAGTAAAAATGTACGTAAAGCAAATAAAAAACATTATAAGATGTTTAATACAAAGAAAATTTATATACAATCGCCAAAGTAAGAAAATTTACAACGTTAACCAAGCCGCTTGCAACAAAGGCGGTAGCCTCTTTTTAGGTAGTAATGACCCCCGCGTCGATACCGTCGGTGATGTTAATAACACCGGCGGTGTAAAAGGGCTTTGAGCCGCATCAAAGGGGTCACTCAGCGCCCGTTTTTTCAAATTATCGAAAAGTTCTCTTGTTCTTGTATTACCGATAACCGTTCAACTGTGCGATAGTCTCCCTAAAATAGTCCCAACCGTGAGGTTTAATCTTAGGCAATCCGTGACTCTGGGTAGCTGTTTGAAGCAGGTTAATAATGTTGGAGCCGGGTACAGTTTGTTCTTTGTAAATGAATTCGCCCATAGTGTTCCAGTACGGGTTATTACCTGAGCGGTAAAGTTTACTTAACAATAGTTCTGCATTTTTTCTATAACGTGTATTAATATTGTCAAGTATCTCTTTAGTATTTGTGCTGATTGAGGCGGTATTTGACAATTGTTGTTGATCGGTTTGCGGCTGTGTAATCAGGGTTAAAGTCGACATTTCTTTACCTGACTGTTTGTTGAGCATTAAGTACCTCTGTAACACGGTTGTGTATCTTTTAATTTTTTCATCATCTGAAAGGTCATTTCTGTGTAGTATTTCGCTAATCTCAACATCTAATCGTTGTATGGCTGTTTGGCGTATATCTGTTGCATCTATGGATGTTTTTTTAAGCCTGTAGAATTCATTTTTAGAAACCAGGAACATTTTCTCGGCATACTGCATTAGGAACCACCGGCTGTATTAGCTATGAGACTAGTGATTAAAGGTATTGCAAAGCCGAGCAAAGCTCCTATAAAACCACCGCTCTGGCTCACAATGCGCTTCTTTCCTTTAATGGAGTACTTTTTATCGCTTAATTTCTTTATAGCCCTACGCCATTTTTTCAATATATTTTTTTGCCGCTCTTTAAGAGGGATCTTTCCTTTAAGGATGTTAAGAGCGATCTCGCCAATGGCCGATATCAAATCATTACTGGCGTTACGTAATATTGATTTTGGGGTCTTCAGATTTGTTTTGACTAATGCTTTTTGTGCTGCTCATATTGTTTGGTAATGCTCTATAATTACTGTATTAATATGTTTGATGTTGCTGCCATCTAGTGGCCAGAATTAATATTGCCTACGAAGTTTAGATCAGCCTTAACAGGAAGTTGTAATATTCTTATGAGAGACAGTGACCTTCAACCTGGAACTTCTTGTCCTCCATTTCATGAGTGAGCCTGGACCAGCAAGCAGCACACAGTGGTGCTCTGAAGCATCTCAGGACTTTATGGTGGAATTGTCCGTAAGTTCTTTCATTGATGGTAGGAAGCTGTTACACAATGTTTAATGTACTGACATGTATGTTTTGATTATGTTTATGTTGTAGTTTTACAAAGTTATTCAGAAAGAAGAATACATACAGATTTGATGTCTCACGTTTCTTGACTTCTGAATTATTGTTAAGCTGTCTGACTAGCGTTATACAACAGTCAATAGCGCGAAGCAGAACAGTAAAAGGACAGACACGTGGCAGTCTGGAATACACAGAGACGCCATTACTGCAGCATGAGTCTAAGATCAGGAACAAAGTACCAGGCTGATGACATGCTACCGCTGACACAGCAAGGCAGGGAGAACATCCCTAGTGCCCAGCAAGACGATGCACAGTCACATGTGTCCAGATCTTCACAAGCTAGCAAGATGTCCTCAGCAAGTTCCTCAGCAGTTAGAGCTCGTGCAAAGGCAGAAGCTGCCCGTGTCCAGCTACAGTACGCAGAAAAAGAAGCAATGATGATGCTAGAGATAGCAGCTAAGAAAGCTGCCATGGCACAAGAGAGAACAGCCAAGGAAGCTGCCATAGCACAAGAGAGAGCAGCCAAGGAAGCTGCCATAGCTCAGGAAGAAGCAGAATTAGTGTCAAAATTGCTCATCCTGCAGCGACAGACTGCAGCTGCAGTCGCTGAAGCGGAGGCCGCTGCCTACATGGGAACGAGTCGGTCAGGAAGTGAAAAATCATATAAAGAACCAAAGGTTCCAGAAGAACCTCTATCCTTTGCAGATCGTACAAGTGAGTATGTCAAGAACCTTACTGATGTGCATACAAAGGAACGGTCTCTCAAACTGGAAGCAACAGAATTCAGACCGAGACGGACAGATCCCCTGTGCAGGTCCTATCAACCACATGAGATTAACAGCTGCCAGCAAAGTAAGGACAAAGCGCCAGAACCCCCAATAATCAAAAAACAAGTGTTCTCACCACTTCAACCTAAAGATTACATGTGTGAACATCAATGTGCAGTAGATGTCACCAAATATCTCATCCGCAAAGAACTGGTGAGCTCAGGCTTTCTACAATTTGATGACCGTCCTGAAAACTATTGGGCATGGAAATCTTCCTTTCTGAATGCCACTGGAAGCCTGAACTTATCACCAGCAGAGACGCTTGATTTAATGATAAAATGGCTTGGTACCGAGTCAGCAGAACATGCAAAGAGGATGAGAAGAGCGAACCTGTTCAACCCTGCAGTAGGACTCAACATGACCTGGAAAAGACTAGAAGAAACGTATGGATCCCCAGAAGCGATTGAAGGAGCACTGTTGAAAAAGCTTGAAGCCTTTCCAAAGGTGGGTTACAGAGACAACGTGCGGCTACAAGAACTGAGTGACCTTCTGTTAGAGATAGAATGTGCCAAAGAGGATGGCTACTTGCCAGGACTTTCTTACCTAGATACAGCCAGAGGCACTAATCCCATAGTAGAGAAGCTACCTTCCAATCTGCAAGACAAGTGGATGTCTGTGGGAGGCAAATTTAAAGAAGACTATGGAGTTGCTTTTCCCCCTTTCTCTGTGTTTTCTAGGTTTGTCCGACAGCAAGCAAAGATCCGGAGTGATCCCAGTTTCACCTTCGCTACCAACAGCAATCAATCGCACAGACCTGAAAGGCCTCACAGACCTTATGGTAAGACCTCTGTATCCACACACAAAACAGCTGTACCTTCAGAAGTCACCGACTGTCACAGTACCCACAAGGTACAGACCATAGAAAACCCTGATAGACATTGCCCTATACACAAAAAACCACATCCACTAAAGAAATGCAAAAGCTTTAGAAGCAAACGCATTGCTGAGAGGATGTCCTTCCTTAAACAAAATGGCATCTGTTTTAAGTGCTGTGGTTCCACTTATCACATTGCCAAGGACTGTAAAATGTCAGTAGAATGTTCCGAATGTGGCAGTGAGAAACATATTGCAGCTTTGCACCCTGGGCCTGCTCCTACATCACTAGAAACTGTAGGACTCGTTAAAGATCAGGGCAGGGAGCAACAAGAGACCCCACTTTCCTCAGTAATGTCTAACTGCACAGAAGTATGTGGCCCAGGCAAGAGTCCACGATCATGCTCTAAAATCTGTTTAGTGACTGTGTATCCCACTGGTAAGAGAGAAAGGGCAGTGAAAATGTATGCAGTGCTCGACGAGCAGAGCAACAGATCCCTTGCAAAGCCAGACTTCTTTGATATCTTTAACCTTAAGGCAAGTGCAGTTCCATACACTCTAAGGACATGTGCAGGGACAATTGAAACCACAGGGAGAAGAGCTACTGGCTTTACCATTGAATCCCTTAATAAGAAAGTGCAGTTCTCACTTCCTACCCTTATAGAGTGTGGCATGATACCTGATGACAAAACAGAGATTCCCTCTCCAGAAGTAGCCCATCATCACCCTCATCTCCGCTCAATTGCTCACCTTATCCCAGCTGTTGAGTCACATGTTTCAATCCTTCTACTTCTGGGAAGAGACATTCTTCAGGTACATAAGGTACGTCAGCAAATTAATGGACCTTACAACGCCCCCTATGCACAGAGACTAGACCTGGGGTGGGTTATTGTAGGAGAAGTTTGCCTGGGGACGGTTCACCAGCCTGACAACGTTAGTAGTTTGAAGACATCTGTGTTAACGAATGGACGCACGTCTCTTCTTAGCCCCTGTCACAACAGCTTTGTAGTAAAAGAAAGCTTTGGCAAGCCAGCACAACACTGGGACTCTCCTATGCTACATTGCAAAGGAGAAGTCAATTCCAACATTGAGACAGACAGTCTAGGGATTACAGTGTTCCAGAAAACTAAAGATGATGATAAACAGGCCCTGTCTATAGAGGATCAGACCTTCTTGCAGATCATGGACAGAGAGATCTACCAAGACGACAATCACAGTTGGGTGGCCCCTCTCCCCTTTCGCACACCCAGACGTGTTTTGCCTTGTAACAGGGATCAAGCCTTGAGGCGTTTGCATTCACTCAGCAGAACACTACAGAGAAAGCCAGAAGTGAAAAGAGATTTCACTGAATTCATTAAAAAGATGCTAGACAATGATCACGCTGAAGTAGCAAGTCCCCTTGAGACAGATAGGGAGCACTGGTATCTACCAATGTTTGGTGTCTACCATCCACACAAACCTAACCAAATCAGAATAGTTTTTGATTCCAGCGCAGAGTATGAAGGAGTTTCCTTAAATGACGTACTGTTAAGTGGCCCTGACCTAAACAACACCTTGCTAGGTGTCCTTATGCGCTTCAGAAAAGAGCCCATTGCCTTCACAGCAGATGTGCAGCAAATGTTTTATTGCTTTCTCGTCAGAGAAGACCATAGAGACTTTTTACGCTTTCTCTGGTACAAAGACAATGACATAGACAAGGAAATTATCGAGTATAGAATGAAGGTGCACGTATTTGGCAACAGGCCCTCTCCTGCTGTCGCTATATACTGCATGCAAAAGGCAGCCCAGAAATACGCAGAGTGCTATGGACAAGACGCCAAACACTTTGTATTGAGGCATTTCTATGTAGATGATGGACTCGCTTCTGCTAGCACTCCTGAAGACGCAATTTCCATCCTCAGTAAAGCAAAGCAGATGCTAGCAGAATCTAATCTGCGTCTTTCATAAAATCGCTTCCAACAGCCAAAAGGTCATGGAAGCTTTCCTTGTGACAGACAGAGCTAAGGACCTTAAAGATCTTTGCCTAGGTACAGACACCCTTCCCCTGCAGAGAAGCCTAGGCCTAAGTTGGGATCTAGATACAGACAGTTTTGTTTTCCAAGTTTCCTCAGAGGAAAAGCCCTTTACACGTAGAGGAATTCTATCCACCGTAAATAGCCTCTATGATCCCCTAGGGTTTGTATCTCCTGTGACAATAAGAGGTAAGGCCTTAGTTCGTGAACTGTCATCTGGGAAAAGTGAATGGGATGCATTGCTTCCTCAAGAAAGACTGAGTGAGTGGGTTCAATGGACAGAATCCTTGCTAGCGTTAGAGCACCTAAAGATAGACAGATGCTATGTTCCCGTCTCTCTATCATTGGCCTGCAGGAAAGAACTGTGCATTTTCTCAGACGCCTCCACCACAGCGATAGGTGCAGTAGCTTACTTGAAAGTAATTGATGCAGAAAACATGTGCCATGTTGGATTCATTATGGGAAAGTCCAAATTAAGCCCTAAACCAGCCCATACTATTCCTCGTTTAGAGTTGTGTGCTGCTGTACTTGCAGTAGAGATGTCAGAGTTAATTACAGATGAACTAGACACTGACTTTGATGCTGTGAAATTCTTCACTGATAGCAAGACTGTCCTAGGGTACATTTGCAATACCACAAGGAGATTCTACCTGTATGTCTCAAACAGGATTAACAGAATCAGGCAATCTACAAACCCAGATCAGTGGTTCTATGTATCCACAGAGCAAAACCCTGCAGATTATGCCACTAGACCTACTCAAGCAGCATGCCTTCAGAACTCTATATGGTTCTCAGGACCATCCTTTCTGTTCCAACCACACTGTGAGGACATAGACACTGCCAGTACTTATCCTCTCATAGAGCCTGAAGCCGACCCTGAAATTAGATCGGAAATTACAAGTTTCAGTACCAAAGCTTCTGAAGCCACACTTCACTCACATTGCTTTGAGAGATTTTCTTCCTGGAAGATTCTAGTTAAGACCTTAGCCAGACTTATCCACGTCGCTAAAACCTTCAGAAGAGAAAATAATAACGATCAGGTCAGAAGGTGGGAAAGTTTCCATGAACGGGTCAGTCTGGAAGAGCTCTCACAGGCACAATCTGTTATAATTTCTTCCGTTCAAAGCAAACATTTCCAGAAAGAAATTGACTGCATCACAAAACAACAGCCCCTCCCAAAGCATAGCCGTCTTAGGAAACTTAGCCCCTTTGTGGACAAGAATGGGTTGTTAAAAGTAGGTGGACGTTTGTCCATTGCTGAACTTTCTGAAGAAGAGAAACAGCCTGTCATTATACCCCATGATAACTACATCGCCACACTGCTTGTTAGATACTGTCACGAACAAGTTGTTCACCAAGGTCGACACATCACAGAGGGTGCAGTTAGATCCGCTGGTTTCTGGATTCTTGGTGGTAAACGGTTAGTGTCAGCGGTTATACACAAATGTGTCACCTGTCGAAAGCTGCGAGGGAGATTACAAAGCCAAAAGATGGCAGAGCTACCAGCAGACAGAGTAGTCGTTGGACCACCTTTCACCAATGTGGGCTTAGATGTGTTTGGTCCATGGTCAGTCTTAACCCGTCGCACTAGGGGAGGCAGCGCGGATAGCAAACGATGGGCAGTCCTTTTCACTTGTCTGTCCACCCGAGCTGTACACATAGAGCTACTTGAAGCCATGTCAACATCAAGCTTTATTAATGCTTTGAGGAGATTCTTCTCAATTCGTGGTCCAGCAAAACTTCTCCGTTCTGACAGAGGAACAAACTTTGTGGGAGCCTGCAAGGAACTTAACATTTGTGCCAGCGACTCAAAATTACAAGGCTTTCTCCAAGATAGAGGATGTATTTGGATCTTTAATCCTCCACACTCCTCACACATGGGTGGTGTCTGGGAAAGACTTATAGGTATAGCCAGACGGATCTTGGATGCTATGTTGCTACAAACTAAACCTGTTTATTTGACCCATGAGACTTTGAGTACCTTTATGGCAGAGGTTACAGCCATTATGAATGCAAGACCTTTAGTTCCTGTATCCTCAGATCCAGATACACCTATGGTTCTTACTCCAGCAATGTTGTTAACTCAAAAGGTGAACCCTTTGTCTGCTCCACCTGTAAATCTGAGTACCCATCAAGTTCATGCTAAGCAATGGAAGCAAGTGCAATGCTTGTCTGACACTTTTTGGAAAAGATGGAAGAGAGAGTATCTGTCAACCTTGCAGCGCCGTAGAAAGTGGACTGAAGATCGCCCGAATGTAAGAGTGGGTCAGGTTGTTCTGTTAAAGGACGGCCAAGAAAGCAGAAATGAATGGCCCATAGGACTTGTTGTCAATGCACTACCAAGTAGAGATGGCAAAGTTAGAAAAGTAGAGGTCAAGGTTGTAAAAAATGGGACTTTCAAAGTTTATCTTAGGTCTGTAACTGACATTATTGTTCTAGTCCCAGATTAGCTAGGATTATTTCTCTGGTTTTATGTGTTCTTAATGCTATGCAGCAATTATATAGGTATTGACATAATAAATTATGTCAGGCAGGGAGTGTGCTGCTCATATTGTTTGGTAATGCTCTATAATTACTGTATTAATATGTTTGATGTTGCTGCCATCTAGTGGCCATAATTAATATTGCCTACGAAGTTTAGATCAGCCTTAACAGGAAGTTGTAATATTCTTATGAGAGACAGTGACCTTCAACCTGGAACTTCTTGTCCTCCATTTCATGAGTGAGCCTGGACCAGCAAGCAGCACACAGTGGTGCTCTGAAGCATCTCAGGACTTTATGGTGGAATTGTCCGTAAGTTCTTTCATTGATGGTAGGAAGCTGTTACACAATGTTTAATGTACTGACATGTATGTTTTGATTATGTTTATGTTGTAGTTTTACAAAGTTATTCAGAAAGAAGAATACATACAGATTTGATGTCTCACGTTTCTTGACTTCTGAATTATTGTTAAGCTGTCTGACTAGCGTTATACAACAGTCAATAGCGCGAAGCAGAACACTTTTAAAAAATCCCAATTACGCCGGATCCTGCTCGACATCTTTACAGCACCAGCGACACTAACAAAAATAACTGTAAAGATATGAAATGCCTAATTTTAGAGCTTCTTTTTGCACACATAAGCCACCGGCAGATCTGGTGGGAACAGACCGGTTCTGAGTCGTAGGTCCTCAGGCGTGTCAGATCTTAAATCTACAAATAAATAGCCGTAAGGCTTGTGTGTAGCATCTTCAAAAGCTTCTAAAAAGAAACGTGTTTTACCAGGGTACATCTGATGAGCCAACGTAATAACCTGTAATTTATCACGCGGGTTCTTAAAAAGGACCATGTATTTAGTGTTTAAATTTATGGTTCTTCTTTTCTTACCCTGACAAAAAAACGTTTTGAACGAGATACATAATGCTAAAATTTCTGTGGTACACGTATTTGGTGAATGCGTTTTGTATTTCAAGATTTTCACAAGCCACCTCCATAAGATCATCAACAACCGCCAAATTGACCTTGTCCGTTGGAAATAGATCAGCGTCTGTAAAATTTTGCAGGACCCCCTCGATAAACCTGATATTTGTAAACAAACGGGTTAGTTCATCATACAATTTCTGCCAACAAGCGTAAAACCTAATGACATTGTCAGGTTTGTGTGACATTAACGTGTCTGCGTGTATTAATAATTTGTTAACAAAAAAACTCTTTCCGGAATTTGAAGGACCTGCTAGAATACACGAAAAAGGGTGTTGAAATTGCGCAGTCATGTTTAATAGCCGAAAAGCAGCGTTGTAAAGTCAGCCGTCAGCTGTCTCTTTGTGTAGACGCACTTTTGCGCTTTATGTTACGGTCTTGTCTCTGCGGTCAATCGCTTCCTATTTCTGAAAATGCAGTCTTGTTCGATACCTATTGTTTTCTGCATCTCGGGGTCGTTGTTGTGTGAGTAATCCAACACAAGGTCTTTTAAACTGTCAAAATTAACAAGCCTTGTGTTAGCGACGTTGAGTGTTATACCCTTAACCTTCAATACGGTTTTCCCGTTGTTGAGTTTGTATCCGTAAGTCTTTGGGCTGGCGGATACAAACTCGGTAATGTGTGCGTCGTCGGGTATTTCACTAGTTAGTTTGCCGAGAAAATCACCCAAGGGTGGGGTCCATTTAGACCCCTTACTCACGAATATGACGGAGTCTGTGTCGTGATAAAGACAACGTTCCTGCAGTCTGTCTAGGAGCTTGTATAATTCGAATCTGGCATAGGCGGTTGTAAAACAGGCTATAAAAATGTTTGTGTTTATGTTGTGTGTGTAGCGCTCTTTTACATAGCGCCAATTGACTACGGCCATATCGTCATCGATTAAATTAACCTCGGAGAGGTCGTAGTATGGCAAAAAAGCTAATTTGAAAAGGGTCCGTGACTATGGGTCCGTGACTATTCTGGTACGTGACAAGTTAGAACGCTGTCCAAACTTACCCCATAAAGAGTTTTGGAACAGTTTTGAAATTTGTCTCTAAGGTGTAATTTGATGTACGGGGCGAACAGATCGTCTGTTGTGTTCGGAAAATGCCAGATCTTGTAGATCTCGGCGATTCTGTAACCTTTTTCAACAGCTAAAACTAGTTCTATGGTGCACCATGTACCGGTCAGCGAACGCTCTTCGTCTGTGTGACTGCAAATGTCTTTCTGACAGTTCGAGGCGCATGTGTAGCATAGCGGAAACATTCGTTTTTTATTTAGCTTTACAGGCAGGCCCGGGAAAAATAAATCTCTGGGTGGGTACACTTTAACTTTGGCAATGCCAAAGTATTTTTTGATGTAACCAAAATGATCATAAATGATTTTTCGGTGTCCTACAGGGAAAGTCTTAGTTTTATTAACAAAAGGGTACAGACTGGTGAAATCGTAATAATGCACCTTCATCGGGCTGCACCTTGTGATAAAGTTTAATGGCGTTAGTGCAACCACCGTAAAGCGTGTCACGAGGGACCAAGGGCGTCGGGAATTTGATTTTAAGCAGAAAGTCTTTGACCCCCGAGTCGTTTGCAATCATTTCCCGCCACTCGTGTTCCCACAGGACGCGGACCGTAAATCCTTGTCGCTGTAGTCGGCTTTTCCTGACTAGGAAAGATTGGTACAGCTGCCCGTAGGACGATTTAGTAAGCTCGTTGCTGTCATGCTCGTTATAGCACACAGGACACCCGTGATAAAAACAGCCCTGAAATTCAAAAGCGGTGTGTTTACCGTTAACAAAAGCATACCCATCCAAAAAATATTTACCAACCTTTTTTTCAGCGCCCTTTAACGCGTGTTGTATAGAAATGCCTTCAGCATGTTCAATGTACATGGGCCACTGTATAGCAGGTGTTGAAAATCGTTTCTGGGTCTTGTGGTAATTATCTGCAGGGACAATCGCTATGGTATTTTTGGGTAGAAATTTAAACCGGTACATAGCCATGCACACGGATGCCAATGTGATAAGTTGGAATGGATCAATACATTTAGTGACCGTTCTGTATTTCTTTTCACATTTAATGTATTGCAGAACTTTTTTTTCCGTCATGGCCGTAATCGCGTCCTTGTAATTCTCACAAGCCCTTCTCAAAACCTCAACATCCGGCTTACAGTAGGCTTTTAACTCTTCCTGAAAATTAAAGGTGTCATTTTTATGTTTCTCGTACCAAACCGCGAACTCTTTTTTCTCACCGGGCATCATGTAATCGACGCCATAATACCGAGCGGCCGGTAGGACGCCTATGTAGTTTTGATTTTCTGTCGTGTTGAAAAAATGCGGGAATTGTCCCTTGGCGCCTGAAAAACCCATAGCTTTGGGCATCTTGCTGAGCTTCATAGGCATGAAATTCAGCGAGTCTATGAATCTAATTTTTAGGTCATTTAGGGTCACACACATTAAACGACCGCCTTGATTTATAATATTAATTTAAAATTTTTCATTAATCAACTCCTGTAAAACAAAATAAGCGTCGTAGCGTCCTGCGTTGTGAGCTATGAACGTGTAATGCGAAAACTTACAGTCAGCAAAAAATCGCACAAAATCACGAGTACAGGATTTTCAGCTAAAATGCCAGGAGTTTGGGCTGTATAGTGTGGTTGCGCAAATTAAATTGGGTATATGCAAGCCTGTTTCTTGCATGCATTCAAAATCGTAAAAGATGTACTTGTCAGTCATTTTTTTGGGGTTGTATGGCTGCATGTAACAAACATGGTCATCATATTTTTCAACCTGCCCGCTGCAGATGGTGCATTTTAAACCGTTACATTTGTGATCATCGCCGCAGTCTATATATCTGTAACAAAATCCGCAAAAAGTGTATTTCTTACAAAGAGCGTTATCACTAAGCACCAGGTTTCTATGTGTTTCAAAACAATCCTCTGAACGACAATACGTCCTACATATTGGGCACCGTGTATTATTAGACTGCTCAATACAATTCGGTCTCTGGCACGCTTTACAAAACTGCATACACCCGTGTCGATATTTATGTTTGTATACAGTGCAACAAACGTCGCAAAAATATTGAAACCGATAAAAGCTTTTTGATTTTTTATGCCATAATAATGTTTTTCATGGTGCAATATATAAACGGTCTTTTCTTTAGCGGTGCGGGCTGTGTGATAATAACGCCACTGACCCCTGTTGTGGTACAAAATTTTAATTGTGATGTTTAATTTTTTTTAAAATTCAGCAACGTCAGTGAAAGACACCAAATTCCCCTCGGGTATTTGTAAGTCTCTATGCAGTTGTTGAGCTTTCTCTAACAATGCGATGTCGCTCAAAGCATCACCCTCCAAAATAGCATAAACACTAGCGGCCAGGCAGACGTTATTATCGTAATTATTAAAATCATATAAAAGTTGTTTTTTACAATCAATAATCCGACTATACGCGATACCACCCAAACACCTTCTGGACCCACCACGTCGACACCTGACAATGATGACAACTAGCTTAAGTGATTAACCGGCTATGCACTCCGCGTTACTCTGTAAAGCGTTAGCGATATTGTCCAAAAATGTTTCGGCTCTAAATCCATCTCTAGAGTACCTATTTGAAAAAATGTAATCAAACGTTTCGCCGCCATCTAAACGCAACTGTATGAAATCACCCGGCTCGGCGTCCCATAAAACCCTATCTAACAATGTCTGTATAGAAGCGTGTATTGCATCAAGAGCGTCAACAAATGAGCGAATTGATTCGAGGTTAGCGAATCTGAAGTGCTCCGTGTACATGGTACTATTAAAATTCTCTAAGTCACGCTGTTGATGGTAAACACGTTCTAGATAAACGGATCTAACGTTTTGTGGTTCAGGGGGTTCGTCTTCAGCAGCCATGTTATAGGTCATGTCGTCATTTTGTGGGACACCTGACTGAATACGATTTAATTGAGTATTTGAAGGTCTGTTAGTGTGCGAGCTGTTTGGTCGACTGTGCTCCGCTTGCGCGGCCTGCAATTGCGGCTGTGTTTGTTCGGCATTCAGACGCGCCGAAGCACCAGTCTTGTTACGACATTCCTGTCTTTTTTTGATAGCCATTTTGTTCGGACGCACCGGCTTAGCATTGTTGTTACGCCGGCAACGCCTTTTTTCTCTAGCTATTTTAGAACGTTTAACTGAAAAACAGATTTTTATAGCCTGTTTTAACTTTCTAACCCTAGAATTTGCAGTTGTTTTTGCGCTTTTAAAAGGTTGGCCCCCTCCACCATTCATCACTAGTCAGTCTCTGTCTAGCAGCTCTTTTTCAAGAGCATCAAGATGCGCAATCATTTGTGTGTATTTGTCACGTATAGCGTGTATTCGCACCGCAGTAATTTTGTTGGGGCTGTTAAACGCTAGAGACGTAGAGGCTTTAACGTAACATTTTAAATACATCCCCACGCGTGCCATTTTGACGTTACATTTCGTGAGATCCCTCAACGCGTCGTACGTCTCTCCACCCCGGCAATAACAGGAATGGACAAGAGGCTCGTATCGCTGTTGGGGTTCGCGTCTCTGTTGTACGTTGCTACATGTGTCTGGTGTATCAAATGTGATGCGCTTTTTACAAGGTATTAGATCTTGCGTATTGGTGTTATGTCGCATATAGCTGCAATATCATTTATTACGCTAGTTGGCTCACCACTCTGCAGAACCGGCTGCGGTTTTATTAGAAATCCAGCTATCGGTGTATTAGGTTCCCGACGGTGTTTTGTGATTGATCGTCGTCTCTCTTTAACGAAGCGTGCTTTGGTGTTTTCTTTTCTTTTGGCTGAAATTTAAAGACAAACATTAAGATATAGTTATTAAGAATTTCAAGTGTGCTAATTAAAACAGCTCTCAGCAAAAGATAGATAGATATGTCATTACGCCATTTATTAAAAAGTTAAAGACAAGCATTAAGATGTAAGTATTAAGAACTTCAAGCGTGCTAATTAAAACAGCTCTCCGCGTAATATTAACTTACGGGCATCAGGACAGCGGATAATCGGCACTGCTGTTTTTTCAGACCGCCAACTGTCGCGGGCGCTGGTGCACGGCTCTGGTTGTTCTGGGAACGAAGAAGCTTTGGCCATTTTTCTTTTCAGCGCTGTATTTTAAAAAAGTATTAGACTTATAAACCATGTTTAAAATATATTACAGCAACAATGCGCTTTTGTCCTTACGCTCTTTCCCCGGCTTGCAACGCTTTTGTAGGGAATCATCGGCGAGTGTCGCTATGTCATTGTAATGTCCCACATAGACTGAGAGGTGAAGGGCAACGCGATCACCTCCTGGCCACACCTCCAGACAGCCGTCATCCTAAGGAACGCCTAGTGCCGCGTCATAAGCGTCGGCTCAGGTGAGATTCGGAGTTCTAGCAAACACAGCTAACTGTGCCACGCGCTGCGCTCCCATGAGGACTCCTGCTGCGCACCTGCAGACCGGACCTCCGTGCAAGTGTACCCGGGTACTTCACCTGCTCTCAGGACCAGAGCTGCACATTCTCAACGGCACTCCTTGGAGGACGCCGCACCGAACCGCAAGTATCACATCGGGTCATCCCTGTATGAGTGGGCAGTTCCTGCGGGGAACATAGCGGGACATAGCTGTTTAAAACTGTTCCCTCACACTCGCTGCTCAGCCCGCGAGCGGGTGAAGACTACTGACCTGCCACGCCATCTGCCACAATCACCTGATTGCTACAAAACCTACACGGCTGGGGTCCCAGGGATTCCTGCAACCACTAGTGCGCCACCCCTTCTTGAACACCTGGGACCAAGGTCCCATCCCCTCTGCTGGATGCACAGGGGCTCTCAGGGAAACCTGGTACACTCCTTAGTTCATTAGTATAAGAGCTCCCCTACTCCCCCGCGGGAGTCTCTTGCACACCTGTGCAGACTAGACAGGGTTAGTCCTTAGATTCACTGGCCAGGTAGTCCACGGGGCAGCCGTCCAGGGTGGAACGATGATGCTATGATCACCTTGGTATGGTTGCCTTACCATCACGGATCCCAGTCGAAGACACGTTAGGCTGACGTGACTCCGCAGCTGAGTTCCACTGCAAGTCCCCTCACGGGGAATCCTATAGATTGCTAGAACCCAAAGAGTGATGGAACCAGCAGAGATTAGGTCTCATATGGTGACTTAACCAAAGGCTGGAAGCCCTCACCCGTCAAATGGCTGAGGTGCAGGCCGAGAATACAACTCTGAGAGCATTTATTACTGAAGATATGGTCAACCGAACTCCCAGTTCAGATGCCCCTGAACCAAAGATCTGTCCCCCGGAGCCATTCCATGGGGAGAGGAGAAGTTATCGTTCCTTTATTTCCGCTTGTAATTTGATGTTCGATTTAAAGCCCAGAACGTATGCAACGGATAAAATTAAAGTCTGCACTACCATCTCCTACCTTAGGGGGGAACCTCGTGCCTGGGCCAATACTTATCTGGACAATGATGATCCCATTATTTACTCCTATAAAGGGTTTAGTGAAGCAATGGCGCTCCTCTACGATGATCCCTGCAAACAATTATCCGCAGAATCCGCACTGCGATCCCAAAAGCAAGGTCGCAGACCTGTGGAGGATTATATTGCAGAATTTAAAAGGTGGGAGCTCGAATCTGAGTGGAATGATATTAGCCTTCGCAACCAGTTTAGGTTGGGCCTGGCAGAACCCCTCAAGGATGAATTGGCAAGGACCGAGATGCCCAACACTCTGGAGCTACTCATGAAGCTCTCCATCTCGATCGACAGACATCTAAGGGAAAGACGGTCCGAACGCGCTGGAATTGTACCATATACCACACAAAAAGCTCCAACACCTGACCCTGTAGTCCCTATGGAGATCGGCACCCTGAAGGGTCCCCTCTCCCAGACAGAGAGGAGTAGAAGAAGAACACAACAGCTCTGTATGTACTGCGGGGAAGCAGAACATACAGTAGAGTCCTGTCCCCAGCTGAAAAGAAGATCACAAGGTGAGTATGGTACCTCTCTTAACCTCTCCTCTAGCAGACCAATAACTACTACTCACTTTGAAATCGATCTCCTCTTACAGTGGGATCAACAAAGTCTCCCCCTTAAGGCGATGATTGACACCGGAGCGTGTGGCAACTTCCTGGATTATTCTGTATCATGTATGAATAAAATACCTGGTGGTTCGTCTCATTGATGGTAACACACTCACTTCGGGTCCAATTACCCACCAAACAATCCCACTACTAATGCTAACCTCGGGTGACCATGTCGAATCTATTACCTTCGACATAATCCCATCGCCACAGGTCCCAGTGATCCTAGGGTTACCATGGCTCCGATTGCATAAACCTACCCTCCTCTGGGAGTCACTAAACTCGCAATACTGTCGAGAAACCTGTCTTAGGAGCACTCAAATACTCACCCTCAACCCTCGGGATAACTATGCTATTGACGAGGCTATACCATTAGTGTACCAGGATTTCTCAGACGTCTTTAGCCTTAAAAATGCCGAATCACTCCCCCCTCATAGACCTTACGACTGCCCAATAGACTTGCTACCAAACTGCAAGACCCCATCAGGGAAAATATATCCACTCTCAGAACCGGAGTTGTCCCATCTCAAGACTTACCTGGCTGAAAACCTGAAAAAGGATTTATTAGAGCTTCCATATCCCCCGTGGCATCTGGAATGTTCTTTGTCAGAAATAAGGATAATTCCCTGCGGCCCATTATAGACTATAGAGAATTAAATAGGGTAACCATAAAGAACAGGTACCCACTACCACTCACCTCCGAGCTCTTGGAGAGACTACAAACAGCAACGGTCTTCACAAAATTAGACCTAAAGGGTGATTATAATCTAATTCGCATGAGGTCAGGAGATGAGTGGAAAACGGCCTTTAAAACTAGGTATGGGTTATATGAGTATCTGGTGATGCCATTTGGGCTCTGTAATGCCCCTGCCACATTCCAATACTTTATAAACTACATCTTTAGAGATTTATTGGATGTGTGTGTAATGGTATATCTTGATGACATACTCATTTATTCAAACAACCTAGAAGTCCACAGGAAACATGTTAGATGGGTACTAGCTAGGTTGAGGACCCACAATCTTTATGCAAAGCTAGAGAAGTGCATTTTTGAAACACCCTCTGTCACGTTCCTTGGATACATTATCTCTAAGGAAGGAATCCAAATGGATCCAGTGAAGGTCTCCGCCATCTTGAATTGGCCCATTCCTAGAAACCGTAAGGACGTACAATGGTTCCTCGGGTTTGCAAACTACTACCGGAAATTTATTCGAAATTTCTCAGCACGGGTGAAACCTATGACTCAACTAACTAAAACAACTAATCGGTTCTTTTGGGGCCAACAAGCCCAAAATGCTTTTGACAACTTAAAGAACCAGTTCACCAGTGCCCCCATTCTCAGACTTCCAGATTCACATCTACAATACACTCTGGAAGTTGATGCATCTCATTTTGCACTCGGAGCAGTCTTGTCCCAAAAGGAGTCCATTTCGCTTTCTTTGCATCCGGTCGCATTTCATTCGAGATCTTTAACTCCGGCTGAAATAAACTACCCCATTGGCGAAAAGGAGTTATTAGCGATAAAAGATGCGCTAGAACATTGGAGACATCTCCTAGAAGGTACAACGTTACCAATTATTATTTATACTGATCATCAAAATCTTCAGTATATCCAAAAAAGCAAGACCCTGTCTGCAAGACAAATACGTTGGGCATTTTTTTTTTTGAGAGATTTAATTTTTTCATTACTTATAGACCAGGTGCGAGGAATGGGAAGGTGGATGCCTTATCAAGAAAGGATGAAAATTCGGTAACATCTTCAGTTCCGAATTGCATCATTCATCCCGAAAAAATTATCAATGCCACTTTCTCTTTAAAAGAGCAGTTGAAAGAAGCTTTGGGAACCGAAGCTCCATACCCGGAGATGCAGGTAGATTGTGAAGGGTTTTGGTACAAGAGGAATAAATTATATATTCCACCTTCACTTCATTATCAAATCCTGCAAAATTGTCACGACAATCCATTGGTAGGACATCCGGGAATAAAGAAGACACTACAACTGCTTCAAAGGCAATTCTGGTGGCCGCAAATGAAGGAAACAGTTCAAAAATATGTTTCCACCTGTGAGATATGTGCTCGGGCAAAGGGAATCGCCGATCCTCCGTATGGCTGCTCAGCTTACCTATACCAGAGGTACCTTGGCAATCTGTGTCTATCGACTTCATTGTCGAACTCCCTCCTTCTGCCAAACACACCACTATTCTGGTAGCAGTGGACCTGCTAACAAAGATGGCACATTTTGTTCCACTAACAAAATTGCCCACTGCAGTGGAGACTGCCCAGGCTTTCATTTCCCAGATTATCAGGTTGCATGGAGTACCCAAGTTGTTAATATCAGATAGAGGCTCCCAATTTATATCTAAATTTTGGAGAGCCCTATGTTCTCGACTCCAGATTGAACAAAGATTATCAAGTGCCTATTTACCCAAACTAATGGGCAAACGGAAAGGATTAACCGTTGTTTGGAACAGTACCTCTGTTGTTACTGTACCCATCTTCAAGATGATTGGCATTCACTTTTACCGTTGGCTGAATTTACATATAACAATGCCATAAGTGCTACAACCGGACAAACTCCTTTTTTTTCGAACTACGGGTTTCATCCTTCATTTCTCTTACCCGGGGGTCTTCCAATGAATATCCCGGCTACGGAAAGTTTTTTTCAAAACCTTCAGCAGACCACTGCATTTCTTAAAACTAATATTGAAAAAGCCCAAATACACCAGAAGCGTTATTATGATATGCGGCGTTGTCCGGCTCCCCAGTATAAGGTAGATGATTTGGTCTGGCTATCAACCCGCAACCTCAAACTCAAAACACCTTCAAGAAAATTCAGTCCATTATTTATTGGGCCATTCCTTATCTCAACTATCATTAATCAAAATGCTGTACGCCTAACTCTACCCAAGACTCTCAAGATTCATCCTACTTTCCATGTCTCTTTATTGAAACCCCATCTCCGCGACCCATTCACTAACAGACAACCTTCACAGGCTGCTCCAGTTCTGGTAGAGGGGCAGGAGGAATATGAGGTGGAAGAGATTCTCGATTCAAGGAAATCTAGAAATAGACTTCAATATCTCATACGATGGAAATCGTATGGTCCTTTGGAAGATTCATGGGAGGACGCGACAGGTGTCCACGCTCCTCTGCTTGTGCAACGCATAAACCGACAACCCACAGAGTGCGTTCCATTGGGGGGGGGGGTCCTGTAATGTCCCACATAGACTGAGAGGTGAAGGCTGACGCGATCACCTCCTGGCCACACCTCCAGAAAGCCGTCATCCTAAGGAACGCCTACTGCCACGTCATAAGCGTCGGCTCAGGTGAGACTCGGTGTTCTAGCAAACACAGCTGACTGTGCCACGCGCTGCGCTCCCAGGAGGACTCCTGCTGCGCACCTGCAGACCGGACCTCCGTGCAAGCGTACCCGGGTACTTCACCTGCTCCCAGGACCAGAGCTGCACATTCCCCACGGCACTCCTTGGAGGACGCCGCACCGAACCGCAAGTATCACATCGGGTCATCCCTGTATGAGTGGGCAGTTCCTGCGGGGAACATAGCGGGACATAGCTGTTTAAAACTGTTCCCTCGCACTCGCTGCTCAGCCCACGAGCGGGTGAAGACTACTGACCTGCCACGCCATCTGCCACAATCACCTGATTGCTACAAAACCTACATGATTCCTGCAACCACTAGTGCGCCACCCCTTCTTGAACACCTGCGACCAAGGTCCCATCCCCTCTGCTGGATGCACAGGGGCTCTCAGGGAAACCCGGTACACTCCTTAGTTCATTAGTATAAGGGCTCCCCTACTCCCTCGCGGGAGTCTCCTGCACACCTGTGCAGACTAGACAGGGTTAGTCCTTAGATTCACTGGCCAGGTAGTCGACGGGGCAGCCGTCCAGGGTGGAATGATGATGCTATGATCACCTTGGTATGGTTGCCTTACCATCACGGATCCCAGTCGAAGACACATTAGGCTGACGTGACTCCGCAGCTGAGTTCCACTGCAAGTCCCCTCACGGGGAATCCGTTATAGTCATCAATTGTATACACTTTTCTTTTCAGTGCTGCATTTTAAAAAGTGTATTAGCAATATAGATAATGTTTAAAACCAACAACATCAAAGACGTTGATGGAACCTTACGTGCTTCATTTCATTTCAGTGCGCCCTGGAGTTGCGAGATAACTCGCGCCGGATCATTCTCTTTTAGATCATCTGAATCGTTGCCAGTAACTGCAATGTTTGAATGTTTGGTATTTTCAGTATCAACGGCTCCATTCACAATTCTTAAAATGTCTTGGATTTGATCGTCTGTAATAAAAGGTGTATGCAATATAACCAGCGATAAAACTATATGTGTAATAAAAACACAAGATGATTATACTTACCGACCAGGCACGGAGTCGTTGGATTGTAATCAGGTTCGTTTGAATTGTCATTATGCGCTATAGCCATACTGTGCTCCTCGTCTGAAAGCAATTGTACCCCACCACCGCTAATATACGCCTCATAAAAATCGTCGGCCGCGATAAGCAGCTGCGCGTCGGGGATAATGTCATCTCCCCATAAATTTTGGTAAGAATCCATCTAAACAAATTGTATATTGTTAGTTAAAATATAGCAACATTTGTATGCTGTAAAAGAAAGACATTTAGAGCATAGCACCCTATAAATAAGCACAGCTACATAGACACAGATAACATAAGTATTATTCAATAAATAGTGTAATATTTTAAAAACATAACAGACAAATGGAGCTAACCTTTTGAAGTTTATGTCTTGGTATCCTATGATGGTCCTTGGCTAAGTAAGTCTGCAGCTAGCACTACACAGAATGTGACCCGTTTATATAGGCTGTTCCTGTTGTAAAACCATACCATGTGGTAATAATTAGCATATTCACTATTTGATGCCACTCAAATAGTTTCTGTTTAGATTATGTTTTTTAAGAATTTATGTTTATTATAGGCCTTTTTTATGTCAGAATCTTATTGCATATCAAAAGCATATCAAATGTAATAAATGGTCTTATCAAAAATTTCGCTATGAAATACAAGACGAGCTTTTCAAAGTCACAAGAACACATCCTGTGACGTGTCAGATATACCAATCAGCTATATGAATAGGCGATCACACTTTTAAGCACATAATCAAAACCATTTGCAGTACAAAGTCACAAGAATACAGCCTGTGGCTTGTCCAGACAGATGCCACGACCTATATATCAAGCAATATAAATTTTATATCAAGCAATATAAAAGGGGCGGGGGTAGCTGTATAAAAGGGGGCGTGGTACCTGTCACTTTGCAGTTTGACAAAACATATACCCCCTTACTACTGGCAGAGCAGCCTGGGCTCCAACGAGGTGAACGCTGCTCCTGGGCACTTGTGAGCCCTCATTTACATACCAATAAAAGTCAGTTTTTGCCTCCAGTGAGCTTCACAAGAAATCAACAAAGGTATCATTAGAATAATCTACTGTTATGCTAATGTGCTATGCACTTGGTCTATTATGGCCAAATGTGGTGACAGACTCCCCTTAAAGGGTAGAGTATTGAGTTAGAGGATAGCTTATTTCCAACTGATGGCATCAGAGGCACAACTTTATTTTCTTTTTGGAAAGAAGGCTAATTTGCATACCTTCTTCCCAATGAAGCATTGCATGGCTTTTAAGACTTCTTTGGGGGAATTTATCATGAGGGGAATATTTGAAGTTAGTTTTGCTTGAGTCTGCACTGGTGTACTTTATGCCACATTTATGATGTTATATTTTGTTTGATTTGTCTTGTCCTTAAACCTAACACTTTTGTGTAGGAAAGCTACTCCAGTTTTTCTACTCCACCCGCCCCCTGGAGGGAGATTGCAATTCCTTATGTAACTTTATATTTAAAAAAAAAAGTCTGGAGTGAAGCTAATTAACATAGCTAACCACACTTACATTACAAAACTGGAGAGAGTGGTGTAAAAATGCAAAAAGTCACAAAAGGTTTGCACAAGTGAGTGCAAAAAGTCGCAAAAGCTTGATTTTGTGGCTTTTTGAAGCGAGAATTCTGGAATGAAAGCATAATAAATCAAGGTCTGCTTTCTGTTCTTTTTCAGAAATGATTTAAACTTTATTTTATCTGTGCTTGTTATTATTAATCTGTTATGTGGAACTGTACTTCTTTAACAAGGGATGTGTTGGAATGTTCACTTACAATAACAATGTACTTTAAGTTTATTTAAGATGAGTATGTAGAAACATGCAGTATTTAATATACAGTAGTTCAAATTATTCATATACTTTTGTTTGTGTTTGCTTATGCAGATATGAATCCTGATGAACAATTACATATTCTGCAGCTCCTGATATGCACGCTACCCCCGTGTAATGCTGACACATTACTTCGGATCTTGCAACTTCTCAACAAGGTTTCCCTTTATGAAAAAGACACAGTTAACCATAAAGGAGAGCAAGTGGGTACAGTGTAATACTTGAAATGTATTCTTAGACAATATAATTAGTGCTCATCCACGTAACGCTTGAGATATGTTCTCTAATAGTAATAGTTGGGAGTCTCTTTGCTAGGAATCTCTGAGATATGTTGCTACCAGCATAGTAGCAAGTAGGCACCCATTATGCCTATTGTTTTTTTAGAGTTAAAACCCAGACTCGGTGGGTTTTGGTTTTAGCTAATAGAAGCGGTCCAGAAAAAGGCATCCCTCATTAAGGCCATTTTCACACAGTAAGAATTTGATCAGTGATTTCCATGTGACCCATGTGAGTGTAGGTTACACAGAGATAAGGTTTAATAGAAATATCTTCTCCTGTTCTGTGTTTTTGACCTGCACTTGGTTTGGGCTCTTAATCACTAATGGTAATCAGTGACCAAACACTAACTGTGTGAAAGTGACCTAACTCAACAAGTCTTAATGAGACACATGTACTCTGAGGTAGTATTCCAACTAAAAGATCTAAAAACTTGAAAATCAAGTTAAGCTTCCAAAAATCTTGCAGTAATATTTGCATATATTGTTGAGTGAATTTTTAATAAAAGTTTTATTTTCATTCTTTTTTTTTATTTTATTAGTATTTTATCATTTTGTTTCCTGTTTGTTCATTGTAAACTTGTCCTGCAGTGAAGTAATGAACTATAATTTTCTTTTGTGTTTTTATGCTGACCTGAATATGATCATTGAATGGCTGTAAAGCCACATGTGTAAAACTGCATGTACCGATCTTTTGTAATGTAGAAGTATAGAAGGCAAACAGATGATCATATTTACAAAAAAATCAATTGTTATATGGAGATGCGAGTAAATGAGCACCAATTGACTTTCTATATGGGTGAATTGCACTCAATGTGGTCAATTTAGCTTGCATGTTCCACAACCTTTTACAATCTTCTGGTCAAAAGTGGTACTTTGTAAGTGATTTAGTATTTTACACATCTCTTCTATGGGAATTGAGATCATAAGACCATCACCTAGGGGCGGAGATTTCGACCAACGGGTACTGCGTAAAGAAGCAGAGTGGACCTTTAGGCTGGGGACAGTCCAGCCAGGGGGTCTAAATGATCGGATTTACTATGCCTGCTTCATAGACTGAGGGGATTCTCTTCTTTTCCCCTTCAAATTCTTCTCATAACCAATTTTATCGTTTGTTGTGGATTACCCTCCATGGCATCAAATTGACATCATGTGGTATGCTTTGTTTTATATAATAAACATATATCTCTAACGTTCTGTAGTAATGACACAATCCATTGTCAGTATAGTTGGTTTATACACTTTACTAATCAAAATATACTTCACCCATACTTTGGTATACTGTGAGCATTAAATGCTTTATTAAACAATCCCTGGGGTATTAAATATGGTGGGCATGTGTGGTATGGCTTGATGCCAAGTTGAACCATAATGCCCAGCAATCCCTTAGGGGATGACAAGTAACTCTAGCACATATGCTCATCCTATGCCATGTAATTATATGGGGATGTCCCTCCCGATATTGTATTCTCTGATGAGAAGCTTGCCATAATAGATCCCACGTATCGCTGCAGGAAGGAGGAGCAGGACTAAATATGCGACACAGAGCGTCCGGCGTTGCTATAGCAGCGACGTGAATGCGGGCGCTCAGTTGACTGTCCCTGCCCCTCGATCCGCCCCTTAGGGGTGTGGCCTCAGCTACTTGAAGCGGCAGCCGGCGCGGCCGCTTCACGGCCATCACAGCGCCGGAGGACGCCGCCACAGCATGTTAGTGTGGCAGCGTTTAGGCAGGTATCTTTAATGTTTGTGGCTCCTGATGATTCTACAAAGAGGAAACGCGTAGAGCAATGAGACAGGAGACCCGCCTATATGAGTGATTGAGGTGGTTGGGGGCGATAGAGAAGCACTTTTGTAAGCATATCTAGAGATAATTAATAGCCAGCTGGCATTACTATGTATTCTACAATATAAAAGTGCTTTCTGAGTAACAGCAAGGGGTCATTTAAACACATGACCATCGCATGTCTCTCTAACCCCTATGTGCACATAGCACAGTGTGCACTTGTTAATCACCTCATTATACACATGTGGACTCACTTCTATGGTCTACACTCAGACGGACCAATTGTTGTGACCCCGCATGTGTTGTTTGTGGTCTCCTCACAACAAATCATAGGACGGTAGGAATGTGAATGGCAACATTGTGCCTGCCGTCTGATGAGGAGACACATACATGTATTAATGGCAACACAGCACCCTGGTTTTAAATCAAATTAATAAAAGTTATATTTTAGCGTTTTTAGTAAATGGCATACATTCTATATTTATGTGTGTATGAACATACTGCCATAGTGCCATACAGTACAATCTCTGCATTCCTAGTGGAACACATTGCCTGGAGGGTTCAAATAATCACCAGAACTAAATAGACCATAATTATCAGCAATGCATATGGCGCAATCATTCATAAAACTGAGTTGATAAATATATACATACATACTGTAAGATGTAGAATGTGATTAGATGTATAAATGCTTGCCTTTGTCCCCCAATATGTGACAATTAGAGGGCACATTTATTACATAACTGGTAAGAGGGTTGTTAAAATGAGCAAATATTACTTTATATCCCCTGACAACAATGGAGGCAGTTCAAAATAAGTATACAAACTATAAAATGGAGTGTTATTAGAAGCAGGACATGCTCCACCCCACATGCTCCACCCAACATTTGTCCATCCAGTTCGGCCTGTTTCCTACAAGTTGATCCAGAGGAAGGCAAAAATCCCCTGTGAGGCAGAAGCCCCATTTAAGGGGAAAAAAATTCCTTCCCGACTCCAATCAGGCAATCAGAATAACTCCCTGGATCAGCTCTCTAGTAGCTATAGCCTGTAATATTATTACACTCCAGAAATACATCCAGTCCCCTCTTGAATTCCTTTATTGTACTCACCATCACCACCTCCTCAGGCAGAGAGTTCCATAGTCTCACTGCTCTTACCGTGAAGAACCCTTTTCTATGTTTGTGTACAAACCTTCTTTCCTCCAGAGGATGTCCCCTCGTCACAGTCACAGTCCTGGGGATAAATAGTAGTGATGAGCGGCAGGGGCAATATTCGAATTGGCGATATTTTTGAAAAAATTTTTGGCAAATATTCGCCATATATTCAAAAATTCGCGAATTCGTAATCTCCAGTCATTATTTTCTTGATTATAAAAATTTGCATAAATTTTGCATAAAAATTCGCATAAAATTCGCATAAACTGTTATTTACAAGGTATCTTTTAAATACCAGTTTATGCGAAATTGTATGCAAATTTTTATATGCGAATTTTCACAATCAAGAAAATAATGACATTATTTCCTTGATTGCGAAAATTTGCATTTAAAAAATCTGCATAAAAATTTACATAAAAATTTGCATAAACTGGAATTTTTAAAAAAAGAATATTTAGCGATATTCTAAATATTCGTGAATTCTCGAAGTGCCGATATTCGCGATTAAAATTCGTAATTCACAAATTCGTGATCAACAGTAATAAATAGATGATGGGAGAAATCTCTGTACTGACCCCCGATATATTTATACATAATTATTAGATCTCCCCTCAGTCGTCTTTTTTCTAAAGTGAATAACCCTAATTTTGATAATCTTTCAGGGTACTGTAGTTGGCCCATTCCAGTTATTACTTTAGTTGCCCTCCTCTGAACCCTCTCCAGCTCTGCTATGTCTGCCTTGTTCACAGGAGCCCAGAACTGTACACAGTACTCCATGTGTGGTCTGACTAGTGATTTGTAAAGTGGTAGGACTATGTTCTCATCACGGGCATCTATGCCCCTTTTGATGCAACCCATTATCTTATTGGCCTTGGCAGTAGCTGCCTGACACTGGTTTTTGCAGCTTAGTTTGCTGCTATTAAAATTCCTAGATCCTTTTCCATGTCAGTGTTACCGAGTGTTTTACTATTTAATATGTACGGTTGACTTGCATTATTCCTTCCCATGTGCATAACTTTACATTTGTCAGTGTTAAACCTCATCTGCCATTTCTCTGCCCAAGCCTCCAATCTATCCAGATCCCTCTGTAGTAGAAAACTGTCCTCTTCAGTGTTAATTACTTTACACAGTTTAGTGTAATCTTCAAAAATAGATATTTTACTGTGCAAGTCTTCTACAAGATCATTAATAAATATATTGAAGAGAATAGGGCCCAATACTGACCCCTGAGGTATCCCACTAGTGACAGTGACCCAATCTGAGTATCTACCGTTAATTACCACCCTCTGTTTTCTGTCACTCAGCCAGTTACTTACCCACATACAGACATTTTCTCCCAGTCCGAGCATCCTCATTTTGTATACTAACCTTTTATGAGGTACAGTGTCAAATGCTTTGGAGAAGTCCAGATATACGACATCCATTGATTCGCCGCTATCAAGTCTAAAACTTACCTCCTCATAGAAGCTGATAAAATTCGTTTGGCATGACTGATCCCTCATGAAGCCATGCTGATATGGCGTTATTTGCTTATTTTCATTGAGATACTCCAAAATAGCATCTCTTAGAAACCCTTCAAACAGTTTACCAACAACAGATGTTAAATTTACCGGCCTATAATTTCCAGGCTCTGTTTTTGAACCCTTTTTGAAAATTTGCACCACATTTGCTATGCGCCAATCCTGTGGAACATTCCCTGTCAGTATAGAGTCCGTAAATATCAGAAATAAAGGTCTGGCTATGACATCACTTAATTCCTTTAGGATACAGTGGTGTATGCCATCCGGTCCTGGCGATTTGTCTATTTTAATCTCTTTAAGTCACTGTTGTACTTCTTCCTGGGTCAGATAAGGCACTTTTAATGGGGAATTTACTTTTACATTCTGCATTTCATCTGACAGTTTATTTTCCTCAGTGAATATAGTGGAGAAAAAAATATTTAATAGTTTTGCTTTTTCCTCGTCGCTCTCTGCAACACCCCCCTCATTGCTATGTAGAGGGCCGACTCCTTGAGATTTATATTTTTTACTATTTATATTAATATTTATATTAATTGAAGAACATTTTAGGGTTAGTTTTACTCTCTTTGGTAATTAATCTCTCTAGTTTGGCAGTTTTTATAATTTTTTTTACATATTCTATTTTTTTCCTTATAGTTTATCAGTGCTTCCTGGCTCCCCTCCTGTTTTAGTGATTTATATGCTTTCTTTTTGTCATTTATTGCTTTCTTTACGGTCCTACCTATTTATATATACCTCTCACAATTAGATGTTACAATGCTTTTAAAAATCTCCCATTTTGTGGTTGTATTTTTATTTTTGAGGACTTTGTCCCATTTAGTTAGGCCTATGGCCTCGCTTAGTTGGCTAAATTTTGCTTTTTTGAAGTTTGGTATTTTTGTTCCTCCCTTTAGAAACTCTCATTTGAAGGATAATTGGAAGGTTATTACTTCATAGTCACTATTTCCTAGGTGTCCCCCAACCTGCACATCTGTTGTTCTATCAGGTCTTTTGGTTAATACAAAGTCCAGTATGGCTGTCCCTCTAGTGGGGCCCTGAACCAGTACCATAACCAACATAATGTGTCCACGTACAATAGATTTAAGGCTTTATCTTCCCCTCTTTTTTTAGATCACACCCCTCCACTCCACAAGACAAGGAGACGACAGACACGTTCACCTACTCCGTCAGGGAGTTATACAAGGACACAGATGCGCAGACACGACTACAATCTGAGACAGCACCATTACAATTACAGGAACAACAAGGAATTACATTATTTACCAAGACAACCATATCAACAACAACACCAAATGGAGAATTACAACACTAAGACACCTGTGAGGACACGTATTCACAACTACGTAAATCAATACGTGGAGGAAAACACAAACAAAAGAAGACCCATACACAAACAACACAAGAGATGTCAATAATAGTGTATTTGAGTTAGTCTGAGCTCACTACCGCACAATCCTCACTCCTTAATAAAGGTTTGAAATTTTCACCGACTACTCCTTTAGACAAATTTTCTGCCTATATAGGTATAGAAAAATTCATAAGAAAACTATGCTTGAGGAAATACTTAATCAAAAACCCAATAGTTAAGGAACAATCATGTCCCACTCTGTTTTGCATACTGATCTCAAGAAATAAGCCAAAAAATCTCGACTTTCAAAAAGAATGTAGAAACAGACCTTCAAAAATAAAAAAATACACAATTACAGTTGCCCAAAAAAATATTACAATAAGACCAACTGATAAAGGGGTGCGATAGTGGTTTTGAATACAATTGACTATGAAAAGGAGTGTAAGAGGCAGCTTAATGACACAATGATAAATTATCGTCTGATCCTACAAATATGTATCACCAACAATTATTATTGTAAAAGGGGACAAGATAAAGGGATACTTTTGGATAATGAATTTAGATATATAGTTGAAACCCAGAAACATATACCAATTTTGTATTGTATCCCAAAGATTTATAAAAGCTTAATTAATCCCCCAGGCAGGCCAATTATTTCAGGTATAGGCTCAGTCTCTTCCAATCTATCTCAATACATCGACAGGTTTCAGCCTACAGTAATGAAAATTCCATCATACATAAAAGACACTACAGATATCATTACCATACTGGCAAATATTTCCTTTGAGGAAAATTGGATCCTTGGAACCATTGATGTTGCCTCTTTGTACACAAGTATTAAACGTTCACAGGGCATGGAAGCCTTAAAAAAGAAAATTGAGTTGTAACAGCGAATTACACAAAGATCAAATTTCCTTTCTATTGGAGGGAGGGAATTACATCCTCACTCATTTCTCATTTTATTCTGAGTTTTACGTACAAAAGAAGGGGGACAGCCATGGAACCAGATTTGCCCCCAGCTATGCCAACCATTTCATGGCACAATGGGAGGAAGATCACATTCGGCCCAAGATGGGGGCGGATCTGGTGCTATGGCATGGTTACATTGATGTTATTTTCATCTGGAGAGATTTGGACAAACCCCTGGATGTATTTTTACAGGACATCAATGTAAACGATAGGAATTTGCAATTTACCAGCACCACCAGTAAGACCAAGATAGAATACTTGGATCTAATAATAACTATAGACAGTAATAAACTAGTATGTATTACTTACCATAAATCTGTCATGCATAACAGTTACATCCCATATTCAAGTTGCCATCTCCCTAGATGGCTATTGAATATCCCTACCAGTCAGTTCAGGAGAATAAAAAGAAATTGCTTCAATCAAAAGCAACTCAATTTGAATGGGAGGCCACTGAATTAAAGCAACAGTTCCTAATGAAACAATATCCCAATATGGCATTAGATAGATCTTTGACCAAAGTCAGAGCTATGAACAGAGAAGATTTCTTTATACAGAATCAGGAAGAAAAGAAAGAACCTCAAAATGATATTTACCGCATCATTTTACCTTTCACTATACTTTATAAATCATTAGATAGAATTATCAGAAAACATTGGCATCATCTCTTAAGTGATACAATTATTGGAGCTACCTTCACAGATCATCCCCAAATAGTATACCTATAACCTAGGTATAAAAGTAGCACCCATAGTCAAGAGTAAAACCATTAATTATAACTCTAATTGGCTTACACTTAAGGGCTTTTATAGGCATGGCAGGTGCCAGAACTGTCAAATTACATATTTTCAGAAAAAACTACATATTTTCAGTCTACGCAAAATTCTCCAGCCTCCGAACCTTATATACTACTTTTTACGACATTAATTCAGAGTATAGTGTTTGAAGACATCTTTGAAGAGGATCATTAGAGGGGATATATATATATATATATATATATATATATATATATATATATAATTTCCCCAGTCGTCTCCATGACAGCACAACTGAGATTGCCTTCCTCTGATAGGACAGGAAAAAGCACACAGAGAGGTTAAAAACCCCACCCCCCACCCCTCATCGCCAGTGGTTTTTCCTGTCCTATCTTCTGATAGACCAGAGGTTGGTTCCGGAATCCGGCTCTTCCCTACACCAGACGCGGTCTATGCCCGGGTCTCCCCTGCTCATATACCCCCGGTGAAGTTCCCTCTGCCGTGGCCCAGACGGGCTTAATGCAGCGCTGTATAGGCGGCTGGAGCGACGCTATGATGCGCTTCCCTCCAGTCGTCGGGAGGCGTGGCAAACATTGTGACTTCACAGAGGCCGAGGCTGGCGCAAAATTCAAAAAGAAACGCCGTTTCTGACTGCTCTGAGCCTGCGATCTGAAGGAGTTTCATGTGGATGGGAGCTGAGAAGATGAGCGCCCCTACCACCACTGGCTCGGGTGGTTGAACCTTTCCTCCCATGTGTATTACAGGGAGAAAAGGAGTCTACCTCCTCTGTTAAAACCAGATCCAGGAATTGTAGCGTTTGCTCAATGCGCTCTCTTTAAACTGGGTCCAAGTTGCTGTGTAAAGACTGCACCTCTACCGTGGTGAAGTCGGAGTTTTCAGTCTTACGGAGGAGATCAAGACATTATTCAAAATGGTTGGGCAGTATGTCTGTGAAAGTTCTCATTTATCCAGGTCATGGTATATCTGTAAAGAATAAATCAAGGCAACTGGACTTGCTGTAGATTTCTTGAAAATGTTTTACTTGTTCTTCCAACGAGCTTTCTCAATTCTGAGTGACTTGTACAAGAATTCTCTGGGAATAAATATGTAACTGAATCAACATCTGGTAATTAGGTCATTTTACCCAGCATGGGGTCAAAGGTGTTGATTCCATAGTCCTAATTGGAGTCAATAGGTGATAATGACCTCCCAGAAAAACGTGTCAAGACAGCATTGTAAGTGGCAGACAATAGATGTAGCTGGGGTCTCTGAGAAACTCAAAAGGATTTTTAATAAACATCACATCCCTGTCTGCTTTAAACCCAGCAACACACTAAGACAACAACTGGTTCACCCAAAAGACCCAACGTCTAAACACAAGATGGACAACATTGTGTACGCAGTCCAGTGCAATGAGGAATGCGCAGAACTGTATATCGGCGAAACAAAACAACAACTACATCAGCGTATGGCACAGCATAGAAGAGCCAAAACCTCTGGTCAAAATTCAGCCGTGTACTTACATCTAAAAGAAACAGGTCACACCTTTGAAGACAGTCAAGTACGTGTTTTGGATAAGGAGGCTGATTGGTACAAACGAGGTGTGAAGGAGGCCATCTACATAAAAATGGAGAAGTCAAGCTTGAATAGAGGTGGGGGGGTTAGACATCTAGCTCGTTGGAAGAACGAGTGAAATGTTTTCAAGAAATCTACAGCAAGTCCAGTTGCCTTGATTTATTCTTTACACATATTCGGGCAGTATGGGAGGGCCTCAGGTCAATCCAAGTACATGCCAGGAATAGCCACATCCTGGTCCATTCAGACAACTCCACAAGCATGTTGTTTATCCAGCATCAGGGAGGAACAAGGCATGGTCACCTCCAGAAGCTCTCAGACCGAATCTTCCTTCTGGCAGAAAGGAGTCTAAAATCCCTTGCGGCAGTACATCTGAAAGAATTCCTTAATCTCCAGGCAGACTACCTCAGTCGGTGAAGTCTGGATCCAGGCGAATGGTCCTTGTCCCAAACCGCTTTCCAAAGGATTTGGTATCGATGGGGGACTCCCATCCTAGACCTGTTCGCCTCAGCGAAGAACCACAAGGTATAAGATTTCTTCTCTCTCAACTGAAGAGATCCATGTGTAGCAATAAACGCTTTTAATCAGAACGGGACTGGATGTCGGGTCTGGTCTATGCCTTCCCCCCGACACCAGTAATGCCAAGAGTGCTCAAAAAGTTCCAGTCCGAAAAGTGCAAGCTGATTCTGGTGGTCCTATTATGGCCCAGGAGAAGTTGGTTCAGACTCCTGAGGTCTCTCAGCCTGGACAATCCTATCCAATTCCTCCTGGAGGAGAGTCTTCTGACGCAGGGTCTCACCCCAATCTCAACCTCTTCAAGCTGTCCGTCTGGATTCTGAGCAATCCCTTTTGTTAGGTTTAGGTCTCTCTGAAAGAGTAGCAGAAAGTCCAACACCTTCAAAGCATATCTCAAAGTCTGGAGGAAGTTCGCCTCCTGGGGCAGCGTTGAGTTCAACCAGTCCACCCCTGATATCCCTCTTATCCTGGAATTTCTCCAGGATGGGTTGGATTTAGGCCTTGCTCCTAACATACTGCGAGTCCAAGTGTCGGTCTTGAGAGCCCTCTATAATACCAGCCTTTATGAGGTCTCTGGGTAGCAAGATTTCTGAAAGCGGCAGCTCGAATAAATCCCTGAGTTAGGAATATGGTCACACCTTGGAACCTTAACACCGTCCTGTCAGGGCTGTTGGATGCACCAGTTGAGCCTCTTCACTCCCTATCCATTAAGTGTCTCACATTGAAAACCATCTTCCTAGTGTCCAAATCCTCCACAAAGAGGGTCTGCGAGCTCCGGGCTCTGTCAATACAGGAGCCCTTCCTCAAGGTGCTGGAAGACAAGCTCGTTTATAAGTTAGACCCCTGTTTTCTTCCCAAGGTGGTCTCCTCCTTCCATAGGTCACAAGATATAGTCTTTTTTTCCTAACCCTAAAGACGAGCAGGAATCTAGATTCCACAATTTAGATGTTAGGCAATCTGTACTTCATTATTTACATGCCACAGAGGGGTGGCGTATCAACAAAAAATTATTTGTCCAGTTTGCAGGTCCAAATAGGTGTAAGATAGCGGCTTAAACTCTATATCCTGCTGGATTAGATGTGCCATCTCCGAGGCCTATAAAGCTTCCGGTAAGTAGGCGCCTCCGTCGCTCAGAGAGCATTCCGTTAGATCGGTCTCTACTTCCTGGGATCATTAGAACAAATCTGCAGAGCAGCCACTTGGAAGAGGGCTCACACCTTCACCAAGCATTATAGAGTGGACATATTTGCTGATGGGGACTTGGCTTTTGGATGTAAGGTCCTAGGTGCTGTAGCCCCCCCCCCCCCCTAAGTTACTTTGTTAATTCTCAGTTGTGCTGTCATGGAGACGACTGGGGAAATGAGTATTACACTCACCGGTAATCCGGTTTCCTGGAAGTCTCCGTGACAGCACACTTTTTTCCCACCCTTGTTTTTTTCTTGTGTCAATAGACCAAATCGACTTGTTATGTTTTACCCCTTGTCCTAGTCCTGTTATAATACACTGGCGTTGAGGGGTGGGGGTGGGGTTTTTAACCTCTCTGTGTGCTTTTTCCTGTCCTATCAGAGGAAGGCAATCTCAGTTGTGCTATCATGGAGACTTCCAGAAAACTTGATTACCGCTGAGTGTAAAACTCATATATTCCTTTGAGAAACAATTGTATTTAGAGACATTACTCCCAGAGAAATACTCCTTGAGAAATATAGTATTGCTCCTTATTTATATTTAAACACATGTGGAATGGTCTTAATCACAACCCTATGACATTAGGTTGAGACCATAGCTGATACAAGAGGTTTGAGCCGCTTACACTTTAACTTTATTGCTCCCGATTAGACAGAGTCTTACCTCACACTGATGAGGGGCAAAAACCCAAACCAGCTGTCTGTGTATGGATAACTGGCTTAGGTCTTCCCCTGTCACATCCTTGAGACTTGTGAAAGAGCTGGATATTGACATAGGGGCCACTTCATTTGGTGGACCTGGTGATCTCCATAATGGGGACACCCTTTTGCTTGGTTTTCTTTCCTTTAAGAGATACCAGGCTTTCACTGTGTTGAAGACCCATAACTGCGGCTTCACATTTTTTTGCGTATTGCTGTTTCCCAGTGAGCTTTGCACTTTGGATTGCTGTGTTGAGACTCTTAAATGAGGCTCCACAGTGTTTTTTGTAGTTGGTCTCCCTAAGATCAGCTATTGTTTTTTTTTTTTGAGTAGTCTCCAAGGCATTGCTCCCGGTTAGCCAGAATCCTACTCAACACTAATGAGGGGCAACACCCCAAAACATCTTCACGGTTATTTTGCATATTGCCACTTCAGCCACTTCTTTTATAATGCTCAAGCACTAATATAACCTCCAGAGACATTTACATCAAACATGACTGATATCAGACGCTCCTCTTATAATGCTCCAGCACTGATATAACCTCCAGAGACATTTACAACATAGGTGACTGATATCAGCCGCTCTTCTTTAATGATCCAGTACGGATATAACCTCCAGAGACATTAATTCATATGTGACTGATATCTTCCGCTCTTCTTATTACTAGGGTTGAGTGAATCGACCATGGATGAAACATCCGAAATCGATTCGCATAAAACTTTGTTCCAATACTGTATGGAGCAGTAGCTCCTTACAGCATTAGAATGTATTGGCTCCGATGAGCCAAAGTTATTGCTTCACGAAGTCTCGCGAGACTTCACATAATAACTTCATAAATTAATTTATACTGTAAAAAAAACACTTCCCGAACTCGGGTTCAGTTCCAAGTGGTACCTTGGAACCAAACCTGTGTTCGGGAAATGTTTTTTTACAGTACAAATTAATATATAAAGTTATTGCTTTGTGAAGCACTAACTTTGGCTCATTGGAGCCAATACATTCTAATACTGTATGGTGCTCCTGCTCCGTACAGTATTGGAACAAAGTTTTATGCTAATTATGCAAAGTTTTAATCCAAAGTCAATTTGCTCATCCTTTCTTATAATGCTTCAGCCAGTGTCAGACTGGGGTGCCTAGGGCCCACCAGTAAAATTCATTCTGAGGTCCCAAAGTACAACTACAGTTAAATTGTAACTGTGCACACAGTGGCAGGTAGCAGCAAGACATTCATGGTTGATTATAGGGACTGATATCAGCCTCTTCTCTTATAATGCTCAAGCGCTGATATAACCTCCAGGGACATTACATTATATGTGACTGATATCAGCTACTCCCCTTATAACTATAAACACAGAGATGCAACAGCACTCTGCAACCAGCACTCTGCCCTACCTCTATTGCAGAGTTTCAGAGGCGTCAGTGTACATTTTGATCAAAAAGTAATAAGCCACTCGCCGCGCTAAGGCCGCCTCTATGAGTGGTCCTAACGCTAAATCCTTCCTGTTATGGGCCATGACAGCCACATAAAATCCAGGGAGTGCAGGCCACCCTTCTTATTAAGCCATTTTTGGGGCCATAACAGCCTCCATTTAGTCCATTTTTGGGGCCATAACAGTCTCCATTTAATCCAGGGATGTAGGTACCAACATGTATGCTGAGCCCACTATGTACTCCTCCTGCAAATTCAGTTTTATACTTACTCTGATTATAACCAGCCTCTGGGGCAGACAAACTAGCCAGGTGTGCACGACTGAATGGAGGATGCCACACCTCCAGTATATGCTACACAGAAAAAAAGGGGTCAGTCAGCACGCCCCTGTATGCAGGTGCACGCAGCCATGGCAAAATATACATACAAACACAGAAATGCAACATCACTCTGCAAGCAGCACTCTGCCCTGCCTCTATGCTAGAGTTTCAGAGGCGTCAGTGTACATTTTATTAAAAAAGTAATAAGCCACTCACAGCACCAAGGTCGCCTCTATGAGTGGTCCTAATGCTAAATCCTACCTGTTATGGGCCATGACTCCCCTTATAACGTTTGTTAATATAACCGACTCCATCTTGTCTTTAAACAATTTTTCCAAACTTCTTAATGTTATTCTAATACAGGGTGTGTGTGTGTGGGGAAAGGCTACAAGACTTGCTTAGGTTGGCAAGAGCTAAGGCCAGGCAGCCCCTGTCCACACGTTCCACCATAACCTGCTCTATCCTGACATGAGACTATCATGCACTGTTATCGCGAATCTGAATGGATCAGTGACTTATACCATAAACCTTTGATTGGCTTTGTGTATAAATAAATACTGAGAAAGGGGAAACCCAGACTCTATTGTACACCAACTCTGTGTGTGCTTATTGTCCCCCGACCGATGCACTGCTTGATCCTTGACAAATTCATTTTTAGTAGAGAAGGTACTCTGACACGCTCCATCGCTGATATAACCTCCAGAGCCATACATCACATGTGACTGATATTAGCTGCTCCTCTTATAACCTTCAGCCGGTGTCGGACTAGGGTGCCTGGGGCCCAAAGTACAACTACAGACAAATGCTACCTGTGCACAAAGTGGCATTCAGTAGCAAGACAATTATGACTGATTATAGGGTCCCTGCAGAAACTTTGAGAATGGGGTCCCTGGGGAAAGAGGATACTGTCTGGCCTGCCTCTGTGCCTAGAAGGCAGATGCATCAATAATAATAAATAGTTTGTTAAATAATTTACATAGGCTGGTTGAGCTGCTGTGAGCTCCCTGTTCGCATCTAGTGCAGTCAATCTACTGTGCCACTTGTCCAAGGGGTGGAGGACTGGGGGCTCACCCATGCTCAGGGCCCAGTAAGGGATTCACCTGTTCCCCTGTGGGCCAGTCCAAACCTGCCTCTAGCACTGATGTTACCTCCAAAGACATTACGTCATATGTGGCTGATATCATTCGCTCTCCACTTATCAAACCTTCCAGCACTGATAAAACCTCCAGAGACCTTTACATCCTGTGTGACTGATATCAGCTGCTCCTCTTTTAACCCTCCAGCGCTGATATAACCTCCAGAGACCTTTACATCAAATGTGACTAATATGAGCTGCTCCTCTTGTAACGCTCCAATGCTAATATAACCTCCAGAAACATTTACATCCCATGTGACTGATATCAGACTCTCCTTTTATAATGCTCCAGTGCTGATATAACCTCCAGAGACATTACATCATATGTGGGGGCAATAGATGGCAGAGCTATGGGGGGGGGGTGAGGGGCTGGGAAAATTGGATTTACCACTGATGAGAGGAAAGGGGTCACTGGGAGACATAACTTCTTAGGAGCTTTTTGTAAGGTAAAGGTGAAATAGATGGGAAGAAGTCTGTGAGGGGCAAGGGCAACAGGGAAGCACAAGATGTGCAGTGGCAGCAGCTTCAGGACTTTTTTAACTTTCTTCCCACAGTAACTTACTTGCTGAGTGGAGTAGGAGGACCAGTGAGGAACCGAATGTCTTGGAAGTTTCAGCACAGTAACATAGGAGGTCAGTAGGTGCAGACGTTTTCATTGTCTCTTCCTGCTGCTGCCTGGGCTCCTCTAGCAGAATTCTCCGCTTCTTCGCACACATGGAGTGTAACACTGTCAAGAGGAGGGGGAGGCTGTCTGCTCATTTGGGGTCCATAAAGTTTACTTTCAAGAAAGAAACAAGCCCGGCAAGGTATTGTGGTGTTTCTTTCACCAAAGTAAAATTATATGGGTGCCAGTGCTGCAGACCAGCACCTGATAATGGCTGGTGGTGGCAGCTGTGAGAGAGCCTTTGCTTCTTTGCAGCCTGGCACCTGACAGTATAGTAACTGCCCTGATGGTGACACTGGCTGTGCTGACACTTTATGCTGTATGATAATGAGCGGATGAGCTTGCGGTGTGAGCAGTGTGTAACATTGCAAGCTTCCTGCCCTGTTGTCCTCCCTCACTATCTACTACCATAGTGAAAGCGCAGCAGGATCAGCAGTTTACAATGTGGTGATCAAGCCGATCTTCTCATTACCATACAGTATAAAGTGTCAGGCAGCACAGCAGGTCCGAAGCCCTGTAATGTGTTTTGGTGGTGGGCTGCAGAACACAATGTCTGAACAGTGCGGCTGGGTGCTGCTGGCCAACTGCATAGTAAGTCAAGTGGCCCACCAGGAATATTTCCGGTGGGGTAAATGGCCAAGCCGCCCCTGTCTGTTACACACACACAGAACAAGGAATTAAGACGTTTATGGTGCACCCTGAATTCAAACAAGTATTGTATCCTGCACCGAAAATATTTCTCATTTGAATGCTAAGATTTTGTGCTTTAATATGATAAGTGCTTACTTCAAGATGTGGAAAGTATTTAACCCCATAAAAGTGCTCTATTAATTTTTCATTTTTGGATTTCAAGAGACAAAACTTTTAAATTTTTCCATAGCTGTGTGAGGGCTCGTTTTTGCAGGATGAGTTGTATTTTTCAGTGGTATAATTTTGGGGTACACACAATTTATTGATCAGCTTCTATTCATTTTTGGGGGAGAATGCAAAAAAAGCAATTTTGTCATTGTCTTTTGTTCACTGTTTAACATGAGGTAAAATAAGCTTTTTTTTTCTACAGGTCAGTACAAATACAGCAATACCAAAAAGTATACATTTTTTCATGGCTATGTACCTTGGCATAATAAAAACATGTTTTTTTGAAAAGTGTTACTGTTTATACCCCCATATTCAGAGAATAAGAGCTTGTTTTTAGAGGGACAGGTTTATGTTTTTCATGGTAATATGATTCTTTATAATGTTTTCTTTAGGGGGAATGCAGAATACCCAGGGGTTCCACCATTGTTTTTTTGTTTCTCTGTTTCTCTGTTTACCATTTGATAAAATAAGAATCGTTTTGATTGCAATGGTACCAAATGTTTCTGTTTTAAAGTGAAATATTGTAAAAAGATAAATAAAACTATGACAAGTTATTCTTATAAAATGTTTTAAAGTTTGTTTTAAATTTTGTTTGCCCTCTTAGGAGACTTGAACCTGCGATTTTTTGATCACTTATATTATTCTATAAAATACATAGCATTTTAAAGCAATATTGCTTGTACTAAAGCTGTGCCTCGAATGTTGCCTAAGAGGCAAATGCTTAAGTCAAGCCTGTTGGTCTGTGTTAGGTCCCCAGTTGCTGTAGTAAAGTATCCATGGGTGAGAAAGGGAGCCATTTTCCTCTGTCAAACACCTTAGATGCAGCAGTCGCTATTGACCATGGCATCTATGCTGTTAACACGATTAGAGATCAACTTAATTGGTCACTGATCAGTGCGCTGTTAGAAATAGCCTCAGAATCAGAATCCCATCTCCATTACTACAAGTTAGGGACATAATATGTAGCACAGGTACTGCTCACAACAGCACCAAACCAAAAGAGATCATACTAATTAATACCACCATTGATTCCTTAATAACAGCCGGCACAATCCTCTCTCTTACGGCACTCTCTTATGATTATGCTGCCCAGTGTGGGCCATCGATAATATATAACAAATTAATTCTTTCTTTTAAACAACTCTTGCATCCAGGAGACCTAAATAGACCTGTAACAAAGTTTGAATCTTTCCTCACCCAACTTAAAACACCTAAGAAGGTGGCATCAACCTTCAGTAAGCTACTACTATCTCCTCACACCGATACTGAACACTCCTTTGTTAAAGCCTGGGAATGCGATCTTACTAAGAAGTTCTCAAAAGACTATTTACAAAAACTCTTTCTTGCTCCTAAACAGACCTCCAAATGCATCAGAATGCAAGAGAGTGGTTATAAAGTACTGACTAGATGGTATCTAACTCCAGTGTTGCTAAACAAATATAACCCTAGCTACAATCCCTGCTGCTGGAGATGTAGCCAACATTTAGGCACGTATTTCCACTTATGGTGGACATGCCTAGTAATTGTCCCATATTGGTCGTCTGTCTTATCTCAGATTAATATGATCACAGGTTTGAACCTTTTCTTACTTCCTGAGATTTTCTTATTTCACTTATTCCCAGATAAGATCCCCAAACGCATGTTGAGGCTAACAAGACATCTTCTAGCGGCCGCTAGAATAATGATACCTATACTGCGGAAGTCGGATTCTCGACCAACATTCAGACAGTGGTTGGAGAAGGTTGACTCCATATCTCAATAAAATTCACAGAACCGCGCACCCCTTCACCGATCCAATGTTTCTGACCAAACTGTTCCTCATCACCAGTGTAAATCAAGTACTTCTTTTCACTTGTCTCCTAAGTACCGATATAGACCACACAATAGTGCATTATCTTCTGGATTTTTAATAAGGTATTAAAGTTGCACTTACAGAAGGGTAAATGTTCAAACGTCCATAAAATTCACAAATATCTCGGACTTCAGCGTCCTCGTGCCCCGACCCGGGTTTCGCTCACCGGAGCTTCGTCAGGGCCCTGCGCGGTTCTGTGAATTTTATTGAATCTGTTGACGTCTGGACCCACGACGATTTGGAACCTGCGATACCGCAAGTAACACAGTGTGAACAATGATTCAAGACTTTTATCTAGACTTTGACTCCATATATCGTCCGGGGGAACTGGCTAGCTGGGAGACCAGGACCCACGCCTCATTCCGGATTACCTGGTCCCCCTGGGAAAGATATAGACATTTTTCTAACTAACAAGAGGCTTTAGGAGAACATCTTGCTATATAGGGTGCTTATGTATACACCTACCACTCTTCTTTCCCACTTGCCACACTGCCCTCTCACACATTTCTTTTGATCTAAACAGCTCAGTGACAAATATATATGGACCACTACCTTCATATGGCTTCATTAAGGTGAGGCCCCCCTTTCCCATTTAACTTTACTTTCCTTGTCCCCCACAATCCCCTTTTCTTGCATTGGTAGTTGTTTGAGAGAAGACTCTAAAGTTTGTTCCATTGTGCCATACTCATGTACATCTCAGATTAAACACAGAGTTAGCCCTTATTCACATATCAGTGTTTTGGTCAGTGATTTCCATCAGTGATTGTGAGTAGGGTTGAGCCGAACTTCACAAAAAAGTTTGGGTTTGGGAGCCGAACTTACAGTAATCCGAACTTGACCCCGAACCACATTGAAGTCAATGGGGACCCAAACTTTTGGGCACCAAAATGGCTGAAAATGGCCCTGGAAGGGCTAGAGGGCTGCAAAAGGCAGCAAAATGTAGGTAAATGCCCTGCAAACAAATGTGGATAGGGAAATTACTTAAAATAACATAAAATACAGAAAAATAATAAATAAACATTATAAACCTGAGCCCAAGTGAGTGACAGTGGCACCTGCCACTCAGCAAACAGAGGATGTGGCAGCAACGCCACCACATCTTGCACAGTCAACAAGCATCTCCACCGAATCCCATAGTAGTGTTCAGCTATCAGCTGTCCATCTCCCAAACACTGGAGAGAAAGAGAAATAGAAAGAGGAAGTACACCCCTACCCAACCACAACCCCTGGCTCTAAATGCCTTGATTTCAAAATTCCTGGTCTTATGAAATGCTGTCATTCTGTCTGGTGGACAGTTTTAAAAACCTTATGGCGGTGGCTGTCCCACAGTACGTGGATCACAGCCGCCACTAGTTTTGCAGGCGAGCCATCCCTTCCCTTCACAACCAAGTGGCGGACAAAATCAGGTGCAACGACATCTGTGGGAAGATCCATATAACAACCGATACATGGACCAGTAAGTACGGGCAGGGACGTTATATCTCTCTTAACAGCACACTGGGTAACACCTTCACCACCCACTGCAGCACAGCCAGGGGGAAACAACAGCAGTTCTGTATTTGTGGGACAAATCGCACACCGTGCAGGAGCTGTGGACAGGCATGGAACAACAAACCGTTGATTGGTTGGTGCCACTGAGCCTCCAGCCTGGCGTGGTGTTGTGCACTAATGGGCTAAATATAATAGCAGGTCTGGGCTTAGCTGGTTTGACGCACATCCCCTGCCTGCCACATGTTCTGAATTTGGGGTGCAGAAATTCCTGAACACCAGACAGTGAAAATCAATTCAGTTAATCGAACACACACAACACCCCCACCCCCCCCTTCCACTCAAACCATTGACAAACTATTTACAAATTTACTTAAAAACATATTAAAATAACTATAATGCAGCTAAACTAACTATATAAACAAACAAAACTATATACACTCCTTATCCTTAACTTAAGGCCAGCCAAATACAAGTGGCTTGGAGGGTGGGTTCCTGCACCAACATAGACCCTGGACTGGAACACAATTGTCCAGCCAGGGCACAGTTCTGGAGGATGAGGAGGAGGAGTAGGAGGAATGCTGGGGGATACAGAGGACACAGATGATACACCTCCCTTAAAGAGGACAGCTTGTCCTTGCCTCTGGGCAGTCTGGCACACATGAACGACTACATGCTGCAGTGCATGCGCAATGACCGCCGAGTTACTGCCACATTCTAACTTTTGCTGATTACTGGGTGGCCACCCTGATGAATCCCTGTTGCAAGGACAACGTGCCGTCCTGGGAAGCAGGGAAAGCTTTGGGGCCCTGACCTTGAAGGGGCCCATCCAGGAGGAGGAGGAGGTCTAAAAGACTTTGTCAGGGCCCCCTCAACAGTATTATTCAATGAAATTATATAAAGTGGCAGTACAGACAGTGTATAAAGCGGATGGAACAGCTGCTGGGCCTGGTCTGAGAGAGCGGTCTTTAGTAGCCCCAGGAATGGTGGCATGAAAGGAAGGGGTTGAGCAAAAATTACTGTGGGAGGGGGCCCCAGTCAAGTATTTGCTTCCCCATTCAACTTCTGGGTCATCAAATTGGGCACATGTCCTGAGGTTGCCCTTTACACCTTGAAGGTGCTGGCCTACTTGAAGCCGCCTGTCCGCAGCCAATGTGGGCAAGCTTTCGTTTTTTAAAAAGATCCAGGCATGGATGCCACAGGACTTGTTTGTACCTTATGCAGAATAGATATGTATACCGGCCTCACCTAACCACTGTTATACTACCGTGCACTTACACTATGTTTTATTTTTTTTATATTTTCCCAATTTTTGGGGGTCTACAGCAGTTTATTTAAAAAAATAAAAAACATGTTGGTGACTGGTACCTTTGGCTTCACAGCCCAAAAAGGCTTTATGTCATGCAAGAATGTAACCGCCAATTGTACGTTTCCTGACAGTTAGGCAATGCAGGGGTTTGTACTTGCAAAAATGGTTATATTGCACCCAACAATTTAAGATTATTATTTTTATTTTCGGTTATTTTTGTTCTCAAAATCATCTTCCACCCAGTCTTCACATGTGCTCTCTTTGTCGGTCTGCACATCGCAGAAAGCCTGTCACTACCAGAGCTTTGAGACGTTCTCACAGCTCTGTTTCTCCACCCCTGTGATGATGTCACTACTAGAGCTTGGAGGAGTTCTCTCTGCTCTGTTTCTCCGTCCCTGTGATGAGGTCTTTACTTTCAGTTTCCCTCCTCCGAGCTGTCCCTCCTGTGATTGATTCCTCTTCCTATAAAATACCCCTCTTCCTGTTTAATCGTGCAGATTATACTTTTCATTTGACCTGTATCTCTCGCTTGAGTATCTTCACTTGTGTGATATCTTTTCACTTGACCTGTGTTCTGCTGAAGCAAGTACTTTGGATATTGTCTGCTGACTTTGGATCTGTTTTCACTGCTGTTGCAGCTCCTTCAGTTAAGTGTGCAGACATTGTGTGTTTCTGTTTGTTTGCTGACTGGATCCGAGGCGACCCCGGTTCCGTCCATATACTGAGCAGGGCACCGGTGGCCGTGCCCCTTCCACTATTGTAGGGGTTACAGTGGTCATCAGCCGTAGGTACGCGGGCATGTCTCGATCCACCATCTGGATCTGGACATGGGCTTAGCAGCATAGGGAGAGCTTTTAGGATCTGACAGGGGTCACCCTTTATGTTCCCTAGTTTGGGTCCGGTCAGTAGCTTATTCACTGTGTATGCTCTTGTTGTTCACATACAGCCGTGACAAAGCCGCAGCGGTTTGCACCTGTGTTTCATCATCATTAGAGACGTGCTGCCATGGTCTTCCCATGTCCCGATCCTCAAACCTAAGTGGTTGGGCATTCGTGCACTCAATCTCTTCCACTTCTGGGGCAGGACTGTGGTTATGGCCCTGGAAACCCTGCCAGCAGAGTCATAAAGAAGCATATGAGACTGCTGCATTTAACTGCCAATAGTCAACAATTAAGTTCACTAACAGTAAGGCATTGCCCGTGTCATATACAGAATACATTTCTTTGGGTCACACAACAGTGTAACGGAGCAATTTAATACAATTACTTCACAATCACTAAAAATTCGTTTTTTAAAACAACAATGTAAAAGCAGAAGTTAACGGTTTTTTTTTGACTGTCAGAAATGCATCGTACACCGCAAATGTGCTACTGTATCTACCACAAAACCAGTGTGTAAATGCGGAGTTAAAAAGGTTACTTTATATGACTGAAATACAGGGTCGGCCTCAGATTTGCTATGTATCACAATACCCGTGTTTATTGCAACAAACTACAGAAATGCAGTATTGTCACTGCTAAATTTTAAAATAAGTTTTTGTGCGTTGTATGCCAAACTGCTCTGTGTAACGACAAAACAGGTTTATATACCACAAAATACACTAATGCAGTATTTCACTGCTGAAATTTAAATGTAGGTATTTGTGCGGTTTATTGAAAACTGCTCTGTGGACCAAGAATATGGATTTTTTTTTTCCAAAAAAACACTAATGCACTATTTCAGTGCAGAAATTTAAAATAGTTATTTGTACGCTGTATGCACAACTGCTCTGTGAAGCAAGAATACGGCTTTTTTTCATCAATACAGAAAAATGCACTATTTCAGTGCTGAAATTTAAAATATGTATTTGGGCGGTGTATTTAAAACTGCTTTGTGGACCAGGAATACCGCTTTTTTTCTCAGAAATACACTAATGCACTATTTCAGTGCTGAGATTTAAAATGGGTATTTGTACGCTGTATGCACAACTGCTTTGTAAACCAAGAACACGGCTTTTTTTCCCAAAATTCACAAATGCACTATTTAACGGCTTAAAATTAAATGTAGGTATTTGTACACTGTATGCACAACTGCTTTGTGAACCAAGAACACGGCTTTTTTTCCCAAAATTCACAAATGCACTATTTAACGGCTTAAAATTAAATGTAGGTATTTGTACACTGTATGCACAACTGCTTTGTGAACCAAGAACACGGCTTTTTTTCCCAAAAATACACTGATGCACTATTTTACTGCAGAAATTTAAAATAAGTTTTGTACGCTGTATGCACAACTGCTTTGTGAAGCAAAAACACAGCTTTTTTTCACTAGAACACACTAATGCACTATTTCAGTGCTGAGATTTAAAATAGGTATTTGTATGCTGTATGCACAACTGCTTTGTGGACCAATAACATGGCCTTTTTCCCCAAAATTCACAAATGCACTATTTAACGGCTGGAAATTAAACGTAGGTATTTGTACGCTGTATGAACAACTGCTTTTTTTTACCAAGAACACAGCTTTTTTCCCCCAAATTCACAAATGCACTATTTAACCCCTTAAGAACACGGCCCTATTTCACCTTAAGGACCAGGCCATTTTTTAAAAATCTGACCATTGTCACTTTATGTGGTGATAACTTTAAAACTGTTTTTCTTATCCAGGCCATTCTGAGTTAGTTTTTTCGTCACATATTGTACTTCATGACACTGGTAAAATGAAGTCGAAAAATTTCATTTTTATTTATAAAAAAAAAAAATACCAAATTTACCAAAAATGTTGAAAAATTTGCAATTTTCCAAGTTTCAATTAATCTACTTCTATAATACATAGTAATACTGCCAAAAAAAGTTATTGATTTACATTCCCCATATGTCTACTTCATGTATCGATCATTTTGGGAATGCCATTTTATTTTTTGGGGACGTTACAAGGCTTAGAAGTTTAGAAGCCAATCTTGAAATGTTTCAGAAATTTTCAAAAACCCACTTTTTAGGGACCAGTTCAGGTCTGAAGTCACTTTGTGAGGCTTACATAATAAAACCACCCAAAAATGACCCCAATATAGAAACTACACCCCTCAAGGTATTCAAAACTGATTTTATAAACGTCATTAACCCTTTAGGTTTTCCACAAGAGTTAAAGGCAAATGGAGATAAAATTTCAGAATTTCAATTTTTTGTAAAATTTTCCATTTTAATCCACTTTTTCCAGTAACAAAGCAAGGGTTAATAGCCAAACAAAACTTTATATTTATTCCCCCGATTCTGCAGTTTGTACGAACACCAAATATGTGGTCGTAAACTGCTGTATGGCCAAACTGCAGGGCGCAGAAGGAAAGGAACGCCATATGGTTTTTGGAAGGCAGATTTTGCTGGACTGGATTTTTGACACCATGTCCCATTTGAAGCCCCCCGATGCACCCCTAGAGTAGAAACTCCATAAAAGTGACTCCATCTAAGAAACTACACCCCTCAAGTTATTCAAAACCAGTTTTACAAACTTTGTTAACCCTTTAGGTGTTCCACAAGAGTTATTGGCAAATGGAGATGAAATTTCCGAATATCTATTTTTTGTTACCTTGTCTCAAAAAAAGTGTAATATAGAGCAACCAAAAATCCTATTTACCCTAAAACTGACACCTTATCCTGTAGTTTCCAAAATGGGGTCACTTTTTTGGAGTTTCTACTGTAGGGGTGCATCAGGGGGGCTTCAAATGGGACATAGTGTCAAAAAAACAGTCCAGCAAAATCTGCCTTCCAAAAACCATATGGCGTTCCCTTCCTTCTGTGCCCTGCCTTTTGGCCATACAGCAGTTTACGACCACATATGGGGTGTTTTCACAAACAAGAGAATTAGGACAATAGATATTGAGTTTTGTTTGGCTGTTAACCCTTGCTTTGTTACTTCAAAAATGGATTAAAATGGAAAATTTGCAAAAAAAATAGCTGTTTTGGGACTGTTTTTATTTTTTGTTATTTACATAGTTGAACTGACAGGTTAGATTGTGTGCTATTTCTATAGAGCAGGTTGTTACGGACGCGACAATACCAAATATGACTACTTTTTGGGGTTTTTTGTTTCAGTTTTACATAATAAAGCATTTTTGAATTTTTTTTTTTTTTTATTGTCTACACATTCTGAAAGCCATAGATTTATTTTATTTTTTTGGGTGACTGTCTTATGTAGGGGCTCATTTTTTGCGGGATAATATGGTGGTTTGATTGGCACTATCTTGGGGTGCATATGACATTTTGGTCGTTTGCTATTACACTTTTTGTGATGTAAGGTGACAAAAATGGCTTTTGACACCGTATTTTTTTATTTTTTTTGCTGTGTTCAGCTGAGGGGTTAGGTCATGTGTTATTTTTATAGATCAGGTTGTGAAGGACGCGGCGATACATAATATGTATACTTTTTATTTATTTATATAAGTTTTACACAATAATATCATTTTTTAAAACAAAAAAAAATCATGTTTTAGTGTCTCCATAGTTTAAGAGCCATATTTTTTTTTGGGCTCATTTTTTGCGGGCTGAGATGGTGGTTCAAATGGTACTATCTTGGGGTGCATATGACTTTTTGATTGCTTACTATTACACTTTTTGTGATGTAAGGTGACAAAAAAATAGCATGTTTGACAACGTTTTTATTTTTTATGTTTACGGCGTTCATCTGAGGGGATAGGTCATGTTACATTTTTATAGAGCAGGTCCTTACGGACGCGGCGATACGTAATATGTATACCTTTTTTATTTATTTTGGTTTTACACAATAATATCCTTTTTGAATAAATAAAAAAAACATGTTTTAGTATCTCCATAGTCTGAGAGCCATATATTTTTCAGTTTTTAGGCAATTGTCTCAGGTTGGGTATAATTTTTGCAGGATGAGGTGACGGTTAGATTGGCACTATTTGGGGGGTCATATGACTTTTTGATCGCTTGCTATTACACTTTTTGTGATGTAAGGTAGCAAAAAAATGGCTTTTTGACAAAGTTTTTATTAATTTTTTTACAGTGTTTACTTGAAGGGTTAGGTCATGTGATATTTTTATAGAGCAGATTCTTACGGACGTGGAGATACCCAATATGTCTACTTTTAAATTTTTTTTTCACATTTAACACTAAAAAGCATTTTTGAAACAAGAAAAATCAATTGTTTTAGTTAGGGGCTCATTTTTTGCGGGATGAGATGGCGGTTTGATTGGTACTATTTTGGGAGGCAAACGCCTTTTTGATCACTTTGTATTACACTTTTAGTGATGTAAGGTGCCAAAAAATGGCTTATTTACACAATTTTTTTTTTTTTTTTTTTATGGCGTTCACCTGAGGAGTTCAGTCATGTGATATTTTTATAGAGCAGGTTTTTACGGACGCGGCGATACCTAATATGTGTAGTGTATTTTATTTTTTTTAATTTTTATTCAGTGATGTGTGTTTTTTTCATTTTTACTTTTTTTTCACTTTTTTGCATTTTTTTTTGACCCAGACCCACTTGGTTCTGAAAGATCCAGTGGATCTGGTGTCTGTATAATATAGTACAGTACACTATATAGTGCACTGTGCTGTATTTTGTACTTTACAAAGTCTGAATAGACCTTTAGCAGTTCTATTCAGACTTTCAGCACCATGGAGAGCAGGACGCTTCTGAAAGTGTCCTGTCTCCATGGCAACCATCACCCGCTGCCATAAGAGGGCAGCGGGTGATTGAAGCAGAGGGAGTGTAGCCCCCTCCCTCTGCGATCCCATCCTGTTGGGGGGCTGCTCCCTCCCTGTTAACCCTTCCATACCGCGGTCCGTACGGACCGTGGTATAGAAGGGGTTAAACGGCTGGCATCTGATCAAGCACAGATGCCAGCCATTTCTAACAGAGTGTCAGCAATGTGCTGACACTCTGATAGACCCACTAGACACCAGGGATACATTACAGAGGAGGCGGGCGGGGGATCGCAATCGCGATCCCGCCCGCCGCACCGCCCGCCTCCCGCACCCTTCCCGCCGCCCGCAACCACCCCCCCTGCACCCCTGCCGCCAAATTATGATTGGGGGCTGCAGGGGGGGGTTAAAAATAAAGACTTTGGGGGCATTAACTCTCTGATCGCCGCGGTCACAGACCGCGGGGATCAGAGATCGCACAAAGCGCTGCAAACCGCAGGTCTGAATTGACCTGCGGTTTGCAGCGATCGCCCATATGGGGGGGTCACAGGACCCCCCTGGGCATTGTAACAAGGTACCTGCTGAATGATTTCAGCAGGTACCTTGTTCTGATCACTGCCAGCTGAGCAATTAAACGTAGGTATTTGTACGCTGTATGAACAACTGCTTTGTGAACCAAGAACACACCTTTTTTCCCCCCTAAAACACACTAATGCACTATTTCAGTGCTGAGATTTAAAATAGGTATTTGCGCAGTGTATTTAAAACTGCTTTGTGGACCAGGAATACCGCTTTTTTCCAAAAAATACACTGATACACTATTTCACTGCTGACATTGAAAATTCATTTTGGTGCGTTGTATGCACAAGTGCTCTATAGCAACACAATACAGATTTTTGCCCCAGACTACAGAAATGGACTATGTCACCCCAAAATTATACAAAAGGTAATGTAGGGGACTTGACCTGCCAGAAAAAAGGATTTTTTCCTTCACTGAGCTACCAAAAAGGATTAGACTGATGTCCCTGGCAGGCTGGCACACATGCAGTTCACATGCAGTTCCAAGGACACTGCAGTGACTAAAATGGCCGCTGACCCCCACCTAAGTAAGTAACAGATGGTAAAAAAAAACACTTTGCAGTATCACTGGGCTCAGGGCTGGGTACGAAAATTTAGGATTACAGTAGCGCCCTCCCTCAATAATTGCTGTAGCTTGAAGATTTCACACCCCCAGGTTCAACATATTTCTTTCCTAATCTCTCCCTGGGAGCACTGGCAGCAACCTTTCCCTATACTAACAGCAGCAGAGTGACGTGTGGCACTACGTGACTCCAGCTTCTAAAGAGGCTGGGTCACATGCTGCACTTAGCCAATCACAGCCATGCCATTAATAGGCATGGCTGTGATGGCTTCTTAGGGCAAAGATGTAAAATGCTTGCTGATTGGCTGCTCTGCAGAATAGCTGAACAACGGACCCGAACCTGAACTTTTTTTGAAACTGTTCAGGTTCGGGTTCGTGTCCCGAACATCCTAAAATTCGGTATGAACCCGAACTATACACTTGTGAGCCAAAACCAAGTGTGGCTCTAAACCCAGAACTGGTGCTTTCCCTTATACCTTATGTCTGTGGAGGCTCCAATCCTGCTTTTGGCTCACAATTACTGATGAAAATCACTGACCAAAACACTGTTGTGTGAAAGAGGCTTTATACTTTATTTTTGCAGATTTGTCTTAACAGTGAATACAACTTGATGACTTATCTGACTCTGTATTAAGATGGTACATGCTCTGCTGACCCTCTGTGCCTATGTAGCCTGTAAGCTATATGTTTTATGAGATATTACTTTTTGCCAATGTTCATGTTCCTTATATAAATAATAAAAAGAATTTTAAAGAGAAAAGAAATGGCCTCAGAATTAGGATCGGAGCCCTCATAGCACTGCAATGTTCTTCTCAAGTGCCACCATATAAAGGCAATTAGAAGAAGTTCCCTTAGTGGCCACTGCCACTGGTTATTAAGAGGTCAAAGTCCTGACGTAGCACATACATCTTTGGAATTGAAAGTAAATGTTCACTTTATTACACCATATAATTAATTTGGTCTAAAATTCTGTAGTGATCAATTTCTTAATATTTTTTATTGGCCTATACTCCATTTTCTGATCCAGTGCTCCAAATCAATTACAGAGCCTTAAATGGGTTCACTTCAGCAAATGGCATTTACAATGGCAATTTATCATGTACAGAAAGTTACTACAAGGAACTTACTAATGTATTGTTATTGATCATATTGCCTTCTTTGCTGACTAGATTAATTTTCCATCACATTATACATTGCTAGTTTCTATGGTTATGACCACCCTGCAATCCAGCAGCGGAGGCTGTACTTGCACGCTATATAAAAAAAATGCTGTTATATACTCAATGGCTCACCTGTCAGAATACACGGTATGGGTGCTCACTCCCATTGGGCTATGCCCTTCCCCAAATGAACAGTAAAAAGGACAAATGAATGTGGAGGGAGGGCACTCCTGTATCTGGAACAGACAGTAAAAATACTTGTGTATTCTCAAAATTCTTTGAAAAATTGATCAAGCTATACGCTAAAAATATATTAAAAAAGTATATTAAAAAAGAAGAAAAAAGAATAATCTGAGTTTACAAGTGGTTCACAGTTTTCTCCAGTGGTAGGCTTTCTGTATGGGGGGGGGGTCGTTTCACCAAAATTATCAAGAAGTAATCTACTTCCAAGGAAAGAAACTGGAAATATTTACATGTATGCACTTAATTGACCCATAAAATCAGATGGAAATTGTGCAGATATGTTTGTAACAAAGTTATTGTAATATTAAATAGTCCAAAATAATCCGCATTGATTACTCATAGAACACTATAGAAGGTGTCAAAATGTTCCAGGTGGATGTTTGGGGCTTATAAAGTTAGTGATTGTCCTCCGCTTGGTTAAAAGGAAAAGAGGCAGTTATCCTCCACACAAGTTCAGGAGAGTGTTCTCCACATAGATTATGAAATATAGGGTGTCACTTTACTTGTAAGTACAGGATAACGTTTCTCTTGTAATAAGCAAGTGGCCTTCTAATTAAAGGGTTAGGCGATTTGTATTGTTAAGAGTTTCTTGTTAAATGGTCTTCCATAATCAATAATCTTTTTTAGGTATTTGGAAGGCAAAGGTTCAAGGTACAACAGGTAGATATGTAGACGGTCCGGGTGTTATAATCACTCTATGCGGCGCTCTGTGGAGGGAGAGGGTGCCGTACTGGCTACTTTACCGCTCCGGCTGGAGTGCAGGCTGTGCGCGATCCCCTTGCTGCCGATGCTCGGTCGAAATATTCTCCTCCGTGCTGTAGCAATGCGTCCTGTTCTGAGATGAGCGCTGAGTCCTAGTGGCATTGCACGCAGCGTCCCACGTGGTATTTGATATTGCCGGCTAAGATGAAATGCAGGGTATTGAGCATTCAAATTTAGGTCACAGCTGGAATCTTGTTTATTATGTTTGTAGTTGCGGTAATGACACCAGACGCTTTTCGGGACACACAGTCCCTTCCTCAGTGGCTACCAGCATTTTCACATTGGTCTCTTTTTATAGGCAAAAGGATAATTAACATGTAGGTGACATCATCAGTGAGGTCACCGATGGGGCAGGATTTCAGTTTTAATTGACAACCTATCTTCTAGAGAGATACTGTTTGTATCTATCACTTATGTATATATGATAATTGGCGCATTTGTAGAGTATATTTGGAAGTAGATTACTTTTTGATAATTTTGGAGAAATGACCCCCCATACAAAAAGCCAACCACTGGAGAAAACTGTGAACCACTTATAAGTTTAAATTATTATTTTTTCTTATTTTTTTAATATACTTTTTAAAAATTTTTTTAGCATATAGCTTGATCAATTTTTCAAAGAATAAAATTTAATATATATTACTTTTGAGAATACAAGTGTTTCTATTGCCAGGTCCAGATACAGGAGTGCCCGCCCTCCACATTCATTTGTCATAAAAAAATAGTGGTATGCGCACTCTCATGGTATCGGCCACCAGAAATGCCAGCGCTTTTTCCTATATTGTGAAAGCACAACCACCACTGCTGGACTGCATAACCATGGAAACAAGCAGTGTATAATAATCTTATTTGGGTATTTGGAAGGCAAAGGTTGAAGGTACAACAGGTAGATATGTAGACGGTCCGGGTGTTATAATCACTCTATGCGGTGCTCTTTGAATCCAGAGGGGAAAAAAAACAGGCTGGTGTATTTGAGTTTCATTTACAGTATACTTATATAAGTAGATATATATATAACGCGAGGTTGGTCGCGACGCGTGGTTGATTAAGTGTGTGGTTGTGTAAGTGTGACTTAAGATTAAGTGAGGGAGTAACTGAGAGCTAAATTATTTGTGGACATTGAGTGGCTGTATTTGACTCTATTGTACTCTGGGACTTTCTGCTTTGCAAGCTTCATTGCTGTGTTAACACTTTTTTTCCCTTTACCAGGGGTTGCACAGGTGAGTAATTAGGGTGTGGCTGCCTAATTAGGAGCCTTTAAGAAGTCAGCAGTGAGGAGAGCTCAGCCTTTGAATCCAGAGGGGAAAAAAAAACAGGCTGGTGTATTTGAGATTCATTTACAGTATACTTATATAAGTAGATATATATATAACGCGAGGTTGATTAGGTGTGTGGTTGTGTAAGTGTGACTTAAGATTAAGTGACTTCAGATTCAGGGACTTCAGTTGGGGACTGAAATTCGTCAGTTTTTGTTACTACATTATATTGTATTTTTTTGTTTTTGTGGTGTAATCCCCATTAGTATGTCTTGCACAATTGACAATGCCGTCCAGTGCACATCTTGCATGATGTATGCAGTCCTGGAACAGCCGTTTGAGGGTGCATATCTTTGTTCAAAATGTGAGCAAATTACCCGTTTGGAATCGCACATCGAGTCTCTAAACAGGCATATTGCAACACTGAGAGCCACTGACAATTTGCAAAAGAGTTTGCTGCTCACTGAGCAAGCAGTCTTTGGGGTAGTTCAGGGGAAGGGTGACAGTAAGGAGGCTGAGGAAAGTGAGGTAGCTAGCTGGGTGACAGTAAGAAAGGGGGGTAGAGGGAAGAGTGCCAGGGAGGCTAGCCCTGATCTGACACACCCCAACAAGTTTGCACGTTTGGCAGATGAGGGGGGTGGCAGCTCAGGGACGGCACTGCTGCAGCCAGACACTTCCTCTGCCGGTCAGGGGAATGTCAGCTCCAGTAAGCAGGGGACCAGGAGAGCAGGGCAGGCCAGACAGGTGCTGGTAGTGGGAGACTCAGTTATTAGGGGAACAGATAGGGCGATCTGTCACAAAGATCGTGATCGCCGAACAGTGTGCTGTCTTCCTGGCGCTAGAGTTCAACACATCGCAGATCGGGTTGACAGATTACTGGGAGGGGCTGGAGAAGATCCAGCGGTCATGGTCCATATTGGAACCAATGACAAAGATAGAGGTAGGTGGAGAGTCCTTAAGAATGATTTCAGGGATTTAGGTGAAAAGCTTGGGGCAAGGACCTCAAAGGTAGTATTTTCCAAAATACTGCCTGTACCATGGGCCACACAAGAAAGGCAGAGGGAGATTAGAGAGGTTAACAAGTGGCTCAAGAACTGGTGTAGGAAGCAGGGTTTTGGGTTCATGGAGAACTGGGCCGACTTTGCTATTGGCTACAGGCTCTATCGTAGGGGCGGGCTGCACCTCAATTTGTGAAGGGGCAGCTGTGTTGGGGAGAAAGATGGCTAGAAGGTTGGAGGAGTGTTTAAACTAGGGACTGGGGGGGAGGGAAATTACATTATAGGAGGGGAAGATAGTGCAGATAGAGACCGGGGGCAAGGTAGTGGGACTGGGGGAGGAATGGAAGGAGGGACTAGAAAAGTTCAGAAGGAAAGGTGTAGGGCAAAAAATATGCATAAACCTCTCAAATGTATGTATACTAATGTCAGAAGCCTGACTAATAAAACTGGGGAACTGGAATTAGTGATGTGTGAGGAGGATTATGACATAGTGGGAATAACTGAGACATGGCTGGACGATAGCTATGACTGGGCTGTTAATGTACAAGGTTACAGTCTGTTCAGAAAGGATCGTCAAAACCGGAGAGGGGAAGGGGTCTGCCTTTACATAAAGTCCTGTCTAAAGCCCACACTCCGGGAAGACATCTGTGAGGGACAAGAAAATGTGGAGTCATTGTGGATGGAGATAAATGGAGCCAAAAACAATAATAAATTACTAATAGGAGTTTACTATAAACCACCTAATATACCAGAGTCCGCAGAAAATCTATTACTAAACGAGATAAACAAGGTGGCAAACCATAATGAGGTGGTTATTATGGGGGACTTCAACTACCCAGATATAGACTGGGAAACTGAAACCTGTACATCCCATAAAGGAAACAGGTTCTTGGCAATAGCCAAAGACAATTACCTTTCCCAACTGGTTCAGGACCCCACTAGAGGGACGGCCATACTGGACTTAGTATTAACCAATAGACCTGATAGAACAACAGACGTGCAGGTTGGGGGACACCTGGGAATAGTGACCATAAAGTAATAACCTTCCAATTATCCTTCAAACGAGAGTTTCTACAGGGAGGAACAAGAATACCGGACTTCAAGAAAGCAAAATTTAGCCAACTAAGAGAGACCATAGGCCCAATTAACTGGGACAAAGTCCTCAAAAATAAAAATACAACCACAAAATGGGAGATTTTTAAAAGCATCGTAACATCTAATTGTGATCGATGCATACCTTATAGAAATAAAAGGCTAAGAAATAAGAAGAAACCAATGTGGATAAAAAGAACCGTAAAAAAAGCAATAAATGACAAAAAGAAAGCATATAAATCACTAAAGCAGGAGGGGAGCCAGGAAGCTCTAAAAAACTATAAGGAAAAAAATAGAATATGTAAAAAACTAATAAAAATTGCCAAACTAGAGACCGAGAGATTAATTGCCAAAGAGAGCAAAACTAACCCTAAAATGTTTTTCAATTATATAAATGGTAAAAAATATAAATCTGAAGGAGTCGGCCCTCTACATAGCAATGAGGGGGGAGTTGCAGAAAGCGACGAGGATAAAGCCAAGCTATTAAATATTTTCTTCTCCACTGTTTTCACTGAGGAAAATAAACTGTCAGATGAAATGCAAAATGTAAAATCAAATTCCCCTTTAAAAGTGCCCTGTCTGACCCAGGAAAAAGTACAGCAGCGACTTTAAAAAGATTAAAATAGACAAATCGCCAGGACCAGATGGCATACACCCCCTATCCTAAGGGAATTAAGTGATGTCCTAGCCAGACCCTTATTTTTGATATTCACGGACTCCATACTGACAGGGAATGTTCCACCAGACTGGCGTATAGCAAATATGGTGCCAATATTCAAAAAGGGTCCAAAAACAGAGCCTGGAAATTATAGGCCGGTAAGTTTAACATCTGTTGTGGGTAAACTGTTTGAAGGTTTTGTAAGAGATGCTATCTTGGAGTATCTCAATGAAAATAAGCAAATTACACCATATCAGCATGGCTTCATGAGGGATCGGTCATGTCAAAGTAATTTAAGTAAGTTCTAGACTTGACCGGGGTGAATCAGTGGATGTCATATATCTGGACTTCTACAAAGCATTTGACACTGTACCACACAAAAGGTTAGTATATAAAATGAGAACACTTGGACTAGGAGAAATTATCTGTATGTGGGTAAGTACCTGGCTCAGTAATAGAAAACAGAGAGTGGTTATTAACGGTACACACTCAGATTGGGTCACTGTCACTAGTGGGGTACCTCAGGGGTAAGTATTGGGCCCTATTCTCTTCAATATATTTATTAATGATCTTGTAGAAGGCTTGCACAGTAAAATATCAATTTTTGCAGATGACACTAAACTGTGTAAAGTAATTAACACTGAAGAGGACAGTTTTCTGCTACCGACGGATCTGGATAGATTGGGGGCTTGGGCAGAGAAATGGCAGATAAGGTTTAACACTGACAAATGTAAAGTTATGCACATGGGAAGGAATAATGCAAGTCATCCGTACATACTAAATGGTAAAACACTCAGTAACACTGACATGGAAAAGGATCTAGGAATTTTAATAAATAACAAACTAAGCTGTAAAAAACAGTGTCAGGCAGCTGCTGCTAAGGCCAATAAGATAATGGGTTGCATCAAAAGGGGCATAGATGCCCGTGATGAAAATATAGTCTTACCACTTTATAAATCACTAGTCAGACCACACATGGAGTACTGTGTACAGTTCTGGGCTCCTGTGAACAAGGCAGACATAGCAGAGCTAGAGAGGGTCCAGAGGAGGGCAACTAAAGTAATAACTGGAATGGGGCAACTACAGTACCCTGAAAGGGTATCAAAATTAGGGTTATTCACTTTAGAAAAAAGACGACTGAGGGGAGATCTAATAACTATGTATAAATATATCAGGGGTCAGTACAGAGATCTCTCCCATCATCTATTAATCCCCAGGACTGTGACTGTGACGAGGGGGCATCCTCTGCATCTAGAGGAAAGAAGGTTTGTACACAAACATAGAAAAGGGTTCTTCACGGTAAGAGCAGTGAGACTATGGAACTCTCTGCCTGAGGAGGTGGTGATGGTGAGTACAATAAAGGAATTCAAGAGGGGCCTGGATATATTTCTGGAGCGTAATGATATTTCAGGCTATAGCTACTAGAGATAGGTCGTTGATCCAGGGAGTTGTTCTGACTGCCTTATTGGAGTCGGGAAGGAATTTTTTCCCCTTAAGTGGGGAAAATTGGCTCTATCTCACAGGGGTTTTTTGCCTTCCTCTGGATCAACTTGCAGGAAACAGGTCGAACTGGATGGACAAATGTCTTTTTTCGGCCTTATATACTATGTTACTATGTTACTATAATGTGATAGAAAAATGAATAAAGCCAGCAAAGTATTCAATATGGACAATCACAATACATTAATAAATGCTTTGTATTAATTTTCTCTAAATTATAAATGCCATTTGCTGAAGTGAGACAACCCATTTAAGTTAGATAACATCCTCTCCACCACTAAAAGGATCTTTGGGTGATATTTCTTAAAACTGGTGCAAAGGAAAACTGGCTTAATTTCCCACAGCAACCAACCAGAATTCACCTTTCATTTTTCAGAGCTCCTTTAGAAAATGAAAGGTGGAATCTGGTTGCTATGAAAAACTAAGCCAGCTTTCCTTTACACCAGTTTTTATAAGTCTCCCCCTTAAGGCTCTCTTACACTGTCCGATGTTTGGACAGATTATCGTTTATGAGCACTCGTTCATTGAGTAATAGAATCGTTAATTTTATTTGTTCTAAATCATTGTTTAATGGCAGCTGATTGTGCTGTCTAAACATGTATGCAAATGCAGCAGTCTCATCCGCTGACAAGCAGGAGATTGTCAGGAAGGAATGCTTTCTTCCTGACAATCGCTTGCTATATTAAGCCATATAAAGGGGCATTTACAGTCTACTACAGTTAGCTCCTGAGTTCCCTCTAATGTCAGTTCCAATTAGCCAGCTCTTATCTATCTGTGTTTCAGAAAGACAAAACTCCTTCCAATATACAGTATCTCACAAAAGTGAGTACACCCCCAACAGTTAAATAAATATTTTATTATATCTTTCCATGGGACTACACTGAAGATATGACACTTTGATACAATGTAAAGTAGTCAGTGTGCAGCTTGTATAACAGTGTAAATTTGGTGTGCCCTCAAAATAACTCAACACACAGCCATTAATGTCTAAACAGCTGGCAACAAAAGTGAGTAAGTGAAAATGGCCAAATTGTGCCCAAAGTGTTAATATTTTGTGTGATCACCATTATTTTCCTGCACTGCCTTAACTCCCTTGAGCATGACGTTCACTAGAGGTTCACAGGTTTTCACTGGAATCCTCTTTCACTCCTCCATGACAACATCAGGGAGCTGGTGGATTTTAGGTCTGAAGACATGTTTGGCCAGTCCAGCACCTTTGTCCTCAATTTCTTTAGCAAGGCACTGGTTATCTTAGAGCTTTGGGGTCTTTATTGTATTGGAATACTTCCCTGCGGCCCAGTTTCGGGATGGAGTGTATCATGCTCTGCTTCAGTATGTCACAGTACATGTTGGCATTCATGGTTCTCTCCATGAACTCTAGCTCCCCACAGCCAGTATCACTCATGCAGTCCCAAACCATGACACTCCCACCACCTTGCTTGACTGTAAGCAAGACACACTTGGCTTTGTACTCCTCATCTATTTGCTGCCCCCATGCTGGACATCATCTGAACCAAACAAGTGTATCTTGGTCTCACCAAACCACAGGACATGGTTCCAGTAACCCATGTCCCTAGTCTGCTTGTCTTCAGCAAGCTGTTTGTGGGCTTTCTTGTGCATCATCTTTAGAAGAGGCTTCCTTCTGGGACGACAGCCATGCAGACCAATTTAATGCCGTGGTCTGAGCACTGACAGGCTGACCCCCCACCCCTTTAACCTCTGCAGCAATGACGGCAGCACTCATACTTCTATTTATATAACCTCCAGATATGACTGAGCATGTGCACTCAACTTATTTGGTCAACCATGGTGATGCCAGTTCTTAATGGAACCTGTCTTATTAAACCACTGTATGGTCTTGGCCACTGTGCTGCAGCTCAGTTTCAGGGTGTTGGCCATCTTCTTATAGCCTAGGCCATCTTTATGTAGAGCAACAACTCCAGTGATCAGTATGAAAGAGTGAGAGCATGATAACGCCAAATTGAACACACCGGCTCCCCATTTAAGCTTGAGACCTTATAATACTAAAGAGTCACATGAAACCGGGTAGAGAAAATAGCTAATTGGGCACAATTTTGCCATTTTCACTTAGTGATGTACTCACTTTTGTTGCCAGCAGTTTAGACATTAATGGCTGTGTGATGAGTTATTTTGAGTGCACACCAAATTTACACTGCTATACAAGCTGTCCACTGACTACTTTACATTGTATCAAAGTGTCATATCTTCAATGTCGTTCCATGAAAAGATAGAATAAAATATTTACAAAAATGTGAGGGATGTACTCACTTTTGTGAGATACTGTAAATATGTAATAAATATAGAATCTGTACAGAATTTTTCATTTGTATAGAATAAAAAAAAAAATTGTATTCAAGAGTGTACATTAAAGGGGTTGTCCGGGTTCAGAGCTGATGTTTATGCTCCGATGCTCTCCTTTGCCCTGCGCTAAATCGTGCAGGGCAAAGGCATTTTCAGGAGTTTCGGTGATGAACCGGGCTCTCCATGGGGCTGCCAGGAAGCCTGGTGACATCACAGTCACTGATGGGCAGGCTTTTGCACTGCCCTAGCTAGTTACGCTGCCCGTCCGGCAGTGTGTTATTATAAACAAAAGATCCCTTGCCCTGCTTGATCTAGCGGAGGGCAAACGAGAGCATCGGAACATGAACTGCTCCGATGCTCAAGTCAGGGGAGCTGCCAGGGTGGAAATGGAGGTATGTCCGGGTTTAACTCTGAACCCTAACAACCCCTTTAACTATGAACATGTTTTTGTAGGCAAGACACACATGTAGAAATTTTAATTTTAGTGCGTTGTATGTTGTATTTCACAGATCCCTGGAAATAAAATGTCTGTTGCTAACCTTGCAATCATCTTTGGCCCAAACTTGCTGCAGAATGAAAAAGGTTTGGAATGTGAAAAGCCATGCTTCCAGGACAGTGTAGCTCACATCAAAGTGACAGAGATTCTGATACAGCATTATCAACAATTATACATGGTGAGTATTAAATGTACACAGTGTATGGTAAGGTTGTTTTAATGGTTTCGTCGTGAATAGTGTTGAGCGAACAGTTCGAGAATCGTTCGGGTCCGTACCGAATTTTGGGGTGTCCGTGACACGGACCCGAACCCGGACATTTTCAAAAAAGTTCGGGTTCGGGTCCGGTGTTCATCGATTACTTCCCGCTTTCTGAAGGGCTGCACAGCAGCCAATCAGCTAGCGTTTTACTTCTTGCCCTAAGAGCCCATCACAGCCATGCCTACTAATGGCATGGCTGTGATTGGCCAAGTGCAGCATGTGACCTAGCCTCTATTTAAGCTGGAGTCACGTAGCGCCGCACGTCACACTGCTCTGACTAGTGTAGGGAGAGGATGCAGCTTCTGTGAGGGCGAGATAGGCAGGGATAAAGAAGCGATTGAATGATCTACCTTTCTACACCTGTGCATCAGAACAACTCAGCTGAGCTGTTCACTGAAAGTCACTATTTTGCTGAGACTGGCCAGAGCGATTTTTACTGGCACATGTAACTGGGCTGACCGGCGGTGGCCATTTTGGGACTTGTGGGGCGCCAGCACTTGCTGCCACAGAGTGTAAACCAAAGCTCCAAAGAAGTTAAAAATCTACATCTGTGAATCAGAACAACAGCGATTCAGCTGCTCAGTCAAAGTCAATTTTTTTTCTGGATGGGCAGACTGTTTTCTGGCACATGTTACTGGGCTGATAGGCGGCGGCCATTTTGGGACATGTGGTGCTACAGCAAAAGCTGCCACAACGTCCATTAATCTAATGTAATAGTCGATTTTTTCATAGATATACTACATCAGGGGTTTGGCTGTGCTTGTGTCACCCATACTAACTGCAAAGATATTTAATATATCAGTGGTGAAACTGAAAGTAACCCACTTGGATAGCAAATCCCATGAATGTGCTGTTCCAGCTAGGCTAGCCAGTGCCACTACTTTGTCCAATACTGTCAGCCAGAAATATATATATATTTTTTTATGTGCCAGAAATATAAATTAGAAAAAGCTTTCACCGTAATAATAAAATTATTCTGGTGTTAGACCAGAAGAAGCACTCCTGTTGTAATTAATACTGTAAAAAGGCTTAGGCAATATTTCTCCCAGTGTGGGAAATTTATTTAGCAAAACTAGCATTTTAAAAATTCCGGTGTTCTGAAATACCAGCAGTCCTCTTGTAATTAATACCGCCAAAAGGCATTATATCGTCCAGTGTTGTAATTTTGGTTAAAAAAGGCCAATTTAATCAATCTGGTGTTTGTTAGACCAGAAAAACTAGGCCTCACGTTTTCACTCCTCTAAAAGGAATTATATTTCCCGTGTGGGGATCTATGTACCAAAACTAGCATTATAAAAAATCTGGTGTCCAATTAGCAGCAGTGTTCTTGTAATTAATACCGCCAAAAGGCATTATTGTCCAGTGTTGTAATTTTGCTGAAAAAAGGCCAATTTAATCAATCTGGTGTTTGTTAGACCAGAAAAACTAGGCCTCACGTTTTTACTCCTGTAAAAGGAATTATATCTCCCCGTGTGGAATCTATGTACCAAAACTAGCATTATAAAAAATCTGGTGTCCAATTAGCAGCAGTGTTCTTGTAATTAATACCGCCAAAAGGCATTATTGTCCAGTGTTGTAATTTTGCTGAAAAAAGGCCAATTTAATCAATCTGGTGTTTGTTAGACCAGAAAAACTAGGCCTCACGTTTTCACTCCTGTAAAAGGAATTATATCTCCCCGTGTGGGGATCTATGTACCAAAACTAGCATTATAAAAATCTGGTGTCCAATTAGCAGCAGTGTTCTTGTAATTAATACCGGAAAAAGGAATTATATCTTCCAGTGTGGGAATTTTGGGGCTAAAAATAATATATTTTATTGTGGTGCGAGTTGAATCGCAACAATGAGGAAACATTCTATTAAGGGACGAGGACGCGGTCGTGGTGGTGTCCGTGGAGCCTCTGTTGCTGGCAGAGGACGTGGCCGTTCGGCCTCAGGCACACAAAGTAGTGAAACAACTCCCTCAAGTAGCCGGCAGAATTTACAGCGATATTTGGTGGGGCCCAATGCCGTTATGAGGATGGTAAGGCCTGAGCAGGTACAGGCATTAGTCGATTGGGTGGCCGACAGTGCTTCCAGCACGTTCACCACATTGTCTTCCGCCCAGTCTTCTGCGGAAGCGCACAGGTGGCACCTGAAAACCAAGCCCATCAGTCTGTCACATCACCCCCATGCATATCAGGGAAACTGGCTGAGCCTCAAGTTATGCAGCAGTCTCTTCTTCTGTTTGAAGACTCTGCTCCCACGGTTTCCAGGGGTGTCCACCTATCCCTTCCCCAGCGGTGGAAGACATTCCATGCACTGACGCACAACCACTTATGTATCCAGATGATGAGGACATGGGAATACCACCACAGCAGAGTGACCGAGTGTCTGATGATGACGAAACACAGGTGCCCACTGCCGCATCTTATTGCAGTGTGCAGACTGAACAGGAGGAGGTCAGGGAGGAAGACTGGGTGGAAGACAATGCAGAGGACGATGAGGTCTTAGACCCCACATGGACTGAAGGTCGTGCCGCTGACTTAAATAGTTCAGAGGAAGAGGCAGTGGTGAGACCGAGACAACAGCGAAGCCAAAGATGGAGCAGGGGGTAAAAGCAGAACAGCCGCCGTCCAGAGAGTTCGCCTGCTATTGGCCAGCGCCAACAGGGACCCAGCACCCCAAAGGCATCTTCAAGGAGTTCCCTGGCATGGCACTTCTTCAAACAATGTGCTGATGACAAGACCAGAGTGGTTTGCACGCTGTGCCATCAGAACATGAGGCGAGGCATTAACGTTCTTAACCTGAGCACCACCTGCATGATCAGGCATCTACATGCAAAGCATGAACTGCAGTGGAGTACACACCTTAAAAACAAGGAACCCGCTCAGGCTCCCCCTGCTCCCTTTAGCGCTGCTGCCTCGGCTTCCGCCTCGAGAGGAATGTTGCCACCTGCCGAGCAGCAAACAGAGGATGTGCCACCGACACCACCACCGCCACCGTCACCTAGCGTCTCCACTATTTCACACAGCAGTGTTCAGCTCTCCATCTCTCAAACCTTTGAGAGGAAGCGCAAATTCCCACCTAGTCACCCTCGAGCCCTTGGCCTGAATGCCAGCATTTCTAAACTACTGGCCTTTGAAATGCTGTCATTCCGGCTGGTGGACACAGACAGCTTCAAACAGCTGATGGCCATGGCTGTCCCCCAGTATGTGGTTCCCAGCCGCCACTACTTCTCCAAGACAGCCGTGCCTTCCCTGAACATGCAAGTGTCCGATAAAATCAAGTGTGCACTGCGCAACGCCATTTGTGGCAAGGTCCACCTAACCACAGATACGTGGACCGGTAAGCACGGCCAGGGACGCTATATCTCCCTAACTGCACACTGGGTAAATGTAGTGGCGGCTGGGCCCCAGGCGGAGAGTTCCTTGGCGCACGTCCTTCCGCCGCCAAGGATCACAGGGCATCATTCTTTGCCTCCTGTAGCCTCCTCCTCCTACTCGGCTTCCTCCTCCTCCTCCTCTGCTTCCACCAGCTCATCCAGTCAGCCACACACCTTCACCACCAACTTCAGCACAGCCCGGGGTAAACGTCAGCAGGCCATTATGAAACTCATATGTTTGGGGGACAGGCCCCACACCGCGCAGGAGTTGTGGCGGGGTATTGAACAACAGACCGACCAGTGGTTGCTGCCGGTGGGCCTCAAGCCCGGCCTGGTGGTGTGCGATAATGGGCGAAATCTCATGGCAGCTCTGGGACTAGCCGGTTTGACGCACATCCCTTGCCTGGCGCATGTGCTGAATTTGGTGGTGCAAAAGTTCATTCACAACTACCCAGACATGTCAGAGCTGCTGCATAAAGTGCGGGCCGTCTGTGCGCGCTTCCGGCATTCACATCCTGCCGCTGCTCGCCTGTCAGCGCTACAGCGGAACTTCGGCCTTCCCGCTCACCGCCTACTATGCGACGTGCCCACCTGGTGGAACTCCACCTTGCACATGCTGGAGAGACTGTGCGAGCAGCAGCAGGCCATAGTGGAGTTTCAGCTGCAGCACACACGCGTCAGTCGCACTGCGGAACAGCACCACTTCACCACCAATGATTGGGCCTCCATGCGAGACCTGTGTGCCCTGTTGCGCTGTTTAGAGTACGCCACCAACATGGCCAGTGGTGATGCCACTGTTATCAGCGTGACGATACCAATTCTATGTCTCCTAGAGAAAACGCTTAGGGCGATGATGGAAGAGGAGGTGGTCCAGGAGGAGGAGGAGGATGACGGGTCGTTTTTAGCACTTTCAGGCCAGTCTGTTAGAAGTGGCTCAGAGGGAGGTTTTTTGCAACAGCAGAGGGCAGGTACAAATGTGGCAAGCCAGGGACCACTACTGGAGGACGAGGAGGATGAGGAGGAGGTGGAGGAGGATGAGGATGAAGCAGGTTCACAGCGGGGTGGCACCCAGCACAGCGCAGGCACATCCCTGGTGCGTGGCTGGGGGGATACAGAGGATGATGACGATACGCCTCCCACAGAGGACAGCTTGTCCTTACCTCTGGGGAGCCTGGCACACATGAGCGATTACATGCTGCAGTGCCTGCGCAACGACAGCAGAGTTGCCCACATTTTAACGTGTGCTGACTACTGGGTGGCCACCCTGCTGGATCCACGGTACAAAGACAATGTGCCCACTTTACTTCCTGCACTGGAGCGTGATAGGAAGATGCGCGAGTACAAGCGCACACTGGTAGACGCGCTCCTGAGAGCATTCCCAACTGTCACAGGGGAACAGGTGGAAGGCCAAGGCAGAGGAGGAGCTAGAGGTCGCCCACGCAGCAGTGTCACGGCCAGCTCATCTGATGGCAGGGTTAGCATGGCAGAAATGTGGAAAAGTTTTGTCTCCACGCCACAGCTAACTGCCCCACCACCTGATACGGAACGTGTTAGCAGGAGGCAACATTTCACTAACATGGTTGAACAGTACATCTGCACACAACTCCACGTACTGACGGATGGTTCGGCCCCATTCAACTTCTGGGTTTCCAAATTGTCCACGTGGCCAGAATTAGCATGTTATGCCTTGTAGGTGCTGGCCTGCCCGGCGGCCAGCGTTTTATCTGAACGTGTATTCAGCACGGCAGGGGGCGTCATTACTGACAAAGGTAGCAGCCTGTCCGCAGCCAACGTGGACAAGATGACGTTTATAAAAATGAACCAGGCATGGATCCCACAAGACCTGACCCTCCCTTGTGCAGAATAGTCCTTAATAACTGTCTTAAACCATGTTGTCTTGTACTCCTGGCCACTTCTTCATTGAAAAATCAATTTTTGAAATTAACTAGGATCTTGGGGTGCAACCCACAGTTGAATGAACCTTCCCTCTGTCTGGGTGCCGGGGCCAAAGTATATGAAAGTGTCCTTCTCCTGTGCTGGGTGATATGAATGTTATACTTGTGCTGCCTGACATGTCTCCTTTGTGTGGCTGCAGGGGGCCAAAGTCACTGAAAGCGGCCTTCTCCTGTGGTGGTTGATGTGAAACTGATGCTTGTGCTATCTGACCTGTCTCCTCTGTGTCGGTGCTAAGTCCTAAGTCACTGAAAGCGGCCTTCTCCTGTGCTGGCTGATATAAATGCCTGAATCTCTGCTGTGTGACCTCTTTCCTCTTTCTGGGTGCAGGGGTCAAAGTCTCTAAAAGTGCCCTTCTCCTATGGTGGTTGATGTGAAACTGATGTTTGTGCTATCTGACTTGTCTCCTCTGTGTCGGTGCTAAGGCCTAAGTCACTGAAAGCGGCCTTCTCCTGTGCTGGCTGATATAAATGCCTGAATCTCTGCTGTGGGACCTCTCTCCTCTTTCTGGGTGCAGGGGTCAAAGTCTCTAAAAGTGCCCTTCTCCTGTGGTGGTTGATGTGAAACTGATGCTTGTGCTATCTGACCTGTCTCCTCTGTGTCGGTGCTAAGGCCTAAGTCACTGAAAGCGGCCTTCTCCTGTGCTGGCTGATATAAATGCCTGAATCTCTGCTGTGGGACCTCTCTCCTCTTTCTGGGTGCAGGGGTCAATGTCTCTAAAAGTGCCCTTCTCCTGTGGTGGTTGATGTGAAACTGATGCTTGTGCTATCTGACCTGTCTCCTCTGTGTCGGTGCTAAGGCCTAAGTCACTGAAAGCGGCCTTCTCCTGTGCTGGCTGATATAAATGCCTGAATCTCTGCTGTGGGACCTCTCTCCTCTTTCTGGGTGCAGGGGTCAAAGTCTCTAAAAGTGCCCTTCTCCTGTGGTGGTTGATGTGAAACTGATGCTTGTGCTATCTGACCTGTCTCCTCTGTGTCGGTGCTAAGGCCTAAGTCGCTGAAAGCGGCCTTCTCCTGTGCTGGCTGATATAAATGCCTGAATCTCTGCTGTGGGACCTCTCTCCTCCGTCTGGGTGCAGGGGTAAAAGTCTCTCAAAGTGGCCTTCGCTTGTGCTGGGTGATGTGAAGCTGATGTTTGTGCCATCTGACATGGTTACAGGGGTCCCATTAAATGGTGGCCTACTCCTGTGGTGGGTGATCTAAATGCATGATTCTCTGCTGTGAAAACCTCTCTCCTCCGTCTGGGTGCAGGGGTCAAAGTCTCTCAAAGTGGCCTTCTCTTGTGCTGGGTGATGTGAAGCTGATGTTTGTGCCATCTGGCATGGTTGCCGGGGTCCCATTAAATGGTGGCCTACTCCTGTGGTGGGTGATCTAAATGCATGATTCTCTGCTGTGAAAAGCTCTCTCCTCCGTCTGGGTGCAGGGGTCAAAGTCTCTCAAAGTGGCCTTCGCTTGTGCTGGGTGATGTGAAGCTGATGTTTGTGCCATCTGACATGGTTACCGGGGTCCCATTAAATGGTGGCCTACTCCTGTGGTGGGTGATCAAAATGCATGATTCTCTGCTGTGAAAACCTCTCTCCTCTGTCTGGGTGCAGGGGTCAAAGTCTCTCAAAGTGGCCTTCTCTTGTGCTGGGTGATGTGAAGCTGATGTTTGTGCCATCTGACATGGTTGCCGGGGTCCCATTAAATGGTGGCCTACACCTGTGGTGGGTGATCTAAATGCCTGAATCTCTGCTGTGGGACCTCTCTCCTCCGTCTGGGTGCAGGGGTAAAAGTCTCTCAAAGTGGCCTTCTCTTGTGCTGGGTGATGTGAAACTGATGTTTGTGCCATCTGACATTTATGCCGGGGTCCCATTAAATGGTGGCCTACTCCTGTGGTGGGTGATCTAAATGCATGATTCTCTGCTGTGAAAACCTCTGTCCTCCGTCTGGGTGCAGGGGTCAAAGTCTCTCAAAGTGGCCTTCTCTTGTGCTGGGTGATGTGAAGCTGATGTTTGTGCCATCTGACATGGTTGCCGGGGTCCCATTAAATGGTGGCCTACTCCTGTGGTGGGTGATCTAAATGCATGATTCTCTGCTGTGAAAACCTCTCTCCTCCGTCTGGGTGCAGGGGTCAAAGTCTCTCAAAGTGGCCTTCTCTTGTGCTGGGTGATGTGAAGCTGATGTTTGTGCCATCTGACATGGTTGCCGGGGTCCCATTAAATGGTGGCCTACACCTGTGGTGGGTGATCTAAATGCATGATTCTCTGCTGTGAAAACCTCTCTCCTCCGTCTGGGTGCAGGGGTCAAAGTCTCTAAAAGTGCCCTTCTCCTGTGGTGGTTGATGTGAAACTGATGCTTGTGCTATCTGACCTGTCTCCTCTGTGTCGGTGCTAAGGCCAAAGTCACTGAAAGCGGCCTTCTCCTGTTTTGGCTGATATAAATGCCTGAATCTCTGCTGTGGGACCTCTCTCCTCCGTCTGGGTGCAGGGGTAAAAGTCTCTCAAAGTGGCCTTCTCTTGTGCTGGGTGATGTGAAGCTGATGTTTGTGCCATCTGACATGGTTGCCGGGGTCCCATTAAATGGTGGCCTACTCCTGTGGTGGGTGATCTAAATGCATGATTCTCTGCTGTGGGACCTCTCTCCTCCGTCTGGGTGCAGGGGTAAAAGTCTCTCAAAGTGGCCTTCGCTTGTGCTGGGTGATGTGAAGCTGATGTTTGTGCCATCTGACATGGTTGCCGGGGTCCCATTAAATGGTGGCCTACTCCTGTGGTGGGTGATCTAAATGCATGATTCTCTGCTGTGAAAAGCTCTCTCCTCCGTCTGGGTGCAGGGGTCAAAGTCTCTCAAAGTGGCCTTCTCTTGTGCTGGGTGATGTGAAGCTGATGTTTGTGCCATCTGACATGGTTGCCGGGGTCCCATTAAATGGTGGCCTACACCTCTGGTGGGTGATCTAAATGCATGATTCTCTGCTGTGAAAACCTCTCTCCTCCGTCTGGGTGCAGGGGTCAAAGTCTCTCAAAGTGGCCTTCTCTTGTGCTGGGTGATGTGAAGCTGATGTTTGTGCCATCTGACATGGTTGCCGGGGTCCCATTAAATGGTGGCCTACACCTGTGGTGGGTGATCTAAATGCATGATTCTCTGCTGTGAAAACCTCTCTCCTCCGTCTGGGTGCAGGGGTCAAAGTCTCTCAAAGTGGCCTTCTCTTGTGCTGGGTGATGTGAAGCTGATGTTTGTGCCATCTGACATGGTTGCCGGGGTCCCATTAAATGGTGGCCTACACCTGTGGTGGGTGATCTAAATGCATGATTCTCTGCTGTGAAAACCTCTCTCCTCTGTCTGGGTGCAGGGGTCAAAGTCTCTCAAAGTGGCCTTCTCTTGTGCTGGGTGATGTGAAGCTGATGTTTGTGCCATCTGACATGGTTACCGGGTCCCATTAAATGGTGGCCTACTCCTGTGGTGGGTGATCTAAATGCATGATTCTCTGCTGTGAAAACCTCTCTCCTCCGTCTGGGTGCAGGGGTCAAAGTCTCTCAAAGTGGCCTTCTCTTGTGCTGGGTGATGTGAAGCTGATGTTTGTGCCATCTGACATGGTTGCCGGGGTCCCATTAAATGGTGGCCTACACCTGTGGTGGGTGATCTAAATGCATGATTCTCTGCTGTGAAAACCTCTCTCCTCCGTCTGGGTGCAGGGGTCAAAGTCTCTCAAAGTGGCCTTCGCTTGTGCTGGGTGATGTGAAGCTGATGTTTGTGCCATCTGACATGGTTACCGGGGTCCCATTAAATGGTGGCCTACTCCCGTGGTGGGTGATCAAAATGCATGATTCTCTGCTGTGAAAACCTCTCTCCTCTGTCTGGTTGCAGGGGTCAAAGTCTCTCAAAGTGGCCTTCTCTTGTGCTGGGTGATGTGAAGCTGATGTTTGTGCCATATGACATGGTTGCCGGGGTCCCATTAAATGGTGGCCTACTCCTGTGGTGGGTGATCTAAATGCATGATTCTCTGCTGTGAAAACCTCTCTCCTCCGTCTGGGTGCAGGGGTCAAAGTCTCTCAAAGTGGCCTTCGCTTGTGCTGGGTGATGTGAAGCTGATGTTTGTGCCATCTGACATGGTTGCCGGGGTCCCATTAAATGGTGGCCTACTCCTGTGGTGGGTGATCTAAATGCATGATTCTCTGCTGTGAAAACCTCTCTCCTCCGTCTGAGTGCAGGGGTCAAAGTCTCTCAAAGTGGCCTTCGCTTGTGCTGGGTGATGTGAAGCTGATGTTTGTGCCATCTGACATAGTTACCGGGGTCCCATTAAATGGTGGCCTACTCCTGTGGTGGGTGATCTAAATGCATGATTCTCTGCTGTGAAAACCTCTCTCCTCTGTCTGGGTGCTGGGCCGAAATAAATGAGAGTGGCCTTCTCCAGTGGTGGATGATATGACGCATGATTCCTTGCTGTGGGACCTCTCTCCAATTGATATTGGTTAATTTTTATTTATTTTATTTTATTTTAATTCATTTCCCTATCTACATTTGTTTGCAGGGGATTTACCTACATTTTGCTGCCTTTTGCAGCCCTCTAGCCCTTTCCGGGAGTCTTTTACAGGCTTTTTAGTGCCCAAAAGTTCAGGTCCCCATTGACTTCTATGGGGTTCGGGTTCGGGATGACGTTCGGGTTGAGTTCGGATCACGAACCCGGACATTTTCCGGAAGTTCGGCCGAACCTCTCGAACCCGAAAATCCAGGTGTTCGCTCATCTCTAGTCGTGAACATTAGTAGACGTGTAAACTCAGATTGTGTTGTTGGTAAAGACAGCAACTAGATGTCACGCATTTTTCCTATAAACAGAAGTTCGGCAATGTACATGTGGAGAACTGTGTAACATACATTTACCTTTTTTATTTTAGGATGGAGATACTGTACATTGACGTTATTTTTATGTGTACTTTAAATATATTTCGGATGTGTTATCCATTCCTTATGTGCCTGACTGAAAAGTTTTACAGCATTTTTTAAAACAGAATGTTTTTCTTGCAAACAAAAAGTAGTCATAAAATCAGCAGGGATACAAAGATAAAATGAGAGTATGCAATATGCATGAGCACATTTAATTGTATCTTTAAAGGGAATCTGTCACACCAATTTTGGACTATTATCTACAAAAATACATAAGCAGTACTGCAGAGGAGTCCAGATCACCATTTTTTTTCTACTGCCCCCATTTCCCACACTGTCAGCACTTAGTGCTGCACTGAAATTCACAATCTGGACTGCTGTGCTGTTTTAAGGCCCCTTGCAGACAAGCGATTGGCAAAATGTTGTCAGTGTTATCCAATACATTCCAGAACTGTAGGGTTACATAGCATCATAAATCAATATAATGCTATGTGATCCCAACAGTGATGGGAGTTCAAGCCATCAAGCCATGTGCCTTGCTGCGAGTCCGCGGCAAGACACTTGCTTGTCTGAAAGAGACCTAACGTGCCAAGCCATGCACAGCTTTACTCTATGGAGGCAGCTAATGGGCAGTTCTAGTTATGTTCCTCCCCAGCTGAGATGTTGGAGGATGGAGTGTGATGGTTTCAGAAGAGCCAGTGGTCAGCACAAGATGTGCTGTTTATCTTACATCTTGTTTGTAAGGCCTCTTTAACACGAGCAATATGGATTGTGTCAAGATCTGTTCAGGGAAAAACTGATGGTTTTGCATGCAAGTTAAAATCAGTTTTGTTTGTGATTGTGTTCAGTGAGTGCGTCTTTCCATCCATATTGTATCCAGATCGCATGCATTTTTTCACGCCTATGAAGAAAAACTGAAGAATAGCAATCTACATCTCCTAGCCATATTTTTTTTTTTTCAGGGAAAAACACACTGCATCCAGATACCTTCAGTTTTTCACACAAGCCCTATTCACTTTCATGGTGCCAAGGCTGCACTGAAAATGCACAATATAGAACATGCTCCGATTTGTCCGGATGTGTGTAAAAAAAAACGCTCATATGCAGGGTTGGGACAAGGTCCACCACCAACAGAGGCTGTGCTGCCCAAGTGCGCCCCCCCCCCCCCAAACTTTGGATCGGGGCCCCTCCCCGACACCGTGCCCGGTCACACCCTCTGTGTCCGCAATTGTCACGCCCCTGATCGCCCAGTAATGCCTCTCACTGCCCCTAATAATGTCCCCAGTAGTGTACCCCACTGCCCCAGTAGTGCCCTCCACAGCCCCTAGTAGTGTCCCCCACTGCCTCCAGTAATGGCCCCAGAAGCGCCCCCCATAGCCCCCAGAAGTGCCCCCCCACAGCCCCTAGTAGTGTCCCCCACTGCCTCCAGTATTGCACCCCACTAGTGTCCCCCACAGCCCCTAGTAGTGCACCCCACTGCCTCCAGTAGTGCACCCCACTGCCTCCAGTAGTGCACCCCACTGCCTCCAGTAGTGCAACCCACTAGTGCCCCCCACAGCCCCTAGTAGTGTCCCCCACTGCCCCTAGTAGTGTCCCCTACTGCCTCCAGTAGTGCACCCCACAACCCCTAGTAGTGCCCCCGACTGCCCACAGACTTCATGTAAGTGGGCCCGGCATTTTCACTGTACTTAATGCCGGGCCCCGTCAGAGTGCTCCTCTCACCTCCATTATGTTCACTGCTCCAGGCTTCCGGGATCAGGCCCCAGCGCTGCCACACATTAAGCAGGTGGGCGGAGCCTAATGGAGGTCCGTTAGGCTCCACCCACCTGCTTACTGTGTTTCTAGTTAGAGGCAGCGGGGCCTGATGCTGGAGGCCTGAAGCAGTGAACATAATGGAGGTGTGAGGAGCGCTCTGACGGGGCCCGGCTCAGGGACTGACAGGAGGGAGCGCTGAGCGGTTCCCCCCTGTCAGTCCCTCTCCCTCTGGCCGGCCCCTGCCTGTGCCCTGAGGCTGGAGCGCCCTGAGGCTGGAGCCTCCCCAGCCTCTGTGTCGGCCCGGCCCTGCTCATATGCACAGACCCAGGATTCAATCCAGAAGCGATGTATTCACTACATGCAGGGCCATCATGAGGTATTTCGGTGCCCTAGACGGAGCAGGCAAATTGTGCTCCACCTCCTGAATCAATTAAAACTGACATTACTTCCTAAAAAATATATTAAAACACATTTAAATTAAGCAGACAAGGGCAGATCCAGGGACTTGAGTTCTTCAGTTTCCTTTTCTTCTCCATCACATTTTTGGTCAGCCCTCTCTGCCACATAAGGAGACAACAGTATTATATGGCACATGGGGGATTATTAGATTTAGCAAATCAGCCCACAAATTTATACAGACCACAGATCAGACCACTGTTGTCCTGCTGTTACTCCCAATACTGTGCCCACTGTGCTCCCACAAACACTATACTGTGAGAAATAGTGCCATACAGATTCCCCCATAGTAATAGTGCTCCCAGACTGCCCTTATAAGTAATAGTGCCTCTAATGGTGATAATATACCCCAAGCATGCCCCATTAATAGCAATGTAGTGGCAGTATATAATACCCCCCATAAATCCAGTATATATTGCTCCCCCGAGCACATCCAGTATATAATGCTCCCCCCTGTACAGTCAGTAGATAGTGCCCCCCCACACAGCCAGTAAATAATGCTGCCCCCAGTGCAAGTTTATAATGCCCCTCCTTGTATAGCCAGTACATAATTATCCCCTCTGCATAGCCAGTATAGAATGCTCCCCCCAGTGCCAGTATATAATGTGACCTCTAGTACCAGCCACTATATAACGCTCCCCCCCTGCACAGCAAGTATATGATGCCCCTCCAAGTGCCAGAATATAATGCTCCAGCCAGTGCCAAAATATAATGCTCCTCCCAGTGCCACCCCTAGTACCAGACAGTATATAATGCACAATCCGGCCCTTTTGTGCCAGGTACATATACTGCTCCCTACCCCCTTCCTTGATGCTCCCAGTATTAGTTAGTAGTGCCACTGCTTGGTGTTTAAACAAACAAAACAAAAAAAAACACTTACCCTCACTCTTGTTCTCCCACCGCCGTCTGCGCTGCAGGCCAGAGACCTACTCCAATCTGTGGCCTGCGGTCCCCATGACATTACTGCTCCTGCACCAGGTCTCACCTGATGATATAATCACATGAGACCTGGCACAGGAGGACACAGTGCTGTCATTGCAACCTCTTGTGCCGCCCTTCTGCCTTATTAGCTTCAGGCCACTATTGAACAGCTGCTAATGTGGCCATGATAACACCCCGTCTTACGGGTAGTGAGGTGATGCCATAGGCCTCTACCCTCTCCTAACCATCATCCCGGCCCTGATACATGCATCACATCCAGATGAAAAACTTGTGTGAAAGAACCCTAAGTTGACTATAGTGCTGTTTCTAGCACATTTTCAAAAGTTACCATAAACTGGCCAACCCCTTTCACCCATTCTACCATGTCCCAAATAAATTGGAAAGCCAACGAAATGGTCCCTGTACCAGAAGTGTGTTGTCTTTGATGGCCATGTGCAATCTTCCATGCAGTGCCAACTGCAGAACTAGACTGCCAGCATAATTCTGTTTAGTAATTAGGAACAGAAATATAGCAGGAGTCAGAAGGCTAGAAATTACACTCAGAAGGACTGGAGTGAAGTGTTTCAAGGAATTAACTGGGGGAGATTTATCAAAACGGGAGGACCCATTCTCCTTGACAACCTGACAACTCAGCTCTCTGGCACAAGGGTCTGCTCTGTGCAGGGCTCACACGGTTTCCGAACTCAGCTGTTATAATGTCTAGAGATGAGCGAACTTTAAAAAAAAGTCCGGTGTTCGGCTTTCGGGTTGTGGTAAGTCGCTCATCCCATTATGGATTCCACTATAGCGGCATATGGAATCCATAAGGGGCGGCTGCCACCAACCCGAACTGTTGGACAGCCGAAAGACCTGGGGTGACGTCACTGTCATGTGATCAGTGCAGGGGGCGTGGCTCAGCACGGGATTTGATCCTGTGCTGAGCCACGCCCCCTGCACTGATCACATGACAGTGACGTCACCCCAGGTCCTTCGGCTGTTCAACAGTTCGGGTTGGTGGCAGCCGCCCCTTATGGATTCCATATGCCGCTATAGTGGAATCCATAACGGGATGCGCGACTTACCACAAGCCGAACGCCGAACACCGGACATTTTTTTAAAGTTCGCTCATTTCTAATAATGTCAAAAAAGGACAGGAGACTAAATGTTCATGGTCTCCTTAACAACCAACTGGCACATGGTGCAAATTTTTTTCCATTGAATATACGCTTTTTAATTAAAAAAATTGCAAAAATAAAGTCTCCCCCACATGTTTGTTATTACCATGTCTGTAACAACCCACACTACACAAATATCATGTAAATTGTCCCACTGAAAAAACTTTTTTTAGCCACTGAAAAAACCCAATATCAAGCAATCAAAGAGTGTTATTTAGCCCAAAATGATACCAGTGACAACTACAAGTCGTCTTGCAAAAATCAAGCCATCAGACAACTCCACAGAAAGAAAAAAATAAAGTTATGAGTCTTGCGATGGCACCATTAAAAACTACTCCTTGTCCCGCAAAAAACAAGCCCTCATACAGCTACATAGACAATAAAATAAAAAAGTTAGAAATCTTAAAGTAGGAAAAATGCTTGGTCAGTAAGGCCAAAAACAGGCTGGTCACTAAGGGGTTAAATTGCAGGGAGAGTGTATTGCAGTGTACATCAGTGTGCAGTGCACCAAGGATCATAGCTAATTCCTTCTGTTAGCTGTAGATTTACTGTGCATTAGCATTACAGGTCAATGTTACCTTCAGGTCTAATTTATCGCCTTGGACCTGACTGTGCAGGGCACCAAGATTTAAGTAATGACTCCATGACAGTGTGAAGTGGGTGGCAGCAGTAGCAGTGGCAGTAAAAGTGACAGTAGTGGCCCAAAGACATAGTGGGGAGCGTAGCAGTGGCAGTAGCCGGGACAGTAGTGACCCCATGACAGAGAGGGGATGGTGGCAGCAGCAGATCCGTCAGAAGAACTGCAATTTTTTTTAAAAAAGCAGATCCTGTATTTTGAGCATCGGTCAGTATTTGTAAGCCAATAACAGGAGTGGTTCCAAAAGAGATAAAATATAATCAAAGTATTTTCATCTGTGTATTTGACCCTCTCCTGCTTTTGGCTTACAAATACTGATCAAATGCTCACAAAATACTAACTGTGCATCGGTATTTGATTAGTAGTTGTAAACCAAAAACAGGAGTGGGTCCGAAACAGATATAAAATATAATGGAAACATATCTCTTCTGTGTTTTAGACCCACGTCTGCTTTTGGCTTACAAATACAGATCAAATACTGACCAAACACTGACCGTGTGAAAGAGGCTTTACGAATGTTCAAAATCCAGGATCTTTTTTTTTTTTTCTGTTCTTCTGACAGATCAGAAGGGAAAAATTAACAAAGATGTAAACATGAACAAACAGGGGCAATAGTGGCCCCATGACAGAGTGTGAAGGGGGGTCAGCAGCAGTGGCAGTAACAGTGACAAAAGTAGCCCCATGACAGAGTGGGGCGGTGGGGGCAGCAGCAGTGGCAAATCACAGTGCTAACATAAATGGTATCCATATCCTTGTAAAAATGTAACATATACATATCCGTAGGCCAAGAAGCCCCATTGTGGGAATGGCAGTAGAGACAGCAGGCGGGGGCAGCATCAGATGGTGTCAGAAACTCGTGGCCAGAAGTAACAGCCCATTTTAATGAATATTCCAGTGTGGCAGCACACTACAGTGTGATCATTAATGGCAGAACCATCTATTCTGGCATGGTGTCTGGAAATCCTGGTTGATCTACACCTTATTCATCTTTATGAAGGTTAGTCTCTCAACATTTTGTGAGGAAAGATGAGTTCTCTTAGGGGTAACTATGCCCCCCACCGCACTGAACACCCACTTTGATGCCACACTACTAACTGGGCAGGAAAGCATGCCCATGGCAAACTTGGCCGGTTGCAGCCACACTTCAAGTTTGCATGCCCAGTAGTCAAGCGGATTTTGGATCATGGGTGACAGAGTGCAGTTCAAGTAAGCAAACAACTTAATGGTTGAGGTTCTGCTGCATGTCCAACTGCTGCTGCTGCTGGGTGTTTTTTTCAGAAGGAGGCTAAAGAAAGCTGGTCATCAGAAACTCCAGACTGCTGCACCTTCTCCCCCCCCACCCCTGCTCTACCACCAGTCGTGGCAGTGGAGTGTGAGTGCAGAGGGTTCCCACGGTCAGACCTTCCTGAGGATGGGCGATGGCACATAGGCAGTGAGTCAGACCAACTGACTACACAGCATGTCTCTATAGTGGTCCAATTCTGCAACCCTCTCAGAAGGTCTACAAAATGCCCCCTCCAGGTAGTGAGGGTCTAACAGTGTGGATAGCCAGTAGTCATCCCTCTGCTGAATCCAGACAATGTGGCTGTCACTACACAAACAAGAAAGCATGCAACTGATCATTTGTGCAAGGGACTTGAAGGGCCTCCCTGTCACCATCTCCACTGCCACGGTCTGTCGGGGTCATCTGCGTCATCTTCATCATCACCCTCCAGCTCCTCTCCTGTCACTTGAGCAGATAAACTTAGTTGTGTTTAAAATTCCTGGGCGTTTATGTCCTCCTCTGCCAGTCCATCCTCCTCAGGACTTAGGTGGGCTTGAGATGTAAGCACCACATCTTCTGTCCCCTCACAATCAGATTTATCAGCATCCCCTTCAGGATGTGAAGGAGTGCAATGACATCATTTATCCCATTGTTCTGCCGACTGACAAATAAAGTGGCTTTCTCAAAGGGCCTGGGCAAACGGCAGATGTCACGCATGAGCTGCCACTGGCTAACGTGCGGGTTACACCGGGGAGTAGACCTGTCTGTAGCATTAGGAAATCGTTGGCCGCCTTCCTCTGCTCATACAGGTGGTCTAACATATGAAGAGTGGCATTCCAGCTGGTGGAAAAGTCGCATATCAGGCGATGTTGGGGAACAGCATTTTGCCTTTGCAGCTCACGGAAGACGTGTTTTGCACGGTAAGAGTCGCTGAAGTGCATGCACAGCCTTGACATTTCAAGATGTCTTGCAGTTGGGTGGAATACTTCAGGAACAAGGTGATGATGAGATGGAAGATGTGCACCATGCAGGGCACAAGGGTCATCTCTCCCTGACACGGCGCAGACCAAATGTAATTACCGTTATCAGTAACCATGGTTCCTATCTCCAGTTGGTGAGGAGACAGCTAGTGTTTGATTTCTTTATTGATGACACCGAGCAGTTCAGTGTGTGGCTCTGTTCACCAAGGCTTGACCAGGTGCAGAACTATGTAACAATGTCTAGCTTTGCATAGGTGACATGCTAAAGGACCAGTGTGAACTGTGCCTAGAGGGGATGATGAGGACAAGGTGGAGGATAAGGAGGCAGATGAGGACATTGGTGCAGAAATCCCAGCATTACAATGTGGGGGCGGCATTGCCATCAACCGGCAAAGTTGCTGGTGTGCCTGGGCTGGAACCACATTTACCCAGTGGACTGTGAACTATATATATTGTCTTTGACCATAGTTTAAACTCATACATCAGCGCTGGTGTGAAATCTACTAGACACTGAGAGGCCCAAGGACTGGCCTACCTTCTGCTCAACATATCTGTGCAGAGCTGTTACAGCTTTTTTGGAAAAGTAATGTTGACTTGGCACTCTTCACCTTGGGTGGGCACAAGCTATCAGTTCTCTGAAATGTACAGAGTCAACTATATGGAAAGAGAGGGACTGTAGTACCAGCAACTTCTGCCAGGTTCAGCTTCTGCGCCATTAGATGGTAAACGCATACTGTTGTCTTTTTGAAATCAATGTCGAAACAAGTGACGAGGAGGAGCAATAGAAGACATTGAGGTTGATGGGAAGGAAAAACAGCTTCTTTCTGCTTATGTTGATGAGCCCTGACTGCTTGAGAGGGGGTTTAGGCCAGTAGGAGATGCAGCAGTTGCTGCATCAGGCTGTAAGACTAAATGAGTGGTACAGTTTTTCCACTCAATGCTCTGGTGATGCTCCATATGTTGACACAGGGCCGTCATGCCAACATTAGCACCATGGCTGAGTCTCACCTTCTGTCCACACATCCTTCATAGCGCCACACTATGAAAATTTTCCACAGAGTATAGCATTTTCCCTCCACCACTGTGTGATGCCTGCATTTATGAACCCGTGCACTGCTAGTGTGTTCCTCACAGGTAGTCTCCCAAATAGCAGATGGTTTACCCCTCCCATGTTTGGCTACAGATCTTCCACTGCTTCCACCCTGCGGTCTCATGGGCACCCTTTCATCTAGTTGGCTCACAGGCACGCTTTCACCCTAGCCCTCTGATGATGCTCCCTCTTCACCTGGCTTCCACGTGCGATCGTCTACATCATCATCTACAAATGTTTTGTCTTCACTTTTGTCACCCTCACCTGTTTCTTGTGCATGTCCCTGACCTCTCGCAACATGTGCTACTACCCGACTGTCATCATCGATAGTTGTACGCCTAAAAGGAGTCCGCAATGGACCTCTGCTCCAGGTCTGGGCTGGCATATAACTGCTGACTGTCCTTGCAAAGCTCATTTTTGCTGAAAAGTGGAGCAGGACTGTCAGCTAGTATTATTTGGCTAGCAGAAGGAGCAGCAAAAGCAAGAGGCAGGTTCAGTACAGGTGAGAGCATAGAGGCAGGTCTTGGGCCATGCCAACTAAGCGTGGTGTCAGAGGAACCCACCGATTCCTGGCTGTGTGTATCTGTTGTGACTTGAAATGATGTTGAAGAGTAAGTCAACCATTCCAGTGTGTTGTCAATTGGTAAATTTATTCTGAGACAAGAGTAGAAAGACAACATTGAAATAAATATAAAAGTCAGGCAGCACATGAGTGTTAAGCAGTAGTACAAAAAGGCAGTGCTGTGTTTTGTTATGTCCCTAAACACACTCTTTTATACCCAAGACAACAAAGGAATAATTAGTATTATAATACAGGTTTGCCACAATGTTTCACAATCCATTGGACTGAATGGTGACACACCTAACATACATAACATGTGACCTCACAAATACTTTACTATCCATGAACACTGACGTACATAAATTGCACCTCCTTATACTTCATGATAGTTATGCCTATATTCACACTTGCGATAGCCTTTTCCGGCAGGCTTTTCCGTCCACTATAATGGGGCAGGCCGGAGGGCCGGCCGCAGTACGGCGAACAAGCCGAAGGGCGGGCGGACAAAACTTGCAGCATGGAACAGCCTGTCGGAAAAGGCTACCGCATGTGTGAAAGTAGCCTTAATTGGCTAAAAGTTTTGTAACATATATGAGAATGAATATCTAATGCATTTTTTTACCTTTGATCCATCATCCTCTGATTCAATTATCCTTGAAAGTGTTTATTTGCCATAAACTAAAGAAGCCGACAAGTGTACAATAATCAAGTATTTTAAAAGAAGCTATGGAGTACATATATATGTCACTAAGACTCCATGATCTCATAACTAGCTAGTAGTGTTGAGCGAACAGTTCGAGCAAACATTTTCAAAAAAGTTCGGGTTCGGGTTCGTTGTTCGGCGATTACTACCCGCTTTCTGAAGGGCTGCACAGCAGCCAATCATCTAGCGTTTTACTTCTTGCCCCTAAGAGCCCATCACAGCCATGCCTACTAATGGCATGGCTGTGATTGGCCAAGTGCAGCATGTGACCCAGCCTCTATTTAAGCTGGAGTCACGTAGCGCCGCACGTCACACTGCTCTGATTAGTGTAGGGAGAGGACGCAGCTTCTGTGAGGGCAAGATTAGGCAGGGAAAAGTCAGCAACAGCACCTAATGAACGGATCGATCTACAGATGTGAATGATTGAACTTCTGCTACTTACTTGCTCACTGGTTTTTAGGCTGCACAGAACGTTTTTCTGTCACTTATTTTCTGGGGTGATCG